>CM077154.1:111922723-112527903 GCA_039583875.1 Platanthera guangdongensis
AAGAATAGTGAGCAGAATGCATTTAAGTACGTGTAGGGAAAATAGAAATATTAGAGTGCCAATTTATCTTTTAGGAAATCTAGTAAAATAGACAAGTAACGAAAACACGCAGAATTATCTAAATTTGTTAGCCTACTCTGAAGTTTTGCATAATCGCTCTGACAACGACATAAGCTGCAATCGATGAAATGTGTAGGGGTTTATAGTGGGTGCACATGGTTCACACTCAAGTTCAAGTCTTATTAGAAAAGAGTACTTCCTATTTACCGCGACCATGCAAACATGGTGATGCACCATCTAAACCCTACCTTTCAAGATTTACTTATGTCACTTAGGACCTAAGTGATTCATAATTGTTTAAAGGCTTCTATCATAGCATGACATGGTAAAGGGTTACAATTCAAACAGTGTCAGATACTATTTATAAACAAGGAACATGTACGAAGCATCTAAATTTCAATATTTGCAAGCGAGATGAAATTCTCTACTTGCCTTAAGATGAAGCTGAAACTATCAACGACAACTAAGAGGCGCAAGCAAGGCAAAAGCCCTATTTGAACCTGTTTAGGAATAATTACAGGCTAAATTATATTTGACAAGACAGAAAATCAAACGTTAGCACAAACAGTTTATTTTACAAAATTAATTCAAGAGCAGGTTAGCAATTTACCTCCTTCGAGAGTGAGGGGAGAAGAGTTACCACGAAGGATCGGGGACTTGGTGGTGCTTGAGTGATAGAAATCCTAAATCAGAGAGGGTTTTGAGTGTTCCTAACAATTTGGCCGAAGAGTAGTGCCGAAAACACAATTAAATTCGGGATTAGACGATTATATGACGAATACAGGATGGATCGACGTAATCACATCGATTAGGGTGCAAAAATTATCATAATAATTTATGACAAATCTGAATAAATGAGATTGGAGGAGTTCCTTACCCAAGGAGACCAAATTTGGGCTCAAAATCCAAGTATAGGGGGGGGGGGTTTCGAGCAAATCCTAGGAGTCCTTGAAATCCACCAGTCGAAACGGAGAGGAAGGGCGACGAAGGGATGTCGCCTAGATGATTTGAGAAGCAGGCTCTTTGGAGGGGAGAAAGGTTGCTGCCGACCTGAGGATGAAGAGTCACCATCCGGTCCTTGAAGGAAAACGAAGATGATGATGGCCTAGGGAGGAAGGAGGAAGAAGCTTTGTTGCCGCCGACCTGATAAAGCGGGGCAGAAAGGCGAAAGCGCCAGCTGGAGGATGGAAACGAGGAAAAGGAAGGGCGTGCCGTCGGTGCAGGAGAAGAGAGTGGATCGGTGGTACGGCTTGCGGTCTCGAGAAAACCTTGGACACGATTGCAAAATAAATATTGGGGGGGAAGGGGCTGGCTCGGCTCGATGTTAAGAAGGCGGAACCTAATTATATATTACAATTTGCCACTTAGGTTATTTTTATTAATATTATTGTCATTGTTTTCATTTTTTGTTACAATATCTCTTCTTAGGAAGTTTTGTCCTGAAACATTTGAGAATACTCTGAATAGGGTCTCTAATGGCAAAGATTATGCTGGCATACATCCGACAGGATTATAAGTCAAGACAAGGAAGCTACTGTGAAAATACAACAACGCCCATACAGTGCTCGAAGGGAACATCTTGAGACTCGCTTGGTAGCTATTATTGTAGGCGAATTCAACCGAAGGCAGGTGCTCATCCCAAGCTCCCTTGAAATCCAGAATGTAACACTGAAGCATGCCTTCAACGATCTGATTAACTCTTTCAGTCTAGTCATCGGTCGTTGGATGATAAGCTGTGCTCAGGTTGAGATGAGTGTCTAAAGCTTACTGGAAGCCCTTCTAGAAATGAGATACAAATCTCGAGTCTCGATCTGATACAATCCGCAAAGGAATCCCATGAAGCCTAACAATCTCTGAAACATACATCCGAGTCATATTTTGGTTGAATGACCTTCCTTATATAGGATGAAGTGAGCCACTTTAGTCATGCAAATCAACTATGACCCAAATCGCATCATGTCCCCTCAGAGTACAGGGCAAACAGTGATGAAGTCCATAGAGATGTCTTCCCACTTCCATTCTGGAATAGGCAGAGGCTACAAAAGACCACCCGGATGCGGCACTGAGGTTTCACCTTCTGACATGTCAGACATCGAGAGACGAAGTGAGCAATATAGTCTTCATACCTCTCCACCACACAATCTGCTTCAAGTCATGATACATCTTAGTATTTCCTCGATGACCAGATGTGTGGGATTCAAAGCTTCTTAGAAAATACTATCAAGCAATTCAGACTTCAGGAATGCATAGGCGACCCCGAAAATGCAGAATATCATCAAGATAGAAAAATCTGGAAGAGTCCCAAGTTCAGCCTTTTGGCGGATACGCTGGAGTACGGATTAGATGGCTACAAATCCTTCACTTACTCCACCCGTAACGGACCAGAAACTTCTTCATGACCCTCAGGCGAGATGGATATGTCCATCCGATCATGGCCATCAATCAAGGCTGCAAGAGTAGCTGACATAGGTGCACAAGCGACAACATAAGCTTGTCGGCTCAATACATCTAACCACTGAATTAGCTTACCCAGAACATACGTGAGCTGCAAGTCATAATATATTATGAATTTGAGCCAACGCCTCTGACGAAGATTGAGATCCTTATGAACAAAAATAAATTCAAACTTTAATGATCGGTGAAGAAGTGACACTTTACGCCATAGAGATAATATTGACAAAGCTTCAACGCAAATACTACTATAGCAAATTCCAAATCATGAGTGAGGTAGTTGCGTTCATGAACTTTCAACTACCTTGACCCATAAACGATAACACAATCATCCTTCATCAAGACACATTCCAAACCAACTCCAGAAACGTCAGTGTAAACTGAAAAATCTGCCCCCTCTGAAGGAAGAGCTAAAACTGGTGTCGAACACAAACGTTGCTTCTATTCCAAGATGGCATGCTCACACTGATCTGACCACTCGAATCTAGCATGCTTTTGAGTTAGCTTTGTTAGAGGAGAAGCAAGAGAGGAAAAAAAACCCTGACGAAACGTCGGTAGTAGCCAGCTAAACTAAGAAAACTACAAATTTCAGTGGGGGTAGAAGATCGCTTCCAATCCATAACTGCGGAAATCTTGTCAGGATCAATGAAAAGTCCATCTCCTAAAACTGACATGCCCCAATAAAGCGACACGATCCAGCCAGAAACTCATATTTTGCCAGCTTGGCATAGAGTTGATGCTGACGAAGAGTGGAGAGAGTGAGTCTAAGATGGTGTTGGGTACATTGGAAAATGTGTACCAGATTTGAAGAAGTCTCACCTTACTCAATGATATGCATCAAGGTGTATTTGATGTGTTTGAGTTTATATGTGCAAGTTAAGTAAATGCAGGAATGCAGGAAAAATTTCTAAGTCCATATGTCGACACTAGAAAAGCTGTGTCGACACTTATGAAGGCTTGTGTTGACACTGGATAAAAGCTGTGTCGACACTTGGAGCTAATTGTGTCGACACTTGAAAAGGTTGTGTCGACACCTAAAGAAACTAAGTCGATATACAGAGGCAGTGTCGACTCACAGAGAAGTTTAGTCGACATCAGCTGTGTCGACATGCAGAGGCAGTGTCGACACACAGTGAAGCATTGTCGACATCAACTGTGTCGACACCAAGAGGCAGTGTCGACACGCAGAAGACCTTGTCAACATCAACTGTGTCGACACACAGGACTTGTGTCGACACACAGCAAAGTTTCAACTATGTTAAAGAAGAGAAGTGATTGTGTCGACACACAGAATCAGTGTCGACACATTCAACAGAAGGCTATGTCGAGAAGTATTAACAAACAACAAAGGAGATGTGTCGACACCACCAAGACTTGTGTCGACACTTAGTCCACTTGTGTCGACACTTAGTCTACTTGTGTCGACACATGATGAAGTTCAGTCTTGACACTTTCAGACAGAGACAGTATTCAAGAAGTGACTGGATGACTTGACAGCTGCCATTTCTAACCGGTCTACTGCAACTGTCAAAGCTGTCAGAAGTTTGTTAGAAACCGGATCAGCCGGTACCATGGAGGAAGACTATATAAAGGATTTCTCCTTTAACAGAAGAAGTGATAATTACAATTAAGAAGAAGAACAAACACAGATAACTAACAACACAAAAGGAAGAAGACCTTCGACAGAAGATCTAAGAAGTTGGAGAGAGAGCTCCATCTAAGAAGTGCAGTTACTGAATCAGGCTAGCAAGAAAGATTCAGATTGAGATCTGAATCTCAAGTCAGAAGCTGATTAAGATCAACTTCTCAAGAGTTCAACCCTACTGAGTTCAGAGTCAAGAAGCTTTGAAGAAAGCTAAGAGAGGTTGTGCTCTGCCATCAGTTTCTTCCAAGAACTGATCAAGAAACCATCCATCCCTTCTCTCTACTGGGTGGTGGTAAAAACCTTTGTACACACTATTTCTGTAGGATCTATTCTAGATCTGAGCTGTAAGCCTATTTTATAAAGGCTGAGTGTATGAGAGTAATTTCTCTGAGTGGTAGGCCTTGTTAAAGGTTGAGGTAGGGCTGTGAGCTTAAGTTGTAGGAGATTGATATCTCTGAGTTGTAGGCTTGTGTAGGCTGAGGTAGGGCAGATTGCCTGAGCTGTAGGAGCCTTGTTGTGTTCTGAGTTGTAAGATCTGAGGATCTGAGGTGAAGAGAAGAAGTTAGGCCGAATCTAGTACACTGCTAGATAGGCGAACGGGGAAAGTGGATGTACCCAGACCTTAGGGAACCACTATAAAATCTCTGTGCAATCTGTGATTGAATTATTCTGTGAATGCTGTGCTGTGTTAGCTTTAAAAATAATTGCTGCTAAGTAATTAACTATATAGATTTGCTGCCTTAAAAAGAAAAGGAATTACACATATTTCACCCCCCCCCCCCCTCTAGGTGGTTAGGCACTAATTCTTCAAGTGGTATCGAGGGAGGTTACTCAAAGAAGGACTAACAGTCTGAGTTAGATCCTTAAGGCAGATTCAAGATCAATAAAATGGGTTCAGGAGAAAATCATAAGGAACTAGGTTATGAAATTACCCATATGCAGAAAGGAGATATTTGGAATATGGAAAGAAAGGGTCAGACTGTTTATGGAGGTTCTGATCCAAGGATCTACATTACAGTGAAGGAAGGTCCTTATATTCCTATGAAGATTTCAGTACTTGATGCCAACCAAAGAATTCCCAAAGATTTTTCAGAGATGACTAAGGATGAGATCATCCTGGCAACTATGGATAAAGAGCCCAGAATATCATAGTAAGTGTCATAGATGATGCAACCTTTCAAAATTTGATTCACTGCAAGACCTCCAAGAAATGTGGGATACTTTGATAGTCTACATGGATGGTTCTGAAGAAGTCAGACAAGATAGAAAATCTATGCTGAATCAGGAATATGAGAGTTTCAGGCAAGAAAAATCTGACAGTATAACTGAGTGTTATAAAAAGTTCTATAAAATAGTAAATGAGCTGATGTCCTATGGAAGAATCTTCAGTACTTATGAACTGAATGATAAATTCCTAAGATCCTTGACAAAGGATTGGGACACTAAGATTTGTTCCATAAGGGAAGTGGCTAAACTTGCAGATATTTCTCCTCCAACTTTGTTTGGAAAATTGATGTCGTATGAGATGCAGATGATGGCTAGGAAAGAGGAAGAGAAAAGTGCAAAAGGGGAGCATAGAGAAAAGTCTGTGGCCTTCAAGGTTGAAGCCACCAGGAAGAATCGGAGGATGTCTCCATCACCTCTAAGATAGTTGCTGAAATTACTTCAGATAATTCAGACAACCAAAGTTCAGAAAGCAGTGACTCAGATAAAGACTATGCTGCCTTCACAAGACAGTTTCAGAGATTCCTGAAGAAGAAGTAGTGGAAGTCTAAGCCTTCCACATCTCAGCCTAAGGATGATTATTATCAAAAGAGGAAGTCATCCAGGAAGGACAGGAGCAGGTCTAAGCCAAGCAAATCTACAACATCAAAGATAGTTTTCTACTGCTGTAATAGCCTGAACATGTTGTGGCTGAGTGTCCAGATAAAATAAAAGAGTCTGCAGATAAAAAGAAGATTCAACACCAGAGCAAGAAGGAGAAATCCTTTGTTCCAAGAAGGAGAAGAGCTTGACAGACCAATCTTCTTCAGAGTCAAATCTGAAGCTGAGGCATACATTGGTCTATATGCAACAGATGAAGAAGAAGAGTTTCTGCAAGTGCTGAACTTTATCTATGAACAAGAAGACCATCAGTGCAAGGGACTGATGGCTGTGTCAGAAGAAGACAAGTGGCAGGATCAGCCTGGTCCTAGTAAGGTACAATGTCTTTCTAGAAATTCAGATTGTAGTACTGAGTCAGAGTCAGCAACATCTGCATCAAGTGATGTGGATGGGTCTGAGTCTGAAGGTGATATTCATCAGCTGATAGATGAATATAGAGACTTGTTGCAGGCACTAAAGAAAAAAGCAAAAACCTGGCCAAAACTCAGGCTAAGGAAATTGCAGATCTTAAGATGGCTGCATCTGATTCAGAGAAGTTGCTGGATCAAAAGCTGAATGAGATTGCAGATTGAAAAACATAACTATTATTCAAATGGGCACAATCACATTCAAGAATGCTCAGATTAAAAGTCTGGAGAATAGACTTCAGAAAGAAAAGGAGATTGTAGCTTGTTTTCTAAACCAAAATCTGTATTACCCTTGATTGATGAGTTTGTGCCTCAAAAGGGTAGGGCTGGGTTAGGGTTTAAGAAAACTGCATGGACTGCTAGGTTCAATTCTAAAGGCAAATTCCCAGCACAAAACAAGAGACCTGCTGTAAACATTCAGCTAAGGTTGTACCTAAACAAAGATATAACAAGTTTGAGTGCTGGTGCTGTGGGAAGGTAGGCCACTTTGCCTCAGATTGTTGGCACAATTCTAGTGTCAAGGAGAGTAGCAGTCTGCCTGTTAGAAAAGCTGCAGACAGATTTGTTAAATTTCAGGCTAACATGAACCAAGGACCCAAAATTCATTTGGGTTCTAAGGTTAAGTAATTCTTTATTGCAGGTGAGTCCAAGTTGCCATGCCCCAATATGTTACTTGGACAGTGAATGTTCCAGACACATGACTGGAACAAGGGGGATTGTTGAAGGACTACTCACCTATCATGAATGAGCCTAAAGTAACCTTTGGTGGTTCTGAAAAAAGAATCATCAAAGGGTTTGGTAACATTTTTAATAACCAGATTACTCTCAAGTGGCATATGTGAAGGGTTTTAAACAAAACCTTATAAGCATAAGTCAGTTGAGTGATTTAGGATATGACATTTTATTTATTAAGAATGGATGTCATATCAAAAGGTCAAGTGATCAAAAGGTCATATTGACAGGATATAGAAAGAGAAATGTGTACTGTCTTAACTTTGAGTGTGAGAACAATGCTTCTCCTATTTGTCTTGTAGCTGATGAGAGAGCCTCTCATTGTGTTAAATGGCACAAGAGGCTGGCCCATCTTAAATACAAGACTATTGGCCAACTCTTTAGCAAAGAGTTAGTGAGGAATGATCCTCAAGTTAAGTGTATAAAGGATGAGATATGCTCAGCTTGTCAAAAAGGCAAGCAAACCAAATCCACCTTTCATAGCCTTGAAAACAAGGATTCAGTGAGGTGTTTATACCTCTTGCATATGGATCTATTTGGTCCTATGCCAGTTCATAGTCTAGATAGGAAGGTCAACACATTTGTGGTGGTAGATGACTATTCTAGATATACATGGGTGTTCTTTCTGAGTCAAAAATCTGAAACCCCAAGTGTTTTATATAGTTTTGTCAAACAAATTCAGAATGAGCTGGACAGTACTGTGGTCAAAATCAGAAGTGACCATGACACTGAATTTCAATCTGAGAATATGACAAGATTGTGTGAATAAATTTGGGATTTTTCAAGAATTTTCCTCACCTAGAACACCACAGCAAAATGGTATTGCTGAAAGGAAGAATAAAACACTGATTGAGGCTGGTAGAACTCTATTGAGTGGCACTTCTCTCCCAGAATATTTCTGGGCTGAGGCAGTAAACACTGCATGTCATGTGATCAATAGGGCTACTATCACCAAGAGCCACAAAAAGACTCCCTATGAGATTATGAAGGGAAAAAAACCAAACTTATCCTATTTTAGGATCTTTGGTTGCAAGTGTTATGTCCTTAACAATGACAAGTATTATCTAACTATGTTTGCTGCCAAATCCCAAGATGGGATATTTGTTGGGTACAACAACAATAGTAAGGCTTATAGGGTCTACAACTTGATTACTCAAGTTGTAGAAGAGTCTGTACATGTTGTCTTTGATGAAACAAGACTGATTAACTGTGAGTTGTCAAGTAGTTCTTGCAGTTCAACAGGTATAAATGAGAGAATGAACAAGCTTACCATTGCAGAAGATTCAACTACAATCAGGAAGTGGAAAATGGTGGCTGCTGTCTAGGGGGAGTACAAGACTCACCAGATGCTGATGAAAACCAAGAGGTGCAGCTTAATGAAGAGGCTGGAGGTGTTCAACCTGAAGATAGACTACCTCCAGCTAATAGACACTTAAAGGATCATCCAGCAAATCAGATAATTGGTGATCCAAGACAAGGAGTATAAACAAGGAGCATGAATCTGAATACAGTTCTATGCTTTATCTTCTTATCACAAGTAGAACCCAAGAAATTTGAAGAAGCTGCTCTAGACCCACATTGGATTGATGCTATGCAAGAGGAGCTGAATCAGTTCAGAAGATGCATGGTCTGGAAATTAGTTCCTAAACCAAAAGACCACAACATCATTGGAACAAAGTGGATCTTTAGGAACAAACTGGATGAGAATGGGATCATTGTGAAGAATAAAGCAAGACTTGTTGCAAAAGGATACATGCAGGAAGAGGGTATTGATTTTGATCAAACCTTTGCCCCAGTACAAGACTGGAAGCAATTAGGATGTTCCTTGCTTATGCAACATATCAAGGCTTCAAGGTATTGTAAATGGATGTAAAATCAACATTCCGAAATAGAAATCTAAAAGAAGAAGTATATGTAGAGCATCCCTCAGGTTTTGTTGATCCTCTCAAACCTGATTATGTTTATAGACTTAGGAAAGCTTTGTATGGGTTGAAACAAGCCCCAAGGGCTTGGTATGAAACCCTGTCTAATTTCCTCATTGAGAATAAATTATCAAGGGGGAAAATAGACAAGACTTTATTCCTTAGGGAATCCAAAGGAAAGATAATCCTAGTTCAAATATACGTTGATGACATAATATTTGGGTCTACTAAAAGTAATCTTTGTAGAAAGTTTGTAAAACTTATGCAAGGAAAATTTGAAATGAGCAGTATGGGAGAACTTAAGTTCTTCTTGGGTCTCCAAGTAAGACAGACTGAAGATGGCTTGTTCATATCCCAGTCTAAGTTCACCCAGGAGTTAATAAAGAAGTATGGTATGGAATCATCCACTACCATGAGAACTCCAATGGGGACAAGTGTGTCTCTAAGCAAAGATGATGCATGGAAACCTGTAGATGAAACTTTATATAGAGGGATAGTTGGCCCCTCCTATATCTGACTGTTAGTAGACCAGATATCATGTATGCTACATGTGTCTGTAATAGGTACCAATCATACCCTAAAGAATCTCATCTGACTGCAGTCAAAAAGATTTTGAGATATCTTAAGGGCACCCCTAATCTAGGCCTTTGGTACCCTAGGAATGAAGATTTTCTACTGACAGGCTATTCAGATGCGACTTTGCAGGTTGCAAAGAAGATAGAAAAAGTACTACAGGCACCTGTCAATTTCTAGGAGGAAGATTGGTGTCTTGGAGCTGTAAGAAGCAGACTAGTGTAGCAATCTCCACAACTGAGTCAGAATATGTTGCTGCAGGAAGCTGCTGTGCACAACTTTTGTGGATTCAGCACCAACTAGAAGACTATGGTATTCAAGTAAGTAGAACACCTTTGCTTTGTGATTCTACAAGTGCAATTTCTATTGCTAATAATCCTGTTTCACATAGTAGGACTAAGCATATAGAAATTAGATAGCATTTTCTTAGAGAACATGTAGAGAAAGAGGACATCTCACTAGAATTTGTCAAAATAGATTATCAAATTGCAGATATGTTTACTAAGCCTCTAGATGAAACTAAATTCAATAAATTTAAAATTGAATTAGGAATGTTGAACATAGATTAGTTTAACAAAATTGGTTAGGTAAAATTGTGTCGACACAAGGAGTTGTCTGTGTCGACACATAGAAGTGGTGTCGACATTCCAGGGAAATGATATCGACACATCTAAAAAATTGGTGTCGACACTTCAGGAAGTTGTGTCGACACATCCAGGATAGTTGTGTCGACACTAAGAATAAGTGTCGACACATAAGTTCTGTCGACTATATTGGTGTCGACACATGCAGATGTATATGTCGACACTCAAACACTGAGTCGTTAGTTAAGGATATTTGTGTCGACACATCATAGTTGGTGTCGACACATAGTAGACAACACCGTTGTCGAGACTTTAGTAGTCAGTGTCAACACTTTTCAACAGTGTTGACACATTCAGTGATTGTTGACGTGCATTTTCACCTTCATTTTAGGAAGGTATAAATAGGACATCAACATTATCTGTCGACACGCTCTCCATAGTTTCGAGACCACAACTTTGTGTCAAAAACTCTCTCATCTAAATTCAAGATTTCTCGAAACCCTAATGGCGCCAAAGATCGAGGATAATGTTTAATGAAGGATACGAACTGGTTCGGAACACATTTGATGGAGCGGAATCAGAAATTATAGTAGTAGTAACCCTAATTACAGAGAATGGGTTGGAGTTTCTAGTTTCTGAACCAACTAAGATCTGGAAGAAAGAAACTCTAGAATTCTTTGGTGCTGCTACCCTAGATCAAACAGGACTCAAAATTAGATCCATAGTCCATGGAGTAAAGGTGAAAATCACCCAGAAGAGTTTAAGGAAAGATCTACACCTGCCCAGAATACAAGAAGAAGAAGATGTACCGGCATCTAAGCTAAGGGAAGCACTTCAATGGTGTGGACTGAATTCCACCATGAAGATTGGCTCAGCCTTAAACAGGAAAGACATGAATATGCAAGGGAAGTTCTTGTCTGAAGTTGTAGGAAAAGTGATTTTATGTAAGTCAGGGGGCATGATAAGATTTCTGCATATATGTTCACCCTTATGACAAGGATCATCTACAGCCTAAACACTGATGGGTCAACAGTGATTTTTGAAAAGATTAAAGAAAGTATTAAGAAGCCCAATCTAGGAAGGATAATGAGTCTGTACTTAGCTGGAACTATTCCAGAAGTGATGAAACAAGCTGCTGGTTCTAAAATTAACCACATGAGAAGAATGTATTTAAGAATTATCTCCAGATGGGATAGGGTATTAACTAAGGACATGCCTACTCCAGAGAAGTAAGCTCCACCACAAAGAAAGCAGAAGAAAGCCAACATGGTTCCTGAACCTTCCAGTAGTTCAGAGGAGCAAGCAACTTCTAGTTCTAATGAGGAAGAGGCTGATAATGCTGGAAAGACACCTGTAAGAAATGAAGATGCACAGAGGCAGGGGGAGCAACCATCTGCTAGCCCCATCCACCTGGATCCACTCCAGGGGGAGCCTCACCAAGAGGAAGCGCCAACTCACTTGGACAGTGAAATGGCTACACAAACAATCCTTGAGGTAATTCAAGAGGTGAATCAATCAATTCTTAATGATAAGAATGAAACTCTAACTGAATTTTTGATTGATGTTGACCAGCCAACTCAGTTAAACAGTCAACCATAAGATGTTGTTATGGAAGATACATCTGCTGCTGATAATGCTCCTGAGTTTGTGGTACCTCAAGTCCCTACTCAACAAGAATTCACTCTTGAAGAGTTGTTCAATGAAATAGAGCAAGCTAACATTGAGGGGGAGAAAACTGATTTGAGGGGAGCATGCCAATCTTGAGGGGGAGCAAGTAGGATCTCAGGGGGATAAACCAAGAATTGAGGAGGAGCAAGTAACTCAGGGGGAGCTACCAAGGACTGAAAAGGAATTGCCTTCTAGTCCTAAGGATAGAGTTGATATTGCCAGCACCTCAGCTTCAGAAGATGAAGCAGAAGTTCAAGCTAAAAAGTGAAAGCTGATGGTATTCAAAAGGAGAAGCCAAAATTATAAAAGGGCTTTACAAAATGCTCCTCAACCTGCCCCAATAACTGATTATAGTTCTTTGTTGATATCTCTGCAAGTAAAGCTAGATGAGCAAAAGATTGCCATGGAGAAGTATCTGGATGAAACTCATAAGGATCTACAATTCTCCTTAGCTTAGGATATAAAGTCAATAAGATTTGAAGTGAATCAAAATAGGAAAGAAATGACTGATTGTTTCTACAAGGGTGGAAATGTTGTGGTTTTCCTTGCAACACATTAAGGGAAAATCAAGACTCAAGTGGATGATATAGAAGTGAAGCAAGGCTATGTCTTAGAAAATCAAATTAGAATGAATGATAATCTCACAGAATCACATAATGTGATTGTTACAGAACTGAAGAATATTGCAACTGCCCAGACTGATGACAAGGCTAAAGCCAAGACAGAGTTTGATAAGGGGGAGTTTGATAAGTAATTACAGGAAGGTCTAGCTGCTGTCAAAACAGCTATTGAGCAATCTCAAAAGACCATTTCAGGACAGCTGCTGAAGTTAAATGCATTCTATAAAGATGGTGTCAATTTTCTGGATGCACAAATCAGATTTCAAAAGGATGACATCAGGGATCACGTTGCTAGAGAAGTCATAAAGGGGGAGAGAGTATTAGTCAAAGCTGGATCTGATCATGCTAAATGGATATCTAACAGCATCAGATCCACACTTGGATATCCACCCCTCTGTGAGGATGACAATGTGCCTGAGTCTGGTATACAACCTGCTTACTTAGAAGGGGTTCAAGCTGAAGTTGCTCGAGTTATCTATCCTCCAGCAGATTTTGAGATGATACATCAAGAAGTACAGTCTATGTACAACCCTCCAGAAGGTGCTCAGAATATTATCTTTGAGAAGGTAGACAAGCCAGTGCTAGAGGAAGTCTTGAACAAAGAGCAAGAAGCTCTGTTGTCTAAGAAAAGATTCAGAGAACAGACAGAGTTGAAGCCTGATTTTGAGCAGTGGAGTCTAACCTCCAGGAATATTATATTAACTGCTTTGAAAGCTGTAAAGGACCAGACCCATGATAGGGGTAAATGATACTCTGAACAAGAATGGAGAAAGCATGAAGCCAGGCAAGAAGTCATTGTTCAATATAGAAGAAAGGCAAAACTTGGGAAGCTACCTCCTAATGCTCAGAAGCCTAGCAAATATTTCCCAAAGCCTTTTCATTACTTTGAAAGACAAAGAATTAGGGCTGAAGAGCTAAAGAAGAAAGATCAAAAAGGCAAGAAGCCAGCTGATGACACTGATGTTCCTATACAAGCCAAGATCCAATCAGACAAAGGAATTGTCATCAAGGAGCCAGAACAGCCTTAGATTAGCTTTACTAGATTTTATCACATTGTAAACTTTAGTGTTTAAAATCTATGTAAAACTATTATGAAAGAATCTTTTGAAAGTTGAACAAAACATGATTAATGATCATTTTGGTTGCATTGTTATTCTGTGATAATTTGTTATATATGTTTTGTTTTAGTAGTTACCCTGTCATATAATATTTGTTATACATCATAATGTGTATTTGTTTTGAATGGTGTATATCATTGACTAAGGGTTATGACTTCTCCAAATATGGGGAGATTGTTGGGTACATTGGAAAATGTGTATCAGATTTGAAGAAGCCTCACCTTACTCAATGATATGCATCAAGGTGTATTTGATGTGTTTTGAGTTTATATGTGCAGGTTAAGTAAATGCAGGAATGCAGGAAAAATTTCTAAATCCATATGTCGACACCAGAAAAGATGTGTCGACACTTATGAAGGCTTGTGTCGACACTGGAGAAAAGCTGTGTCGACACTTGGAGCTAATTGTGTCGACACTTGAAAAGGCTGTGTCGACACCTGAAGAAACTAAGTCGATATACAAAGGCAGTGTCGACTCACAGAGAAGTTTAGTCGACATCAGCTGTGTCGACATGCAGAGGCAGTGTCGACACACAGTGAAGCATTGTCGACATCAACTATGTCGACACCAAGAGCTAGTGTCGACACACAGAAGACCTTGTCGACATCAACTGTGTCGACACACAGGACTTGTGTCGACACACAACAAAGTTTCAACTATGTTAAAGAAGAGAAGTGATTGTGTCGACACACAGAATCAGTGTCGACACATTCAATAGAAGGCTGTGTCGAGAAGTATTAACAACAACAAAGGAGATGTGTCGACAACACCAAGGCTTGTGTCGACACTTAGTCAACTTGTGTCGACACTTAGTCTACTTGTGTCGACACATGATGAAGTTCAGTCTCGACACTTTCAGATAGAGACAGTATTTCAAGAAGTGACTGGATGACTTGACAGCTGTCATTTCTAACCGGTCTACTGCAACTGTCAAAGCTGTCAGAAGTTTGTTAGAAACCGGATCAGCCGGTTACCATGGAGGAAGACTATATAAAGGCTTTCTCCTTCAACAGAAGAAGTGATAATTACAATTAAGAAGAAGAACATACACAGATAACTAGCAACACAAAAAGAAGAAGACCTTTGACAGAAGATGTAAGAAGTTGGAGAGAGAGAGCTCTATCTAAGAAGTGCAGTTGTTGAACAAGGCTGCCAAGAAAGATTCAGATTGAGATCTGAATCTCAAGTCAGAAGCTGATTGAAGATCAACTTCTCAAGAGTTCAAGCCTACTGAGTTCAGATTCAAGAAGCTTTGAAGAAAGCTAAGAGAGGTTGTGCTCTGCCATCAGTTTCTTCCAAGAACTGATCAAGAAACCATCCATCCCTTCTCTATCTACCTGGGTGGTGGTAAAACTCTTTGTAAACACTATTTTCTGTAGGATCTATTCTAGATCTGAGCTGTAAGCCTATTTTATAAAGGCTGAGTGTAGGAGAGTAATTTCTCTGAGTGGTAGGCCTTGTTAAAGGCTGAGGTAGGGTTGTGAGCCTGAGTTGTAGGAGATTGATATCTCTGAGTTGTAGGCCTTGTGTAGGCTGAGGTAGGGCAGATTGCCTGAGCTGTAGGAGCCTTGTTGGGTTATGAGTTGTAAGATCTGAGGATCTGAGGTGAAGAGAAGAAGTTAGGCCGAATCTAGTATACTGCTAGATAGGCGAAGGGGGAAAGTGGATGTACCCAGACCTTGGGGAACCACTATAAAATCTCTGTGCAATCTGTGATTGAATTATTCTGTGAATGTTGTGCTGTGTTAGTTTTAAAATTAACTGCTGCTAAGTAATTAACTGTATAGATTTGCTGCCTTAAAAAGAAAAAGGAATTACACCTATTCACCCCCCCTCTAGGTGGTTAGGTACTAATTCTTTCAAATGGGCAGCATGCTCCTCACGGGTCTTGGAAAAGACCAGAATATCATCAATGAACACGATGATGAACTTATCTAGAAACTCGCTGAAGACACATTTCATTATATTCATAAAAGTAGGAGCATTAGTCAAACCAAAGGACATCACCAAGAATTCAAAATGCTCATATCGAGTTCGAAAGACAGTCTTGGGAATGTCAGATTACTTGATCTTCATCTGATGGTAACCCGATCCGAGATCTATCTTGGAAAAGATGACACTACACTTTATCTGATTGAATAGATCATCCACGCATGGAAGGGGATACTTATTCTTGATTGGTACCTTGTTAAGATCTCGATAATCGATGCATAGCCTTATGAACCATCCTTCTTCTTAACAACAAGAACGAGGGCTCACCAAGGTGAAGAGTTATGACAAATATATCCATCCATATAGTACAGAGCTTTAGATATGGGGCGCATTCCGGGCTCTAAATCAATGCAAAACTCCACATCTCGATCAGGAGTCATCCCAGGCAATTCAGCGGTGAAAACATCAGGAAACGCAGAGGCAATCAAGATGGTTTCAAGTTGAGGAGATGCAGCATCGAAAAGCAAAGCATAAAAAAACAAGCAGAGCATCCTTGACTAAGCAGACGAGTGGCACGCACATCAGAAATTACCTTTAGGTGACCGTGGGTTTTAATATGAACATTGTAGTCCTTGTCATCGATGCTGAGATTGACCATCTTTGCCACACAATCCTGTTTTTCTCTGTACGCTACCAAACAATTCATGCCCAAGATTATGTTGAAATCCGTCATATCTAGAACTATAAGATCAACTAAACTCGCAATTTGTCAAGCAATATCGAACAGTTGAGAATGCTGCTACTCATGCAAATGACTAAGCACAGAAATTTCATAAGGGATCTTAAGAGGCGAAGTAGGCAAACAATGAAGGTCCACAAAATGGCGTGCAATAAAAGAGTAAGATGTATCAGAATCAAAGAGTATCTGCATCCACTTATCTTTGACTCTAAATGTCCATAGAAATAAGAAATATAGACACTATTCACGATCATTCGGTACTAAGATAGATAAATCAAAATTGTAAAAAATAAAAACTCTACATAAAACGTACTAGAGATGACGTCGGAAGATGCAAGTACCTTGCCCCGAAGGATGACATTCAGCACAGCTTTACCCTTCTCCTAAGCCCCAAAGATAGCTTGTAGATGCTGAGCGGGGATCAAGATTTCCTTCATGATACAGTCTTGGACGTAGTTCCCAACTTGCCCACACCTGAAGCAAGAATTCTGCTTGCAGCGATAATCTTTCACCAAGTGACTCAGTATCTTGCAGTAAGCACGAACGGAGGAGGCAGAGGCAAGCATCACCTGTGGTTGCTGAGCAGGAATAACCATTTTCTGCTTCTTCAGGAGCTGGCGGCAGACTTGGGCGACATGACCACCTTGTGGTAGAAGGAACACACCTCTTTGGACTTGAGGCCTTGCTCCTGAGATGGAGCACCCTTGTGCTTGAGGTCACATGCGGAGGCATTGCTTGAACCATGCTGAACCTTCTTAAAAGTTTGGTGCAGCTTAATAGCTTCCACCTACAAGGTGACTCCAACAGTATCGACATTTTGCGAGTCCCTTCACGAATCAACTGATCTTTTTGTCTTCATCGGGCACAAACTCCGCGACAAGGAGCGAAAGGCGAGATAACTCCTTCTCATACTCGGTCATTGTCCTGTTGGGCTGCTAAAGGGATAAGAACTTCTCAGCTAACTTGTCCTGCTCCACATAAGAGAGTAACTTTTCCATAAGAGCATCCTTGAATTGCCCCCAGGTCAAGGTAGTAGAATTGGGGAGACTACGATGCTGAAGACACTAATGTACAACCCCGTAACCGTCGAGTGGGGTCACCAGAAACCAGACCGGCCGGCTCTCTTTTCTTAAGTCTCGGGCGAGCACCAAGGGGGCCAGAGCTAGACAGCCTCCAGCTCGCCCAGGTGAGCCCGGCTAGTGGCATGCTAGTAGGGACAGCCGGGTCCGCACTCTCCGGAAGGTGAGTAGAAGCGACGAGTACCCGCCCAGTCCACTCAGTTCGTCGAACGGAGCTCGGCGCTCGTCGAACGGAACTCGGTGTTCATCGAGCTCTAGGCCTTTCATTGAGACCCAGGCCGCTCGCCGAGTTTTGACCGCTGAATGAACTTGCGGCATGCGAGCAGGGCAGTCTAGACCCATACTCGCCAAAGGTCGGGCGAAGGTGGCGAGTGCTAGCTCCATTGAGCACTCGCCGCCTGAAAGATATTGTACCTAATCACCTAGAGGGGGGGGGGGTGAATAGGTGACTTAAATCTTTTTAACTTGTTAGGAAGAATTCAGATTATAACACAGAATTATATCTACTTTATCACAGCACACAATCAGCAATCACAGATTTCCACAAGCACACAGTAGAAACACAAATTTATAGTGGTTCCCCAAGGTTTGGGTACATCCACTTTCCCCCTTCGCCTATCTAGCAGTGTACTAGATTCGGCCAAACTTCTCCACTATCTCAGATCCTCAGATCTTACACTCAGAACCTCAACCAGGTTCCTACAGCTCAGGCCCAAGGCCCTACAACTCAGCTTCTTCACAAAGCCTACACTCAGCCACCAAGGCCTACACTCAGCCACCAAGGCCTACACTCAGAGATTCAAATCTCCTACACTCAGGCACTCAAGCCCTACACTCAGCCTTTATAATTACAGGCTTACAAAACTCAGATCCCTAAGGATCCTACAAGATAATATGAATACAAAAATTGTAACTCAACAACTCTGAGAAAAGAGAGAAGAGTTGTGAGTTTCTTGATGAGTTCTTGGAAGAACTCAGCTGAAATCAATCTGACTTGGCTTTCTTCAAAGCTTCTTGAATGTAGAACACAATAAGATTGACCTCCTCTGCAGTTGATCCTTGATCTCTGCTACTTAAGATTCAGAACAAATCTGAACCCTTCTTCTCAGCCTGGTTCCAACGGCTGACTTCTTGGATGGAGCTCTCCCTCTCCAACTTCTTAGATCTTCACTAGATTCTTCAAGGAATAGCTAGATCTTCTTCTTTGTTAATTACTTGATCAATAATCTGAACAACCTCTTCTGTAGACAGTATAAGCCTATTTATAGGCCTTCTTCATGGTAACCGGCTGGTCCGGTTCATAACTGATTTCTGACAACTCTGACAGGTGCAGTAGACCGGCTGGAATGGCAGCTGTCAAGTCATCCAGTCAGTTCTTGAAAATTCTGTAACTGTCTGAAAGTGTCGAGACTGTCTATCTTTAAGTGTCGACACTTATAGACCAAGTGTCGACACAAGTTGACTAAGTGTCGACACTAGCCTACAAGGTGTCGACACAACTCCTTGTGTTGTAGAATTGACTTCTCGACATAGCTTCTTCTTCATGTGTCGACACTGATAATGTGTGTCGACATAAGTACTTGTACTTCAGTATATTGCCGAATTCTTGTAAGTGTCGACACATCTCCTTTGTGTCGACACATCTTCATGTGTTGAACTTGTTCAGTGTCGACACATCTTCTTGGTGTCGACACATGCCTTCTGTGTTGATACTTGCTGAGTGTCGACATTGCTCCTTGTGTCGACATATTCTTCTTCTGTTGAGACTCTGGCTGAGTGTCGACACATCACCTTAGTGTCGACACTTGTACTTAGAATATTTTGTTGAACTTTGCTAAGTGTCGACACAGCTCCTTGTGTCGACACTTTCTTCAAGTGTTGAGTCTTCAGCTAAGTGTCGACATATTCTTTCTTGTGTCGACACTTTCTTCAAGTGTTGAGTCTTCAGCTGAGTGTCGACACATTGTTCTGGGTGTCGACACTTACTTCAAGTGTTGACTCTTCTGCTGTGTGTCGACACATTGTTCTGGGTGTCGACACTTATACTTAGACTCTGCTGATTTTTGCTGAGTGTCGACACAGCCTCCAAGTGTCGACACTTTCCGATGTAGACACTATTTCTCTGGGTGTCGGCACAACTGCTAAGTGTCGACACTGCTTCACTGCACTTTTCTTCACTGAGTGTCGACACAGCTTCTTGTGTCGACACTTTCTGTCTGGTGTCGACTCTGCATCCCTGGTGTCGACACAATGACTCCAAGTGTCGACACTGCTTGCCTGGGTGTCGACACAAGTCTTCTTAAGTGTCGACACTTTCCCTCTGGGTGTCGACACATGGACTTAGAAACTTTTTCATCTTCCCTGCAAATACTTGACCTGCACAACTAAACTCAAAATACATCAAATACATTTTGATGTATATCATTGAGTTGGGTGAGACTTTTTCAAATCAGGTACATTAGAACCAATGTACCCAACAATCTCCCCCTATTTGGAGAAGTCATAACCCTTAGTCAATGATATACACCATTCATAATAAAATTACAAAATGATGTAAAACAGGATTATATAACAGGGTAAACATAACATGTATTAAACAAACATGTATACATAGACACTATCTCAGAACAATTATGAAATAAATTTATCACACAGCAAATTTATCACACAGCACATTGTTCTAATAACTTGTCATATTCATTTTCCAAAAGTTTACAAAGTATTTGACAATCAAAATATTACAACTGTAAACTCAAGAAAAATTCTATTCTATTTTTGTTCAGCCTCTTTGATCACTATCCCTTTTCCAGACTGTACTTTGGCTTGAACAGGAGCTTCAGCAACTTCAGCATCAGCAGGCTTCTTGCCTTTCAGATCCTTTTTCTTTTGCTCTTCAGCTTTAATCTTTTGCCTCTCAAAATAATGATATGGCTTGGGAAAGTACTTGCTATGCTCCTGGGCAGTAGGAGGTAGCTTTCCCATCTTGGCCTTTCTTCTATATTGGACTATGACTTCTTGCCTTGTCTCATGTTTCCTCCATTCCAATTCAGAAAACCATTTATTTCTATCTTGAATATTATGTTTGGAAGCTTTCCATGCAGTTAAGATAATGTTCCTTGAAGTGGGGCTCCACTGCTCAAAGTCTGGTCTTTGTTCAGCTTGCTCCCTGAACCTCTTTTAGACAATCTGGTGTCTTCTTCTTTCTGCAGAGCTTCTTGCATAGCTTCAGATATTGGCTGAACAACCTTTTCTATGATGACATTATCCTTTCCCCCAGGTGGGATATACATGGACTGTATGTCAGCTTGAACCATATCAAAATCTGGAGGAGGGTAGATGACTTGAGCCACTTCAGGTTGCTCCCCTCCAAGATATGCAGGGTTAATGCCAGATTCTGCCACATTGTCATCATCACACAAAGGAGGATATCCAAGAGTAGCTCTGATAGAATTGGAAATCCACTTAGCATGATCAGAGCTGGCTTTGACTAAAACCCTCTCCCCCTTTATGACTTCTCTTTCTATGTGATCTCTGACATCATCTTTCTAAAATCTCACTTGGTTATCCAAATAATTAACTCCATCTTTAAAGAAAGGTTTCAACCTTTGGAGTTTGTCAGTTATCAACTTTTGAGAGTCTTGAATTGCAGTTGTAACACTAGTTAAGCTCTCTTGCAGTGCTTTATCAAAATCAGTCTTGGCAGTAGCAGTAGAAGTAGTCAGTCCAGCAGCTATGTTCTAAATCTCAGTGATAATGGCATTGTGAGATTCTGTCAAATTATCATTCATCCTGATTTGATTTTCCAGTACATAGCCTTGCTTCAGTGCAATGTCATCTACTTGAGCTTTAATCTTTTCTTGATGAGTTGCCAAATAGACTACTGCATTCCCTCCCTTGTGGAAGCAGTCAGTCATTTCCTTTTTATTAAGATTCATTTCAAATCTTATAGACTTTATATCCTGGGCCAGATCAAATTGTAATGATTTTTGCCCTTCATCCACATACTTCTCAATGGCTTGTCTGTGCTCATCAAGCTTTATCTGCATAGCAACCATAAGAGCATTGTAATCTACTGATGGAGTTGGCTGTAGTGCTGGCTATGGTACTATGGTTTGCAAAGCCTTCTTATAATTCTGACTTCTTCTTTTGAAAACTTGAAACTTCCTTTTCTTAGCTCTTGAAGCTTCCTCATCTTCAGATGCTGATGTACTTGCTATCTCTACCCTTTCCTTAGGTAGCTCTTCAACAGCTTTTTGCTTCTCTGGCTCTTGCCTTGCTGTTTCTTCTTGAATTTGCACTTGCTCCCCCTCAACTGGAGCATTCTCCCCCTCAGCAGCAGCATTGTCCTTGTCAAAGTCTTCTTGATCCAGATTAAGAAATAGATCTTCCATAGTAAATTCTTGTGGAGAATGGGCTGGAGAAACTCTTTGCTCATCTACCACTGGATCAGATGCTATTTGAACTGTAACAGATGTGTCCTCCATGACAACATCTGGGGGTAGGCTATCAATCTGAGTTTGCTGAGTAACAGTATTCAATGAATCAGACAAATCAGTACCCTCTATGGGAAAATCTAAAGCATTAAGCTCAGTGATTACCTCAAGGATGATGTAGGTGGCTTGTTCACTTTCCAGTGGAGTAGGCTCTTCCACCACTAGAGGCTCCCCCTGGATTAGATCCTGGTGTAAGGGGCTAGTTGATGGTAACTCCCCCTGCCTCTCTGTAGTATCTTGTTGAGCTGGAGACTTCACAACAGTTCCTTCTACATCCTCTTCTGGTGTAAAGACAACTTGTTCTTCACTATCAGAGCTGCTAGAGGAAACCTGAGCCACTGGGGCAGTTTTCTTCTTTTTCTTCAGTGGAGTTTCCTTCTCAGAAGTTATTTTCTCAGGAGTTGACATCTCCTTAGACAAAACCCTGTCCCACCTAGAGAATATCCTCAAGTCCATTTTCCTCATATGGTTGATCTTACTGCCAGCAGCTTGACCCATAACCTCTGGTATGCTACCAGCTAGGTATAAACTTATTATTCTACCCAAATTGGGTTTCTTCAGACTTTCCTTAATCTTTTCAAAGACAATAGAAGACCAATCAGTTTTTAAACTGAAGATTATCCTGGTCATGAGATTGAACATATGGGCAGATACCCTGTCATGCCCTCCAGGCTTACTTAAGATCACTTTGCCAACAATTTCTGATAGAAATTTACCCTGGCTGTTCATTCCTTTCCTATTAAACACTGATCCAATTTTCAATTTTGGATCCAGGCCACACCATGTTAATGCATCTCTGGTTTTAGAAGCAGTAACTTCTTCCTCTTCTTTAGTCCTTGGTAGATTTAGGATCTTTCTCAAACTTTTAGGAGAGACCTTCACTTTCTCTCCATGTACCTTGGATTTGAGCTTGAATCCAGATTCGTTCACTTCAGCTCCATTTAGAAACTCTAGAACTTCCTTCTTCCAGATCTTAGTCGGCTTAGAAACAAGAAATTCTAACCCTGAGTTTGCGACTAGGGTTACCACATTCTGGATCTCTGAATCTGCATCGTCAAACGCATGCCGCACCAATTCGTATCCTTCATTGACGTTCTCCTCAAGCTTTGGCGCCATTAGGGTTTGAAGAATTTGACTGGAGAGAAGAGAGGTGTCGACACACAAGTTTGGTCTCAAAACTCTAGTGAGCGTGTCGACAGACAATGGAAAAATCCTATTTATACCTTTCTAGGTTTGAAGATGAAAAGGCGGGTAAGCTAACTCAAATTATGTCGACACTGTCGATAAGTGTCGACACTGACTTATAATGTCTCGACACTTATGTGTCGACACAAGTTTAGTCAACAGATTATATGTGTCGACACTTGTCTATGTGTCGACACCACTCAACTCGACATATAATCGAGACTTTACTTAGATAATTCTGAGTAAACTCTAAGTGTCGACACCACCTTGGATGTGTCGACACCTACTTGTCATGTGTCGACACTAATTTTCTGAAGTGTCGACACCAACTTCCTAGATATGTCGACACCTTTTCTCTGAAGTGTCGACACCACTTTTCTGTGTCGACACAGATATCTCTGTGTGTCGACACCTTTTGACTTAGCCATTTCTATAAACTTATTCTAAGTTTATCATACCTAGCTCAATTTTAAACCTATTGAACTTAGTTTCTTCTAAGGTCTTAGTATACATATCAGCTAGTTGATTATCTGTTATAACATATTCCAGTAAAATATCTTTTTTCTCTACATGCTCCCTAAGAAAATGATATTTTATTTCAATATGTTTAGTTCTACTATGGGAAACAGGATTATATGCAATTGATATAACACTAGTAGAATCACAAAAGAGTGGAGTTCTACTTACCTGAATTCCATAGTCCTCAAGCTGATGTTGTATCCATAGAAGTTGAGCACAACAACTTCCTGCAGCCACATATTATGATTCTGCTGTGGAGATAGCCACACTTGTTTATTTTTGCTACTTCATGAAATCAGTCTTCCACCTAGGAATTGACAGGTTCTAGTTGTGCTTTTTCTATCTTCTTTGCATCCTGCAAAGTCTGCATCTGAATAACCTGTTAGTTCAAAATCCTCATTCCTAGGGTACCAGAGGCCTAGATAAGGAGTGCCCTTTAGATATCTCAGTATCCTTTTGACTGCTGTCAAATGAGACTCTTTAGGGCATGCTTGATACCTTGCACAGACACATGTAGCATACATGATATCTGGTTTACTTGCAGTCAAATATAATAGGGAGCCAACTATCCCTCTATACAAAGACTCATCTACAGGTTTCCCTGCATCATCCTTGCTAAGAGACATACTTGACCCCATAAGAGTCTTCATGGTACTGGATGAATCCATACCATACTTCCTTATGAGTTCTAGGGTGAACTTAGACTGGCATATGGATAAACCATTCTCAGTTTGTCTAACTTGGAGACCCAAGAAGAACTTAAGTTCCCTCATACTACTCATCTCAAATTGTCCTTGCATTAGTTTTGCAAACTTTTTGCAAAGACTACTTTCAGTAGACCCAAATATTATGTCATCTACATATATTTGGACTAGTATAACTTTGTCTTTGGATTCCCTAAGGAATAGAGTCTTGTCTATTTTCCCCCTTGTGAACTTATTCTCAATGAGGAAACTAGATAGGGTTTCATACCAAGCCCTAGGGGCTTGCTTTAACCCATACAATGCTTTCCTAAGTCTATAGACATGATTAGGTTGAGTTGAATCAACAAAACCTGATGACTGTTCCACATAGACTTCCTCTTTTAGATTACCATTCAGAAATGCTGACTTGACATCCATTTGGTAAACTTTAAATCCTTGAAAGGTTGCATAGGCCAGGAACATCCTTATGGCTTCCAGTCTGGCTACTGGAGCAAAGGTTTGATCAAAGTCAATACCTCCTTCCTGCCTATATCCTTTAGCAACCAATCTTGCTTTGTTCTTAATGATGACTCCATGCTCATCCATCTTGTTCCTAAAGATCCACTTGGTCCCAATTATGTTGTGGTCTTTTGGTTTAGGAACAAGCTCCCAGACCTTGCACCTCTTGAACTGATTCAGCTCTTCTTGCATTGCCTCAATCCAATGAGGGTCTAGGATGGCTTCTTCAAACTTCTTTGGCTCAACTTGGGATAGAAAACTGGAGAAGATTGCTGCATTCAGATTTCTGCTCCTTGTTTGTACCCCTTGTCTTGTATCACCAATGATTTGTTCTGCTGGATGATCTCTTAGATGCCTATTGGCTGGAGGCATCCTGGCTTCAGGTTGAACTTCTTCAACTTATTCATCTTGCTGTTGATGCAGGGTATGTCCTAGAGATTCGTCACGGAGACCTCGATAACGCTTACGACACGATCTACGCTCTCTATTCCACACGCTAACGAAAATGCAGCCACAACAATTATTTTATTTATCGCTCACGCTAATAATACGGATCGCCGTTCCGCAAATAGATCGAATGTTGGCTATAGGCCAAATTCTTTCCGGCTAAATGGGATAATCTTGATCCCGAACGAGCTTTTGGGTTGTACCAAAATAGATCCACCAAGAACAAAATGATTCGAAAGATGGTAGGATCTATCCCAACAAAAAGAAAGCGAGGATCGCCAATCCTCTTACGAATCTTTCGGAAATCAAAACGAAAAAATACCGATCTATTATTTGATTAACCGCGAAGAAAAACAAATCGGAAAATAACGCAGAAATTCGCCCACCACAAGAACTATCTAGAGAAAGAAATCTCTTGGTAGAAAGTTTCGTTACCCCTCTCGGATTTGTAGATCCGTGATGCGTGGATCCACCAAGTTTGATCGCTCCTCCGTTGAAAGTCCACAGGAAGCGCGCTACGGATGATGAACGTGCTAATCTCCTTCACTTCACGCCGTGGAGGAAACCCCTATCTTCTTCCTTGCAAACAACCTCTCATGCATGGGCCAAAGTATCCTTGGAGAGAGAGGATCTCGGGTGGCCGTGAGCAAGAGGGAGAGGAGTGTAGCCGAGCACTAGAGAGAAGGGGGCGGCCGAGAGCAAGAGGGAGAGAGGAGATGGCCTTGAGGCCGGCGGTTTGGAGGAAGGAAGAACGAGGGGGGCGGCGGCTAAGAGAAGAAGAGAGGGAAATTTTAGGGTTGGCAAATTCCAAATTTTGATTTCAATTAATTCTACCATCAAATGAAAAGTTCAAGGCCTTATATAGGCTTACATCTCAAAGCAAATAACAAGTGGCTAAAGGCACACCACATAAAGAGAATGCAGAAATTAAATAATGTTTTTTTTAAAAGAGCCATCATGAAATGGCTATTAGCACACCAAAGCTAAAATATCAAATATGAGTCTTGTTGCGAGAGCGAAGCTTGTAACCATGACCGCTACGACGTCGCACGTCCTTTGCCGGCACATCTTCAACATAGTCATTCCCAAGTTGGCCGTCCTGGTGGCCGTCGTCATCACCGTCGCCATCACCGTCGCCATCAATCCTCCGCCGCTCAAAAGGACTCATCTCCGATGAGCGGGCTGAAATATAACGGCGTACGAGGTCCGCGTCAAGAAGATCCACATGTGCAGCAGAGAGCCAAGAGTCGTCCGAAGCCGGACGACCACGCCAACGAACCAAAAACCTGTGAATGTCGCCGTCGGGAGTGGGAAACACATCATCCTGCAAAATCCTATCATGCAAGAAATCCGTCCGGGGAAACCTCGGAAAAACATTAGGTGAAGCAGAAAAACAAGTTTCATCATCAATAGACGACATACCTCCCGTAGATTTCGAAGGAGAAAGCGATCCAGAATTGAGCTCACCCCCCACCCCATTAGATTGTATAGTGGAATTATTAAACAGAGAGACAGACAGTTCAGGTGGTGGAGCAACAAAAAGCGTTAAATCCGAAATGTTAAACACAGGAGAGATTCCCCAATCAACGGGTAATTCTAACAAATAAGCATTTTCGCCTAATTTCTTCAAAATTCGAAAAGGACCGGCTTTCTTGTTCGCTAATTTTTTTTATGGTGCCCGAAGGCATCCGTTCAGGGATAAGACGGACCATAACCAAATCGCCAATGTTCAAGGAGACTGCTCGCCTATGTAAGTTAGCATTCGATTGATAGATAGAATATTGCTTAGCTAACGTCTTGCCAATATGCTCATGGAGAGTGTGAACGTGTGAAGCGAAGTCATGTGCAAATTGACTTGACTTAAAAGAAGGCGGTAACGGAACCAAGTCAAGAGGCACTGGCGCCTTATAACCATGCACTATCTCATTCGGAGACAACCCAGTGGACCTGTTCTTAGAATTATTGTACGCTAGTTGAGCATGCGGAAGGATTAGGTCACATGAACCGTGTGGGGTGAACCCATGTGCAACATGACTTGAGTTAACAGTAGAAAATTACGGGACTAAGTCTGGTGGCATGGGTACTTTAAATTCATTAACGATTTCCGTGGAGTCCAACGGCATAGTTTTAAATTTAGATTTAAATTTTGATTTAAAAATTTCACAAAGAAATGCCTGCGGAAAACGCTCATCACCAACTATAGAGTTGGATGCTCCCGGAGTTGAAAGGTAGTGCGGGAGACACAACTCAACATACCCAACTACGTTCACTAACGTGTGCATGCACGGATCATCAAAAGGCGGAGGATAAATGCAAGCGACCGGGCTTGGCAAATAATTGTGTCTGGGGGACACCACATCAAAACATACCATCGCCATGGAATCACTAGCAGTCCAAAAAGAAGCCTTACCCAACGCCAAGCGGTCAGATGAACGGTCCATCCTAGGAACAATATAGTCAGATCTATGAAAAGTAGTGGAAAGACCGAACGCGACACTAACAAATCGCTCATACACATCCGTCTGGGTAAGTCGAATGGGGAAGCTGGATAAATAAACATCTCCAAATATCTCGGGCTAGAAATGACAAGCTCGTTCCCTAACAAGTCATCTAATCGAGTCAAGTGAACCGGAGGAGGAGTCGACATGGGCGATTCCGGAGGAGGAACTAAATCATACTCACCGTCAAAACATGGATTTAACGTCCAAGAAAAATCCTCCGGGTGCAAGCCATCAAAATCAAAGGAAAAATCAAACAGTAGATTCGTCCTTACCGAAAACTCAGCCGGATCGTCATCATCTAACTCACTATGAGATAAACATTCATCACGGGGTGACTCTACCAAATCAGTCGACATGTCTTCCAACCCACTAGATAATTCGTCCAAATCAGAATCAGTATTGGTCTCAAAAGTAGGAAAGATCGTACTCGACAAAATTCCTAATCCATTTTGGGCTTCTGGCGAAGGAGCTAACATCAAAGAAATATTTATCGGGTCCTCAGTGCTACCGTCATCCACAAATAGCCTTCCCACACATGGTAACTCTTCCAAAACATCACATCCTTCGCTAACCAAATCTTCCCACGAAGTAGGTACATTGTCTAAATCATGATGGAGGGTTGGGCAAATCGAATCCCGAGAAGAATCTAAATTACTATGACCCTCAAGCAACGATGATAATATCAATGAACTATCTCGCGGATGTGCACCACTAAGATTATCCCAAGATAAACATCCATCCCAAGGTGACTCTTCCAACACTGTTGAACCATCGACCAAACCGGGATCAATCATTATAATATTGTGATCCTCACTCGCACTGATCCGACTGGATTGACCTCTCGGGGAAGCTAAAGAAATGGGCACCTCAATATGTTCCGGGCTAGAAGGAACTAGCTCGTGTTCAAGCAGGTCATCACCTAAATCATTAATAGGTAAGCTCTCAACATAGGGTGACTCAGCCGGAATGTCTTCTGACTCAGGGTCATCAGAAGACTCCATAACTATCAAGGGAGACGCCTTAGAAACATCGTCGAAAGGAAGAGGAGACGATTCCTCGGAGGAGAAATCCTCGTCCAGGTCACTAGGGTAACCAAACTCCTCGTCATCACTAAGCTCATCAATTAAGTCGGTCTCACCCACAGTGGCGTGCTCAGTCTTAGACACTACCGCAGACTCATCAGGAGAGTCAACGACTAGATCAGGCAGCTTAGGAGAAGACTCAAAAAGAACTACGGGCGTATTCGGAATAGGACGCACAATGGAGCCAAGATCAGATACGCCACTAGGCTCAAAGGTAATAATCTTCTGACGTGAGTGAACCATTCTCCTAGGAGGTCGGTGCTTCTCAATCTCCAAAGCCGTACTAAAGGTGAGGTCTAGGTCGGTGTGACAATAATGTAGTAAGCCGTACTCACTCACAGGCTCGGTGTTGGTAGTACGAAGATAGGCGGGATCAAATTGATCTGAAAGGAGGCTACGCATCGCCTGCCAATTATGTTGATAACCACCAACACGACGCTCTTCGTTCAGCCAAAATAACTGGGCCTGACCTATTAACCGTTCTCGGGCAAAGTGAATCTTTTGGGGGTCATCCCATCCATAACACTTAAAATGAAGTTCTATACCCTTAAGCCAATCCCTAAAAATTTTAGGACACCCTAAACCGTCATAAGTAGGACAAGTGTGGCATTGCCTAGGGGAAACTTAGTCATGGCTTTATCATACCAAAAGTCCAACCGGGAAACGTGAACGTCATAGGCCATAATTTTAGATTTTTGAAATTGGAAATTTGAATTTTGAATTTTAAACTTTGAAATTTGAAATTGGAAATTTGAAATTTTGAATTTTGAAATTTAAAATTTAAATTTTGAAGTTTGAAATTTGAAATTTGAAATTTTGAAATTTGAAATTTGAAATTTAAATTTTGAATTTTAAAATTTGAAATTTGAAATTTGAAATTTGAAATTTAAATTTTAAATGTTGAAATTTGAAATTTGAAATTATAAATTCGAAATTTAAATTTTGAATTTTGAAATTTGAATTTTGAAATTTTGAAATTTGAAAATTTGAAATTCGAAATTTAAATTTTGAATTTTGAAATTTGAAATTTGAAAATTTGAAATTTGAAATTTTGAAATTTTGAAATTTGAAATTTGAAATTTAAAATTTAAATTTTGAAATTTGAAATTTGAAATTTTAAAATTTGAAATGTGAAATTTGAATTTTGAAATTTGAAATTTGAAATTTGAAATTTGAAATTTTGAATTTTGAAATTTGAAATTTTGAAATTTGAAATTTGAAATTCGAAATTAAAATTTTGAATTTTGAAATTTGAAATTTGAAATTTGAAATTTGAAATTTTGAAATTTGAAGTTTGAAATTCGAAATTTGAAATCTGAAATTTGAAATTTAAAATTTGAAATTTATTTGTTTTAATTTGAAGAGGGGGAGGAGTGCCAATTAGGAAATTGACGAAAACCTCCCTCTGATACCAAATTGATGCAGGGTATGTCCTAGAGATTCGTCACAGAGGCCTCGATAACGCTTACGACACGATCTACGCTCTCTATTCCACACGCTAACGAAAACGCAGCCACAACAATTATTTTATTTATCGCTCGCGCTAACAATACGGATCGCCGTTCCGCAAATAGATCGAATGTTGGCTATAGGCCAAATTCTTTCCGGCTAAATGGGATAATCTTGATCCCGAACGAGCTTTTGGGTTGTACCAAAATAGATCCACCAAGAACAAAATGATTCGAAAGATGGTAGGATCTATCCCAACAAAAAGAAAGCGAGGATCGCCAATCCTCTTATGAATCTTTCGGAAATACAAACGAAAAAATTACCGATCTATTATTTGATTAACCGCGAAGAAAAACAAATCGGAAAATAACGCAGAAATTCGTCCACCACAAGAACTATCTAGAGAAAGAAATCTCTTGGTAGAAAGTTTCGTTACCCCTCTCGGATTTGTAGATCCGTGATGCGTGGATCCACAAAGTTTGATCGCTCCTCCGTTGAAAGTCCACGGGAAGCGCGCTACGGATGATGAACGTGCTAATCTCCTTCACTTCACGCCGTGGAGGAAACCCCTATCTTCTTCCTTGCAAACAACCTCTCATGCATGGGCCAAAGTATCCTTGGAGAGAGAGGATCTCGGGTGGCCGTGAGCAAGAGGGAGAGGAGAGTAGCCGAGCACTAGAGAGAAGGGGGCGGCCGAGAGCAAGAGGGAGAGAGGAGATGGCCTTGAGGCCGGCGGTTTGGAGGAAGGAAGAACGAGGGGGGGGGGGGGGGGGGCGGCTAAGAGAAGAAGAGAGGGAAATTTTAGGGTTGACAAATTCCAAATTTTGATTTCAATTAACTCTACCATCAAATGAAAAGTTCAAGGCCTTATATAGGCTTACATCTCAAAGCAAATAACATGTGGCTAAAGGCACACCACATAAAGAAAATGCAGAAATTAAATAATGTTTTTTTTTAAAAGAGCCATCATGAAATGGCTATTAGCACACCAAATCTAAAATATCAAATATGAGTCTTGTTGCGAGAGCGAAGCTTGTAACCATGACCGCTACGACGTCGCACGTCCTTTGCCGGCACATCTTCAACATAGTCATTCCCAAGTTGGCCGTCCTGGTGGCCGTCGTCATCACCGTCGCCATCACTGTCGCCATCAGCTGTACTCCTTGGACTTCATCTGCATTAGGTACATGTAGTACTCCCCCTGGACAGCAGCCACTATCTGCTACTAGCTGTCTTGCAGTAAGTTCTTCTTCTATAGTGAGCTTGTCCATCTTCTTTGTTATACCTGTGGAGCTACATATACTACTAGACAACTCATTGTTAATAAGTCTAGTTTCATCAAATACTACATGTACAGACTCTTCTACAACTTGAGATGACAAGTTGTAGACTCTATAAGCCTTACTATTATTGCTGTACTCAACAAAGATCCCCTCTTGGGACTTGGCAGCAAACTTAGTCAAGTAAGACTTTCCATTGTTAAGTATAAAGCACTTACAACCAAAGATCATGAAGTAGGATAGGTTTGGTTTTCTGCCTTTCACAACCTCATAGGGGGTCTTGTTGTGGCTTTTAGTTATGGTAGCCCTATTAATAACATGGCATGCAGTATTAACTGCTTCAGCCCAAAAGTATTCTGGTAGTGATGTATCACTTAATAGGGTCCTACCAGCCTCAATCAAGGTTCTATTCTTCCTCTCAGCAATGCCATTTTGCTGAGGTGTTCTTGGTGAAGAAAACTCTTGAAATATCCCAAATTCTTCACATAGTTTTGCCATACAATCTGACTGAAATTCAGTACCATGGTCACTTCTTATCTTGACCACTGTACTGTCTAGTTCATTCTGAATTTGTTTGACAAAGTTATAGAAGACACTAGGAGTTTCAGATTTCTGTCTAAGGAAGAACACCCAGGAAACCTTGAGTAGTCATCTACAACTACAAAGGTATAGACCTTCCTACCTAAGCTGTGAACTGGCATAGGACCAAAGAGATCCATATGCAAGAGGTATAAACACCTCACAGCATCTTTGATTTCAATGCTACTAAAGGTGGATCTAGTCTGCTTGCCATTTTGATAAGCTGAACATATTCCATCTTTAATACACTTAACTTGAGGACCATTTCTCACTAGCTTTTTACTAAAGAGTTTGTCAATTGTCTTGTAGTTTAGATGGGCTAGCCTCTTGTGCCATTTGACACAATGAGAGACTTTCTCATCAGCTACAAGATATACTGGAGAACCATTGTTCTCAACCATAATGTCTAGGCAGTAGACATTCCTTTTTCTATAACCAGTCAAAATGATCTCTTGATCATTTGACCTCCTGATATGACAACCATCTTTGACAAATGAGATGTTATATCCTACATCACTCAATTGACTTATACTAATAAGGTTATGTTTCAAACCTTTAACATAGGCCACTTGAGTAATTGTAATATAGAAGTTAGATATGTTACCAAAACCCTTGATGATTCCTTTTTCAGAACCACCAAAGGTGACTTTTGGACCATCCTTGATGGGTGTGTAGTCCTTTAGTAAACCTCTTGTTCCAGTCATGTTTATGGAGCATCCACTGTACAAGTACCATATTGGGGCATGGCCACTTGGACTTTCCTGCAAAACAGATTAGTGAACCTTAGAACCCAAAGAATTCTTGGGTCCTTGGTACTGGTTAGTTTGCTTCCTAACAAAGCTACCTGCAGGTTTTCCAACAGACAGTTTGCTACTCACTTTGGCACTAGCATTGTGCCAACAGTCCATTGCAAAGTGGCCTAGCTTGCCAAAGCACCAACACTCAAACTTATTGCACCTTTGCTTAGGTACAGTCTTAGCTGTTTTATCTACAGCTGGCTTGTTGAGGGGTTGAGCTTTGCCTTTGGACTTGGGCTTGGACTGAACAGTCCTAGCTGGTTTAGTAAACCCCAGTCCAGCTTTACCTTTTTGATGAACAAATTCATCAATTAAGGGTAGAACTGACTTTGGTTTAGAAAACCTAGCAACCAAATCTCTCTCTTTCTGAAGACTAATCTCCAGACTTTTGATTTGATCATTCTTAAATGATATAGTCCCCATCTGAATCACAGTTATGTGCTTCAGTCTGGTTATCTCATTAAGTTTTTGATCAAATAATTTCTCATAATCAGTTGCAGCCACTTTGAGACTTGCAATCTCCTTGGCTTGACTCTTGGCCAAGGATTTACATTTCTTAAATGCTTGCAACAGAACTTTATATTCATCTATCAACTGATGAATATCCTCTTCAGACTCAGATGCACTCTCATCACTTGATGATGATGAATCTGATTCTGAACTAGCACAAGAAATTGAACTTAAAGAATAATGTTGTACCTTACTAGGTCCTGGCTGCTCCAGGATTTTGTCACTTTCTGTCAATGCCATTAGTCCTTGGCATTGACTGTCTTCTTGTTCAAATATAGAGTTCATGATCTGAATGAACTCTTCTTCTTCATCCTCAGAAAATAGTCCTATATATGCCTCAGCATCTGACTCAGTTTCTGATGAAGAAATGTTTGACATGCTCTTATCCTTTTTGGCAACAAAAGACTTTTCCTTCTTGCCCTTGTATTGAGTCTTTTTCTTGTCATTAGACTCCTTCCTTTTCTCTAGACATTCTGCAACAACATGTCCTTGTCTATTACAGCAATAGCATACAATTTTTGAAAGAGTTGCTTTGCTAGACTTGGTCTTTTTCCTGTCTTTCTTTGAAGACTTTTTATTCTGATAATAGTCTTCTTTACCCTGTAAAGTAGATGGCTTTGTCCTCCACTGTTTCTTCTTTAATAATTTCTGAAATGTCTTGTGAATGCAGCAAAGTCCTCATCACTTTCACTGCTTTCAGACTTTCTACTTGCTGACTCATCTGACTCAGTTTCAGCTACTTTTGGTGGTGGAGTTGGTGACTTACTTCTGTACTTTCTGGGGCTTCTGTTTTGAAGGCCACTGTCCTTTCTTTATGTTCACTTCTTGTTGATTTCTCCTCTTCTTTCCTCACCATCAACTGCATCTCATAGGATAGCAGTTTTCCAAATAGTGTTGGTGGAGGAATTTCTACCAACTTTGTCATTTCCCTAATGGCACAGATCTTGGTGTCCCAATCTTTTGTAAGGGACCTTAGAAACTTATCATTGAGCTCATAATTACTGAACTCTCTGCCATAGGACATTAGCTCATTCACAATCCTATAGAACTTCTTATAGCATTCAGTTATGCTATCAGCTTTATCTTGTCTAAAACTTTCATATTCTTGATTGAGCAAAGATTTTCTGTCTTGCCTCACTTCTTCAGAACCCTCCATATACACAATAAGAGTATCCCACATTTCCTTGGATGTCTTGCAGTGTATCAAATTCTGAAGAGTAGCATCATCTATAGCACTCACTATGATATTCTGAGACCTCTTGTCCATAGTGGCTAGAACTATCTCATCCTTTGTCATTTCAGAGAAATCCTTAGGTGTTCTCTGATTTGCATCTAAGACTGAAACCTTCATGGGCACATATGACCCTTCTTTCACTATGATATATATTCTAGGGTCTGAGGCTTCCATAAAAGTCTCACCCTTTCCTTCCAGATACCAAATATCTCTTTTCTACATATGAGTAGCTTCATGGATCCCAATTACTTATGATTCTCAGTGGAACCCATGGTTCTTGATTTTCTTGATTCTGTAATGTACTTTAGACTGAATCTGCCCACAAGATCTACTCTGACAGTTATGTCCTTTTTGAGTAACCTCGCTTTGATATCACTTGAAAGTTATTGTACCTAATCACCTAGAGGGGGGGGGGTGAATAGGTGACTTAAATCTTTTTAACTTGTTAGGCAGAATTCAGATTATAACACAGAATTATATCTACTTTATCACAGCACACAATCAACAATCACAGATTTCCACAAGCACACAGTAGACACACAGATTTATAGTGGTTCCCCAAGGTTTGGGTACATCCACTTTCCCCCTTCGCCTATCTAGCAGTGTACTAGATTCGGCCAAACTTCTCCACTATCTCAGATCCTCAGATCTTACACTCAGAACCTCAACCAGGTTCCTACAGCTCAGGCCCAAGGCCCTACAACTCGGCTTCTTCACAAAGCCTACACTCAGCCACCAAGGCCTACACTCAGCCACCAAGGCCTACACTCAGAGATTCAAATCTCCTACACTCAGGCACTCAAGCCCTACACTCAGCCTTTATAATTACAGGCTTACAAAACTCAGATCCCTAAGGATCCTACAAGATAATATGAATACAAAAATTGTAACTCAACAACTCTGAGAAAAGAGAGAAGAGTTGTGAGTTTCTTGATGAGTTCTTGGAAGAACTCAGCTGAAATCAATCTGACTTGGCTTTCTTCAAAGCTTCTTGAATGTAGAACACAATAAGATTGACCTCCTCTGCAGTTGATCCTTGATCTCTGCTACTTAAGATTCAGAACAAATCTGAACCCTTCTTCTCAGCCTGGTTCCAACGGCTGACTTCTTAGATGGAGCTCTCCCTCTCCAACTTCTTAGATCTTCACTAGATTCTTCAAGGAATAGCTAGATCTTCTTCTTTGTTAATTACTTGATCAATAATCTGAACAATCTCTTCTGTAGACAGTATAAGCCTATTTATAGGCCTTCTTCATGGTAACCGGCTGGTCCGGTTCATAACTGATTTTTGACAACTCTGACAGGTGCAGTAGACCGGCTGGAATGGCAGCTGTCAAGTCATCCAGTCAGTTCTTGAAAATTCTGTAACTGTCTGAAAGTGTCGAGACTGTCTGTCTTTAAGTGTCGACACTTATAGACCAAGTGTCGACACAAGTTGACTAAGTGTCGACACTAGCCTACAAGGTGTCGACACAACTCCTTGTGTTGTAGAATTGACTTCTCGACACAGCTTCTTCTTCATGTGTCGACACTGATAATGTGTGTCGACACAAGTACTTGTACTTCAGTATATTGCCGAATTCTTGTAAGTGTCGACACATCTCCTTTGTGTCGACACATCTTCATGTGTTGAACTTGTTCAGTGTCGACACATCTTCTTGGTATCGACACATGCCTTCTTGTTGATACTTGCTGAGTGTCGACACTGCTCCTTGTGTCGACACATTCTTCTTCTGTTGAGACTCTGGCTGAGTGTCGACACATCACCTTAGTGTCGACACTTGTACTTAGAATATTTTGTTGAACTTTGCTAAGTGTCGACACAGCTCCTTGTGTCGACACTTTCTTCAAGTGTTGAGTCTTCAGCTAAGTGTCGACACATTCTTTCTTGTGTCGACACTTTCTTTAAGTGTTGAGTCTTCAGCTGAGTGTCGACACATTGTTCTGGGTGTCGACACTTACTTCAAGTGTTGACTCTTCTACTGTGTGTCGACACATTGTTCTGGGTGTCGACACTTATACTTAGACTCTGCTGACTTTTGCTGAGTGTCGACACAGCCTCCAAGTGTCGACACTTTCTGATGTAGACACTGTTTCTCTGGGTGTCGACACAACTGCTAAGTGTCGACACTGCTTCACTGCACTTTTCTTCACTGAGTGTCGACACAGCTTCTTGTGTCGACACTTTCTGTCTGGTGTCGACTCTGCATCCCTGGTGTCGACACAATGACTCCAAGTGTCGACACTGCTTGCCTGGGTGTCGACACAAGTCTTCTTAAGTGTCGACACTTTACCTCTGGGTGTCGACACATGGACTTAGAAACTTTTTCATCTTCCCTGCAAATACTTGACCTGCACAACTAAACTCAAAATACATCAAATACATTTTGATGTATATCATTGAGTTGGGTGAGGCTTCTTCAAATCAGGTACATTAGAACCAATGTACCCAACACCGCCCTTGCCGAGCAGAGGTTGCTGAGGGCTACTCGCCCATTGATCTGTGAGGTATTTTACCATTTTGCCCCGCTGGCCTGCCAATAGCCTGCTAAAACAGTGGAGTTACGCTGTTGGCAGACCTAGTTGGGCTACACATAGCTGTTCAAAATAGCGGAGGTTGGCTATTTGCAGGCCGTTTTCAGAAATCTATAAACATGACCCAAGGGGCACCTCAAAAGGCATGCTCACTTATTCCCTAGTCTTCTAGCGCTTTCTGAGGTAGCCTTAGCTCAGCCTTTGGCTAAGGAGGGGAATCGCCCTAAGATCTTCCGGGTGTGTGGTGGGACCTCCACGCCGAGCATTTGAGCCAGTTTTCCTTTGTCATTTGGCTTGCAGGAGAGAAGTTGGTGTGCGATCACCCCCTCCCCAAGGGTGAACTCTACGAGAGACCAAGTTTTCGGTTTCAACATTTTGGTTTGGTGAGCGTGGAGATTGGTCAGCACAGAAAATCTTCGGCAGGCTCGATGATAGGAGGACAGGGCTCAGACTGGTCCGACTCGCCGCCCCCGCCACCTCTAGCCATTGTGGGGATGTTCGAAGACTTCAGGCATGAGGTACTCAGCCTCGTCAAGTTCGCACTCGGCGCACGGGCCGAGTGCTCGACTCCAGCTTCCCCAATTACACCACCCCATCTCTGGGCGAGGACGCTCCCAGCAGGCGAGCTGGGAAGGAGGTCGCTGAGGAAGGAAGGGGATGCGAGTTCCCTGGGCGAATGCTCTTCCCCGGCTCGGCAAGTAGAGGCCGGTTCGGCGAGATGGTTGAGCGAGATCCTTCTACTCGCCTAGCAGGGGGAGGCAGCCCCTTCAACGAGTTGGTTTCTTCTACCCCTGTTCCAGAGGGGTTTAGGGAGCCAGATATGTCCTACTACACCGGGAAGGGGGACCCAGTCCAGCGCGTCTAGTGGTTCGAGGACGTGCTTTCGATCCGGCAGATGTCGGATGGATTCAAGTGTCGGCTCTTCGCCATCACCCTCAAGGAGAAGACGAGGGAGTGGTTTCACCAGCTGCCGGCCAGCTCCATTTACTGCTTCGAGGACCTGCGCTGGGGGTTCATGTTGAGATTCACCACCTCGAAGAGGAGAAAGAAGACGTCTGAGTCCCGGTTCCACATCAAGGCAAGGAGTGAATGAGACGTTGGGGAGTTAAGTCGACCGGTTTTAGGAGCTGGTCACCCAAGTTCATGAGATGTCAGGCCATAGCCTAATGATGGCCTTCACCCCGGGGTTGTAGCAGGGCTTTTTTAGGATGAAGCTGAAGAGAGTGCTGCCCCTCTCCTATGAGGAGCTGATGGAGAGGGCAGCGAGAGAAGTCGACGAGGACGCGTTGAATCCGAAGTTTGCCCGAAAGCTGGCCAGGCGGGCCACAGAGGAAGGGAAGGAGCCAAGAGGCGGCAGGGGGCAGGAGGAGAGGAGAGCCGAACCCCGACAGAGGGAACAGAGGCAACTTCAAGGGCAGCAGCAGCAACCCAGGTGGGGGCGTCAAGATTCAGACCGTCGGTTGGGCTGGAGGCCCGAGTGGTAAGACCAGGGGCCATGGAGAGGATACCAGGGAAGGGACCACTACCAGGGGGCAAGGATCAGTTCCACCCCCGGGTTGGAGGTAGGTGCAAAGACCTCCACTCCCCAATAAAAATCAGGTTATCGTCATAGCCATGGGGGAGAGGAGGAGAGCGGCGCGAAGGAGGAGAAGAGAAGTCAGGGTGGAGTTGCCCTACTGCGACTTCCACCAAGAGGAAGGGCACGCCACGGCCACGTGCCCGGAGTTCCTTGAGATGAGAGGGAATAGAGAGCAATATCAACAACAGAGGCGCCAGGAGGTGAGAATTGAGGAGGTCCTGCCTCGGGCGGAGGAGGACCGATGTGAAGATCGGGCGAACGTCGGGACCTGCAGGGGGATTGGAGTGATCCATGGGGGGGGGGGGGGGGGGGGGGGGGGGGGGTTGAGGTCTCTTCGAAGGCGAGCCTCCACACCATGTACCGTCGGAGCGTTGGATCCACATCCCAGACCCCACCTTCGGAAGAGAAGATTACTTTCTCAAGGAAGGACATGTCAGATCATGAGGATCCCTTCTGCGATGCGCTGGTCATTCAGACGGCCATCGAGAATTTCACCGTCTCCCGGATCCTCATTGACAATGGGAGCTCCGTCAACGTCATCTTCAATAATGTGTTCGATGTGATGAAGGTGGAGGCAAAGAGGGTGCTGGCCATCTGAGGAGTGGGGCTCCATGTCACCCTGGGGGGGGGGGGGGGCAGTCCCGGAACTACCGATTTGTCATCATGGATGCCCCCAGTAACTACAACGCCATCTTCGGAAGGCCCTCATCAGCGCCTTCCGCTGCGTCCCCTCGTAATTCCACCAATGACTGAAGTTTAATGCCGAGGGTATCCAGGTTCGGGTGCGGGGTGACCCCAAAGTAGCAAGGGAGTGCTATGTCACCGCTGTAAACTCTATCTCCTGGCAGGAGGGGTCCGAGGAGATGGGGCAGAGAATGGAGAAGGTGGAGCAGGAGGCTGGCAGAGAGGAGATGGAGGTGGAGAGCTGCACCGAGGTAGAGGTGGCAGGAGGAGACCGGGAGGAGTTGGCCGAGGCAATGGCCATGGAGGAAGAGGTGGAAGCTGAGGTTCTTGTCCCTGAGGAGAGGGGCGTCGGAGAATGGGGGGAGCAGTCCAGGCTGGAGGCTGCAAAAGAGGTGGTGGAGATAGAGGTTCTCACCCTTGGAGGTAGGGTAGAGAAGGTTTGCGTCAGTGGAGGGCTGACCCCGGAGGCTCAGGGCAGGTTGCTGACATGCATCCAAAAGAATGTGGACATCTTGGCATGGAGCGCAACAGAGATGCCAGGGGTTGACGCGGACGTGGCTTGCCACCGCCTCAACCTAGACTCGGAAGCACGCCCCGTCCAGCAGAAGAAGAGGTCTACCACGGACAAGCTAGCTGAGCCCATCAGGGAGGAAGTGGCTAAACTCATTAGGGCCGGTTTTGTATCCGAAATACAATACCTCGGCTGGGTCTCCAATGTTGTTATGGTTAAAAAAGGAGACGACCAGTGGCGTATGTGTATTGATTTTTTTTACTTAATAAATCGTGCCCTAAGGACTGTTATCCCTTGCCTCTGATCGACGCGCTGGTTGACTCAGACGTCGGTTTTCCTGTAATGAGTTTCTTAGATGTATTTTCAACTTACCACCAAATCAGGATGCACCCCCCGGACATCAAAGATGTCTCATTCATCACGGGCGATGGGTGCTACTGCTACAAAATGATGCCCTTTGGGCTGAAGAATGCAGGGGCAACATACCAGAAGATGATGGACAGGGTCTTCCGGGAACAGAAGGGGAGGAACCTGGAGATGTACGTAGACGATCTCGTGATCAATAGTCGGGACGTGGACTCTCACCTCCAGGACCTGGAGGAAACCTTTGCCACCCTGCGCAAATATAAGATGCGGCTGAATCCCCTGAAATGCATCTTCGGGGCCAGCAGGGGGAAGTTCTTGTGGCATCTCCTCGCCCCCGCGGGGGTCGAGCCAAATCCTGATAAGGTCAAGGCCATCATTGAGCTGGGGTCACCGCGGAATGCTAAAGAGGTGCAGCGATTAATAGGGAAGCTGGCAGGATTGAGCAGGTTCCTCTCCCAGGCTGGGGAGAAGTGTTTCCCCTTCTTCAAGACGCTAAGGGGGGGCCAAAAATTCGAGTGGACCAAGCAGTGCAAGGAGGCATTTCGAGCCCTGAAGAGGCAGTTGACCCAGGCTCCGCTGCTCCAAGGGCCGAAGGAAGGGGAAGACCTATACTTGTATCTCAGGGTCGGAGCAGAGGCCTTGAGCTCTGTCCTGGATCATGAAGAGGGGAAGAGGCAGCTCCCCATATACTATGTGAGTCGGGTTCTGAGGAAGGCCAAACTTTGATATCCGATCTTGGAAAAGCTGGCCTTCGCTCTAATCATCTCTGCCTAGAGACTTCGGTCCTACTTCCAGGCACACTCCATCCGAGTGGTGACTGACCATCCCCTCCGCAACATCATTGAGTGGGTGGAGCATTCAGGCAGGCTAGCCAAATGGTCGGTAGATCTAAGAGAGTTCTACATCTCCTTCGTCCCCCGCCTCTCGATGAAGGCCCAAGAGATGACCGAGTTTTTGGCCCACTACATGGTCGAGGTGGCAGAGGAGGAGCTCACTCGTCCGACTTCATGGAAGGTGAAGGTGGACGACGCCTCTGGGAAACATTCCTTGGGGGTAGGGGTAATCTTGGAAAGCCCCCAAGGGGAGAGGATTGAGCAAACAGTGGTGGTGCACTTCCCCATCACAAACAACCAGGCCGAGTACGAGGCCGTAATTGTAGGGCTGCGCCTGGCCAGGGAACTGGGGGTTCTAGACATGGAGGTCCTCACTGACTCTATGGTGGTGGCTTCCCAGATCAACAGGGAGTTTGAGGTAAGGGAACCTACCCTCCGACTATACTTGGCAAAAGTGAAGGTGGTCATCGACACATTTCATACCTTCTCAATCTAACACGTGCCCAGGGACGAGAACGGGCAGGTTGATCAGCTGGCAAAGCATGGCCCCCCGGATGGGGGGGGGTACCATCACTGATCTATTTCGCCCTTCCATTGAAGAGGGAGAGCTGATGGAAGTGGATCAACACCCCTCCTGGTTGGACCCATTCACGACTTTCCTTTCCACAGGGGAGTATCCGTAGGGGATGGACAAGAAGAAATTCAGATACAAGTCGGCATACTATCTCCTCCGGGACGAGCAATTGTATAGGAAGACTCTCTCAGGGATGTTGGCACGTTGCGTGGACGAGATGGAGGTAAAGAGGATCTTGGAAGAAGTCCACTTCGGGGAGTGTGGGAGTCACTCAAGGAGTCGGACCCTAGAAGGGAGAATCCTCAGACAAGGGTACTTCTGGCCAACCTTGGGCCGCGATGTTGCAGAATTCACAAAGAGGTGTCACAAATGCCAGTTGTTTGCCGCCCTCCAATTGAAACCTGCTCAATGCCTCAAGAGTATCACGGCCCCCTGGCCTTTGCAATTTGGGGAATGGACTTGGTTGGGCCGTTCCCCCTGGCCAGCGGGCAGAGAAGGTTCCTGCTAGTAATGATTGACTATTTTTCTAAATGGCTGGAGGTGAAGGCGCTAGCCAAGGTGACTTCCCAGGTCATCAGAAATTTTGTTTGGGGGAGATCATCTGCCTCCATGGGTTGCCACAGGCCATCCTCACAGACAACGGGCCTCAATTCGCCAGCGCAGAATTCACTACCTTCTTCGAGCAGCTCGGGATTGACCTCATGTTTGCCTCGGTCCACCACCCTAGGAGCAACGGGAAGGTAGAGGCCACGAATAAGATTATTGTTAACCTCCTAAAGAAGAAGGTAGAAAACCTGAAAGGGAGGTAGGTGGAGCAGCTTCCCTCGGTCCTCTGGGCTCTGAGGACCACCCTAAACATAGCCACGGGGGAGACCCCTTTCAAGCTCCCCCATGGATGTGAGGCAGTACTCCCCGTAGAATTTGAAGTTCAAACACCTCGGATAGTCACGACAGAGGAAGGCAGGGAAGAATGGCAGGCCGAGAACGAGGAGGAGCTGCGACTCTCCCTTGATATTGTGGATGAGCTGCGCGACCTCTCCGTCATCCGACAGGAAGAAGTGAAGAGGAGAATGGCTAAGTACTTTGACAAGGACGTCAGAGTGAAACAATTTGTGGAGGGGGGACTTGGTCTTGAAAAAGGTGGATGCAGCGGGAAGATTGGCAACCGTGGGGAAGCTCAACCCCAACTGGGAAGGTCCGTACATTGTAAAAGAAACATTAAGATCCGGAGGGTATCGCCTCCAAAATGTGGAGGGCGAGACTCTAAGTCTCACCTGGAGCGGTGATGACTTGAAACGTTTTTATCCTTGAAATATGTAAGTAATGTCTCGTTCTTAATAAAACTTTTTGATGTGCTAATCCTACTACAGTGACTCACATGAGAGGGGGAAGTGTTCATTTGATAGACCCCAAGCAGATCCCACTGCCAGGCTCTCACCTAGCTGGCAGGGCTAGATGTCTCTCGACGGTGTCTACCCGGACCCCGAGCAGATCCCGCTGTCAGGCTCTCACCTAGTTGGCAGGGCTGGATGTCACTCGACGGTGTCTACCCGGACCCCGAGCAGATCCTGTTGCCAGGCTCTCACCTAGCTGACAGGGCTGGATATCACTCGACGGCGTCTACCCGGACCCTGAGCAGATCCTGTTGTCAGGCTCTCAATTAGCTGGCAGGGCTGGATGTCACTCGATGGTGTCTACCCGGAACCCGAGAAGATCCCACTGTCAGGCTCTCACTTAGTTGGCAGGGCTGGATGTCACGCGAGGGTGTCTACCCGGACCCCGAGCAAATCCCGCTGCCAGGATCTCACTTAGCTGGCAGGGTTGGATGTCACTCGATGGTGTCTACCCGGACCCCGAGCAGATCTCATTGTCAGGCTCTCACTTAGCTGGCAGGGCTGGATCTCACTCGATGGTGTCTACCCGGACCCCGAGCAGATCCCGCTGTCAGGCTCTTACTTAGCTAACAGGGCTGGATGTCACTTGATGGTGTCTACATGGACCCCGAGCAGATCCCGCTGCCAGACTCTCACCTAGCAGGCAGGGCTGGATGTCACTCGATGGTGTCTACCCGGACCCCGAGCAGATCCCGCTGTCAGACTCTCACCTAGCTGGCAGGGCTGGATGTCACTCGATGGTGTCTACCCGGACCCCGAGCAGATCCCGCTATCAGGCTCTCACCTAGCTGGCAGTGCTGGATGTCACTCGGGGAAGTCCTATACTCTCCAGATATTAAGAAGTTTTGCCTTTCTAAAAACAGGAAGAGAAGAGTCTTCACAGGCAAGTCGGGACTCGCGAGCCCAGCTCGGCAGAAAGGTGACGAGCCGTCCTCAGCTCCCGCCGAGGAAGGCAGGCTCTGGCAGGGAACTTCACCCCCCTTCAGTTTTACTTGCGAAATTTTTGATGATTTTGGTTTCACATTGGTGAAAAAATAGGCAGCTCGCAAGAGAGCTGGAGGGTGGTGAGCCCAGTGCGGCGAGTAGTCCACCCCCGGATCATCTAGGGTTGGCGAGCTCTCAAGGTCTACTCTCGGGAACGAGTCCTAACATCCATCCTAATGGTAAGATCTATCCTCACAAGGTCGCCCGAGGAGGAAAGCTCTCAAGCAAAAACGTCACAACAATGAAGCCCAAAAAAAGATATAAAAAAAGAGAGGGGGGTTAAAGACAAAATTCATATCAAAACTATCTTCAATTGTATAATGTTAATTACAAGGGGAGCTCGCCTAGGCGAGATTACAAAAAAAAGAGAAAAGGAAATCAGCTTTCTCCCCCCACCCCCTCTCCCTGCCGAACTGGCGATCTTCACGCCCTCCAGCAGACAGGTCATCCTAGAAGCCCTTCCCGAAGAGCAGGTCGAGGCTGTCCTCCTTCTCGCTAGGATGCGTCGCCGGAAACAGGCTCGGCATGAGGTCCTAGGCCATGATCTCCTCACAGCCCTCGATCAGCACACCTGCGTCCTTCATCATTTGAAGAGTGCATTCGGCGGACTCGATTGAATTGGCCTCTCAGCAATGTCGGCCTCACCAAAGATCCTCGGGCTCTTGTAGGGGAAGGTGGGCTCGTTGTTGCCCGGGGGAAAGAAGATTTGCGCCTGGCGGCGGACCTCATGATGAAGGCCATTGTTCTCCTCCTTCAGTGCCTCGTTCTCTCCCTCCACCCCAGCAAGGCGGGCGCGCACCTGGTTGTTCTCCTCTTCCAGCCCAGCAGTGCAAGCACGCAACTCCTCAGCGGACTTGGCATCCTGAAGAAGAGAAAGGAAGCACGTTTATGACATGACGAAAAATTTTAAGTAAAAAGGGGAGGAAGCAGCCTGATGCTTACCAGTCCGCCAGCGGCTTTGGCGAGTAGGTTCTCGGCGATGCCGAGTTGCCTCACTAGGTCGACGGCCTTGTCCTTGGCAACGTCGTGTGCCTGCTCGGCTTTCTGGAGGTGGTTGCTGAGGTTGAAGCTGTAGCGGATCATCATATGATGAAGCTCCATGGCCCGCATATGGGCCTGCATGCCTTCATGGTCGAGCTGCCGCAGGGCCATGCCCTTGTAGGCCTCGGCATCCTCGTGGCCATAAAGGCCGAAGCCGAGTGCGTAGGTATGTCCGGTGGAGAGCTCTCGGTCGGCCCAAGAAGGGTGAAGGGTGGAGATGGAGACTCGGTGGGCTAGCTCGTCCCACTAGACCATGGGTTCATCGGTCGAGTCCTTCCACCTTCCCCTGAAGCCAAAGAGGGGATGGTCCTTCGGCGCGGCTGGCTCGCAGGCTATCTTCTTCGCAGCAGGGGGAGCAGAGGACTCGCCACCCCGTGCCCCTTGCTCGTGATCTCCTTCAGCGGGCTCTCCTGCGACCCGTCCAGAATGGTCTCTGGTGAGTTCATGTATTTGGGGTTTTATTGTTGTTGTTGATGTCTCGCCCGAGGAACCACCTCTGCTTTCTTTATTTTCTTTGGCGGTTATTGGCGACAGGGCGGGCTCAGTCTCGCAGGCTCAGGTCGCCTCTTGCTGGATGAGGGTTTCGAGGAAGCCAGCTCGTCTAGGGCAGCCGCCGCCGCCTCCCTCTCGCGAGCGAGGGGTCAGAGAATAATACCGAATCCGCGAATGGCGGGTTCACGGGAATCAGTCGTTCCCCTGCATAAAAAGACTTAGAAAAATTCTATCATGATCCGACGAGCTGAGCAATATGAAAGAGAAGAATACCTTCACCGAGAAGAACGGGGCGGAGCGAGTCGAGGCCCCTCCGCAGGAAGGCGACCTCGAAATCCTTATGGAGGAAAAAAACTTGTGGAACTCGACGTCGTTGCCGGACACGGTGGGGGCGGTAGACGTCCTCTCCCTTTTGCTGGGGGGAGTAGGGGATGTTGCCGAGATCGCCCTTGATGAAAGCGATCTTGGTCATCCAGTTATGATGTTTGTTCGCGTTCTCGCGATCTTTGATGAGGGAGCCCCCAAAGTAGGCAACGCCATCCGGGGTCGCCTTGTAGGAGAAGAGTTTCCTGAAGACGGTCAGGTTGAACTCTATTCGCTCTCGGCGGAGGAAGCATGCGAAGGCCACCATCATGGCGATGACATTCGAGTTGAGTTGCGCGGGCACCGCGCCATAATATTTCAATATCTGGCGGACTTCTGGCCAAAGAGGTAGGCGCAACCCTACCTCAAAATGTGAGATAGGGAAGGCAAGCTCGTTGGAGAAGAAAGTGTTGATGGCCTCCTGCTCCCTCGGCCGGCGCGCCTCGAAGCCAGGAGGAACGTAGTCGGTGATGAATTCGGCGAGCTCCGTCTCGGTCGTGTTCCCCTCAAAGAAGCAATAATCTGTGAAATGTTGGGCGCATTTTGAGCGAACGTCGGCATCAGGGTTTGTCTTACCCATGCTCGCGGGAGGGTTAGAGCGCGAATACGAAAAGAGCGAGAAAGCGAGAAGAGGGTACGAAGACAGTAAAGGCGGTGGTACGGGGTTGGTGAGATGGGGCTATTTATGGAAAAAAAGAAACCTGAGGCTGAGCTGAGCGATCAGTCCAGCTCGCCTATCCCAGCTCTCCAACCCTAGCTCGCCGACTTCTATGACTTATCCCATCACATATCGAGCTGAGTATAATATGCTATATATTATTCAGATACCAAGCATTAGAATCTAAAAAATATCCAAAGTTATTACAGGCCCAGTAACGAATACTGAAGAATGATCAAGTACAGAAGAAAAAGTGGAACAAGACACGCGAGCTGGGTGGGTCGGGAGGCGAGTGCCGGTAGGCTCGACAATGTAGCCGTTTCTGTGGGACCGCATATTTGGGCTTCCCCATCGCGTTCTAGGTCTGGGTGTTGACCCCGGTGGGCCCCCCGTGTGGCGGAATATCCCCGCCATCCCGTGGATGGATTAGTCCCACATCGCCTGCAGCGGGTGGTCCTTGGTGTTTATGTACCCCCGTCCCCCCTTACCATAACCTCGGGGTTTTGGGAAGATGTGTGGTGACGGGTGGTTTCCACATGGTATCAGAGCCATCCCGCTGCGGGGGTGTGTTGAGAACCAAGGTCCAGCGGGATTGGGTGTATGTGGGACCGCATATTTGGGCTTCCCCATCGCGTTCCAGGTCTGGGTGTTGACCCCGGTGGGCCCCCCGTGTGGCGGAATATCCCCGCCATCCCGTGGATGGATTAGTCTCACATTGCCTGCAGCGGGTGGTCCTTGGTGTTTATGTACCCCCGTCCCCCCTTACCATCACCTCGGGGTTTTGGGAAGATGTGTGGTGACGGGTGGTTTCCACATGGTATCAGAGCCATCCCGCTGCGGGGGTGTGTTGAACCAAGGTCCAGCGGGATTGGGTGTGTGTGGGACCGCATATTTGGGCTTCCCCATCGCGTTCCAGGTCTGGGTGTTGACCCCGGTGGGCCCCCCGTGTGGCGGAATATCCCCGCCATCCCGTGGATGGATTAGTCCCACATCGCCTGCAGCGGGTGGTCCTTGGTGTTTATGTACCCCCGTCCCCCCTTACCATAACCTCGGGGTTTTGGGAAGATGTGTGGTGACGGGTGGTTTCCACAGTTTCTATCTACCCCGGCCTCGCATCCCCTGCGCCCCAGATTGCTACAAGCGGAGGAGCTTGCGAATCCGCCCTGAGTTTCTCTGAGCTACCAGGAGTCCCTCTTCGATCACATCCAAAAGCCGAGAGGGGGACATCGCCTCGCCGGCCGGGTTGCCCTTCACCTCGTCCGCGAGCCGAACGTAGTCGCGCTGCAGCGCCTCGTTGACCTCTTGCACCTGGCGCAGGCCGCGCATCAGCTTCTTGAAGAGCCTGATCCCCCTCCTTGTCAGCTCCCCGTTCTCCACTTCAGAGCCCAGATAGGAGTCTAGCGAGCTCGGAGAGGGGAGGGGGGAATAGCGGGTTGGTTGCGAAGACTCTTCAGCCTCAGACTGACCGGGAAGAGCTGTGAAGATTAAATAAGCATCAGTATGGAAGGCGTGCATCCCGGAAAATTACCGGACAAAAACCATAGGCCGGCTTACCTGACGAGCTCGGCACCCCAAGAAAGTGCGGGGAGTGACCAATCTTAGATCCTTACCGCGGCCTGGGCAGTGTGTTCCTGGTGAAAGGAGGTTGAAGCCCAGAACTGGGATGGCTTTGACACCTCCCCCCACGGTCCCGACAGGACGCTAAGGGGAAGGGGCACGAACCGACGAGTTCGGCCTCTGCGAATCCAGCCCCAGGGTCCCGAAGGGGGGTGACGGGTCCCGAGGGCAATTCTCTGGAGTTCTGAGCCGCGAGTCGCCAAGGATGTTCTTGGTTCGCGGCTCAGAATCTTCGGCGCCATCCCGTTGGCTGTTTGGGTCGTCACAAAGGTCAACAACATTGTTTCCCTTCTCAAGGGCAGGCAGATTGGTGGAGCCGGTCCCGTGCTCCAGGGTTGTTTTTAGGTCATCAAAGATGAGCTCGGCCGCCTGGGTAAATGGTTTCGCCATCTTGGCGGGATTGAGCTCGGCCGAGCTGCTCTGCGGGACGACAAGTGGAACCGCGGTCAGGCTGGTAATGCAAGCAGAAGAAGCCTCACGAACTCGGGCGAGCCTCTCTTGGATCTCCTTAGGGATTGACATCTCGACAGAGTTAGAGCGAGGGGAATGGCAAAAGTCACCCAGGTATGCAGGCGCATATATATAGCCGTAGGTGGACCCCGCCCGAAGATTCTCTCTGGCTCCTGTTGCACTCGCCGAACACTTGGGGTTGGATGATTCTATCCGAGCTTTGCCAAGGTCAAAAAGCGGGGATTGTGTACAACCCCGTATCCGGCGAGTGGGGTCGCCAGGAACCAGACCGGCCGACTCTCTTTTCTTAAGTCTCGGGCGAGCACCAAGGGGGCCGGAGCTCGGCAGCCTCCAGCTCGCCTAAGAGAGCCCGGCTAGTGTCACGTGAGTAGGTCCAGCCGGGCCCGCACTCGCCGGGAGGTGAGTAGAAGCGATGAGTACCCACCCAGTCCACTCAGTTCGTCGAACGGAGCTCGGCGTTCGTCGAATGGAACTCGATGTTCGTCAAGCTCTGGGCCTTTCATCGAGTCCCAGGCCACTCGCCGAGTTCTGACCGCTGAACGAACTCGCGGCATGTGAGCAGGGCAGTCCGAACCTGTACTCGCCAAAGGTCGGGCGAAGGTGGCGAGTGCCAGCTCCATCGAGCATACACCGCCCTTGCCGAGCAGAGGTTGCTGAGGGCTACTCGCCCATTGATCTGTGAGGTATTTTTACCATTTTCCCCCACTGGCCTGCACATAGCCTGCTAAAACAGCAGAGTTATGCTCTTGGCAGACCTGGTTGGGTTGCACATAGTTGTTCAAAACAGCGGAGGTTGGCTATTTGCAGGCCGTTTTCAGAAATCTATAAATAGGACTCAAGTGGTACCTCAGAAGGCATGCTCACTTGTTCCCTAGTCTTCTAGCGCTTTTTGAGGTAGCCTTAGCTCGGCCTTTGGCTAAGGAGGGGAAGCGCTCTAAGATCTTCTGGGTGTGTGGTAGGACCTCCACGCCGAGCACTTGGGCCAGTTTTCCTTTGTCATTTGGCTTGCAGGAGAGAAGTAGGTGTGCGATCACCCCTTCCCTAAGGGTGAACTCTACGAGAGACCGAGTTTTCGTTTCAACAACCAGGTGTACGCATCCTTGGTAAGCTGGTAAGCCGCAAGGAGAACCTGCTGAGCTTCAGGAACTTCAGCATATTTGAAATGATTCTTCATTTGAGAAAGCCACTCTAAAATGACAAAATAGTCATAATCTCCACAGTAGGATGGCGGTTTTAGCCTCTTAAATGTCCGGGTATTTGCCATCGCTATAGGAGGAGCAGCCAGATTTGACATAATCGGGGCCACCGAGATGACAATGGGCGAGCCAGTTTCAGAACCAGGTGCAGGAGGAATGGCTCTAGGAGGGGCAATAGTGATAGCAACCCCATCTGTCCCTACACTGCCGGAACTAAGGGCTGGATCAAGAGTTTGGCGATCCTCTTCCAGGCGAGTGAGGCGATCCAGAATCTGCCTCAACAGCTGGGTAGTGGCGTCACCAAAAGCGCCTCTCGCAGAAGAGGTAACTTGTTTGCGTTGTGATCGCTTAGGAGATATCTAGAAAGAGACACAAAAGAATCGAGTAAGAGAACAATCAATCTAAATAGAAAGGATTGAATTAGTGGTTATAGCATTCTACTATTGTTGAATACGTAAATCATGTAATAAATACATCATTTTCATTGGACAACTCTAGATAATGACCATGCAATTGCCAATGTGATAATAAAATCACGTGTGGTAGAATAATGATTTGTAAAATCCATATATATGCAATCGTCGTCTATTGTTCTTAGCTTAATACTTGTGTAGTGATTTATGCTATGCATTCAATACAATTGTGCGTAAAATGTGTTCCTAAGAATATTCATGAATGGATACACATGTCATGTTAAGTGCTCATAACACTTAACATGTTATGCATATTATAATACTAATGTCATCGCACTTTAAAATATAAAACTGCTCATATCCATTTAATATTTGCAAGCGGTGTATATCCTAGTGGAAATTCATATGCACATAAATACTAAGTTTACCTATAACCTCTTAACATTTGTGTGCATACTACTCATGCTTATGAGTATAGTGTGAGTGCTTCAGCCTTGAACAACAGACGACGATAATGCGAGTGAAGAAATGATGCATGCATATATATATACATATATATATATGTGGGTTTAGGGTTCAAAATATATAGAAATTATAAAATACTTCATCTTTTGGATGCTCAACCAAGCTCTGATACCAACTGTCACGACACGTCTAATAACAACTATCAAAGTGTGTTATGGGCGGGTCGTGATTCCATAGGCATGGGCGAAGAAAATTCTATGTCTGTTAGGCCGGAGCTGAAATTATTATGTTAGTTTTAAAATAGTTAATTTGAGGAGCTAGTTTGTTTTTATGCAGAAAATTTGGGGTAAAAATGATTCACATGCACTTCAATAAAATTCCAAGCCATACACAGTACTAGTAAAAAATGTAAATACAATACACCAGGGAAAAAACATGTCATTAATATTAAATTTCAGTATATTAGAAATAACCTAGCAATTGTTCATGACTCAAGAGGTAGTTGATCATAATTATTACATCATAACAAATCCAATAGTAAAAGAAATCAAATACATAGAGCTTGATACAGCGACAAAAGGTAAACCTCTAGGAACACAGAAACTTGATGCGGGTCGGACACAGGTGGTAGGCGGTGCAGTCACGAACGTTAAGACAAATTCCAAAACAAGAAGGAAAATATCTCAGAACATAGAAATAAGAAGTGAACAAGTTATAAATTTAAGTACGTGCAGAGGAAAACAAAATTTTTACAGTACCAATTTATCTTTTAGCAAAGCTAGTAAAACAGGCAAGTAACGGAAACACGCAGAACTATCTAAATTTGTTAGCCTACTCCGTAGTTTAGCATAATCATTTTGTCAACGACATAAGTTATAATCGATGAAATACGTATGGGTTTATAGTTGGTGCGCATGATTCACACTCTAGTTCAATTGTAAGTCTTATTAGAAAAGAGTACTTTCTACTTACCGTGACCATACAAACAAGGTGATGCGCCATCTAAACCCAACTTTTCAAGATTTGCTTATGACACTCAGGTCCTAAGTGATTTATAATTGTTTAAAGGCTTCTATCATAACATGACAAGCTAAAAGGTTACAATTCATACAATGTCAGATACTATTTATAAACAAGGAACAGATACGAGGCATCTAAATTTCAATGTTTGCAAGCAACATGAAATTCTCCACTTGTCTTAAGGTGAAGTCGAAACTACTGGTGACAGCTAAGAGGCGCAAGCAAAGGCAAAGGCCTTATTTGAACCTGCTCAGGAATATGCACAGACGATAATTGATATTTGACAAGACAAAAAAATCATATGCTAGCACCGACAGTTTATTTTGCATAACTAATTCAAGAGCGGGTTAGCAATTTTCCTCCCACAAGAGTGCGGGGAGAGGAGTTACCATGAAGGATCAGTGACATGTCAGCGCTTAGGTGATGGAAATCCTAAATCAGAGAGGGTTTTGAGCATTCCCAACAATTTGGTCGAAGAGAGGTACCGAAAAACACAAATAAATTCGGGATTAGACAATTATATGACGAACACAGGATGGATCGAGGTAATCACATAGATTAGGGAGCAAAAAATATCATAATAATTTAGGACAAATCTGGATAAATGAGATTGGAGGAGTTCCTTACCCAAGGAGACCAAATTTGTGCTCAAAAATTCAAGTAGAGGGGGTTTCGAGAAAACCCTAGGAGTCCTCCTTGAAATCTACCGACCGGAGAGGAAGGGGGACGAAGGGGCTACTACCCCGAGTACTAGAGCAGCCGACTCCTTGGTGGGGAGAAAGGTTGCTACCAACCTGAGGATGAAGAGTCATCGGCTAGTCCATGAAGGAAACAGAAGATGCTGCTGGCCCGGGGAGGAAGGAGGAAGGAGGAAGAATCTTTGTTGTCGCCGACCTGAGGAAGAGGGGCAGAAGGTGCAGCCACCAGCTGGAGGCGGGAATGAGAGCCAGAGGGGCGTTGGCGCTGGTGCGGGAGCGGGAGACATGGGATGGGGATGCGGCATGCGGCCAGCGGGAAACCCTGGACCGGAAGAAAAGAAATATCGGGGGGAGGGGCTGGCTCGGCTCGATGTTGAGAAGGGGGAACCTAAATTATTATTACAAATTTTTCACTCGAGTTATTATTATTAATATTATTGTCATTGTTTTCATTTTTGGGGTTGTTACATCCAGATTCCCTAGCTTATACCGCATATTTTCAAGAATTATGGAAGAACACTTATAAAGCAACTGAAAGTTTGTGGAAATAAAATAGATTTGAATATTTATGTTCTTAAATAGATTGTTTGTTTGATTATTATATCCAGATGTTAAGGGCATAAGCAGAAATAGAAATTGATATAAACTCAGAAACAGAAAATTAAGAAATAAAAAAGGATAGGAAAAGAATAACAAAATAGCATTCAGACGACACAAAAAATTTTATATAGGTTCCCTAACAATTGGGTTCATCATCTTTTTAACAGTATGTGGGAACACACTCTCAGAACAAGACAACATGTCTTTTTTACCGGGAGACTCAACCCAATGTCGACATTTTCCATCTGAAGGTGACGGAACCAAGCAGATCTTTGTTTAGGTGATCCAATCATCACACCACGATAGATTTTGGTCCGGGTGATCCAACCACCAATCTCTTTTGAAGGGTTAGATCAGAAATTCTTTACAAATGAATAATTTAGATCAAGTTAATTTATCATCCTGATCCTAAAAGAAAAAGGGGAATAGCTATAATAGAGAGAGATACAAAGAGAGAGATAGATAAAGAGAAGTTTTCTGACTTGTGTATTTTTCCTTCGTATATATCTTCTTCTTTCTATAACAAGTTTCGAAAGGATTGATGTCTAGGAATTTGCAATTTTTGAATCCACAACACCCCTATTCTTCAATAGTCATAAGCAACGTAGAGCACTGATCCTTGATTCCATCTTCAGTTGATGTTCGTTGTCATTGATCAGCGATCGTTGAGCTACTGAAAGCTAGGCGCTGGATTGCTGAGAGTAGGTCTTTTATCCAGCGAGCCTTGGTTAGCGATAGTTGATCGATGACAGCTTCCTCTTCTTCTTAGCTCTGCCTCTCTGAATTGATTTTCCTTGGCACTTTCTTAAATGAGTTGTTTATACTCGTGCTTTCTTCTATCAAATAAAAAGAAATTCCCAACAAGAACACTTTCTATTATTTCTTCTAAAAGAAATAGAGCATTGTTAAGAGCACACCTAATTTGGATATTAGCACACCAGAAATCAAAATAACTCCTACTTTTTTAGGTTTTTCATAACCCCTTAGGAGCACACCCGCCGGCCCCTGTGCGAAATCCCGTAACCCCGACGCGCGGCATGCCCTAGCGATTTCCTTCCTCTTGTTCTTGACGCCACCGGCCGACGACTCGCCTGGCCTTCGATTTTCCGACGCCACGGCTGCTCGCCGGCCTGGTATCGTTCTGACGTCGCTGCTGCTCGGTGTTCCGACGCCTCTGCTACTCGCCGGCCTCGTATTGTTCCGACGTCGCTGCTGCTCGGTGTTCCGACGCCGATGCTGATCGCCGGCCTGGTTCTGTTCCGACTACTGTTGCTGCTCGCCGGCGTGGTACTGTTCTGATTTTTGTTGCTGCTCGCCGGCGTGGTACTGTTCTGATTTTTGTTGCTGCTCGCCGGCGTGGTACTGTTCCGACGGCACTGCAGGTGAAATGCCCTCCGACTACTGCTGCTAAACAGTACTCTGACTGCTCGTCTGGAGTTCACCCGCTGCTCATTGTTCCTCTATTCTGACTCCATTGTTTTGCTTGAACTTCATTTGGATCTTTGAGGTATATTTCTTAAGTACTTTGTTTGGATCTTTCATGGAGTGTTCAACCGTTTTTGGGCGTTTTTTGGATAATCTCCACGTTATCTACTACCAATGCATATGGTATCATCTCCTTAAATAGTCTATGAACAAGAATTTTTCCTTGTACTTGTCTGAGCTTAGTGGACCCATCACTCATTCGTATCGGTGTTGGTGAAGCTCTTCCTTGTTTCCAATTTTCTTTGGCTGAAAATGTTTGCAACTTGTGCAATTCAAAGCTCATTCCCACTTACATTTTCTTTGAATCTCCATATGTCAGTGTGTTCTTGTTTTGCATTTTCCCTGTTTGCTTTGCGGTAGGATAAATCTTGATCATTTAATCACTCCTATAGTTAACAGTTCTATTATCTCTGGACTCCAGGAAAGTGTGAGCATTGAATTTATCCTCATTTTAGAACATTATGTTTAATCCAAGTGTTTTGTGTTACAGGTTGAAGGTCCACTTAAATTCTTTAGCCCAACACACCCCTTACCTAAATTTTATCTACAAGCAATCGTAGATTTTACAATGTTCACAAATTTGAATTTCATTATGAGTAATGTGTTTATGCAATGTTCACAAATTTGAATTTCAGGGTTGTTTGTGTTTGTGCATGATGAGCTGTAATCAAGAGATAGTTAAATTTGAGGAGTCAATTAATTATACAAATATAGATGTTGGACACGAATTCATCACAGACACCGTGTTTCCAAGCAAGGAAAATTTAATTGCTTGGGTCCGAACGGTTGCGAGAAGAATAGGGTTTGTGGTTACAATCCTAAGGGCTGATAAGATCATTGCACGTGCTAAACCAAGGGTAATGCTGGGTTGTGATAGAAGTGGGTTTGCTCGTGAAAATCAACGTGGTAAAGGATTTGTTAAAAAAAATTAAGGAAAACAAGCTCCAAACGTTGTGGATGCCCTTTCTCGTTACTTGGTCAGAGAGATTCAAATTTGGATGAATGGAGGTTGCAGGTTAAATGTGGAACGCATAATCATACATTTGCACATCTTGAGGCGCACGCTTACGCTGGGAGGCTAGATGAAAATGAACAAAAAGTGGTGGAGGAAATGTACACATCTGGTGTCAAACCCAGGAAAATATTATCAGTCTTGCTGAAAAGAAATCTGAGTAGTAGTATGGTGACGATGACTATATATAATGAAAAAGTCAGGCTATTTAATAAGCAATTAGATGGTGCTACGCCAATATAGTATCTCTATAAAAACATTTCTGAAGCAGGGTATATCAGTTATAATCGGGTTCATGAAAGTAGCCAAAAAATGAAGTTTTTATTTTTTGCTCATCCAGTTTCCGTGCAATTGTCTAACTTATTTCCGGATGTTTTTATGCTTGACTGTACTTATAAGACCAACCGGTAGAGGATGCCTTTGCTATCTATTGTTGGGCTGACCTCGACAAATATGTCATTTTTTTGCTCCTTTATTTTCATGTGCAATGGAACAGAAAGTAGTTATATATGGGCTCTTAAAGCATTTAAGAGTGCATTACATGAAAGTGCAACACTAGGAGTTATTGTAATAGATCGAGAAATTGCGTTGTGGAACGCTATCAAGGTTGTTTTTCCCACTACGAAAATACTTTTATGTCAATTACATATTAACAGAAATGTTTTAGCACATTACAAAAAATATTTCAAACAAGGCAAGGAGTTCGATACCTTTTTAGCAGATTGACAAAGAGTTGTGACCTCTCCTACAGTTTATGATTTCAACGATAGCCTTAATGCAATGTTCACAAGTTATGCTGAAAAATATGCGGAGGTTATGCAGTATCTTGTTAGTACATGGATTGAGCCGTACAAAGAGTCCTTCATTTCAGCCTGGGTTGATAAGTTTTTGCACTTGGACAATTGCACAACAAATCGAGTGAAAAGTGGTCACAGTCAGCTCAAAAGATTCCTTGAAGTGTCAATAGGAAACTTGACTACTATTTGGAAAACGTTTGATCAAATGATCAATCTTCAACACACCGAGATCAAGCGATCATTTGGTCAAAGTTCCATTCAAGTAAATATTGGTTTTAGAGGATCTTTGTACACTGAATTGCTGGGAAATATTTCTGTTGCTGCTTTAGAGATCATTAAAAAAAAGGAGAATTGTGTTAAGTCTGGGCAACCTAGCACATCAACATACACTCACAAAATTCGTAATACTATGGATTTGCCTTGCGGCCACGAGTTATTTCCGTACATGAGCAGTTCCAATGCTTTTTCTTTATAGATGATACATAGACATTGGAAGCAGTTGAAGTTGGAGGATCATACACATGACACGTTTGAGGTCAAGGAGGAGAACGAGTCAGTGCATGATATACAGAAGGAGTTGGATGGGATATTGCAAAAGTACAATAATTCAACACCAATCCAGAAGCATGAACTGAAACGAAAATTGCGTGAGCTATGGGATCCTACAACAAGCCAAACTTTACAACCTTCACTTCCAATCCGACTAAAAGGGCGGCCGAAGGGAAGCTTGAACAAGGCAAGAAAAGACTTCAAATCAACAAAAAGAGAACCATCACTTTTTGAACATGTACTAAATAGCAAGAGTACGACAAGATGGATGATGAGAAGAAGGATAATCCAACATCTAAAAGATTTCTTCAAAGTATTCGTAAGGAAATGCCATCTTACATTTCAAAATATATCATCAATGTCATAGATATGAGAGGTGATGGGCATTGCGGGTACAGAGCCATAAGCCATGCATTAAATATGGGTCAAAACTGGCTACAAATACATAAAGATTTGTTATTGGAAATGACCAAGAACGAGTCAACATACGCACAAATATTCTGAGATGCAAGACGATTAGCGTTGCAAGAGTCTCTACATTGTGACGTAACTCCCGCGCCGCTAGCAAGCTGGATGACAATGCCAGACATTGGATTGATAATTGCATCACGTTACAACGTCGCATTGGTTCATTTTTCAAAATATCAGTCAATCACTTTTTTGCCACTACATTCTGCACCTCCACCTAACCGCATGTCGATTTATATTGGATTCGTTAACAACAATCATTTTGTTCGTTTGTTGATGAAAGAAGATTGTCCTCTACCTCCAATATTCACTCCATGGTTACGATATCATGAAAAGATTGCAGGTGCATGGAATATGAAAAAACAACATGATGACGAAACGGTGTGTAGAATTTATTTAGCCTCATCTCAAATGTTCCGGTTAATTCACTTATTTAACTAACATTTTTACTTGGTAGACCTTGCAGGTTAATCTGCGTTTAGAAAATCTTGATGCTGATTTAATTAATTTGGGCCATAATTGAAAAAGTGTGTAATAATTACTTCGCTTCAGTACAAATGTTATTGTTAAAAACCACTAAAATTGTATTTTATTTGCTTATTTATTGCAGGTTAGATTACAGGTCAAGTACAATATAAAAATGAGAAAACTTTTGTTCAGGCAATGTATCATGCAGTCATTGTGTTGATGTTTTGTATTTTGGGTTGCTTAAGTTTTAGATAAATGAACTTATCATGTCATTTTGTTTTAATTTCATTTTGGGATAATAAAATTATGCTCATTAAAAGAACTTTTTTTTGCTCATTTGAAGAATTTTTTTTTTAAAAAAAAATCAAGTTGGTGTGCTCATAAAAAGTTGGGCTGCAAATAAAATTTTGTGATGTGCCAATATCAATGGTGTGCTAATATCCAAAATAGGTGTGCTCCTAACAACGCTCAAGAAATCTCTCTCTCTCTCTCTCCCTCTCTCTCTCACACACACACACACACATGCATGTGGAACCATCGTGATTGCGCGGTGTAACACATGAGGCCCTTCAGGATGATTTCAGTCGTTGGATTTAGATTGATGATAGCCTGCCAATAGTTTTTCTCGGAATTCCCTTAGACCTCTTCTCATGCCTCTCTTGATCCCGCCACAGTATGCTTTTTTTGTGCTGTCACCAGCGACCTAGCCGATGTCCACCGACAGTTTCGCCGGACCCCGACGAAACCTCTAGCGGTTGTCCGACGGCGAGCGGGCAAGACCACCGTCGGCGATGACCCTTCATGTGAAACCTGGAACTGGGTCTCACAGGTAGGGTCACCGCCGACGGTGTCCCTTCTCGCTCACTGCTGGACAACCCCCGGCCGGTTCGTCGGGGTCCGACAAATCTGCTGGTGGGAACCGGGCAGGTCGCCAGCGGCGGACCATAGACATCCGCTAGCTTTTATTTTTATTTTTTAAAAAAAATAATAAAAATAAATAAATAAAGATATTTCAGAAAATTTACAAAAAAATAAAAAAAATTATTTTTCTAAAAAAATAAGTAAAAATAAAAAATGATTAGAAATAAAATAAAAAAAATAAAAAAACACAATAATTTTAAATAAGCTCGGGTGAAGCCCACCAGGAACGGGCGAAGCCCACCAGGAACGGGCGAAGCCCACCGGGGGTGGGCAAAACTCGTCGAGGCCTGGCTGAGTACTATCGCGCGGGGTACGTGGGGCCCCATGCACTGTCACTCATGTGTGTGTGTGTATCACTACTATAAGTGAAAAGTTAGCTTTGGTGCAACATTCAAAATTGTCAAACATAGTCATATACTTTTACTTTAATGACTTAACATATCTTATAAGTGGAGTTCATGCGTACTCTTACTGGAAGTCCTCTAGTCTTTATGGTGGGATCCACCCAAGGACCCACTGGTTTAGGTATAGTTAGTCCTTCAGATCTCAGTATAAACAACTTACTGGTCCCCTTCAAAGACCTACACCCCTCATTAAAGCCAATGTACTTCCATTGGTGTGCCGACTGGACCAGTACCGAATTACCCACCACAACAAGCACAAACTAGGTATGAAAATACTTACCCGAGCCTCGCAGGACCATCCCTTCCTCAAGACTTATACGCCACCGAGCCTTCAACTCGTAGGACTAATACGTCCTTAATTTATCTTTACCCCGAGCCTTTAGCGCGTAGGACTAACAAGTCCTGAATCACTCCAACCCATACATGGGTGAGATTGATAGATTATCCATTCAACCTATTAGACTACTCTTGTCTAAGTTTTACTTTTACATTGCAATTTAAGGTTGATCTTGGACTTCCCGAGGTCTACCCGGTGAAGGGTTCACAACGGTACTAGGAACTATGATGAGATTAACCCCATCGCTCCCTTTCTCAAGATATTTAGTTTTGTTAGTAACTACTCTTTATCAAACTCTCTCTCATAGTTACTCTTGGAAAGACTTTGATAATTTTTGCTTCATATAGGGGAACGACGATCTTTCGTTGATCCTAAACTTAACTACGTCCCTTAGGGTCCGTGTACACTAACTCATGCTATCTCTGGGTAAATCCCTTAGGACTCCAACCAACATCACATCAAGGTCCTAAGAATACCGCAACCTGACCAGAACTAATTTGTATCAGACCTAATCATCGTCCCCTTTACTTTATTATATGCAACCAAAATGATTGATATGAGTCTAAGGGTTATAACCACCAAATATTTTATCCAAATGATGTTCGATTAATTACATGGGTCTGAATACTCAGTTATGATGAAGTTCCAAAGTTTCACAATTTCTAAATTAAATTAACCATAATTGAATTTTCTTAAAATATAAATCGCTAGTGGATTTGAACATGAATTATCACTTCCAAGGTGTAAGACCCCCCCCCCCCCTTCCGGATCCCAAAACACGGCACGAAGGGGGTCTTATGCCCGGAACAGCCGCCTTACGGTCGCATTAACACACATGCTAACATGTACCACAAGGCGCCTATTTCGCCGGCTACAACCAATATCAATATATACATGCCAACCCAACCATAATATAAAGAGAGAGAGAGAAGTCAAATATACATCAAGCATATATGTCCAAATAAATCAAATAAGAGAAGCTAAAACATGCTTCTACAATATCAGAGTACAGCTATAAAGTTGCCCAAACGGGCTACATCAGAATCTCACAACACTCACATCCGTAACCGACGGTAGGGACGGTACCGTCACTTCAGGCCCTGTCGTCCTGGCCTGGCTGTCCTGCTGCAAAGTCTGTTGCTGCTCTACCTGCGGGGTGACCTCCTAAAAAGGAAGACGTAGCAACCGTTATTCGAAAAGACTAAGTGGCTTCACATCCGCTCCCCCGACGACTCCTCGGCACCGGGCGGAGAAAAGAGCAAGAGTACAAGTATAATAAATGGTGTAACAGGTACAAGCAGGTGGTAATGGTACAATAAGATTAATAACATTTATTTAAGCAGTTCTACATAAACAATAACAAACTATCAAGTACATGTGTCTACAACAGGAAAGTAACTTGACTTATAAGGATGCCCATATAAGCTTATAAGTTAAGGATTGGGTTACATAAAAGTAACTCATCGCATAAGAGTGCCCATACAAACTTATACGATGAGAATCTTGTTTGTGCAATGCTATGTAATGGTATGTATGCTATGCAATGACTCACCCATGATCACACACATGCAATTGTCATGTCGACACAAACTATAGTTCCCACTATTTGAGCAGGTAGCTAACCTCTCAGGCATCAACCGTCGTGGCAAGGCGGTGACAATAGAGCGGGAATCTCTACTACTAGGCGGGTATCCACACTACTTCACCTAGACCTTCGTATGCCTCAATGCTAAGAACACAACAGCGGAGCCCATGCATACTATGGCCCAGCGGGGTCTCGGGTAGATGTGCACCGAGAACACAGCCCGAACTGGCCTAGTGTGACCCGGAAGGGGGCTCGAAAGAAAGCACGAGGACACAACCCAACCGTTCACTTGGTACGGAAGGGGCCTCGGGATGTGAACACCGAGGACACAGCCCATCCGCCCAAAGTCTAACTATCAACTCCCGTCGGTGTGACGATCGGCGAGCCCGTAGACCTGCCACACTATCCTTAATACAGGATTATGACACTGCGTGTCGACTCACACCGTATGCAAATTCCACATCACCGTGGTATGGAAGGGGCCTCAGAAGTAAGCACGAGCACACAGCCCAACCATCCATCTATACATCATCTCAACTCGAACTCAACTAGTGACGGTCAACACCGCACTTACATCCCTCCACAATACTACCCGTAGGGAGACTACGCTCTAAGTATTGGACTACTAAATTTCATTCCAAATGATTTCAACATAATATAACATAATGCGCATAAATAATTGTCTACCAATTTCTAACAAGTCACTTTGTTCAAATAAGCTTGCTGCACAATTCAGTTATATGAAATCCGATTAGTAATCTTCATCATTCATAGCACTACGGTGGTTAACATAAAATAGTTCACCAAAATCTCAAGTTAAATTTGCAACATTAATTCCACTGAATCCAAATTCATATTATATAAAAACCCATAATTTAAGTGCAGAATAAATCTGGATAGCAACTTCAATCGGAGATTCCCGAAGCTACATGAAATCGGTGAAGACGTGTAACCCCTTGATGGAAAGGTCTTTCCATGGGCTACAGCGTTTAAGTTCAGAACACAACCCAGATTCAAAAGTATCAAACTTGAAATCAGTCTTGAAGTCCGATGCGTACAGAACACAATTTCTGCATGCAGGATTTATCAGACGTCATGTTCGTTCAGACTTTACCGTGGCTACAGACTTCGCATGAAGATGTGCAACCACTCGTTGGAAAGGTATTTTCAATGGCATCAACTTCCGTGTTTAGTCGAAAGCCCAGATATGGCCATATCACATCTGAAAATGGCCAAGAATATTGCTGCGTGCAGAACATAGATTCTGCACGCATCTTGAAGAGGAATGAACGACATCGGTTCATCTTCCTCCTCAAGTCGGTCTTCCAAAATCACCTCCAGAAATTCCTCCACACTTATTCACCCTCATGATGCCTTTACTCTTCACGAAGCCATCCCCCATCTTCGCATAGAAGGTTGGAGAGGTTGAAGACACGACTAGCCTTAGAGCTCAAGCCCTAGGATGGCCTCTTCCTAGAGAAATCACCATCTCGCAAGTCTAGACTCTTTTGAGTCGACATCTCGCCTAGGTAACAACAGATATATCACCAAGGGAGAGGGGAGGAAGCTCACCTCATTTCCGGCATTTCCACTATTTCCGGTCATGGATCATGTAACTCTTCTCGGAGACATCTTCTCCTTCACGGCGACGACGGATCTTCTCCTCTACAACTAGATCCAGCAACTTCCTTCTCTCAACAGGAGTTTCTCTCAGAAAATAGGGGATGAAATGAGCATGGAAACGGCTATGGTTTTCATTTCCCCTTATATATGAAAACTGACACGGGTAGGGACACGCCCATGTCCTTACCGGTGTCCTGCTTCGGGCGAAGCGTCAACGACGGTTTCAGTGTCGGTTCAACAATCGACACGAGTAGGGACACGCCCGTGTCCCAACCCGTGTCCACATGACACGACCATGTTCCCTGGTCATGTCCTTCTCTGGATGCATCTCGACAGACTCAACTCGACACACCGACACATGGGTAGAGACACGCCCGTGTCTCTACCCGTGTCATACAATTCATTGATCTCGACACACAGTTCGTCGATCTCGACACGCTCTGTCGAGTTCAACTCGACACACAAACATACACACACGGGTAGGGGCACGCCCGTGTCGCTACCCGTGTCATACACCATTGTGTCGACAGTGTGTTGACACAACTCTGTCGACACACTGTGTCGACACACTGTGTCGACACCACTGTGTCGACACACTCTGTCGACACCAGTGTGTCGACACACTGCACCAGTGTGTCGACACACTGCACCAGTGTGTCGACACACTGCACCAGTGTGTCGACACACTGCACCAGTGTGTCGACACACTGCACCAGTGTGTCGACACACTGCACCAGTGTGTCGACACACTACACCAGTGTGTCGACACCAGTGTGTCGACACACTGCACCAGTGTGTCGACACCAGTGTGTCGACACACTGTGTCGACACACTGCATCAGTGTGTCGACACAATCACCATTGTGTCGACCAAAGACTCGGGTGTTACAAATCTTATTCACATGTGCTGCCCAGTTGTCAGCACTCCCCTGAACCCCAGTCAGCTCTCCTGATTCAAAGAAACATGCATGAGGGGCCTAGTGCGATTTGGGACGTTACAAATCCTATAAACAAAATAAAAGATTTCGTCCCTGAAATCAGGCTTAGGCTATGGGGAGAACTGCATAACAAAAAATATAATATGCTTTTAAATATAATTACCTTGAGCAAACAACTCCAGATAGCGTTTTTTACATCAAATCCATTGGCTCCCAGGTGTATTCCCCCTTCCCATGATTGGACCATAGCACCTTCACCAAGGGAACACTTTTGCGGCGCAGCATTCTTGTCTCATTATCTATGATCCGCATCGGCTCTAGTCGCACAGACCAATCAGACGCCACAGCACCATCGGTTGTGGGGATGTATTGATCGGGCTGCAACAGCGCCTTCCGAAGCGACGACACATGGAACACGTTGTGGAGGTTCTCTAGCTCGGACGATAACTCCAACCAATATGCCAACGGGCCCATCCTTTCCAATATAGTATAAGGCCCAACATACCTTGGGCTGAGCTTTTTCACACCACGCACACGTGACACTCCATGCATCGGTCGGATTTTCAGGAACACTTTATCACCCACTTGAAACTCCACCATCTGGTGCCTTGCATTATAATACTTCGCCTGCCGACTTTGAGCCTCCAACATGCGATCCCATATCAGTCTAACTGCCGCATCGGTATCCTCAATATATTCAACACCCAAAGCCTTCGGGTCTTCATCTTGCACCCAAGACAAGGGAGTTCTGCACCTCCTTCCATAAAGAGCTTCATGAGGAGCCATGCTGATACTAGCCTGGTGGCTATTGTTGTAGGAGAATTCTACCAACGATAAGAGTCTTTCCCACGGCTCTCCTCTATCCAACGCACATAATCTCAGCAAATCTTCGAATGTCCGGATGGTCCTTTTAGATTGCCCGTCCGTCTGAGGATGAAACATGGTGCTGAAGGTAAGGCGCGAGCCTAGATACGCCTGTACCGCTTTCCACTCCTTGGAGGTAAACCGACCATCACGATCAAACACGATCGTCTTAGGCATGCCATGATACCGTACGAATTGCTCCACAAAGAGGCGTACTAAGACATCCGCATGAGCTTCTTTCTTCATTGGGATGAACCAGGCTACTTTCGTCAGGCGATCAACTATAACCCACACCGAATCATTTCCTGAGCGTGAGCGAGGTAACCCATGGACAAAGTCCATGAAGATATACTCAAACTTCCACTCGGGATGGGCAACGATTGTAGCAAACCACCCGGACTCTTGCATTCCGCCTTCACCCTTTGACAAGCTTCGCAATGTGTAATAAAATATCGGACATCCTTTTTCATTCCCGGCCAACACATGGTCTTCCGTAAGCCGGTGTACATCTTAGCAATGCCCGGGTGCACTGAATATTGAGAGCAATGAGTCTCTCTCAAGATATCCTCCCGGATTTTACCGCCTTTGGGAATGTAGAGCCGACCACGAAAATAAACGAGGCCTTCTTTTAGCGTATACTCATCCGTAGTACCATCTTCTATTGACTTGATTGTCGGGTCCAGGGCCGCATCCATACCTTGCTCCACTCTGATTCGGTCCCGGATATCACAAACTATGCTCATGCTTGCCAAGTACTCTGTATACTCTGCCGAAGGAGCCTTAAATATCAATGTAATATCCATCTCCTCAATCATCCGATCCAACTCCATACTCATCAACCGAGACTCTGGGCTAGAACCTGGTACCTTTCTACTCAATGCATCGGCCACCGAGTTCGCCTTTCCAGGGTGGTAGTTCATGGTGGACTCATAGTCGCATAGAAATTCTATCCACCGCCGTTGTCTCAAGTTCAACTCCTTCTGAGTATGAACGTACTTCAAGTTTTTGTGGTCTGAAAAGATTTCGCAGTGGACGCCGTATAGATAATGCCTCCAAACTTTCAAGGAGAACACCACTGCTCCCAATTCCAAATCATGAACCGGGTAATTGATTTCGTGCTTCTTCAACTGTCTTAAAGCATAGGCAATCACGTGTCTGTGCTGCATCAACACCGCTCCCATCCCTTGATATGATGCGTCAGTGTAAACTTGAAATCCTTCCTTCCCAGACCGAAGTACAAGGACGGGGGCGGAGGTAAGTCTATCCTTTAGCTCCTGGAACGCCGCTTCACATTGGGGTGTCCACTCAAATGACACACCTTTCTTCGTCAATTAAGTAAGAGGAAGAGCAATCTTTGAAAATCCTTTTACAAACTTGCTGTAGTACCCGACAAGTCCAAGGAAACTCCTCACATCGGCCGCAGACTTCAAGAGCGACCACTCCTTCACGGCACGCACCTTGGCCGGATCCACTGCTAGTCCTGCTCCACTGATCACATGCCCCAAGAAAGCAACCTCTTTAAGCCAGAATTTGCACTTGCTGAACTTGGCGAACAAGGCGTGCTCTTTTAATTTCTTCAATACCAAGGTCAAGTGCTCAACATGCTCCTCCTCCGTCTTTGAGTAGACCAAAATGTCGTCGATGAAAACAATGATGAAGACATCCAAATAAGGTTCAAACACCTTGTTCATCAGGTTCATGAAGGCCGAAGGGGCATTTGTGAGCCCGAACGACATTACCGTGAACTCGTACAGTCCATATCTTGAACTAAAGTCCGTTTTCTGGATGTCACCTTCTTGTATTCTCAACTGATAATACCCTGAGCGCAAGTCCAGCTTAGAAAACCAATACGCTCCCACTTATCTCGGTATACACTCGTCCTTGGAACGTGGAGCCCATGAGTGACTTCCACCACCTCTTAGCATGTAGATCCAAGACGGACACCGCCAACGATACAACCATGTTGGCCGGGCAACGGATCCCTGCCAATAGCTCTTGCACTGTGTCAAGCCATTCCTCCGTGCGTACGGCTGACTCCGTCCCGAGGTAGGCGGGAGGGGAGAGAGCCCGAAAGGTGCTCAGCCAGTTAGAGCCCGGAGCCTGTTGTTGAATCGGAGGCTGCTGCGCCCTAAAGACATCCAGGATGGCGGCGAGCGTCTGCCCCAACTCGGATTGTAAAAACTGAGTGGGTATGGAAGGGGCAGGAGTGCCCCCCATCGGTTCAGCATGTACTGGAATCTACACGTAAAACACAAGTGTATGGACAGGTTGGCCAATCTTAAGATCAAAGTTGGACAAACTTAATGTGAATTACATATGGGCACACCACTGCTTTCGGTAAGTCAGTTTGCCCGCAAACTGACTAATGGAACGGGGGTGGTACCATTGTTAAATGACTTCTTTAGTTGAGAATCGTGGCAAACTGATACCATTTGTAAGACCCCCCCCCTCCCGGATCCCAAAACACGGCACGAAGGGGGTCTTATGCCCGGAACAGCCGCCTTATGGTAGCATTAGCACACGGGCTAACCTGTACCACAAGACGTCTATTCCGCCGGCTATAACCAATATCAATATATACATGCCAACCCAACCATAATATAAAGAGAGAGAGAGAGAGAGAAGTCAAATCCACACCAAGCATATATGTCCAAATACATCAAATAAGAGAAGCTAAAACATGCTTCTACAATATCAGAGTACAGCTATAAAGTTGCCCACACGGGCTACATCAGAATCTCACAACACTCACATCCGTAACCGACAGTAGGGACGGTACCGTCACTTCAGGCCCTGTCGTCCTGGCCTGGCTGTTCTGCTGCAAAGTCTGCGGCTGCTCTACCTGCGGGGTGACATCCTAAAAAGGAAGACGTAGCAACCGTTAGTCAAAAAGACTAAGTGGCTTCACATCCGCTCCCCCGGTGACTCCTCGACACCGGGTGGAGAAAAGAGCAAGAGTACAAGTATAATAAATGGTGTAATAGGTACAAGCAGGTGGTAATGGTACAATAAGATTAATAGCATTTATTCTAGCAGTTCTACATAAACAATGACAAACTATCAAGTACATGTGTCTACAGCAGGAAAGTAACTTAACTTATAAGGATGCACATACAAGCTTATAAGTTAAGGATCAGGTTCGTAAAAGTAACTCATCGCATAAGAATGCCCATACAAACTTATACGATGAGGATCTTGTTTGTGCAATGCTATGTAATGGTATGTATGCTATACAATGACTCGCCCATGATCACACACATGCAATTGCCATGTCGACACAGACTATAGTTCCCACTATTCGAGCAGGTAGCTAACCTCTCAGGCATTAACCGCCGTGGCCAGGCGGTGACAGTAGAGCGGGCATCTCTACTACTATGATGGTATCCACACTACTTCACCTAGGCCTCCGTATGCCTCAATGCTATGAACACAACAGCGGAGCCCATGCATACTATGGCCCAGCGGGGTCTCGGGTAAATGTGCACCAAGAACACAGCACGAACTGGCCTGGTGTGATCCGGAAGGGGCCTCAGAAGAAAGCACGAGGACACAGCCCAACCGTTCACTTGGCACGGAAGGAGCCTCGAGACGTGAACACCGAGGGCACAGCCCATCCGTCTAAATTCTAACTGTCAACTCCCGTCGGTGTGACGATCGACGAGCCCGTAGACCTGCCACACTATCCTTAATCCAGCATTACGACACCGCGTGTCGACTCACACCGCATGCAAAATTCACATCACCGTGGTATGGAAGGGGCCTCGTGTAATGCACCGAAACTCAAAAGAGCGACGGGAGGCGTTTTGAGCCAATTTTGGAATTTGGCAGGGGTCACACAGCCTGGGACACGAGCATGTCATAGGCCGTGTCCTTGGCGAGTTGTGGCATGTTTGACACAGTCTGCTGTGTCGACACAGGGCCTGCTGTGTCGAAACAGGGCCTGCTGCATCGACACAGGGCCAGCTGTGTCGACACGGGGCCAGCTGTGTCGACACGGGGCCTGCTGTGTCGACACAGGGCCTGCTGTGTCGACACCGGGCCTGCTGTGTCGACACCGGGCCTGCTGTGTCGACACCGGGCCTGCTGTGTCGACACCGGGCCTGCTGTGTCGACACCAAGCCTGCTGTGTCGACACTAGGCCTACTGTTTCGACACAGGGCCTGCTGTGTCGACACAGGGCTTGTTGTGTCGACACAGGGCCTGCTGTGTCGACACAGGGCCTGCTGTGTCGACACTAATGGGTTTCTCTATGAGGATGGCACAACACTTGTGCACGCAGCGGAAGAATAAAACATCAAGAAAACCCAAAAGAAATGCGATCGGGCCATGATAATTGAATCAAGAAGTTAACATATAATTAGGCAAAAATTACCTCGATGGCGTTGAGTCACAACTCAACGGAGATGCTCCAAGCTTCGTGTTCTTGCTGGTGGCAAGTTCTACGTGAAATGATGTCCACGTCTCTGCAGAAATCCACACGAGCGGGAGAACGCCGATCTTTCCGTCGCACGAAAATCGGGAAGGAGAAAGACCGCACCTTGCTTTCCCACGGACTGCTAGGTCCGCGCCAGGGATTGCAACACCAGCGACGATCGCCGGAGAGAAGGAAGTCGACGGAGCGAGCACGGCGGCGGCGGAACACTTCCGTCGGCAGCGGGATTCGGGATCGGCGGAACGAGCGGAAAGGCGGAACGCTTCCGTCGCGGGATTCAGTTCGATCGGCTGTCAAAAAGCTTATTTCCCGAAAACCCTAAGTGTCCCTTTTATACCGAAGGCATAAATAGACTTAGGTTTATCGCTATCCGCAGACCACCCAAAAATAGGGTTCCAGAATCGGCGAGTATCAGTCGGCGAGAATCGGCGACAATCGACGAGAATCGGCGACAATCGGCGAGAATCATCAAGCAGATTCGGCGAGAATCAGTCGGCGAGTAACACCTAGGATCGGCGAGAATCAGAGTACAATACTCGACGATTCTCGCCGAACGCGGGGTGGACTATACTCGTTGACCGTCGACCTGCGGTCGACGATTCTCGTCGATCGTCGAGAATCAGAGAACCAATTCTCGATGATTCTCGTCGATCGGCGAGAATCAGAGAACCATTCTCGACGATTCTCGTCGACCTTCGGTCGACTATACATATCAGTCCTCCAAGGCAACATTTGCCCAACCCGACGATCCTTTAAGGCAACACTTTTCCCATAACCCCATTCAGGTCGGTGATTGGTAACCTTTATCAACACAGTCAATCATCCAACTTCTCCACATCTCTTATGTGCGACCCTGCAGGCTCATATCGCGTTGGTAGTGAGATTACATGTTTGATCACTTCCAGATCACCATGGTAACTCCAACAGACTCCCACTTGATCTTGAAAGTATCAAACCAAAAACCTCACAAACAATGAGCGGCATCTAGCAATGCATCATTGCTCCCCAAGCAATAAGAGTTTATAACTCATAAGCCTTTATGACCAATGTATCAGCGTTGTCTTTGTCCCTTTGGCCCTTACATCCGGAAAGAACTAGAGGCATGGACCGTGTCACCCTCGTAATAGCTCAATCCAAGTTTCTTGATCCAGGACGGACTTCCAGAGAATGGTGAGTCCAATATCACATATTGACTCAACCAAGCATGGCCATGCATTTCTCAGTCCAGTTCCATCAAGGGGCCCATGGATGCAACTCCTGTCATACAGAAGGACAAATCCCATATCTGCTCACACACAAACACCAAAATGATTCGTAACATGCCCAACAACCACCCTTATCATCAACCTTTCTCAAGGAAGACTTTAGATGGCATCAAAGCACGCTCTTCCTCACTTGATGAATGCTGTGACTTCAGGTCAAAGGACCACAACACCATTGTCAATTGAGACCTACTCGTGATACGATTGGATGACAATCCACAGAGTAGTCTCAGGTTGGGTCTGTCCAGTACAACTTGCTCACTAACAAGTACCCACGTGATGACTTGATATCACAATATCATGACCTGTGAGAACCGATCATCAGTCAACGCACGTGCTAGCCTTCATGTACCATCATCACCCTTAGCTTCTATGATGATACTCGACCAGGGACCTTTAAGAATGAAGCTTCAAATAAATCATAGGCTCTCACATTCAAGTCACGTACTTGATGTCCCATGGAAGCGAACATTCTAAGGGTATCTATTATGTTAACATTTATCTATCATATAGAAAAGCTCATAATAAAAGAACTTGCCATTAATTGTAAAAGAAAAACTAGGTACAATGTTCACCATATGAACAAATAGCTAACAAAATACAAGTTTACATGCAACCCACAAGATTCTCACTAGAGTTGATCATTTAGGTATCGTATACCCATCGATCTAGTATGACCATCATGATTTCTCTGCGCGAGAGGCTTTGTTAGTGGATCCGCAATATTCACCTCAGTCGGCACTCTGCAAATGTTCACATCTCCTCGTTCGACAATCTCACGAATAAGAAGAAACCGCCGAAGTATGTGCTTGGAGTGCTGATGGGATCTAGGTTCCTTAGATTGTGCAATTGCACCATTGTTATCACAGTAGAGAACTACGGGACCAACAATGCTAGGAACTACATCAAGCTCGCCGATGAATTTCCTAATCCATACAGCCTCCTTCGCCGCATTAGCTGCTGCGATATACTCGGCCTCTGTTGTAGAATCAACAACTGTCTCTTTCTTGGAACTCTTCCAGCTCACAGCTCCTCCATTCAGGCAAAACACAAAACCTGACTGAGACTTGGAGTCGTCTCTATCAGTTTGGAAGCTAGCATCCGTGTAACCACTTACAACGAGCTCTTCCTCTCCACCATACACCAAGAACACATCCTTAGTCCTTCTCAAGTACTTCAGGACATTCTTGACTGCAATCCAGTGACACTCACCGGGGTCTGACTGATACCTGCTAGTCATGCTCAAAGCAAAGGAGACGTCGGGTCGGGTACATAACATCGCGTACATGATTGATCCAATTGCCGAAGTATATGTAATCAACTTCATGTGGTCCTTATCTTCACAAGACTTTGGACACTGGTCCTTAGAGAGATTCACACCATGAGACATGGGCAAAAATCCTTTCTTGGACTCAAGCATGTTGAACCGCTTCAACACCTTTTCGATGTACGTACTCTGGGTCAAATCCAGCAACTTCTTCGATCTATCTCTATAGATCTTAATAACAAGTATATAAGTCGCTTCACCCAAATCCTTCATTGAAAAGCAGTTCCCTAGGTTGTTCTTAATAACTTTCAGGGTAGGAATATCATTCCCAATCAACAGTATGTCATCTACATACAATATCAGGAAGACAACAATGCTCCCACTGATTCGCTTGTAAACACAAGGCTCATCTTCATTCTTGATGAAACCAAACTCTTTGATTTTCTCATCAAAACGAAGATTCCAACTTCGAGAGGCCTGTTTCAGTCCATAGATGGACTTATTCAGCTTGCATATTTTAGTGGCTTCATTTGGGGATACAAAACCCTCGGGTTGTGTCATATACACTTCCTCAAGGAGGTTTCCATTAAAGAAAGTCGTTTTGACATCCATCTGCCAGATCTCGTAGTCATAATACGCATCAACATCAATCAATATCCTTATGTACTTTACCATGACAACAGGGGAAAAGGTCTCATCATAGTCAATACCATGAATTTGTTTGAAACCCTTAGCCACCAGTCGCCCTTTGAATGTCTGTACATTCCCATCCATGTCAGTCTTCTTCTTGAAGACCCACTTGTACCCTATGGGTCGTACCCCTTTAGGTGGTTCCACCAAGTTCTAAACTTGGTTTGCATACATGGAGTCCATTTCGGATTTCATAGCCTCAAGCCATTTGTCGGAGTCCGGTCCATTCATAGCCTCTTGGTAGGTTGCTGGTTCATCATCATGATCCATAAGCAACACATTACCTATTTGAGACACGAGAAATCCATATCTCTCAGGCTCAAACCTCGGTCTACCAGATCTACGTAGGACTTGTGTTCCTTGAGCAGGTTCTCTAGCTACAACATCTTGTAGTCCTGTCTCAGAATCCAATTCTGGTTCATTCACTACATTTGGTTCTTGAACTTCTTCAAGATCTACCTTTTTAGTCTTTCTTGATAAGAACTCTTTCTCCAAGAAGACACCAGTCCTTGCGACAAACACTTTGCCCTCAGACGGTAGGTAAAAGTAATACCCTTTCGTTTCCTTAGGATATCCCACCAGATAACATTTATCCGATTTGGGTTCCAGCTTGTCAGACATTTGACATCTCACGTATGCCTCACAGCCCCAAATTTTAATGAACGACATACTAGGACGCTTCCCAGTCCATATCTCATATGGTGTCTTCAGAACCGTTTTCGTTGGAGCGCGATTCAATGTCATTGCAGCAGCCTCTAAAGCAAAACCCCAAAAGGAAACAAGCAAGTCTGCATGACTCATCATCGAACATACTATGTCTAACAGAGTACGATTTCTCCTCTCAGACACACCATTATATTGTAGTGTTCTAGGTGGAGTGAGCTGTGATACAATACCACACTCTTTCAGATGATCACGGAACTCATGACTTAGGTATTCGCCACCTCGATCAGATCGGAGTGCTTTAACCCTTTTACCCAACTGGTTTTCTACTTCATTCTTGAACTCTTTGAACTTTTCAAAGGTCTCGGATTTGCACTTCATAAGATACACATATCCGTATCTACTGAAATCATCAGTAAATGTAACAAAGTAGAAATACCCACCTCTAGCCATGAAACTCATGGGTCCGCATACATCACTATGTACAACACCCAAGAGATCCTCAGCCCTCTCAGTATAACCAGTAAAAGGAGCTTTAGTCATCTTGCCTAACAAACAAGATTCGCATCGCTCAAATGATTCATAATCAAATGAGTCCAAAAGTCCATCTCTATGGAGTTTGGATATGCGCTTCTCGTTGATATGGCCCAAACGACAATGCCAGAGAAACGTAGGGTTCAAGTCATTTGTTCTTAGTCTTTTATTATTTTCTACATTACAGATCAGATGGTCCAAGTTCAAAATATAAAGACCATTAAACAATTGGGCTACAGCATAACAAACATCATTCTTAAATATAGAACAACAGTTGTTCTTAATTATAAAAGAAAATCCAATCATGTCCAAACATGAAATAGATATAATGTTTCTAGTTATGGCCAGAACAAAATAACAATTATCTAGTTCTATTACAAGCCCACTGGGCAAATAAAGACGGTAAACCCCTACGGCTACAGCAGCAACTCTTGCTCCATTGCCGACGCGGAGGTCCACCTCTCCTTTACTCAGCAATCTTCTCCTTCCCAGTTCCTGCACATTTGTACAAATGTGAGAACCACATCCGGTATCCAATACCCAAGATGAAGGAGCAGAAATGTTTATCTCTATAACGTAAACATTTGAAGCGGAAGTCATACCTCCCTTCAATTTCTGCAGACCTTTAATGTACGAAGGACAGTTCCTCCTCCAATGACCAGCCTTGCCACAGTGGTGGCATTTCCCTTCCTTCACCATGCTTTTCTTTTTCATCAGTGCAGAAGACTTGGGCTCAAGATATGACTTAGGTCCCACCTTCGTCTTCTTAGAGCCCTTGGTCTTGCCCTTGCCATTATGCACCATCAGTATGGGGCTGGCAGGCTTGGCCTTATTCATATTGATTTCGGCAGTTCTCAACATGCCTAGGAGTTTGGGCAGTGTCTTGTCTATTTCATTCATGTTGTAGTTCAAGATGAATTGCTCATAACTGTCCGACAACGATTGCAGGATCAGATCTGTGGCCAACTCTTGACCAAGAGGAAAACCCAGCCTTTCAAGGTTCTCTATATACCCAATCATCTTGAGTACGTGAGTCCCTACTGAGTCTCGAACTCCCATCTTGCACTGAAACAACGCTTTTGTGACGTCGAACCTCTCTTGACGAGCCTGCCCTTGAAACATTTTGTTGAGATGCTCGTCAATCTCCTTGCACCCCATGTTCTCATGTTGCTTCTGAAGCTTAGAGTTCATAGTGACAAGCATAAGGCATTCGACATCTAAAGTATCATCAGTATACTTCTTATAAGTATCCTTCTCAGCACGGGAAGAGTTCCCGGTCGGCACCTCGGGGGCTTCTTCTTCCAAGACATAGAGCTTTCGCTCTTGCCTGAGAACAATTCTCAGGTTCCTATACCAGTCCATGTAATTTGTCCCACTGAACTTATCCTTCTCAAGGATGGCTCTCAGAGACAAAGTGGAGTGTGAAACACTTGCCATGGAATTCTACAAGAATTTATGCAGAATAAAATCAGTACCAAAATTTCAAATACAATTATTTTAATTTGGACTTCAATTAAAACACTCCCACTATTTTATTCGAAATGATAGCCCTCACTAACAATTCGGAGAGTTCATGCGAGCTACTCTCTTAGTGGACAAGATCCGTATTTCACCAACACAATGAGTCAGCTTTGGCTTTCCTCTCACGATGCGGTTATTTAGGTAGGCAATGCTTGCCAATTGCATCCTCATGCAATTCTTGTATGGTTGGTGAATAACTCCTTATTCGCATCCATCATATGGTGCATGCCAACCATATGCCTCTGGGCACTCAACCTTTGAGGTCACCTAGTTAAGTTGGACCCGATGTCGACAGTGGGATATCACAATTATCCGCCCGCACCCTTACCAAGATAGATTAATGCACCTTGCTTTGGCAAGCCCACACTTCATCAATCGAGGCAGGAGGAGTGTCATCCATCGGAAGGCATCCGAACACTTAATATTTGATGAAGAGATTTTTATTATAGGTTAACAATTAACCATGATCAACATTTGATCAATATGCACATCCAAGGAAATACACTATTTCTAAAACCACATGCATCCCTTATGTGCACAACCTGACACCATCAACATTTGATAGAAGGAAGGGCTAAATCTGAACATCCGGAAACTTCCAAATCCTCAGATTTACATGCATTGGACAAAGGCAAAGACAACTCAACTTAAAACAGTAGACAAGCTCATCTCTCTATGTTGGATTCAAAATCCAAAACAAACTCGAGGGATGGTTACTGCTAAGGAGACTACAATTTCTAACAATTAGAAATTTCCACGAAATTCCAGAAGTTCTTGGCGGGGTACCAAGACTAAATCTAGACATTTAGAACACTTCTAAATCGCTAGGTTTACACGCACTGGAATAACAAAACTTCCAATACAACAATCATGGCCGAACCTGGCTCTGATACCACTGATGGGTTTCTCTATGAGGATGACACAACACTTGTGCACGCAGCGGAAGAATAAAACATCAAGAAAACCCAAAAGAAATGGGATCGGGCCATGATAATTGAATCAAGAAGTTAACATATAATTAGGCAAAAATTACCTCGATGGCGTTGAGTCACAACTCAACGGAGATGCTCCAAGCTTCGTGTTCTTGCTGGTGGCGAGTTCTACGTGAAATGATGTCCACGTCTCTGCAGAAATCCATACGAGCGGGAGAACGCCGATCTTTCCGTCGCACGAAAATCGGGAAGGAGAAAGACCGCACCTTGCTTTCCCACGGACTGCTAGGTCCGCGCCAGGGATTGCAACACCAGCGACGATCGCCGGAGAGAAGGAAGTCGACGGAGCGAGCACGGCGGCAGCGGAACACTTCCGTCGGCGGCGGGATTCGGGATCGGCGGAACGAGCGGAAAGGCGGAACGCTTCCGTCGCGGGATTCAGTTCGATCGGCTGTCAAAAAGCTTATTCCCGAAAACCCTAAGTGTCCCTTTTATACCGAAGGCATAAATAGACTTAGGTTTATCGCTATCCGCAGACCACCCAGAAATAGGGATCCAGAATCGGCGAGTATCAGTCGGCGAGAATCGGCGAGAATCGGCGACAATCGGCGAGAATCATCAAGCAGATTCGGCGAGAATCAGTCGGCGAGTAACACCTAGGATCGGCGAGAATCAGAGTACAATACTCGATGATTCTCGCCGAACGCGGGGTGGACTATACTCGTCGACCGTCGACCTGCGGTCGACGATTCTCGTCGATCGTCGAGAATCAGAGAACCAATTCTCGACGATTCTCGTCGATCGGCGAGAATCAGAGAACCATTCTCGACGATTCTCGTCGACCTTCGGTCGACTATACATACCAGTCCTCCAAGGCAACATTTGCCCAACCCGACGATCCTTTAAGGCAACACTTTGCCCATAACCCCATTCAGGTCGGTGATTGGTAACCTTTATCAACACAGTCAATCATCCAACTTCTCCACATCTCTTATGTGCCACCCTGCAGGCTCATATCGCGTTGGCAGTGAGATTACATGTTTGATCACTTCCAGATCACCATGGTAACTCCAACAGACACAGGGCCTGCTGTGTCGACACAGAGTGTCGACACAGGGTGTCGACATAGGGTGTGCTGTGTCGACACAGAGTGTCAATACAGGGGTCTTGGCAGGGTCTCGGATAAATGTCCCGGCATAGTTTGAGTTTGTCGCGGACGTGTCCTGCTCCGGTTTGTGAACCGTGCGGTGTTCAGCCCAGTTTTTCCATGTCATACCCAGATCGTAGCCGTACATTTCTTTATATTGGGATCTGACGGCTGTAGGTTATTCCTATTGGGATATACCCGAGTGTAGGGTTTCAAAACCCTCATCTTCTATTCGTTGGTTCTCTGTCTAAGTTCTAGAGAGAGTGGAGAGCAACGAGGAAGAAGAAGTCTAAATCCGGTCACCGGCGGAGCTTCGGAGCTCCAAATCATGAACCGACTTCGGATCTACGGAGGCAAGGAGAGGGCAGTGCTTTTTATCCGCATACTTTTCCATGGCACCAAGGAAGAATGTTAGGGTAACGATTCTCTACTTAAGCATATGAAGCTCTACTTCTTTTGCATAGGAAGCCCGCTCTCGTGAGTTTGCGGTGAGTTTGAGGCATTCCTTCGGGTAGACATAAATAGTCCCCGTTGTGTACATGTAGAGTCCGTAATCGAGAACAGATATAAGCATGATGTGTGAAGCCTACCCGGACAAGTTGGTCTGGATCGGTGATGTTGCATTGCATAAATGGCCGGAGAAGACTCCGTGCGAATGTTTGTTTTTCGGGTTTTCTACGCGGTAGATTGCAACAGGGAGCCTTGGGGATTAACCCCTAGGTGCACCCGAAAAACTGGGCAGATGCGTGATTCTGCCAACATGGTGGCCTGGGAGCCAACCCGAACATAACTGGGTTGTGTGATATGTGTGGGAGATACGGGACTCGGGGAAGCTTGACCCGCGCAGACGACTTAATTGACGTTGCGGTGTGAGCAATAGGTCAGGTGGAACCGTACCCGATCTATGTCGTTTGGTTAAAGAGACCTAAAGTTACTTGGCACTTACCGTTGGCATAGATGGAGGGTCTTAGGCAGTGGCAAGAAAGACCAGATGCTCACGAGATATTGCCGTCCTGGGGGCGGTGGTGAGTCAGCGGACTTTGACCGTGATCACCGAGAATGTGCCCTGAGAGCACGGGGCGTGTGGCCATGCGTGCCTGCGCCTGTGATGTAGTATTGTTACATTACTGCTTGGTTATGCTAATAAAGTGCAGGGAAGGAGAATCGCCGCCCTGAGTTCGGGGGTGGGATTGTTATAATTTGGTCAGCATAGCTGATCGTTGCTTTTGTTTGCCACCGTGCGGTGGATTGTTACTTGTAGGTGTTGCGGAGCCGAGTGGTAAATAGTGGGCTAAATCCCAAGTTGCTAAGTCGGCCCTCGAAGGCCTAATTTTTGTGTGTTTTCTTTTATTCATATATGGCTGGCCTGCGTGCCGAGGTTTGGAAAACATGTAATTTGAGAAAAATAATTGTAAGGTCATAAGGCCAGTACTTGTGTATTTGTACTTCATTCCTGTTGGCTTTGTAGTGGACATTCATGCTAGTGTTGGGTTCTTTATTAATACAACTTTTAATTGCTTCCGCTAGAATGACTCTGTGTAGGACGTTGGATTAGTTGGATGGTTTCCATTGAGTAACCACCCAGTCTGTCTGTGGTATATAGCGTCGGGCCCCGGCCGGACCTACTACTATATGCTATGCGACGGATTGGGGGTGTTACAATTTGGTATCAGACTACTGGTTTTGGTCAGGCTTAAAATGAATTCGTGGGAGAATTCTTTTTAAGGGGTGGTGAGCACATGTGTGTGCGTCATCATTATAACAACAAAAGAACACATGAATGTCCATTTAGGAATGAAAATACACGTGTTTGAGGAACCTGCGTGTTCCTATAATTGCTTCTTGCAATTTTGTATGGTCGCTTGACGGTGTTTTGTACGACTATAGGTGACCAAAAGCGGTGCTGGGCCGTCAGAACGCCGAGTTTCTAGGCTAGTAGTGCACCAAACGATGCTCCTGCGATACCCCCATCGGCTGAAACCATACGATTTGTTGTTGAAGCAGTGTTTGCCATGATCAATGCGCAACCTGCAAGGCAAATCCAGCAGCCCGCTCCTGCGATGGAGCAGGTACCTCTTCCAGAGGTTGAGCCGAGAAGAGTGGAGCAGGTAGTAGTGGAACCGTTGGTGCCGAGGAGGGCGACCGAGAGACAGCTTAAACATGTTATGAGCTTTAATCCTCCAGTGTTCTCGGGGTTGGGAACCCCATCTCAAGCTGAAGACTGGCTCTCCCGTGTGAAGAGAGTCTTGACAGCAACTGAGACGGAGGAGTGGCAGATGACCACTATAGCTACGTTCCTGTTGGGTGGAGACGCTAGGCTGTGGTGGGAGGGTTTGGAGCTGCATCTATTGAGAGGAAGGCAACTTACAGACGTCTCGATGGAGGAGTTCTCGAGACTATTCTTGGCTTGGTACCTCCCTTTGACTCAGAGGATAGCTTTGGAGAATGAGTTCCAGAGGTTGGTATAAGGAGAGAGTAGCGTGGATGAGTATCTCCACGAGTTTACTCGTTTGGGTCAGTACACTAGCTCCACCATCGCGGATGAGGAGCGCAAGACAAACTGATTCTACGAAGGTTTGAGAGATGACTTGAGGCTACTACTCTCGGGGCCGATGACGCAGGGCTTCTTGACCCTGGTCAACACGGCCCGGTCCTTGGAGAAGGACATGAAGAATGTTCAAGCGAACAAAAGCTTGGGTGATAAGAGGACTGAGTTCAAGGTGCCGGCTAACTCAAAGTCTGGGCACCGTAAGTTCTTTAACAAGGCTAGGACTTCGGGTCCAGCTCCTTCCGGTGCTTCTGGGGCGATTACGGTGTTGAAACCGGAATCCGGTCTCCTGTGGAGTTCGACCCTTGGGGAAGGGGTGACCGCGCACCTACTACCCTCAAGCAAACGATCTAGGCACAAAACTAGGAACACAAGGGACAGACCCAAGGTCTCAGCATGGAGGACCCGCCGCATACCCGGAAGACTAACAAACTCTTCCCCTCCCAAGCCAAGGGCTGAGCTAAGGCACCCTCGGAGGGCTCTCTTGGCCGACCGGGACATCTGAGGAGGATCTCAAGATCCACTCCTAAACTAGAGGTGCCACCTCGGGTCTATGTAAAGTGTTCCCCGCTCGTCTTACTATTGGCGCAAAACCGCCCAGCAGCCCTACTCTACGCAGCCCCAATTGGGCCGCTAATAGCGGAACTCCGCTACTCTGAAAGGATTACAACGGGCCATCAGGGGCTTCCCGGCATCTATACCTCGGGGCCCACATGGGGGGAGCGGTTCACGAACACACCGCTCGCCCAAGACAGGAGGAGTAAACTATATTCACAGAGCATCACAGATATGAAAAAATATTACAGGAATATAAATTCCATACTCAGCACGCAGGCCGGCAATATAAACAAAAAAGGCCTTCGAGGGCCGGCACGAGCTCGGGCTTAAGCCCGCCATTCCCGCCTGGTACTGCAACACCTGTACGCCAACATCTCGACGAGCGGCGGCCAACTAGGCATCGGTCGGCTAACAAAAGCGGGTCAAACATATTGCACACTCCCCCTTTTTTTGGGGCTTGGGGCGCGCATTCCCCGCAAACGATCAATAAACAACTTCCTCGGAGTCTTCTCCGGGAACCCCAGAACATCACCTATCCGGCTCACACGTCCGGATGGTCTTCACACAGCATGCCTAAACCCGTACTCACGCTTCCGGGTACTAATGCAATTAACTGCGGGGACGTACACGTCAACCCGTCGGAAAGCTCCATTTCCCCCACCCGTTGGTGGAGAGGGACTTCCATGCAAGTATATAAACTGAGGGCTTCACCTGCCCAAGTAGAAACATCATTACCCTTGTCGCGTGCTTGGCGGCGGGGCCGGGAGAGGAGCTCCGGGTCGATCCAACTGCATGCGGCCGCGTCGGTGGTCGCCCTCCACTCTAGGCCAAGCCTTGCTCCAGGCCGAGCCTTGCTCTAGGCCGAGCCTTGCTCCAGGCCGAGCCTTGCTCCAGGCCGAGCCTTGCTCCAGGCCGAGCCTTGCTCCAGGCCGAGTTTGCTGCCGGTGGTAAAAAGCTAGGGCTTAGCTCCAGGCCGAACCCCACTCCAAGCCGAGCCCTGCTCCAGGCCGAGAGAAAGGGAGGGGCGCCGAGGTGTGCAGCTCTAGGCCGGGAGAAAGAAGATGGGGCCGAGTTGCTCCAGGCGGCCGGGAGAGGGGGAGGTCGGGCTCGGCCTTGCCTTGCTTAGGCGACGACGAGAGAGAGAGAGAGGTATGGAGGCCGTGCCCTAGCTTGGGCGGTGGCCGGAGAGAGAGAGAGGGGGCGGCGACCCCTTGCTGCTCCAGGCGGCTGGAGGGAGAGAGAGAGAGGCGGGCGGGGTTGCTGCTGTAGGCGGCCGGAGAGAGGGAGGTGCGGGGGTTGAGGGGCGGTTCCTCCTTGCTGGTGGGTGGCTGGAGTGAGAGAGGGAAGCGGGCGATTCCTGCCGTTCCGGGCTGAGGGTTAGAGAAGGGGGCGGGCGTGTTTTTCTTCCCCGAACCCTAGTCGGAGAATCCCAAAAACATGCACGCCGCTGCTCAACCCGATGCCTCTTCTTTTATTTTATTTCCTCTTTTCCCCCTGCTCCACCCGATGCCCCCATTGTTTTTATCTTCTTTTTTTATCCCTGCTGTACCCCGCCTCCCCTTTCCCCTCCCCCCTTTCTTTTTATCTCATAACATATAAATAATATATATATATAATATATTATATATATTATAATATAATATATATACAATATATATATATATATACATATATAAATTATGAACCTATGCGCATAAAACCTCCACACGCACGCACGCACGAGGACCCGCACGTCTTCGAACGGGGTCGAACCAACTCGTCGCCCATAACACGCCCCTAGGCTGATATTTGGGGAGGGTCCCACTCGCCCGGCTACGGGGTTGTACACAATCCCCGCTCTTTTCGAGCTTGGTACAAGCTCAGAAAAAATCATCCAACCCAACGTATCCGGCGAGTGGGAGCCGACCCAAAAAAAATTTTGAGAGAAACTGAAATCTGCGCTTGGAGCATCAATCTCTCCATGACCTTTCTGAACCTTTTGAATCACTCGATACCCTTTGGCTCACTGCTATTGAATTGCTCTTATACCATTACTTACAACGAGTATATAATTTCCCGCCATATCGTGAAACAACAAAGTCGTATCTTCTGTATCCTCTTGTACACGCTGAGCTAATCCTTTCCCCCAGGGTGTGCCTACAGCCCTGCCAGCTAGTGAGAGCCTGACAGCGAGTCTACCCGGGGCCGAGCAGCACTCGGGGTCCCTTACCCCCCAGGCGAGCCTACGGACCTGCCAGCTAGTAGGAGCCAGGCAGCGGGTCTACTCGGGGCCGAGCATCACTCGGGGTCCTGCAAAAAGTCTCCACAAACCAATCCTTTTCCCCCAGGTGTGCCTACAGCCCTGCCATCTAATGAGAGCCTGACAGCGAGTCTACCCGGGGTCCACTACTACCGCCATCGAGTGACTTCCGGCCCTGTCAGCTAGGTGAGAGCATGACAGCGGGATCAGCTCGAGGCCCATGGATGACACCGAGTGACTTCCGGCCCTGCCAGCTAGGTGAGAGCCTGACAACGGGATCTGCTCGGGGTCCACAACTACCGCCATCGAGTGACTTCCGGCCCTGTCAGCTAGGTGAGAGCCTGACAGCAGTATCTGCTCGAGGCCCACGGATGACAGCGAGTGACTTCCGGCCCTGCCAGCTAGGTGAGAGCCTGACAGCGGGATCTGCTCGGGGTCAACTACTACCGCCATCGAGTGACTTCCGGCCCTGTCAGCTAGGTGAGAGCCTGACAGCGGGATCTGCTCGAGGCCCACGGATGACACCGAGTGACTTCCGGCCCTGCCAGCTAGGTGAGAGCCTGACAGCGAGATCTGCTCGGGGTCCACTACTACCGCCATCGAGTGACTTCCGGCCCTGTCAGCTAGGTGAGAGCCTGACAGCGGGATATGCTCGAGGCCCACGGATGACACCGAGTGACTTCCGGCCCTGCTAGCTAGGTGAGAGCCTGACAGCGGGATCTGCTCGGGGTCCACTACTACCGCCATCGAGTGACTTCCGGCCCTGTCAGCTAGGTGAGAGCCTGACAACGGGATCTGCTCGAGGCCCACAGATGACACCGAGTGACTTCCGGCCCTACCAGCTAGGTGAGAGACTGACAACGGGATCTGCTCGGGGTCCACAACTACCGCCATCGAGTGACTTCCGGACCTGTCAGCTAGGTGAGAGCCTGACAGCGGGATCTGCTCAAGGCCCATGGATGACACCGAGTGACTTCCGGCCCTGCCAGGTAGGTGAGAGCCTGACAGCGGGATCTGCTCGGGGTCCACTACTACCGCCATCGAGTGACTTCCGGCCCTGTCAACTAGGTGAGAGCCTGACAGCAGGATCTGCTCGAGGCCCATGGATGACACCGAGTGACTTCCGGCCCTGACAGCTAGGTGAGTGCCTTACAGCGGGATCTACTCGGGGTCTACTACTACTTGAGGACTTGACTTTGCTCGAGGTGGAGACATCCTGTTTACTTAAGAGGTGTTGGAGAGTTAACTGCATAGATGTTCTTACAAACGGAGGACGCATTCTCTTCATAAGAGAGACGATCTGGAAGTCGTCAAATCGGGAAGCTGGCGTCCGAGCCTGTTCCTAATAATTCCTCCAATCGGAAGAGAGATGCAATCGGGGGGACATAGGCCGACGTGCAAGGGGGGAGCTGATCTCGGCCGTCAGTGCAGAGGCTCGGTCTTACAATAGCGCTTAGAGTCCTGAGGCATCGTCCCATCATCCGAACTGGGCTATTTAAAAGGAACTGGTTGGACGTTTCGTATCCTGATCTAATGACAAAGATCACTTTTCTCCATGTCACTTGTGATTGCTTGGAGAGATCGGCCCTTTATCTAATCTGGGAGGTTAGCGTCTAGCCTCGTTCCTGATAATTCCTCTAGTCGGAGGAGAGGTGCGATCGGGAGGACATAGGCCGACGTGCAAGGGGGAAGCTGATCTCGGCCGTTAGTGCAGAGGCTCGGTCTTACAATAGCGCTTAAAGTCCCGCGGCACCGTCCCATCGTCCGAACTAGACTATTTAAAAAGAACGGGTTGGACGTTTGGCTTCCGGAGTCGATCGCGAGGCTAACCCTTGAAGCCCTCAGAAGCTCGAGGCGAATTGGTAATAAAGAGAAAACTTGACCGCTACTGAATTACAAGGAAGAGATAACATATTACCGTTAGGGAGGGAAGCCTTTCAGGTCACCCCGACTCACAATACCTCTCAGCTGCTCTCTTACTTGATCTTGAAGACAATAACCTCCAGGCTTCTCGTCGATGTAATAAGTGGGGATACACGGGTTTTCATAGGTAGAAGCGCTTCAAATAGGTGCAAATATTACTCCAAATGCTATGGGATTCAAACAACAGCTATGGGAGGGGACAACTCTGAGTATGAGGACCTTGCATACAAAGTATCAACGTATGACCCTGGTTGCCACTTGGTTCCTCTTCTACAGCCACGACGCTCGCCAGAGTTCTTCTGTGCTGGTCACACTCCACGCTCACCGCACCAAAATGTTGAAACCGGAATCCGGTCTCCTGTGGAGTTTGACCCTTGGGGAAGGGGTGACCGCGCACCTACTACCCTCAAGCAAACGATCTAGGCACAAGACTAGGAACACAAGGGACAGACCCAAGGTCTCAGCATGGAGGACCTGCCGCATACCCAGAAGACTAACAAACTCTTCCCCTCCCAAGCCAAGGGCTGAGCTAAGGCACCCTCGGAGGGCTCTCTTGGCCGACCGGGACATCTGAGGAGGATCTCAAAATCCACTCCAAAACTAGAGGTGCCACCTCAGGTCTATGTAAAGTGTTCCCCGCTCGTCTTACTATTGGCGCAAAACTGCCCAGCAGCCCTACTCTACGCAGCCCCAATTGGGCCGCTAATAGCGGAACTCCGCTACTCTGAAAGGATGACAACGGGCCATCAGGGGCTTCCTGACATCTATACCTCGGGGCCCACATGGGGGGAGCGGTTCACGAACACACCGCTCGCCCAAGACAGGAGGATTAAACTATATTCACAGATCATCACAGATATGAAAAAATATTACAGGAATATAAATTCCATACTCAGCACGCAGGCCGGCAATATAAACAAAAAAGGCCTTCGAGGGCTGGCACGAGCTCGGGCTTAAGCCCGCCATTCCCCTCCTGGTACTGCAACACCTGTACGCCAACATCTCGACGAGCGGCGGCCAACTAGGCATCGGTCGGCTAACAAAAGCGGGCCAAACATATTGCGCACTCCCCCTTTTTTTGTGGCTTGTGGCGCGCATTCCCCGCAAACGGCCAATAAACAACTTCCTCGGAGTCTTCTCCGGGAACCCCAGAACATCACCTATCCGGCTCACACGTCCGGATGGGCTTCACACAGCATGCCTAAACCCGTACTCACGCTTCCGGGTACTAATGCAATTAACTGCGGGGACGTACATGTCAACCCGTCGGAAAGCTCCATTTCCTCCACCCGTTGGTGGAGAGGGACTTCCATGCAAGTATGTAAACTGAGGGCTTCACCTGGCCAAGTAGAAACATCGTTACCCGTGTCGCGTGCTTGGCGGCGGGGCCGGGAGAGGAGCTCCGGGTCGATCATACTGCATGCGGCCGCGTCGGTGGTCGCCCTCCACTCTAGGCCAAGCCTTGCTCCAGGCCGAGCCTTGCTCCAGGCCGAGCCTTCCTCCAGGCCAAGCCTTGCTCCAGGCCGAGCCTTGCTCCAGGCCGAGTTTGCTGCCAGTGGTAAAAAGCTAGGGCTTAGCTCCAGGCCGAACCCCACTCCAAGCCGAGCCCTGCTCCAGGCCGAGAGAAAGGGAGGGGGGCCGAGGTGTGTAGCTCTAGGCCGGGAGAAAGAAGATGGGGCCGGGTTGCTCCAGGCGGCCGGGAGAGGGGGAGGTCGGGCTCGGCCTTGCCTTGCTTAGGCGACGACGAGAGAGAGAGAGAGGTATGGAGATCGTGCCCTAGCTTGGGCGGTGGCCGGAGAGAGAGCGAGGGGGCGGCGGCCCCTTGCTACTCCAGGAGGCTGGAGGGAGAGAGAGAGAGGCGGGGCGGGGTTGCTGCTGTAGGCGGCCGGAGAGAGGGAGGTGCGGGGGTTGAGGGGCGGCTCCTCCTTGCTGGTGGGTGGCCGGAGTGAGAGAGGGAAGCGGGCGATTCCTGCCGTTCCGGGCCGAGGGTTAGAGAAGGGGGCGGGCGTGTTTTTCTTCCCCGAACCCTAGTCGGAGAATCCCAAAAACCTGCACGCCGCTGCTCAACCTGATGCCTCTTCTTTTATTTTATTTCCTTTTTTCCCCCTGCTCCACCCGATGCCCCCATTGTTTTTATCTTCTTTTTTTATCCCTGCTGTACCCCGCCTCCCCTTTCCCCTCCCCCCCTTTCTTTTTATCTCATAACATATAAATAATATATATATATATATAATATTATATATATTATAATATAATATATATACAATATATATATATATACATACATACATATATAAATTATGAACCTATGCGCATAGAACCTCCGCACGCACGCACGCACGCACGAGTACCCGCACGTCTTCGAACGGGGTCGAACCAACTCGTCGCCCATAACACGCCCCTAGGCTGATATTTGGGGAGGGTCCCACTCGCCTCGCTACGGGGTTGTACATACGGGTCGGACCCCGAGTGCATGTTTTACTTATGGGAAGCCGGGGCACTTTGCCCGTGACTGTTGGAGCGGACGTCCCAAGTCCGAGAAGAAGCCGAGAGCGACTTATGAAGAGAAGGGCAAGACGGTGGAGTCAACCGCATCCCATTATGCTCAGGCTCAACCGAGAGTTTATAATCTTGGCCAACAAGAAGCCATCAAACAAGCGGATGTGGTGACAGGTACGATTTAAATTTATAGCAAGTTACATTTTAAATACTTGTTATGGGTGTATTACCTTACCACTGCTTGTTTAGGATTTGTTTTGATTTGTGAGAATCCGGCAAGAGCACTCTTTGATACAGGAGCTTCACACTCCTTCTTGTCTGAAGGATTCATATCGTGCATCAGAGTACTTTCTTCGATGGCGAAGGACAAGTTGGATGTGTTGTTACCGAATGGGTGTTCGATGCGCGCGGATAAAATCTGCGGTGTTAAGATTCGCATTGGGAATCAAGAGTTCGATCTGCAAGCGTCGTTACTACCTCTGGTGGAGTTCGACGTTATATTTAGCATGGATTGGCTCTCGGAGCAGCAAGCCTATATTGATTGCGGTCGCAAGGAAGTCAAGTTGGGAGCAGGTCGTGAGACGACTTTTACGGGCTTGAAACGGTCGAGCAAGACGTTGATGTCTGCTCTTCAGGTGGTGAAGGTGGTTCGTGCTGGTGCAGAGTTGTTATTTACACTAGTAGAGGTTGCAAAGCCGAAGCCTACGTTGGATAGTATTCCAGTGGTAGTTGAGTACCCTGATGTGTTCCCCACCGATCTTCCTGGAGCCCCGCCTCAACGGGAGATAGATTTCACAATATAGCTAATGCCAGGTGCGAAGTATGTGTCACGCTCTCTGTATCGGCTAGCGCCTAAGGAGATGTCAGAGCTGAAGGTGCAACTTCAAGAGTTGTTGGAGCAAGGGTTTGTGCATCCAAGTTTGTCGCCTTGGAGCGCACCGGTCTTCTTTGTTAAGAAGAAGGATGAAAGCTTGAGGCTTTGTATTGATTATCAAGAACTGAACAAGTTGACGCGGAAGAACAAGTACCCGATCCCAAGGATTGATGATCTATTTGATCAGTTAGTCAGATCGACAGTGTACTCGAAGTTGGACCTCAAGTCCGGTTATTATCAGCTGAGAATAAGGGAAAGTGATATCCCTAAGACAACGTTCAATACGAGATACGGGCATTACGAGTTTACGGTCATGACGTTTTGGCTGACGAATGCGTCGTCGGTATTTATGGATTTGATGAATATGACTTTCAGGGAGTACTTGGACCATTTTGTGATCGTCTTCATCGATGATATTTTGGTGTACTCGTAGAGTGAGGAGGATCACTTCAGGCATCTTCATTTGGTTTTGGAGATGCTAAGGAGGAATCAATTGTATGTCAAGTTCTCTAAATGTGAGTTTTTGTTGTCCTCAGTGGCATTCCTTAGTCATATAGTGAGTGGAGAGGGTATTGCAGTGGATCCGGCGAAGATTGTTGCAATATGAGAGTGGCCTGAGCTTTCTATGGTAGCGGAAGTCCGGAGCTTTCTGGGGCTTGCCGGTATTATAGGCGATTCGTGGAGAACTTCTCGCGGATAGCGTTACCTCTCACTACTTTGACGAGGAAAGAGCAGAAGTTCGTTTGGACACCGGAGTACGTGCGATCTTTTGAGGAGTTGAAGTGTCGGTTGACCACGGCGCCAGTTCTTAGTTCGTCGTGTGGGACCGAAGGTTTTGAGATTTATAGCGATGCTTCGTGCAGTGGTTTGGGTTGCGTGCTACTGCAGCATGGAAGCATTAAAGCGTATAGCTCGATACAGCTGAAAGTGCACGAGAGGAATTATCCGGTCCACGACTTGGAGTTAGCAGCCGTGATTTTTGCCTTGAAGCTATGGAGACATTATTTGTACGGTGTGAAGATTGATATCTACACCGATCACAAGAGCCTGAAATATTTGTTGGATCAGAAAGATCTGAACGTGCGACATCGTAGGTGGATGGAGTTCCTGGGGGACTATACATTCAAGATCCACTACGTGCCTGGTAAGGGCAATGCGGTTGCGGACGGGTTGACTCGCTAGGACCCAGCTCAAGCCAATTGGCTGTCGGTCCATGACGAACAGTTGGTTCGGGAGTTAGAGGCGTTGGAGATCTCTTGCGTACACAAGCAATCAAGTGCTGAAGCATTATTGAATTGGACTGAAGTCCAATATGACCTTGCTGATCGGATTCGGCAGGCTTTGGATATGGATGTCCACATGAAGCAGCTCATGTTGGAGGCTCTGGTTTGGTCAAATTCTCAATTCGTTGTGGAGGACAGATTACTTTGGAAGGACGGTCGTCTGTGCGTCCCAAGCGTGGGCAATTTGAGGGTGGAATTGTTGTACAAGGCGGATCATACCAAGTACTCAATTCACCCGGGGAGCACGAAGATGTACCATGATGTTAAGAAATTGTTCTGGTGGCCATGACTGAAAAAGGATGTGGCGCTCTACGTGGCGAAGAGTCAAACTTGCGCCTTGGTGAAAGCGGAGTGCCAAAAGCAGGGAGGATTCTTGAAATCCTTGCCTATTCCGGAGTGGAAGTTCGTCGACATTACTATGGACTTCGTGCACGGGTTGCCAAGGTCTCAAAAGGGGAACGACGTCATTTGGGTGGTCGTAGATCGTCTAACGAAGGTGTCACATTTCATTCCACATAGGAAGGATGATCCAGTTGAGAAATTGGCAAAGTTGTATGTGGATAATATTGTGCGGCTTCATGGTGTGCCCCGCAGCATCGTGAGTGACCGAGATGGGTGGTTCACGTCCAATGATTGGAGGCTGGTGCAGAAGATGTTGGGAACAAAGCTGAGTTTTAGCACAGCCTTTCATCCTCAAACGGATGGGCAGACCGAGAGGGTCAATAGGACAATGGAAGACATGCTTCGCATGCGTGTCCTGGACTTTGGAAAGTAGTGGGAAGACCACCTATACTTGGTGGAGTTCGCGTACAACAATAGCTACCAAGCAAACATACAGATGGCGCCCTTTGAGGCCCTTTATGGTAGAAGATGTCGCACGTCATTGTCTTGGTTAGAAACGGGCGAGTCGAAGTTGTATAAGCAACAAGAGGTGGAGGATGCTACTTCTTTGGTGAGAACATTCAGGAGAGGTTGCTAATCGCTCAGGACTGCCAGACTAAGTACTATAATGCCAAGCACAGGAACGTGAAGTTCGCTGTTGGTGATTTGGTGTACTTGAAGATCAAGTCGTTCAAGGGTGTCTCGCGGGTGCGGCGCTTGAAGAAGCTAAGCCCGAGGTACCTTGGGCTGTTTGAGGTTCTGGAGCGGATTGGTGAAGCAGCGTACCGGTTGAAGCTGTTAGTGGATCTTAGTGGTCTACATGATGTATTTCATATATCGGTGCTACGGAAGGCGGTGCAAGAGCCTACGCAAGTGATCACGGTCGATCAAGTGCCGGTCGATAGTGGGTTGACGACGAAGGTCAAGCCCGTACGTATTGAGGACTCGGAAGTCAAGTGGCTACGCAATAAAGAGATCAAGATGGTCAAGGTCCGTTGGGACAATTGCGGTCGGGATGAGCTCTCTTGGGTGTGAGAGCAGACTATGCTTGAGGAGTACCCAGAGTTATTTTGCTCAGGTACCGTTTAAGTTTTATGCTTATCATTCCTTTATGTAATTTCGGGGACGAAATTCTTTTAAGAGAGGGAGAGTTGTAAAGCCCCGAAACTCAAAAGAGCGACGGGAGGCGTTTTGAGCCAAGTTTGGAATTTGACAGGGGTCACACGGCCTGGGACACGGGCGTGTCATAGGCCGTGTCCTTGGCGAGTTGTAGCGTGTTTGACACAAGGCCTGCTGTGTCGACACAGGGCCTGCTGTGTCGACACAGGGCCTGCTGTGTCGACACAGGGCCTGCTGTGTCGACACAGGGCCTGCTGTGTCGACACAGGGCCTGCTGTGTCGACACAGGGCCTGCTGTGTCGACACAGGGCCTGCTGTGTCGACACAGGGCGTGCTGTGTCGACACAGGGCCTGCTGTGTCGACACAGGGCCTGCTGTGTCGACACAGGGCCTGCTGTATCGACACAGAGTGTCGACACAGAGTATCGACACAGAGTGTCGACACGGGGTGTGCTGTGTCGACACAGGGTGTCGACACAGGGTGTCGACACAGAGTGTCGACATAGGGGTCTTGGCAGGGTCTCGGCTAAATGTCCCGACACAGTTTGAGTTTTTCGCGGACGTGTCCTGCTCCGGAATGTGAACCGTGCGTTGTTCGGCCCAGTTTTTCCATGTCAGACCCGGATCGTAGCCGTACATTTCTTTATGTTGGGAACCGACGGCTGGAGGTTATACCTATTGGGATATACCCGAGTGTGGGGTTTCAAAACCATCATCTTCTGTTCGCTGGTTCTCTGTCTAAGTTCTAGAGAGAGGGGAGAGCAACGAGGAAGAAGAAGTCTAGATCCGGTCACCAGCGGAGCTTCGGAGCTCCAAATAGCGAACTGACTTCGGATCTACGGACGTAAGGAGAGGGCGGTGCTTTTCGTCCGCATACTTTTTCATGGCGCCAAGGAAGAATGCTAGGGTAACGATTCTCTACTTGAGCTTGTGAAGCTCTACTTCTTTTGCATAGTGAAGCCCGCTCAGGCGAGTTTGCGGTGAGTTTGAGGCGTTCCTTCGGGTAGACATGAATAGTCCCCGTTGTGTACATGTAGAGTCCGTAATCGAGAACAGATATAGGCATGATGTGTGAAGCCTACCCGAACAAGTTGGTCTGGATCGGTGATGTTGCATTGCATAAATGGCCGGAGAAGACTCCGTGTGAATGTTTGTTTTTCGGGTTTTCTACGTGGTAGATTGCAACAGGGAGCCTTAGGGATTAACCCCTAGGTGCACCCGGAAAACTGGGCAGATGCGTGATTCTGCCAACATGGTGGCCTGGGAGCCAACCCAAACATAACTGGGTTATGTGATATGTGTGGGAGATACGGAACTCGGGGAAGCTTGACCCGCGCAGATAACTTAATTGACGTTGCGGTGTGAGCAACGGGTCAGGTGGAACCCTACCCGATATATGTCGTTCGGTTAAAGAGACCTAAAGTTACTTGGCACTTACCGTTGGCATAGATGGAGGGTCTTAGGCAGTTGCCAGAAAGACCAGATGCTCACAAGATATTGCCATCCTGGGAGCGGTGGTGAGTCAGCGGACTTTGACCGTGATCACCGAGAATGTGCCATGAGAGCACGGGGCGTGTGGCTGTGCGTGCCCGCGCCTGTGATGTAGTGTTGTTACATTACTGCTTGGTTATGCTAATAAAGTGCAGGGAAGGAACATCGTCGCCCCGAGTTCGGGTGCGGGATTGTTATAATTTGGTCAGCATAGCTGACCGTTGCTTTTGTTTGCCACAGTGCGGTGGATTGTTACTTCCAGATGCTGCAGAGCCGAGCGGTAAATAGCGGGCTAAAGCCCAAGTTGCTGAGCCGGCCCTCGAAGGCCTAATTTTTGTGTGTTTTCTTTTATTCATGTATGGCCGGCCTGCGTGCCGAGGTTTGAAAAACATGTAATTTGAGGAAAACAATTGTAAGGCCATAATGTCAGTACTTGTGTATTTGTACTTCATTCCTGTTGGCTTTGTAGTGGACATTCATGCTAGTATTGGGTTCTTTATTAATACAACTTTTAATTGCTTCCGCTAGAATGACTCTGTGTAGGACGTTGGATTGGTTGGATAGTTTCCATTGAGTAACCACCCGGTCTGTCTGTGGTATATGGCGTCGGGCCCCGGCCGGACCTACTTCTATATGCTATGCGACGGATAGGGGGTGTTACACCTCGAAAGTAAGTATGAGGACACAGCCCAACCATCCATCTATACCTCATCTCAACTCGAACCCAACTAGTGACGGTCAACACCGCACTTACATCCCTCCACAATACTACCCGTAGGGAGACTACGCTCTAAGTATTGAACTACTAAATTTCATTACAAATGATTTCAACATAATATACCATAATGCGCATAAATAATAGTCTACCAATTTCTAACAAGTCACTTTGTTCAAATAAGCTTGCTGCATAATTCAGTTATATGAAATTTGATTAGTAATCTTCATCATTCATAGCACTACGGTGGTTAACATAAAATAGTTCACCAAAATCTCGAGTTAAATTTGCAACATTAATTCCACCGAATCCAAATTCATATTATATAAAAACCCAGAATTTAAGTGCAGAATAAATCTGGACAGCAACTTCAATCGGAGATTCCCGAAGCTACAAGAAACCGGTGAAGACGTGTAACCCCTCGATGGAAAGGTCTTTCTATGGGCTACAGCTTTTAAGTCAGACTACAAGCCAGATTCAATAGTATCAAACTTGAAATCAGCCTTGAAGTCCGCAGCGTACAGAATACAATTTTTGCATGCAGGATTTATCGGACGTCATGTTCGTTCAGACTTTCCCGTGGCTACATACTTCGCATGAAGACGTGCAACCACTCGTTGTAAAGGTATTTTCAAGGGCTGCAACTTCCGTGTTTAGTCGAAATCCCAGATCTAGCTATATCACATCTAAAAATGGCCAATAATATTGTTGCGCGCAGAACACAGATTCTGCACGCATCCTAAAGAGGAATGAACGACATCGGTTCATCTTCCTCCTCAAGTCGGTCTTCCAAAATAACCTCCAGAAATTCCTCCACACTTATTCACCCTCATGAGGCCTTTACTCTTCACAAAGCCATCCCCCATCTTCGCATAGAAGGTTGGAGAGGTTGAAGACACGACTAGCCTTAGAGCTCAAGCCCTAGGACGGCCTCTTCCTAGAAAAATCACCATCTCGCAAGTCTAGACTCTTTTGAGTCGACATCTCGCCTAGGTAACTACAGATCTAGCACCAGGGGAGAGTGGAGGAAGCTCACCTCATTTCCGGCGTTTCCACTATTTCCGGTCATGGATCGTGTAACTCTTCTCGGCGGCATCTTCTCCTTCACCGCAACGGCGAATCTTCTCCTCTACAACTAGATCCAATAACTTCCTTCTCTCAACAAGAGTTTCTCTCAGAAAATAGGGAATGAAATGAGCATGGAAATGGCTAGGGTTTTCATTTCCCCTTATATATGAAAATTGACACGGGTAGGGACACACCCGTGTCCTTACCCGTGCCCTGCTTCGGGCGAAGCGTCAACGACGGTTTCAGTGTCGGTTCAACACTCGGCACGGGTAGGGACACGCTCGTGTCCCAACCTGTGTCCACATGACACGACCGTGTTCCCTGGCCGTGTCGTTCTCTGGATGCATCTCGACAGACTCAACTCGACACACCGACACACGGGTAGGGACACGCCCGTGTCTCTACCCGTGTCATACAATTCGTCGATCTCAACACACAGTTCGTCGATCTCGACACGGTCTGTCGAGTTCAACTCGACACACACACACACGGGTAGGGACACGCCCGTGTCGCTACCCATGTCATACACCACTGTGTCGACATAGTGTGTCGACACCACTGTGTCGACACACTGTGCCGACACCAGTGTGTCGACACACTGTGTCGATACACTGCATCAGTGTGTCGACACAATCACCATTGTGTCGATCAAAGACTCGGGTGTTACAAATCCTATTCACATGTGCTGCCCAGTTTTCTGCACTCCCCTGAACCCCAGTCAGCTCTCCTGACTCAAAGAAACACGCACGAGGGGCCTAGTGCGATTTGGGACGTTACATAATGGTCCCAACAGTACCAATTAATTTTCACAAGATCACAATGATAAATAAAAGGTATGATTAAATTTCTTATCATTCCAATAATATTTGATATTTAATTTCTAATTGCAAAAATCGAATCCACTAGGTCATGTTACACATGAAGTACTATAAATATTTATCAAATAATTCCAGAAAAATTAGTAGAGGTTACAAATGGTAAATAATTATTTATTTCAGAAATTCATAACTTTATAACTCAATTTGAGCACAATTATCTCAATAATAAGGAAGGGACAAAAAAGATAATTATAATTACAACCCTAAGATTCTGACTTCGAAAAATTCCAATTAATGTATATGTTGTGTATCATACTAAAGCTCTGTTTGGAGGGATTTATTTTCACCGGTCAAGTGGTTACGTCCGCATGAATCGGACCTTAATTAAGTCTCAGTTCATGCAGTCATAACCGCTTGACCGGTGAGAATAAGTCCCCCCAAACGTAGCCTAAATCATTGTTATTGGCAAGGTTTCATAATTTTTGCAACTATTTTAGTCACCATAATTTCATTAATACCATGCATAACAAAATAATAATTATTTCATTTGTCAAGCAAATCAACTCCAAATGTTCTAAAATCTCATGAGGATGTGTACTTTCACTAAATAAGTGCATGTATAAAATTTCACAGGATTTTCCCAAGTCAATCTTGCTAAATTCACAAGATACATATTTTGGCTAAATGCACAAAACATATCACAAGCCATAGCCTCATACATTGGAATACACTCACTTGCATTGCTCCAAATAACTTGAAATTATTAGCATGGCATTATATTGCCTTATTGAGTCTCCACCAAAATTTGGGATCAATATAATTATTTTTCACCAATATATTTCACTTTTATGAAAAATCATATTTTACCAAAAACTATAGGAAAATGTTATTCAAAAATTCTCATTTTTGGACTGTAGGTGTATCTAGGGTATATTCTTACATGTCCAAAATTTAGTCCCATAGTTTTAACCATTTAAAAGTCATTCAAGAAATATGGTATGTCCCCTCCTAAGGACTATTCCCACTAAAACTGTCAAACAGGGATGCACGGTGCTTTAAATGGGTTGATTTCAATTTCTAATTAAAGCAGACTCTTAGGGCAACCATTTTTATGTTTGCCACTTTTCATGGTTTTGCCCCTAAGGGCCTCATTTTGCAGCATCAAAAAGTGCATATTAAGGGGGAAAATACAATATATTATATTATATCCAGATCGACAGTGGATATTTCATCCCCTACCTCTAGTCGAGGGCAGTGATTTACCCATCATGGAGCTCTTTCCAAAGCTGTTTGCTGGCCACCCACTCCCCTTCCTAGACAGCCACCATTGACATCACCTCTATTGAGGTGGTGGCAGTCAATTAGCTGCGACGTGGCGGCCGGAGGGGTCCTATTCTGATGAACCCGCAAGGAAGCCCAACCGAGCTTTCTCATGGAAAAATGGAAATGGAATTCGGCTCGATTGAGCCCTTATTCAATTCCTATCAATATAAGATCCTAACACAAGGGGAGAGGAGGAGAAACGTGCCTGATTTTGGGCTCGGAGTCGACTACTCTGGCGGGTGGCCATGGTGGAGGTGTTTTCCGACGATCCTCCTCCCGAATCTGATTCTCCACCGATTGTAGTGATTCAAGAGTCGATTTCGACTGCTTCAGGGCTTTTTAAGGTGATGAAAGGGTCGAATGGCTATGGGGGCTATATATAGGAGATCCAAGCTTTTGGGGTTTCATCCATGGCCATTAAAGGCCCTCCTTGATGGTGGTCGGCCTGGAATAATGAGGAATCAGTCCCCAAGCATTTGAGGAGATGGATGGGTGCTTAGGGGAGATCATGAATTTCCTTCATTACACCATTAATAAGTGAAAATTTCTTTATTTTTCTTTAATAATTAATCCAATTAATTCACTAATCAGAATAATTAAATTAATAAGCTTAATGGGTTGTAGGATGGGCCTTGGTCCAAGTCTTAGGCCATAGGAAATGGGTTGAACCTTTATTTCTCTCATTTAGGCTGCACTTTGACCATGGTTGAAATTGGGGTGTTGACTTGGTCAACCAATAGGTTGACTGGTTACATGGGTTAATCTTGAGTCCTATGACACCTCCTTATGCTGGTTGGGTAAAGGTGGGACCCCAATTGGGCCAATTTGTCCAAAAGGTGTAGGTTTGACCAAATGGTCTAGATTTGACTTTGGTCAAATTTGAGAAATTAACACCCTCATGATGGGGCTTTTGGGTCCACTTGGCCCATAATGATATTATAAGACTAGGGGTGAGGTTAATTTAACCATAAGAAGTCTAATCAAGCCAATTTGGGTTGAGCTGACCTATGTTGAACTAGGGTTGACTTTGGTCAATTTGGCCAACTTAGTTGACCTAGCCATGAGTCCATTGGTTAATTGCCTCCCCTTTAGGGTTAGGGAGGTGTTAGGGAGCTTACTTTGAGGTGATGAGTTCATTTGGGTATAAATCGACCTGTGTTGACTTGTGCACATTGGGGGTGCACATAGCAATTTTCCTTAGCTCAAGAAGTTCGAGGGTCATCTCCTTGCCCTAACTCGCCATTAAAACCCTAACACCCAGTAAGGGGGTCAAGAAGGGCTCGGTAAGTTACATGGTCAGTCGGGGAGGAGACATCCTCGGTATCCGTAGATGGGTTGTCAGTTTTTGAGGCAAGCAATTCTTATTCTTCTTCTTCAATTTCTTCTTGAACGGAGGAAGGTCAGCAACAACTTCGATGTCTTGCGGCCATTTTGGCCTTGTTGGCTCGAAGAATCCAGACAAGAAAGCAATGCTCGCTTGGTAGATTTCCTCAGAAGATTTCGACATTGCGTGCGAGTTCAAAATGCCTGCTTTAAACACCAGCCACCCTCATAGAGTTCTGCAAACATCCATCGGTCGCAAGTAAGTCAGATACTCGCTAAAGCTGCTCGTCGAATAAATGTTGGATGTTTCTTTATGCGCTCCTACTGTGACATCCCGACTTTTATGGGGCCACCAGAGCCCTATTGGGCACAATAAAAGTGGCCTGAACCCTACCCATGATGCGGTGGGAGATAACCCTAGGCAGGAAATAGAGCTAGAGAACTTCGAATTGAGTTTTGTCAGTTCCTATGACCTCGTATAGTCGATACGAGTGCACCGGAACTCGTTCAGTTGGACCCTGAGGTCATATAGTGGATGTGACTATTCCTCGTAAAACGCAACGAGAGCAAGATTTTGGATATCGAGCTAGAGAACTCTGAAATGAGTTCTGTCGATTCTGGTGACCTCATATAACTTAGACGGGTGCATCAGAACCCGTCGCGTCACAATCCGAGATCTAATGACAGATTTAGACACTTTGACCGCTTTAGCGCGTTGCGACACGCAAAATTTGGACTTTCACCAAACGGACTCCAATTTAACCCAAGTTAGTGGCGTTGGACTCGTGTGGTCAATACAAAGTCAACGAAAGTCATCCCAGTCAATTTCGACGACAATCGGTCAACCCGAGGTCAAATCAAGCATAGTCGTGCACCGAAAAGCGCGCACACACCAATTGAGACACGACACCCGAACTTTGACCCGACCCCGATGACTTGGACCCACTTTGACTTTGACCAGCAAGGGGGACCCGCCCTAGGGTTGACTTGGTCAAACCCCTCTAAAAACTCATTTTGGATTTTTATCCAAATGGGGGGCCCACCCCCTCTTTATGACCACTTAGGGTCTTGCTCCTCACCCACTTTGGCCCCCCAACCAGCAAACAACCCACTACAAGTGGAGGCCCACCACTACCTCTCCTCTCCTCTCTTTCTCCCTCTCTTATTTAAAAGCCCAAGCCCATAAGGGCTTAGCCCTTTTTCCCCACATGGGGGAAATGTTGGGGCCTCCAGCTGTCCTTGGACAACTAGAGGGTGGGGATTAATCCCTCCCTAAGGAGGGATTAATCCAACATTTGCTATGGGAGGAGAGCCCTTCCTCCCCAAGCCTATAAAAGACCCCTCCCCTCCTCCTCTTCCCCCTCAAGCTCTCTGAGCAACCCCCTCCCCCCTGCCCAACCCCCTGTCGGAGCCCAGGAGGCCAGAAAAGGCAAGCCAAGGGGCCTCCCCCACCACCACCGCAACCTTTTGCATTGTCGACCAGGCCGACCCCTCTCGAGCCCACCAAACTCAGGTGGAGACCTTCTCCCTCCCCCTTCCCTATTCTGGACGACTTGCATGAGCCTCCCGACGGCCGGAGCGCCGTCGGCGCCACCCGAGCCATGCTCTAGGCCTGGTGTGCCCAAGGAGGAAAGCTCCTCCCCCAGCACCGGTGGTGGCGCTGGGGGAGTGCTAGACCACTGGGGGCGGTGACCCTAGTGGAGGAGAGCAGCAGTGAAACCGAAAAACGTGGCTCCTGGGGCACACGTAAAATAGAGCAATGCTCTGTTTAGAGCTGGCAGAGGCAGCGGCGTAAGGCCGTCGGGCCACCGCCGTCGAGAATCCGGACCACCGACGTGCCGGCTGGGGGTGGAGCGGTAGGCGGCCAACCACCCGGGGAGCGGGGGTGGCGCGGTGGCGCCGCGAGCAGAGCCCCTGCCACCCCAGGCTCTCGGGTTAGATTTTCCGGCGGCAGCCGGCGGTGCCAGGCTGCCGGACCACCGCCCAGAGGGTTGCCGGCCCCCGGCAAGTCTATCGGGGCCGACGACGGCAGCTGGCAAAGGCTGGCTGGCGGTGGTGGAGGCTGTCACCCTCCATACTGGCGGGAAGCACAACAGCCTTCCGATCTCAAGATGAGATCGGACGGCCATGTTTACCTTAATCCCTGCCCCCCCCCCCCCCCCGCCTCATCTTTTGTGCCCCCCCCATAGGGGATTCGTGGTCGATCCGCTGTGGGGAAGCACCGGCCTTTTGCGATGTGCGGCTCGATCTCAGCCGCAGGATCCTATTTGATCTGCTAATTGCAGACCATTTCATTATCAGAAATTTGTAGAAATTTCTGGACCAAACCTAGGCCCCTAGGGGAAAAGTTATCAACATGAAAAATATTCCCCATGATAAGTGCTTCCTCCACAAAAATTTGAGAATTTTTGGAGTTGAATTAGTATTTTTAAAAGGCAAAATAAAATTTGTTTGGCCAAATTAAAAGCCCAAAATACTTGGGAAGATTATAAAAAAATTACTAGGCTCATTTTTGACTCTCCTAAGGGTTGTATCAAAATTTGGGGTCATGGGGATTGGTTTTGATATTTTTCCTAAAATTTGGAAGCCTAAGGTCGCGCTCGGAACGTTTTCCGCTCATTTTCCCTCGAAGGTGAAAATTGGAGCGCGCGACCACCCCTTTATAATCAAATAAGTAATTCAAATTATCTTATCGACGAGAGTGGCCGAGGCAAGTGACAAAGCTCCAGGAATTCCGAGATTTCGTAAAACCGTCGAGTGCCTCGACTCTAGGATGAATTGGGCACGCTCAGAAGGTGAGAGTACGAGTGATGAGTTAGGAGTTGTTCTCGACGAATAACAAGAAATATGACTCCTAACAAACCCTTGATCTGATTAAGCCATAATAAATATGACGCAACCAAATTAATTGGATCCTAATAATTGGTGTAACCCAAGGAAATCTCCTTTAAATTTGAGATGAAATTGAAGCCTCCTGAATAGGAGTGATTGGACTACTAACCATTTTCTTTGTGTTTTCTCTAGTCTCGCAGTGGTCAAGCTTATTTCAATACTTTCAATTATGTACTACTCCAGTCTCGCACTGATCAAGCTTATTTCAGTACTTTTGGTTCAGTACTACTCTAGTCTCGCACTGGTAAAGCTTATTTCAGTACTTTCGGTTTAGTTTGACTCCAGTCTCGCACTGGTCAAGCTTATTTCAGTACTTTTGTTTCAGTACTACTCCAGTCTCGCACTGATCAAGCATATTTCAGTACTTTTGGTTCAGTACTACTCCAGTCTCACACTGGTCAAGCTTATTTCAGTACTTTCGGTTCAATACTACTCCAGTATCGTACTGGTCAAGCTTATTTCAATACTTTCAATTCAGTACTACTCCAGTCTCGCACTGGTCAAGCTTATTTCAGGACTTTCTATTCAGTACTTCTCCAGTCTCGTACTGTTCAAGCTTATCTATGCACTTTTTATTCAGTACTACTCCAGTCTCGTACTGGTCAAATTTCATTCCAGCACTTTAAATAAGCAGCATAATCACCACACTAGTCCTCATTGCGATTTACTATTATAATCTCGGGTCTTGCTCTAACGTGTAGTTGTTATTAAAGTTGAGCCTTAGTTGGGGATAACCGGAGTTGAAGTAGTCCTCCAGGTCTAGCCCCAAATAATGTGCTCCCACGCTCCTTGACGAAAGTAGAGCTGAGCGTCGCCGCCCGAAGTTTAAGCCTAGTAGGGCAGGCCGATGTAGACCCGGTGTGTTTTATGATTGTCATTTGTTTGATTGTTGTAAATTGCTTGCTGTGAAATAGTGGTGGGTCAGTACCTCCCGCAGACCGTTCGTACCGGTGTGGGAAGGTCGACGACTCAAGGCGACAAGGAGATTGTTACCATGGGTGACCGACCACTATATTATTCCCCGTCGGGTTTTCCTCTACTGGTCAGCCAAAACGATTTGTCGGATGTCGCTCACATCTAGGAGTACACAAGGTTGTACGTTAGGGCCTGGAGATGTGCGGTACGACCACCCCCAGAAGTGGCAGGACTGGCCACTGTCACCGACGACCACCTCGGTGAGGCACGCGGGGCTCGCTACCCTGCTAGAACAGAAGCAGTCCAAACTATATCGACATAGGGTTTGTGTGCACGATAATGAATGCCTGCGGTGTGCGCGCGGCTATGAATGCCTGCGGTGTGTGCGCGACTATGAATGCTTGCGGTGTGAGCGCAGCTATGAACGCTTGCGATAGAATACAAGATGTGAAAACCTGATGTGCTGATGTGCTACTGGAGCCTTGTTATAACTGATTTATATGTCTGTTGTTTTTCCCAGTTATACTATCCTGCACTCTTTTATAGTTGCTCATAGTTATACATATATGAAATGTTGTGCTAACCCTCTCTTGCTTCAGCTATTTACTTCTGTTGGGCGGGTGTGTGCTCATCCCCAGGATATGTCTCCGGGGAGGAGATTTATTTCCACTTAGCTCTGTGACTAACGGTTCTCTAAATAACCATTCACAGAAAATGGAGCATCGTAGTGACCCACTGCCACAGGAGATTACGCCAGTGGCTAGGACTACTCGAGCAGATGTACCCCCGACGTCCTCGGAGTTTAGTGACGTGAGTACTGCCGAGCAGCATAGGGAGAGTGAGTGTAAGGGTTATATGTAGTACGTGTATAGCCTACGGGCTTATATAAACACTTAGGAATCGTCCCTACAACCTCTGTATTATTATATGATGTGTTATATATATCTGCAGTGGTTTCCTGATAATGCTTCCGCTATACTCTGATGGGTTGTGAATGTTGTGATTCGAGCCGAGCAAGACGGCCAACTAGTGCTTAGATAGTGTGGATCCTTTCCCCTAAGGAGCATCTGGGTGGATGTTTTGGGCCAGTAGTATCCCCTCCGGCCCTACCCAGATCAAAGTTGGGGGGGGGGGGGGGGGGAGGGTCCTACAAATAGATTAGAGCCATCACGATTCGTCCTAGTGGTGCAGTCTCAGGATCCCTCCATCCCTCGCTCCGTCCTGGGTTCGGGATGAACCTTGGAGTGGAAGCCTGGTGGACCCTAGTGTAGAGGCTTAGGGATTCTAGACTGTACGATAGTATGCCCATACACCGTTGTTTCCGCTTTGTTTGTCGTTTTTGCAAATTTCCCCTACTTTTGCAAAATACTGACACTTTTTCCTGTTACTTCTCCAGATACCGGAGTACAGTAATGGGGGATCCTCGTCCAGAGGATATGTTCCAGCTACCCCACCTCCAGACCCGGTCCCTCCCGCGGCCATACCGTTTTCCAAGACAGATATGGGGCAGACACTGATGGCTATTCTAGCAACTTTTCGGGTTGCCCTGACACAGCCACCGCGAGAGATGACAGCACCCACCGATCTGCTATTAACTTTCTGAGGACTAAAGCCTCCCCCTTTTAGAGGTACGAAGATGGCCATCTAGATAGAGGAGTAGGTAGGGCGGGTGGAGGAGCTATTAGTGGGAATGATGTGCCTAGCTGTGGCTGCAGTCTCTTCAGTGGTGACCCTTTTGGAGGGATACGTGAGGGATTGGTGGAGAGCGGCTAGTCGCTCTACTTTTAGAGGTCGACCGTTGAGCGTGATTCTTTAGGTGGAATTCTCTAAGGCTCTACTAGAGTTCTCCATCACGGATACAGACCGAGCCGCGCTGTTGGAGTGGTTCTTGTGTTGGGTTTCTCTATAGGGTTGGCACAACGCTTGTGCACGCAGCGGAAAAATAAACATCAAGAAAAACCCAAAGAGATGTGGATCGGGCTATGAACGTTGAATCAAGAAGTTAGCAAAAACTAGGCAAAAATTACCTCGGTGGCGTTGAGTCACAACCCAACGGAGATGCTCCAAACTTTATCTGCTTGCTAGTGGCGAGTTCTACGTGGAATAGTGTCCACGTTTCTGCAGAAGTCCACACGAGCGGGAGAACACCGATCTATCCGTCGCACGGATTATCAGGAAGGAGAAGACCGCACCTCGGCTATTCCACGGACTGCTAGGTCCGCGCCAGGAAGAGCAGCACCAGCGACAGTCGCTGGAGAAGAGGCGGTCGACGGAGCAAACACGGCGGCGGCGGAACTCTTCCGTCGGCGGCGGGGATCGGGATCGACGCAGCGAAAGGCGGAACGGCTTCCGTCGGGTTCGATTCGCTACAGGAGAAAATCGCGAGCGCGTGTCATCCCGAAAACCCTAAGTGTCCTATTTATACCAAAGGTATAAATAAACCCAGGAAAATCGCTATCCGCAGACCACCCGAAAATAGGGTTCAGAATCGGCGAGTATCAATCGGTGAGAATCGGCGACAATCGGCGAGAATCACTGAGCAGGTTCGGTGAGAATCAGTCGACGAGTATCATACAGGATCAGCGAGAATCAGAGTACAATACTCGACGATTCTCGCCGATCGTCGAGCCGCGCTCGACGATACACAACGATACTCGACGATCGTCGAGCCGCGGTCGACGACAATTGTCGAAGTAGTCGATCGTCGAGAATCAACAATTGATTCTCGACGATTCTCGTCGATCGGCGAGAATCAGAGAGACGATTCTCGCCGATCGGCGGGAATCAGAAGACGATTCTCGACTAATGTCATCGACCCTCGGACGACAATCCCAACCAGCCCTTCAAGGCAACATTTGCCCAACCCGATGATCCTATAAGGCAACACTTTGCCCATAACCCTATTCAGGTCGGTGATTGGTAACCTTTACCAACACAGTCAGTCAACCAACTTCTCCACATCTCTTATGTGCGACCCTGCAGGCTCATATCGCGTTGGCAGTGAGATTACATGTTTGATCACTTCCAGATCATCATGGTGACTCCAACAGACTCCCACTTGATCTCGAAAGTATCAAAGCAAAAACCTCACAAACAATGAGCGGCATCTAGCAATGCATCATTGCTCCCCAAGCAATAAGAGTTTATAACTCATAAGCCTTTATGACCAATGTATCAGCGTTGTCTTTGTCCCTTTGTCCCTTACATCCAGAAAGAACTAGAGGCATGGACCGTGTCACCCTCGTAATAGCTCAATCCAAGTTTCTTGATCCAGGACAGACTTCCAGAGAATGGTGAGTCCAATATCACATATTGACTCAACCAAGCATGGCCATGCATTTCTCAGTCCAGTTCCATCAAGGGGCCCATGGATGCAACTCCTGTCATACAGGAGGACAAATCCCATATCTGCTCACACACAAACACCCAAATGATTCGTAACATGCCCAACAACCACCCTTATCATCAACCTTTCTCAAGGAAGACTTTAGATGGCATCAAAGCACGATCTTCCTCACTTGATGAATGTTGTGACTTCAGGTCAAAGGATCACAACACCATTGTCAATTGAGACCTACTCGTGACACGATTGGATGACAATCCACAGATCAGTAGTCTCAGGTTGGGTCTGTCCAGTACAACTTGTTCACTAACAAGTACCAACGTGATGACTTGATATCACAATATCATGACCTGTGAGAACCAGTCATCAGTCAACACACGTGCTAGCCTTCATGTATCATCATCACCCTTAGCTTCTATGATGATACTCGACCAGAGACCTTTAAGAATGAAGCTTCAAATAAATCATGGGCTCTCACATTCAAGTCACGTACTTGATGTCCCATGGAAGCGAACATTCTAAGGGTATCTATTATGTTAACATTTAACTATCATATATAGAAAAATTCATAATAAAAGAATTTGCCATTAATTATAAAAGAAAAACTAGGTACACAGTTCATCATATGAACAAACAGCCAACAAAATACAAGATTACATGCAACCCACAAGATTCTCGCTAGAGTTGATCATTTAGGTATCGTATACCCATCGATCTAGTATGACCATCATGCTTTCTCTGCGCGAGAGGCTTTGTCAGCGGATCCGCAATATTTTCCTCAGTCGGCACTCTGCAAATGTTTACATCTCCTCGTTCGACAATCTCACGAATAAGATGAAAACGCCGGAGTATGTGCTTGGAGCGCTGATGAGATCTAGGTTCCTTAGATTGTGCAATTGCACCATTGTTATCACAGTAGAGAACTACGGGACCAACAATGCTAGGAACTACATCAAGCTCGCCGATGAATTTCCTAATCCATACAGCCTCCTTCGCCGCATTAGCTGCTGCGATATACTCGGCCTCTGTTGTAGAATCAGCAACTATCTCTTGCTTGGAACTCTTCCAGCTCACAGCTCCTCCATTCAGGCAAAACACAAAACCTGACTGAGACTTGGAGTCGTCTCGATCAGTTTGGAAGCTAGCATCCGTGTAACCACTTACAAGCGAGCTCTTCCTCTCCACCATACACCAAGAACACGTCCTTAGTCCTTCTCAAGTACTTCAGGATATTCTTGACTGCAATCCAGTGACACTCACCGGGGTCTGACTGATACCTGCTAGTCATGCTCAAAGCAAAGGAGACATCGGGTCGAGTACATAACATCGCGTACATAATTGATCCAATTGCCGAAGCATATGGAATCAACTTCATGCGGTCCTTATCTTCACAAGACTTTGGACACTGGTCCTTAGAGAGATTCACACCATGAGACATGGGCAAAAATCCTTTCTTGGACTCAAGCATGTTGAACCGCTTCAACACCTTTTCGATGTACGTACTCTGGGTCAAACCCAGCAACTTCTTTGATTTATCTCTATAGATCTTAATACCGAGTATATGAGTCACTTCACCCAAATCCTTCATTGAAAAGCAGTTCCCTAGGTTGTTCTTAACAACTTTCAGGGTAGGAATGTCATTCCCGATCAACAGTATGTCATCTACATACAATATCAGGAAGACATCAATGCTCCCACTGATTCGCTTGTAAACACAAGGCTCATCTTCATTCTTGATGAAACCAAACTCTTTGATTTTCTCATCAAAACGAAGATTCCAACTTCGAGAGGCCTGTTTCAGTCCATAAATGGACTTATTCAGCTTGCATATTTTAGTGGCTTCATCTGGGGATACAAAACCCTCGGGTTGTGTCATATACACTTCCTCAAGGAGGTTTCCATTAAGGAAAGCCGTTTTGACATCCATCTGCCAGATCTCGTAGTCATAATACGCAGCAATAGCAAGCAATATCCTAATGGACTTTACCATGGCAACAGGGTAAAAGGTCTCATCATAGTCAATACCATGAATTTGCTTGAAAACCTTAGCCACTAGTCGCCCTTTGAATGTCTGTACATTCCCATCCATGGCGGTCTTCTTCTTGAAGACCCACTTGCACCCTATGGGTCGTACCCTTTCAGGTGGTTCCACCAAGTTCCAAACTTGGTTTGCATACATGGAGTCCATTTCGGATTTTATAGCCTCAAGCCATTTGTCGGAGTCCGGTCCATTCATAGCCTCTTGGTAGGTTGCTGGTTCATCATCATGATCCATAAGCAACACATTACCTATTTGAGACACGAGAAATCCATATCTCTCAGGCTCAAACCTCGGTCTACCAGATCTACGTAGGACTTGTGTTCCTTGAGCAGGTTCTCTAGCTACAACATCTTGTAGTCCTGTCTCAGAATCCAATTCTGGTTCATTCACTACATTTGGTTCTTGAACTTCTTCAAGATCTACCTTTTTAGTCTTTCTTGATAAGAACTCTTTCTCCAAGAAGACACCAGTCCTTGCGACAAACACTTTGCCCTCAGACGGTAGGTAAAAGTAATACCCTTTCGTTTCCTTAGGATATCCCACTAGATAACATTTATCCGATTTGGGTTCCAGCTTGTCAGGCATTTGACATCTCACGTATGCCTCACAGCCCCAAATTTTAATGAACGACATACTAGGACGCTTCCCAGTCCATATCTCATATGGTGTCTTCAGAACCGTTTTCGTTGGAGCGCGATTCAATGTCATTGCAGCAGCCTCTAAAGCAAAACCCCAAAAGGAAACAAGCAAGTCTGCATGACTCATCATCGAACATACCATGTCTAACAGAGTACGATTTCTCCTCTCAGACACACCATTATATTGTAGTGTTCTAGGTGGAGTGAGCTGTGATACAATACCACACTCTTTCAGATGATCACGGAACTCATGACTTAGGTATTCGTCACCTCGATCAGATCGGAGTGCTTTAACCCTTTTACCCAACTGGTTTTCTACTTCATTCTTGAACTCTTTGAACTTTTCAAAGGTCTCGGATTTGCACTTCATAAGATACACATATCCGTATCTACTGAAATCATCAGTAAATGTAACAAAGTAGAAATACCCACCTCTAGCCATGAAACTCATGGGTCCGCATACATCACTATGTACAACACCCAAGAGATCCTCAGCCCTCTCAGTATAACCAGTGAAAGGAGCTTTAGTCATCTTGCCTAACAAACAAGATTCGCATCGCTCAAATGATTCATAATCAAATGAGTCCAAAAGTCCATCTCTATGGAGTTTGGATATGCGCTTCTCGTTGATATGGCCCAAACGACAATGCCAGAGAAACGTAGGGTTCAAGTCATTTGTTCTTAGTCTTTTATTATTTTCTACATTACAGATCAGATGGTCTAAGTTCAAAATATAAAGACCATTAAACAATTGGGCTACAGCATAACAAACATCATTCTTAAATATAGAACAACAGTTGTTCTTAATTATAAAAGAAAATCCAATCATGTCCAAACATGAAATAGATATAATGTTTCTAGTTATGGCCGGAACAAAATAACAATTATCTAGTTCTATTACAAGCCCACTGGGCAAATAAAGACGGTAAACCCCTACGGCTACAGCAGCAACTCTTGCTCCATTGCCGACGCGGAGGTCCACCTCTCCTTTACTCAGCAATCTTCTCCTTCCCAGTTCCTGCACATTTGTACAAATGTGAGAACCACATCCGGTATCCAATACCCAAGATGAAGGAGCAGAAATGTTTATCTCTATAACGTAAACATTTGAAGCGGAAGTCATACCTCCCTTCAATTTCTGCAGACCTTTAATGTACGAAGGACAGTTCCTCCTCCAATGACCAGCCTTGCCACAGTGGTGGCATTTCCCTTCCTTCACCATGCTTTTCTTTTTCATCAGTGCAGAAGACTTGGGCTCAAGATATGACTTAGGTCCCACCTTCGTCTTCTTAGAGCCCTTGGTCTTGCCCTTGCCATTATGCACCATCAGTATGGGGCTGGCAGGCTTGGCCTTATTCATATTGATTTCGGCAGTTCTCAACATGCCTAGGAGTTTGGGCAGTGTCTTGTCTATTTCATTCATGTTGTAGTTCAAGACGAATTGCTCATAACTGTCCGACAACGATTGCAGGATCAGATCTGTGGCCAACTCTTGACCAAGAGGAAAACCCAGCCTTTCAAGGTTCTCTATATACCCAATCATCTTGAGTACGTGAGTCCCTACCGAGTCTCGAACTCCCATCTTGCACTGAAACAACGCTTTTGTGACGTCGAACCTCTCTTGACGAGCCTGCCCTTGAAACATTTTGTTGAGATGCTCGTCAATCTCCTTGCACCCCATGTTCTCATGTTGCTTCTGAAGCTTAGAGTTCATAGTGGCAAGCATAAGGCATTCGACATCTAAAGTATCATCAGTATACTTCTTATAAGTATCCTTCTCAGCACGGGAAGAGTTCCCGGTCGGCACCTCGGGGGCTTCTTCTTCCAAGACATAGAGCTTTCGCTCTTGCCTGAGAACAATTCTCAGGTTCCTATACCAGTCCATGTAATTTGTCCCACTGAACTTATCCTTCTCAAGGATGGCTCTCAGAGACAAAGTGGAGTGTGAAACACTTGCCATGGAATTCTACAAGAATTTATGCAGAATAAAATCAGTACCAAAATTTCAAATACAATTATTTTAATTTGGACTTCAATTAAAACACTCCCACTATTTTATTCGAAATGATAGCCCTCACTAACAATTCGGAGAGTTCATGCGAGCTACTCTCTTAGTGGACAAGATCCGTATTTCACCAACACAATGAGTCAGCTTTGGCTTTCCTCTCACGATGCGGTTATTTAGGTAGGCAATGCTTGCCAATTGCATCCTCATGCAATTCTTGTATGGTTGGTGAATAACTCCTTATTCGCATCCATCATATGGTGCATGCCAACCATATGCCTCTGGGCACTCAACGTTTGAGGTCACCTAGTTAAGTTGGACCCGATGTCGACAGTGGGATATCACAATTATCCGCCCGCACCCTTACCAAGATAGATTAATGCACCTTGCTTTGGCAAGCCCACACTTCATCAATCGAGGCAGGAAGAGTGTCATCCATCGGAAGGCATCCGAACACTTAATATTTGATGAAGAGATTTTTATTATAGTTAACAATTAACCATGATCAACATTTGATCAATGTGCACATCCAAGGAAATACACTATTTCTAAAACCACATGCATCCCTTATGTGCACAACCTGACACCATCAACATTTGATAGAAGGAAGGGCTAAATCTGAACATCCGGAAACTTCCAAATCCTCAGATTTACATGCATTGGACAAAGGCAAAGACAACTCAACTTAAAACAGTAGACAAGCTCATCTCTCTATGTTGGATTCAAAATCCAAAACAAACTCGAGGGATGGTTACTGCTAAGGAGACTACAATTTCTAACAATTAGAAATTTCCACGAAATTCCAGAAGTTCTTGGCGGGGTACCAAGACTAAATCTAGACATTTAGAACACTTCTAAATCCCTAGGTTTACACGCACTGGAATAACAAAACTTCCAATACAACAATCATGGCCGAACCTGGCTCTGATACCACTGATGGGTTTCTCTATGAGGATGGCACAACACTTGTGCACGCAGCGGAAGAATAAAACATCAAGAAAACCCAAAAGAAATGCGATCGGGCCATGATAATTGAATCAAGAAGTTAACATATAATTAGGCAAAAATTATCTCGATGGCGTTGAGTCACAACTCAACGGAGATGCTCCAAGCTTCGTGTTCTTGCTGGTGGCGAGTTCTATGTGAAATGATGTCCACGTCTCTGCAGAAATCCATACGAGCGGGAGAACGCCGATCTTTCCGTCGCACGAAAATCGGGAAGGAGAAAGACCGCACCTTGCTTTCCCACGGACTGCTAGGTCCGCGCCAGGGATTGCAACACCAGCGACGATCGCCGGAGAGAAGGAAGTCGACGGAGCGAGCACGGCGGCAGCGGAACACTTCCGTCGGCGGCGGGATTCGGGATCGGCGGAACGAGCGGAAAGGCGGAACGCTTCCGTCGCGGGATTCAGTTCGATCGGCTGTCAAAAAGCTTATTCCCGAAAACCCTAAGTGTCCCTTTTATACCGAAGGCATAAATAGACTTAGGTTTATCGCTATCCGCAGACCACCCAGAAATAGGGATCCAGAATCGGCGAGTATCAGTCGGCGAGAATCGGCGAGAATCGGCGACAATCGGCGAGAATCATCAAGCAGATTCGGCGAGAATCAGTCGGCGAGTAACACCTAGGATCGGCGAGAATCAGAGTACAATACTCGATGATTCTCGCCGAACGCGGGGTGGACTATACTCGTCGACCGTCGACCTGTGGTCGACGATTCTCGTCGATCGTCGAGAATCAGAGAACCAATTCTCGACGATTCTCGTCGATCGGCGAGAATCAGAGAACCATTCTCGACGATTCTCGTCGACCTTCGGTCGACTATACATACCAGTCCTCCAAGGCAACATTTGCCCAACCCGACGATCCTTTAAGGCAACACTTTGCCCATAACCCCATTCAGGTCGGTGATTGGTAACCTTTATCAACACAGTCAATCATCCAACTTCTCCACATCTCTTATGTGCCACCCTGCAGGCTCATATCGCGTTGGCAGTGAGATTACATGTTTGATCACTTCTAGATCACCATGGTAACTCCAACAGACACAGGGCCTGCTGTGTCGACACAGAGTGTCGACACAGGGTGTCGACATAGGGTGTGCTGTGTCGACACAGAGTGTCAATACAGGGGTCTTGGCAGGGTCTCGGATAAATGTCCCGACATAGTTTGAGTTTGTCGCGGACGTGTCCTGCTCCGGTTTGTGAACCGTGCGGTGTTCAGCCCAGTTTTTCCATGTCATACCCAGATCGTAGCCGTACATTTCTTTATATTGGGATCTGGCGGCTGTAGGTTATTCCTATTGGGATATACCCGAGTGTAGGGTTTCAAAACCCTCATCTTCTGTTCGTTGGTTCTCTGTCTAAGTTCTAGAGAGAGGGGAGAGCAACGAGGAAGAAGAAGTCTAAATCCGGTCACCGGCGGAGCTTCGGAGCTCCAAATCATGAACCGACTTCGGATCTACGGAGGCAAGGAGAGGGCAGTACTTTTTATCCGCATACTTTTCCATGGCACCAAGGAAGAATGTTAGGGTAACGATTCTCTACTTAAGCATATGAAGCTCTACTTCTTTTGCATAGGAAGCCCGCTCTCGTGAGTTTGCGGTGAGTTTGAGGCATTCCTTCGGGTAGACATGAATAGTCCCCGTTGTGTACATGTAGAGTCCGTAATCGAGAACAGATATAAGCATGATGTGTGAAGCCTACCCGGACAAGTTGGTCTGGATCGGTGATGTTGCATTGCATAAATGGCCGGAGAAGACTCCGTGCGAATGTTTGTTTTTCGGGTTTTCTACGCGGTAGATTGCAACAGGGAGCCTTGGGGATTAACCCCTAGGTGCACCCGAAAAACTGGGCAGATGCGTGATTCTGCCAACATGGTGGCCTGGGAGCCAACCCGAACATAACTGGGTTGTGTGATATGTGTGGGAGATACGGGACTCGGGGAAGCTTGACCCGCACAGACGACTTAATTGACGTTGCGGTGTGAGCAATAGGTCAGGTGGAACCGTACCCGATCTATGTCGTTTGGTTAAAGAGACCTAAAGTTACTTGGCACTTACCGTTGGCATAGATGGAGGGTCTTAGGCAGTGGCAAGAAAGACCAGATGCTCACGAGATATTGCCGTCCTGGGGGCGGTGGTGAGTCAGCGGACTTTGACCGTGATCACCGAGAATGTGCCCTGAGAGCACGGGGCGTGTGGCCATGCGTGCCTGCGCCTGTGATGTAGTATTGTTACATTACTGCTTGGTTATGCTAATAAAGTGCAGGGAAGGAGAATCGCCGCCCTGAGTTCGGGGGTGGGATTGTTATAATTTGGTCAGCATAGCTGATCGTTGCTTTTGTTTGCCACCGTGCGGTGGATTGTTACTTGTAGGTGTTGCGGAGCCGAGTGGTAAATAGTGGGCTAAATCCCAAGTTGCTAAGTCGGCCCTCGAAGGCCTAATTTTTGTGTGTTTTCTTTTATTCATATATGGCTGGCCTGCGTGCCGAGGTTTGGAAAACATGTAATTTGAGAAAAATAATTGTAAGGCCATAAGGCCAGTACTTGTGTATTTGTACTTCATTCCTGTTGGCTTTGTAGTGGACATTCATGCTAGTGTTGGGTTCTTTATTAATACAACTTTTAATTGCTTCCGCTAGAATGACTCTGTGTAGGACGTTGGATTAGTTGGATGGTTTCCATTGAGTAACCACCCAGTCTGTCTGTGGTATATAGCGTCGGGCCCCGGCCGGACCTACTACTATATGCTATGCGACAGATTGGGGGTGTTATAATTTGGTATCAGACTACTGGTTTTGGTCAGGCTTAAAATGAATTCGTGGGCGAATTCTTTTTAAGGGGTGGTGAGCACATGTGTGTGCGTCATCATTATAATAACAAAAGAACACATGAATGTCCATTTAGGAATGAAAATACACGTGTTTGAGGAACCTGCGTGTTCCTATAATTGCTTCTTGCAATTTTGTATGGTCGCTTGACGGTGTTTTGTACGACTATAGGTGACCAAAAGCGGTGCTGGGCCGTCAGAACGCCGAGTTTCTAGGCTAGTAGTGCACCAAACGATGCTCATGCGACACCCCCATCGGCTGAAACCATACGATTTGTTGTTGAAGTAGTGTTTGCCATGATCAATGCGCAACCTGCAAGGCAAATCCAGCAGCCCGCTCCTGCGATGGAGCAGGTACCTCTTCCAGAGGTTGAGCCGAGAAGAGTGGAGCAGGTAGTAGTGGAACCGTTGGTGCCGAGGAGGGCGACCGAGAGACATCTTAAACATGTTATGAGCTTTAATCCTCCAGTGTTCTCGGGGTTGGGAACCCCATCTCAAGCTGAAGACTGGCTCTCCCGTGTGAAGAGAGTCTTGACAGCAACTGAGACGGAGGAGTGGCAGATGACCACTATAGCTACGTTCCTGTTGGGTGGAGACGCTAGGCTGTGGTGGGAGGGTTTGGAGCTGCATCTATTGAGAGGAAGACAACTTACAGACGTCTCGATGGAGGAGTTCTCGAGACTATTCTTGGCTTGGTACCTCCCTTTGACTCAGAGGATAGCTTTGGAGAATGAGTTCCAGAGGTTGGTATAAGGAGAGAGTAGCGTGGATGAGTATCTCCACGAGTTTACTCGTTTGGGTCAGTACACTAGCTCCACCATCGCGGATGAGGAGCGCAAGACAAACTGATTCTACGAAGGTTTGAGAGATGACTTGAGGCTACTACTCTCGGGGCCGATGACGCAGGGCTTCTTGACCCTGGTCAACACGGCCCGGTCCTTGGAGAAGGACATGAAGAATGTTCAAGCGAACAAAAGCTTGGGTGATAAGAGGACTGAGTTCAAGGTGCCGGCTAACTCAAAGTCTGGGCACCGTAAGTTCTTTAACAAGGCTAGGACTTCGGGTCCAGCTCCTTCCGGTGCTTCTGGGGCGATTACGGTGTTGAAACCGGAATCCGGTCTCCTATGGAGTTCGACCCTTGGGGAAGGGGTGACCGCGCACCTACTACCCTCAAGCAAACGATCTAGGCACAAAACTAGGAACACAAGGGACAGACCCAAGGTCTCAGCATGGAGGACCCGCCGCATACCCGGAAGACTAACAAACTCTTCCCCTCCCAAGCCAAGGGCTGAGCTAAGGCACCCTAGGAGGGCTCTCTTGGCCGACCGGGACATCTGAGGAGGATCTCAAGATCCACTCCTAAACTAGAGGTGCCACCTCGGGTCTATGTAAAGTGTTCCCCGCTCGTCTTACTATTGGCGCAAAACCGCCCAGCAGCCCTACTCTACGCAGCCCCAATTGGGCCGCTAATAGCGGAACTCCGCTACTCTGAAAGGATGACAACGGGCCATCAGGGGCTTCCCGGCATCTATACCTCGGGGCCCATATGGGGGGAGCGGTTCACGAACACACCGCTCGCCCAAGACAGGAGGAGTAAACTATATTCACAGAGCATCACAGATATGAAAAAATATTACATGAGCAACACATTACCTATTTGAGCCTCTTGGTAGGTTGCTGGTTCATCATCATGATCCATGAGCAACACATTACCTATTTGAGACACGAGAAATCCATATCTCTCAGGCTCAAACCTCGGTCTACCAGATCTACGTAGGACTTGTGTTCCCTGAGCAGGTTCTCTAGCTACAACATCTTGTAGTCCTGTCTCAGAATACAATTCCGGTTCATTCACTACATGTGGTTCTTGAACTTCCTCAAGCTCTACCTTTTCAGTCTTTCTTGATAAGAACTCTTTCTCCAAGAAGACACCAGTCCTTGCGACAAACACTTTGCCCTCAGACGGTAGGTAAAAGTAATACCCTTTCGTTTCCTTAGGATATCCCACCAGATAACATTTATCCGATTTGGGTTCCAGCTTGTCAGGCATTTGACGTCTCACGTATGCCTCACAGCCCCAAATTTTAATGAACGACATACTAGGACGCTTCCCAGTCCATATCTCATATGGTGTCTTCAGAACCGTTTTAGTTGGAGCGCGATTCAATGTCATTGCAGCAGTCTCTAAAGCAAAACCCCAAAAGGAAACAGGCAAGTCTGCATGAATCATCATCGAACGTACCATGTCTAACAGAGTACGATTTCTCCTCTCAGACACACCATTATGTTGTGGTGTTCTAGGTGGAGTGAGCTGTAATACAATACCACACTCTTTCAGATGATCACGGAACTCATGACTCAGGTATTCGCCACCTCGATCAGATCGGAGTGCTTTAACCCTTTTACCCAACTGGTTTTCTACTTCATTCTTGAACTCTTTGAACTTTTTAAAGGTCTCGGATTTGCACTTCATAAGATACACATATCCGTATCTACTGAAATCATCAGTAAATGTAACAAAGTAGAAATACCCTCCTCTAGCCATGGAACTCATGGGTCCGCATACATCACTATGTACAACAACCAAGAGATCCTCAGCCCTCTCAGTATAACCAGTGAAAGGAGCTTTAGAACAACAATTGTTTCTTGTGTTGGGTTTCTCTATAGGGTTGGCACAACGCTTGTGCACGCAGCGGAAAAATAAACATCAAGAAAAACCCAAAGAGATGTGGATCGGGCTATGAACGTTGAATTAAGAAGTTAGCAAAAACTAGGCAAAAATTACCTCGGTGGCGTTGAGTCACAACCTAACAGAGATGCTCCAAACTTTATCTGCTTGCTAGTGGCGAGTTCTACATGGAATAGTGTCCATGTTTCTGCAGAAGTCCACACGAGCGGGAGAACACCGATCTATCCGTCGCACGGATTATCGGGAAGGAGAAGACCGCACCTCGGCTATTCCACGGACTGCTAGGTCCGCGCCAGGAAGAGCAGCACCAGCGACAGTCGCTGGAGAAGAGGCGGTCGACGGAGCAAACACGGCGGCGGCGGAACTCTTCCGTCGGCGGCGGGATCGGGATCGACGCAGCGAAAGGCGGAACGGTTTCCGTCGGGTTCGATTCGCTATAGGAGAAAATCACGAGCGCGTGTCATCCCGAAAACCCTAAGTGTCCTATTTATACCAAAGGTATAAATAAACCCAGGAAAATCGCTATCTGCAGACCACCCGAAAATAGGGTTCAGAATCGGCGAGTATCAATCGGTGAGAATCGGCGGCAATCGGCGACAATCACTGAGCAGGTTCGGCGAGAATCAGTCGACGAGTATCATACAGGATCAGCGAGAATCAGAGTACAATACTCGACGATTCTCGCCGATCGTCGAGCCGCGCTCGACGATACACAACGATACTCGACGATCGTCGAGCCGCGGTCGACGACAATTGTCGAAGTAGTCGATCGTCGAGAATCAACAATTGATTCTCGACGATTCTCGTCGATTGGCGAGAATCAGAGAGACGATTCTCGCCGATCGGCGGGAATCAGAAGACGATTCTCGACTAATGTCATCGACCCTCGGACGACAATCCCAACCAGCCCTTCAAGGCAACATTTGCCCAACCCGATGATCCTATAAGGCAACACTTTGCCCATAACCCTATTCAGATCGGTGATTGGTAACCTTTACCAACACAGTCAGTCAACCAACTTCTCCACATCTCTTATGTGCGACCCTGCAGGCTCATATCGCGTTGGCAGTGAGATTACATGTTTGATCACTTCCAGATCATCATGGTGACTCCAACATCTTGCTCATTCGACAAGGCAACCGCACAGTGGCAGAGTATGAGAGAGAGAGTTTATACACCTGGCACGCTTCGCCGGGAATCTGACTGCCTCCGACATAGATAGAGCTTCTCGGTTCTACCGAGGACTACGAGATGACCTGAGGCAGTCCCTGATCATGCTCTCTCAGGCCACCTTTCGCACCATAACCACCCATGCGCCAGCTTTGGAGTTGGACCAGTGGACAGTGGCTCAGCAGCGCAGAGGCTAGGTAGAGATTCCTCGAGACCAGAGGCAAGACGGAGGACTCGCTCCCCACAGATAGGATAGAGATTGCAGGCAGCGACACCGTAGACTGCCCTATAGGCGCCCACCAGTACCCCCAACACCCCCAGCCGCGCAGCAGACATCAGACCAGCTCTAGCACCACATTCCGCACCAGTGGCCCGTCGAGATGTTCCCTTCGCAGGGAATTGCTTCTTATGTCAGCAGCCGGGACATATTAGAGCTTTCTACCCACAGGCGATAGGGAGACAGGGATTAGGAGCAGTTCGGGGTGGACAGTCTGAACGGGGACATGGTCAGAGATGCCGTTGTTGAAACCAGAATCCGGCCTATTGTGGAGTTCGACCCTTGGGGAAGGGGTGGTCTCGCGCCTACTTTGCTCCTGCAAGAAAAACAACAAAGAAGACAAGAAGAAACAGACCCAAGGGCTCGGCAGGGAGGTCCCACCACAAACCCGGAAGATCTCTGAGCGCTTCCCCTCCTTAGCCAGAAGCCGAGCTAAGGTACCCTCAGAAAGCACTTGAAAATGAGAGTAAGGAGGCACTCAAAGCGTGCCCTCTGAGGTACCCCTTGGGTCTTATTTATAGTTTTTTGGAATCTGAACTGCCAATAACCAGAAGAACTGACCTGAAAATACCAAAAAGCCCTAGGTTGGGTCTGCCAACAGCCAAACTCCGCTATCCTGAGCAGCTATGCGCAGTCCAACTTGGTCTGCCAACAGCATGGCTCCGCTGTTTGGAGAAGCTATTCACACCCATGGGGAGTCAGCTTGCCTCCAATTCCCCTCCGCGGGAGGCGGGTGCGACCTGGCTCCAGCGGCCTGCCTATCCTTCCTGGGCGAACGCGAGCCGGGCCGCGGGAACCCGCCAGTCCTCTGCCGAGGCGAACCGGCAACCAGGTCACGTGTAGGGGGGACTGGTAGTGATCGCGACCTTCCGATCGCCTCGCAGGTCGCAAGTCGCCGAGCCCCTTCGCGAGTACCGGCTCGACGATTGGCGCCCCCTGCTCTGGCCGACGATTCTCCGAGCAGACCAGCCCTTTGCGGACCAGCTCGGCGATCGGCCCGCTCGACGATCGGCGATCGGCTCGCTCGACGATCGGCGATCAGCTCGCTCGCTCGAACTAGGCGGGAGCGGACCAGCCCTTTGCCGCATGCCTGCTTGTTGCGTGGGTGCGGGCTGCGGGGCCGGTTCGCTCGATCTTCCTGGCGGGACCCGCTCGGCGAACACGGGGTTGTACACAATCCCCGTTCTTTTTGAGCTTGATGCAAGCTCGGAAAGAATCATCCAACCCGCGTGTTCGGCGAGTACTGTGCTGAGCTGGCAGGGAATCTTCTGGTGGGGCCCCCACTATTCGGCTATAAATATACCACCGAGCCCAGTGGGGTCTCCCCAGACCCTCTCATCTTTCTTGAACAGACGGCGGTTCCTTGATGCCGGTCAGCGAAGAAGTGCGAGCTCGCTTGGCGGCTGCGGGCCAGAAGACTCGGGAGGAGGCCCTCGAGGCCGCCCCTTGGTTAGCGCGCGGGTCTCCCGGCCCTCTCTTCAGGCCGGTGAAGGGGAAGATCGTGAGGCGGTCCCCGGCGAACAACTTCCCGGGTTCCAGTTCGGCGGCTGGCGATGAGGTCGCTCCTGAGGTAAGCGACCTTCCTCCTTGGTTTGTTGCAACATCTCTGACCCCCTCGTCTTGCAGGCACAGCCTCGTGAGGACGAGGAGGACCTGGGGGAGGACCGCCCCCCTCCCTTGTCGTCTGAGAGGGTTGCTAGTCCCCCAGGTCTGGACCGCCCACCTCCGAAAACCTCTCGTTCACCGGCTCCCCACGGACTGGGAAAATCTCTTGAGACCCTCGAGGGAGAAGCCTTTCAGGGTCGGCTGGGCTCCTCTCGTCCTTCCATCGGCATAGACGATGTGCCAACCCCTGGTAAGCTTGTACTCAGCGTTTGCCTTGTTCTCGCTCGCTCCTTCTGAATCGCACTTTTGTAGGCTACAACATGGTCTCCTCCGAAACCGAGATGAGCGAAGGGTATTCGCCTCCGCCCGACGTGGAGGGTGTTTCTGATTACCTGGGCGACCCGACAGATGCGGTGGGGATGAAGAGGCAGGTGACACGTCTGTTCCAGAAACACACGCTGCTGCTTCAGGAGCTTGTGAAGAGGGTCGATCAATACAAGGCCGACACCGAGGCTCGGCTCGCGGCCTTGGAGGGAGCCCTGCGCACAGCAGAAGGTGGCGAGGTCACTTCGCCTGGCGTGCACATTACGCGAGCCGAGGAGCGTCTTAGGAATGCCTCGGAACAAGTCGGCCTGGCTCAGCAGGAGCTGGTGGCGGTGCGCGATTACCATTATCCTCGCGTGCCGCCGTGATTGGGAACGTAGCGGCGGGGCAGGTGGAAGTGGATCCAGTACTGATCCGGCCTTTCTTTCCCCCGCTCGCGGGATATCGCGGAGTTTCTACTATTTCAAAGCCTCATTATGTATTCGCAACAATTTGTGACTCTCCTCGCCCGCCTATGGGCCTGATATTTTGATCTCTGATGCACGCCAAAATTATCATGTTGCTGTTTTTATTTTCCTTGAGACGGGCCCGAGGGTACTCGCGTCCCCCCCCCCCCCCTCGTCCACTTCGTGGGGCGAGGGCAGGTCTGGGGACGATCTCTCTCAACCCGCCATTCCGGTCGTAGCGGGAGCGAGCCGAGGAGCTCGCCAGCCGCGAGTCTCCCCGACTCGCCCGGGATCCTGGGCGGGCTCGGGCTGAGACTCACCCGCTCATTCTTCGCGCGGATGCGGTCGAGCGAGACCCGCTGTTAAACGGTCCTGGCGCTGTGGCTGCGCGTTGGGGAGTCGAACCGTCAGGCTCGATTTTTGCTACTCGCACCTCTCCCGTTGGCGGGAAAATTCCCGCCCTTTCTTTCTCCCTATAAATAGGCGTGGTCGGTTCTTATCCCTCCATCGCTTCAAGGCACTCACCCGCCTCCTGCTCTCAGCAAAAGCACGATTCTCGCTCACCCATTGGGTCTGCCCAGCTTGAATGGCGGCATTTCGGCGGAATGGGCGGCGGCGGCGGCGAGGCGGACGGGCGAAGCAAATGCGCCTGGACCTTCTCGGAGCACGACTTTCCCTGCGCTATTATCTCCGAGCGCGAATCCTTAGAGGCCCTAGGCGACCACATCCCGGCTGGGTTCTCGGCAAGACGGCCCGGGGAGGGGGAGAAGATCAACGATCTGTCCGGGAACGAGCTCGCCATTCCCCTGGCCCACTTTGAGGTGGGTCTTCGCCTCCCCCTCTGGCCAGAGGTTCGTCAGGTGCTGAAGTACTTCAGGGTCGTCATAGGTCAGATGACCCCGAACTCTGTAGCTGTTGTGGTTGGATTCGCCTGCTTCCTGCGGGAGGAGCGGATCAAGTTTAATCTCGCGGTTTTCCGCAAACTATTTTCTTTTCGTGCGAACCGGGATGGCACCACCTACTTCTCCAGCGCCCACCTCAAGGTGCGGGAGACCGTCAACAAGAGTCACAACTGGCTCAAGAAATTTCTGTTCGTCAAGGGGGATTTCGGCAACGTTCCCTACTCGCCGGTGCAGCTCAGCGAGGCGAGTTACCGCCCGCCTAGCCTGGGAGGCCATGAAGCCGACTTGTGCGGGTTCTTCTCCGGGAAGAACTTCGAGGTCGCGTACCTGCGCCGCAAACTCGACGATCTTGCTGCCGTCCCGCCTGGGGGAGGTTTGTCACTCGCCACTACTCTTGTCTCGCTCTTTGCGTCCTAGGTCTTACTTTCCTTTTTCGGCAGGCGAGCGAGACGTGCCCCTCCATCCCCCCTATGAGAGTCCTCGGGTCGCCGTCGCGGTCCTCGCTCGTGCTCAGGCCGCCGACGCTGCTCAGCGCGAGGCCCCGTCGATCCCTGCCAAGAAGAGGCCGGGCCGCGAGCAGCCCGCTCCCCCGCCAAAGACGACGAAGTCTACGGGTCAGCAGCTAGCCGGGGGCCAGAGGAAAGGCAAGGCCCCGGCTGATCTACTGACTGAGGGCTCCCCCCCCCCATTGTTGCTTCGACCAGCGACATCCCCGCCGGGGCGGCAGGTACCTCCGGGCCGCCGGACGGGTCGCAAACCACCGCGAGGCCGGTGCTAAGAGGACATTGCAACTTCGGCTACGGCGAGAAATACCTGGACGAGCTCGGCGTCCCGCTTCTATCATGGGACAAGGAGTCTAATCGCGCGATGGTCTCGACTCTGTTGCCGAGTTGGCTGGAGCAGGACACCATCGGCGGGGAGGCGTACAATTTTTCGTTCGGCCTATACTCGCGGGAGGACGCCGCCATCTATGACAAAGAGGCTACGCGAGTACTAGTTCACGAGAGCGCGCGGGCCCAGCTGCGCGGCCTGAAGCTAGCCCACATGGTTGGGAGGCGCTGCACCCAGGTGGAGCGGAACGCCACCTCCCTCAAGAAGTTGGCGGACGAGAGGGAGGAGGCCCGAAAGCTTGCCCAGGAGGACGCGGATCTTCAAAGGAGACGGGCGGACGCGGCGGAGGAGACCCTCGCGCAGTACCTGGGCGGGGCGGTACGTGTTCACCTTCGATAACTGACCCTTCTCGCGAGTTCACCTTATGACTTTCTCTCCTTTCCTCAGGACGCGGCGACGGCGAGCCGGATGGGTGCCGAGATCGCCACCCTGGGTCAGGACAAATCGGCGCTGGAGGCGCGGGTGCGCGAGCTGGAGGCTGCCGCTGCTGCCCCTCCGCCTGACCACAGGGGCTGCCTGCTTGAGCATCACTCCGACCACGAGTTGGAAGTGTTGATGCAGAAGAACGCCGCCAGCACCGCGAAGTATACAATGCAGATGTTGTGGCGTGCGGATCTCCTCAAGAGCGAGGCCGCGGATCTCTCGGTGAGCGACGTGGTGTCGGCCCTGTTCCTCCCTGTGCCGGATCGCGGGGATAAGTCCTTCCAGCCCATCTAGGACTTCCCCCCCGGATCTCGCGTCGCGCCCGCTTTTTGACATTTGTTTATTAGGTGTAAACATTATGCTCTTTTTGCCGTTTGAGATGTAAGCGCGGGACGCACCTATACTTTTTGACTTTCGTTTGTTAATGCTTTTACAAATGCTTCCCCACTCGTTACTTACGTCTGCCTGCGGTTATAGCGCGATGTAATTTTTTCCGTTTTCACGCTCGCTGCCGCTCACCTCGCGTTTCGTCAACGAGGTTGTATGCCTACGGATTCGGCTTAGGAGTTATAGGAGGCCCGGCGGGTCGTCCCGCTGTGGGCGACCTGTACCAGCGGCACGACCTCCGCTGCCGAGGCCACTCGCGGACCATGCGAGGCGAGGCGGTTCGCTGTTTGCCCGAGTCATCAGATCCCAATCCTTTATTAACACCATTTGCGTAGTTTTCGGTCCTGCCGGCTAGGTGGGAGCCCGGCATCGTGATTCGATCTGGGTCGCAGACTTCTGCCATCGAGTGACTTTCGGCCCTGCCAGCTAGGTGAGAGCCTGGCAGTGGGATCCTTTCGAGGCCAAGGATGACACCGAGTGTCTTCCCGCCCTGCCAGCTAGGTGAGAGCCTGGCAGCGGGATCTTCTCGGGGTCCACATACATTCCATCGAGTGACTTCCGGCCCTGCCAGCTAGGTGAGAGCCTGGCAGCGGGATCTTCTCGAGGCCAAGGATGACACCGAGTGACTTCCGGCCCTACCAGCTAGGTGAGAGCCTGGCAGCGGAATCTTCTCGGGGTCCAAATACATTCCATCGAGTGACTTCCGGCCCTGCCAGCTAGTTGAGAGCCTGGCAGCAGGATCTTCTCGAGGCCAAGGATGACACCGAGTGACTTCCGGCCCTGCCAGCTAGGTGAGAGCCTGGCAGCGGGATCTTCTCGGGATCCACATACATTCCATCGAGTGACTTCCGGCCCTGCCAGCTAGGTGAGAGCCTGGCAGCGGGATCTTCTCGAGGCCAAGGATGACACCGAGTGACTTCCGGCCCTGCCAGCTAGGTGAGAGCCTGGCAGCGGGATCTTCTCGGGGTCCAAATACATTCCATTGAGTGACTTCCGGCCCTGCCAGCTAGGTGAGAGCCTGGCAGAGGGATCTTCTCGAGGCCAAGGATGACACCGAGTGACTTCCGGCCCTACCAGCTAGGTGAGAGCCTGGCAGCGGGATCTTCTCGGGGTCCAAATACATTCCATCGAGTGACTTCCGGCCCTGCCAGCTAGGTGAGAGCCTGGCAGCTGGATCTTCTCGAGGCCAAGGATGACACCGAGTGACTTCCGGCCCTGCCAGCTAGGTGAGCGCCTGGCAGCGGGATCTTCTCGGGGTCCAAATACATTCCATCGAGTGACTTCCGGCCCTGCCAGCTAGGTGAGAGCCTGGCAGCGGGATCTTCTCGAGGCCAAGGATGACACCGAGTGACTTCCGGCCCTGCCAGCTAGGTGAGAGCCTGGCAGCGGGATCTTCTCGGGGTCCAAATACATTCCATCGAGTGACTTCCGGCCCTGCCAGCTAGGTGAGATCCTGGCAGCGGGATCTTCTCGGGGTCCAAATACATTCCATCGAGTGACTTCCGGCCCTGCCAGCTAGGTGAGAGTCTGGCAGCGGGATCTTCTCGGGGTCCAAATACATTCCATCGAGTGACTTCCGGCCCTGCCAGCTAGGTGAGAGCCTGGCAGCGGGATCTTCTCGGGGCCAAGGATGACACTGAGTGACTTCCGGCCCTGCCAGCTAGGTGAGAGCCTGGCAGAGGGATCATCTCGGGGTCCAAATACATTCCATCGAGAGACTTCCGGCCCTGCCAGCTAGGTGAGAGCCTGGCAGCGGGATCTTCTCGAGGCCAAGGATGACACCGAGTGACTTCCGGCCCTGCCAGCTAGGTGAGAGCCTGGCAGCGGGATCTTCTCGGGGTCCAAATACATTCCATCGAGTGACTTCCGGCCCTGCCAGCTAGGTGAGAGCCTGGCAGCTGGATCTTCTCGAGGCCAAGGATGACACCGAGTAACTTCCGACCCTGTCAGCTAGGTGAGAGCCTGGCAGCGGGATCTTCTCGGGGTCCAAATACATTCCATCGAGTGACTTCCGGCCCTGCCAGCTAGGTGAGAGCCTGGCAGCGGGATCTTCTCGAGGCCAAGGATGACACCGAGTGACTTCCGACCCTGCCAGCTAGGTGAGAGCCTGGCAGCGGGATCTTCTCGGGGTCCAAATACATTCCATCGAGTGACTTCCAGCCCTGCCAGCTCGGTGAGAGCCTGGCAGTGGGATCTTCTCGGGGTCCAAATATATTCCAATTTTCTACACAGGCTGTCTATGACCGTACTAGAGCGTTTGAAGAAATTCATTATAATGAGAGTGTCACTTACATGCCTTAGGGGAAAAAATGCTTCAAGTCGTCACCACTCCAGGTGTGACTCAGGGGCTCACCCTCCACAATTTGGAGTTGGTAGCCCCCTGACTTTAGGGCTTCCTTTACAATAAATGGTCCCTCCCAGCTGGGATTGAGCTTTCCTACGAATGCCGACCTCCCTGCCGCATCCACCTTCTTCAGCACCAGGTCTCCTTCCGCGAACTGCTTGACACTGATATGCTTGTCAAAGTACTTGGCCATCCTTCTTTTTACCTCCTCCTGTCGGACAGCCGAAAGGTCCCTCAATTCTTCCACCATGTCAAGGGAGAGTCTCAGCTCCTCCTCGTTCCCGGCTTGCCATTCTTCTCGGCCCTCTTTGGCCGCTTCGACTCGCGGCGTTTGGACTTCAAATTCTACGGGAGCACCGCCTTGCACCCATGGGAGAGCTTGAAGGGGGTCTCCCCTGTAGCCGTGTTAGGGGTGGTTCTTAGGGCCCAAAGAACTGCGGGGAGCTGCTCTACCCAGCTCCCCCTCAAATTCTCCACCTTCTTCTTGAGGAGGTTGACGATGATCTTGTTCGCTGCCTCCACCTGCCCGTTACTCCTGGGGTGGTGGACCGAGGCGAACCTGAGGTCGATTCCGAGCTGCTCGCAGAAGCTGGTGAACTCGGCACTGGCGAACTGGGGCCCGTTGTCTGTGACGATGGCCTGGGGCAGCCCATGGCAACAGATGATCTCCCCCCAAACAAAGTTCCTGATCACTTTGGAGGTCACCTTGGCCAACGCATTCACCTCCATCCACTTCGAGAAGTAGTCGATCATCACCAGGAGGAACCTTCTCTGACCGCTGGCCTGGGGAAACGGTCCAACCAAATCCATTCCCCAGATTGCGAAGGGCCAGGGGGCCGTGATACTCTTGAGTCGTTGGGCCGGCTGTAGCTGAAGAGGGGCGAACAGCTGGCACTTATGACATCTTCTTGCGAACTCCGCGGCGTCTCGGCCCAGGGTGGGCCAGAAATACCCTTGCCTGACTATCCTTCCCTCCAGGGTCCGACTCCCGGAATGACTCCCGCATTCCCCGGAGTGGACTTCCTCCAAGATTCTCTGCGCCTCGCCCTTGGCCACGCAGCGAGCCAGCATCCCGGAGACGGTCTTACTGTATAGCTGCCCGTCCTTAAGGAGGTAGTAAGCTGACTTGTGCCTTAGCTTCTTCCTGTCTACCCCCTCCAGATATTCTCGCGTGGAGAGGAAAACTACTACTGGATCCATCCACGAAGCTTGTTGGTCGATTTCCATGAGCTCTCTGTTGGGTACATTGGTCTAAATGTACCTGATTTGAAGAAGCCTCACCCAACTCAATGATATACATCAAAATGTATTTGATGTATTTTGAGTTACATGTGCAGGTTAAGTATTTGCAGGAAATGATGAAAAAGTTTCGAAGTCCATGTGTCGACACATAGAGGGAAAGTGTCGACACTTAAGAAGACTTGTGTCGACACCCAAGCAAGCAGTGTCGACACTTGGAGTCATTGTGTCGACACCAGGGATGCTGAGTCGATACCAGACAGAAAGTGTCGACACAAGGAGCTGTGTCGACACTCAATGAAGAAAAGCCAGTAAAGCTGTGTCGACACTTAACAGTTGTATCGACACCCAGTAAAGTTATGTCTACATCAGAAAGTGTCGACACTTGTAGCTGTGTCGACACTCAGCAAAAGTCAGCAGAGACTAAGTACAAGTGTCGACACTCAGAACAATGTGTCGACACTTAGCAGAAGAGTCAACACTTGAAGTAAGTGTCGACACCCAGAACAATGTGTCGACACTTAGCTGAAGACTCAACACTTGAAGAAAGTGTCGACACAAGGAGCTGTGTCGACACTTAGCAAAGAACAGCAAAGCTCAAGAATATTCTAAGTACAAGTGTCGACACTAAGACTATATGTCGACACTCAGCTGAAGTCTCAACAGAAGAATCAAGTGTCGACACAAGGAGCTGTGTCGACACTCAGCAAGTATCAACACTGAAGACTATCTGTCGACACCAAGAAGCAGTGTCGACACTTGACAGATACAACACATGAAGATGTGTCGACACAAAGGTGTTGTGTCGACACTTAGAAGAATTCAGCAAAAGATAGAAGATCAAGTACTTGTGTCGACACTCAATTTCAGTGTCGACACATGCAGAAGAAACTGTGTCGAGACATAGAATCTACAACACAAGGAGTTGTGTCGACACCTTGTAGACTTGTGTCGACACTTACACACCTTGTGTCGACACTTGGTCTATAAGTGTCGACACTTAAAGACAGAAAGTCTCGACACTTTCAGACAGTTAGAGAACTTTCAAGAACTGACTGGATGACTTGACAGCTGCCGTTCCAGCCGGTCTACAGCACCTGTCAGAGATGTCAGAAGACAGTTATGAACCGGACCAGCCGGTTACCATGAAGAAGACCTATAAATAGGCTCATACAGTCTACAGAAACAGTGGCTCAAAGGTGGTTCACAGAGTTGTTCAATTTATTGATCAAGTATCTAAACAAGAAGATCTAGCTGTCCAAGTGCAGATCTAAGAAGTGGGAGAGAGAGGGCTCCATCCAAGAAATCAGCCGTTAGAACTAGGCTGAGAAGAAGGGTTCAGATTTATTCTGGATCTTAAGAAGCAGAGGTCAAGGATCAACTGCAGAAGGAGTCAATCTTATTGAGTTCTACTTTCAAGAAGCTTTGAAGAAAGCTAAGTCAGATTGAATCCAGCTGAGTTCTTCCAAGAACTCATCAAGAAACTCACAACTCCCCTGACTTGTTTCTGAGTTGCTGAGTTATCATTTGTAAATTCATTTTTATCTTGTAGGATCCTTTGGATCTAAGTGTTTGTAAGCCTGTAATTATAAAGGCTGAGTGTAGGGCTTGGGAGCCTGAGTGTAGGAGATTGGAATCTCTGAGTGTAGGCCTTTTGTGGCTGAGTGTAGGCCTGGGTGGCTGAGTGTAGGCCTTTGTGGCTGAGTGTAGGCTTTGTGGAAAAGCTGAGTTGTACGGCCTTGGGCCTGAGGTGTAGGAACCAGTTTTGGTTCTGAGATAGTGGAGAAGATTGGCCGAATCTAGTACACTGCTAGATAGGCGAAGAGGGAAAGTGGATGTACCCAAACCTTGGGGAACCACTATAAAACTGTGTGTCTTCTGTGTGCTGTGATTAGCTGTGAATGCTGTGTGATTGTTGTGCTAAAGTAGATTAAAATCTGTGTTGTAAACTGATTGCTGCCATAAAAAGTTAAAAAGAATTAAGTCACCTATTCACCCCGCCTCTAGGTGTTTAGGTACTATATCTTTCAAGTGGTTTCAGAGGGAGGTTCCTCAAAAAGGACTAACAGTCTGAGGAGATCCTGATTGGCAGATTCAGTCTAAGGTAAATTACAAATTCAAGAAAATCAAGAACCATGGGTTCCTCTGAGAATCACAAGGAATTGAGTTCCATGAAATTACCTATATGCAGAAAGGAAATCTTTGGGATCTTGAAGGAAAGGGTAAGGCTGTTTATGGAAGCCTCAGACCCTAGAATTTACATCACAGTCAAAGAGGGGCCATATGTGCCCATGAAGATATCAGTTCTAGATGCAAATCAGAGAACACCAAATGATTTCTCTAAAATGACTAAGGATGAGATTGCCCTAGCCACCATGGACAAAAGGGCTCAAAACATTATAGTGAGTTCCATAGATGATGCAACTTTTCAGAATCTTATACACTGTAAGACATCCAAAGAGATGTGGGACACTCTTATTGTGTATATGGAGGGTTCTGAAGAAGTTAGGCAAGATAGAAAATCCTTGCTAAATCAAGAGTATGAAAGTTTTAGACAAGGAAATGGTGATAGCATAACTGAGTGCTATAAGAAGTTCTACAGGATAGTGAATGAACTCATGTCTTATGGAAGAGAGTTCAGTAATTATGAACTAAATGACAAGTTCCTAAGGTCCTTAACTAAAGATTGGGACACAAAGATTTGTGTCATTAGAGAAATGACTAAGTTGGGAGAAATTCCTCCACCTACCCTGTTTGGCAAATTGTTGTCATATGAAATGCAATTGACAGTGAGGAAAGAGGAGGAGAAATCAACAAGAAATGAACATAAAGAAAGAACTGTAGCTTTCAAGACAGAAGCCCCCAGAAAGTACAGGAATAAGTCACCAACTCCACCTCCAAAGGTTGCTGAATCAGAGTCAGATGAATCAGTCAGCACAAAATCCGAAAGCAGTGAAAGTGATGAAGACTTTACTGCCTTCACTAGACATTTTCAGAAATTCTTGAAGAAGAAACAGTGGAGGTCAAGGCCTTCTACTTCACAGGGAAAAGAAGACCTATATCAGAATAAAAAGGCTTCAAAGAAGGACAGGAAGAGGACTAAGTCTAGCAAGGCAAGTGTTTCAAAAATAGTGTGCTATTGCTGCAATAGACAAGGCCATGTTGTTGCAGATTGTCCTGAAAAGAGAAAGGAGTCTAGTGATAGGAAGAAGACTCATTTCAAAGGCAAGAAAGAGAAGTCTTTTGTTGCCAAAAAGGAGAAGACTCTGTCAGATATTTCTTCTTCAGAAACTGAGTCTGATGCTGAGGCATACATATGGCTGTTTGCTGAAGAAGAAGAAGAAGAATTCATGCAGATTATGGAGCCTATATATAAGCAAGAAGACATTCAATGCCAAGGGCTAATGGCTTTGACAGAGAATGACAAAATCCTGGAGCAGCCAGGACCCAGTAAGGTACAAAGTTCAACTTTAAGTTCAGTTTCTTGTGCCAGTACAGAATCAGATTTATCATCATCTAGTGATGAGAGTGTATCTGAGTCTGAGGAAGATATTCATCAGCTTATAGATGAATATAAAGTGCTGTTGCAAGCTTATAAGAAGAGCAAGTCCCTTGCCAAAAGTCAGGCAAAGGAAATTGCTGATCTCAAAGCTGCTGCAATAGAATTTGAGAACTTATTTGATCAAAAGCTTAATGAGATAGCCAGACTGAAACACATAACAGTGATTCAGATGGGGACTATCACCTATAAGAATGATCAAATCAAGAGTCTGGAGATCAATCTTCAGAAGGAGAGAGAGCTTGTTGCTAGGTTTTCTAAACCTAAGTCAGTGCTACATTTAATTGATGAATTTGTTCATCACAAAGGCAAGGCTGGACTGGGTTTTACTAGACCTGCAAGGACTGAGCAGTCCAAGTCCATGTCCAAGGGCAAAGCCCCAACACTCAACAAGTCAGCTGGAGATAAGACAGCAAAGACAATACCTAAACAAAGATACAATAAGTTTGAATGTTGGTGTTGTGGCAAAATTGGCCATTTTGCAATGGACTGTTGGCACAATGCTAGTGCCAAAGTGTGTAGCAAACTGCCTATTGGAAAACCAGTAGGTAGCTTTGTCAAGTTGCAAACTAACAAGTACCAAGGACCCAAGAATACTTTGGGTTCTAAGGTTCATTAATCTGTTTTGCAGGTGAGTCCAAGTGGCCATACCCCAACATGGTACTTGGGCAGTGGATGTTCCAGACATATGACTGGAACTAGGGGACTACTAAGGGACTACATTCCAATCAAAGATGGTCCAAAAGTAACCTTTGGTGGTTCTGAAAAAGGAGTCATCAAAGGGTTTGGTAACATTTCTAGTAACTTAGTTACCATTACTCAAGTGGCTTATGTTAAAGAGTTGAAACACAACCTAATAAGTATAAGTCAATTAAGTGATGTAGGGTATGACATCTCATTTGTTAAAAATGGTTGTCATATCAGGAGGTCAACTGATCAAGAGATCATTTTGACTGGTTATAGGAAAAGGAATGTCTATTGCTTAGACATTATGGTTGAGAACAATGGTTCTACAGTGTGTCTTGTAGCTGATGAGACAGTCTCTCATTGTGTCAAATGGCACAAGAGGCTAGCACATCTTAACTACAAGACTATTAGCAAACTCTTTAGCAAAGAGTTAGTGAGGAATGGTCCTCAAGTTAAGTGTGTTAAAGATGGTATTTGCTCAGCTTGTCAAAAGGGCAAGCAGACTAGATCCATCTTTAAAAGCATAGAAAACAAAGATGCTGTGAGGTGTTTATACCTCTTGCATATGGATCTTTTTGGTCCAATGCCAGTTCACAGCCTAGGTAGGAAGGTCTATACCTTTGTAGTTGTAGATGACTACTCAAGGTTTTCCTGGGTGTTCTTCTTAAGACAAAAATCTGAAACACCTAATGTCTTCTATAGCTTTGTCAAGCAAATTCAGAATGAACTAAATAGTACAGTGGTCAAGATTAGAAGTGACCATGGTACTGAATTTCAGTCTGATAGCATGACAAAACTATGTGAAGACTTTGGGATATTTCAAGAGTTTTCTTCACCTAGAACACCTCAGCAAAATGGCATTGCTGAGAGGAAGAATAGGACCTTGATAGAGGCTGGTAGGACCCTATTAAGTGATACATCACTACCAGAATATTTCTGGGCTGAAGCAGTTAACACTGCATGCCATGTTATAAATAGGGCTACCATCACTAAAAGCCTAAACAAGACCCCCTATGAAGTTGTGAAAGGCAGGAAACCAAACCTATCCTACTTCAGGATCTTTGGTTGCAAATGCTTCATACTTAACAATGGAAAGTCTTACTTCACTAAGTTTGCTGCCAAGTCCCAAGAGGGAATTTTTGTTGGGTACAGCAACAACAGTAAGGCTTATAGAGTCTACAACTTGTCTACACAAGTTGTAGAAGAATCTGTACATGTAGTTTTTGATGAGACTAAACTTATTAACAATGAGTTGTCTAGTAGTGTATGCAGCCCCACAGGTTTAACAAAGAAGATGGACAAGCTTACTATAGAAGAAGTACCTACTGCAAGACAGCAAGTAGAAGACAGTGGCTGTTGTCCAGGGGGAGAACTACATGTACCAAATGCAGAAGAAGTACAAGGAGTACAACAAGATGATGAAACTGAAGAGGTTCAACCAGAAGTCAGGATGCCTCCAGCCAATAGGCATATTAGAGATCATCCAGTAGAGCAGATTATTGGAGATCCAAGACAAGGGGTACAAACAAGGAGCAGAAACCTGAATGCAGCAGTCTACTCCAGCTTTCTATCCCAAGTTGAACCTAAGAAGTTTGAAGAAGCCATACTAGATCCACAATGGACTGAAGCAATGCAAGAAGAGCTTAATCAGTTCAAGAGGTGCAAGGTCTGGGAACTTGTTCCTAAACCTAAAGACCACAATATAATAGGAACCAAGTGGATCTACAGCAATAAGATGGATGAACAAGGGGTCATCATTAAGAATAAAGCAAGACTGGTTGCTAAAGGATATATGCAAGAATAAGGTATTGACTTTGATCAAACCTTTGCTCCAGTAGCCAGACTGGAAGCCATAAGGATGTTTCTTGCCTATGCAACCTATCAAGGATTAAAAGTTTACCAAATGGATGTCAATTCAGCATTTCTGAATGGTAATCTTAAAGAAGAAGTCTATGTGGAACAGCCTTCAGGTTTTGTTGATTCAACTCTACCTCATCATGTCTATAGACTTAGGAAAGCTTTATAAGGGTTAAAGCAAGCCCCTAGGGCTTGGTATGAAACCCTATCTAGTTTCCTCATTGAGAACAAGTTCTCAAGGGGGAAAATAGATAAGACTCTATTCCTTAGGGAATCTAGAGGCAAAGTTATACTTGTCCAAATATATGTAGATGACATTATATTTGGGTCTACTGAAAGCAGCCTTTGCAAAAAGTTTGCAAAACTTATGCAAGGTCAATTTGAGATGAGTAGTATGGGAGAGCTGAAGTTTTTCTTGGGTCTCCAAGTTAAACAGACTAAGAGTGGTTTATCCATATGTCAGTCCAAGTTCACCCTAGAACTCATAAGGAAGTATGGTATTGATTCATCCAGCACCATGAAGACTCCTATGGGGTCAAGTATGTCTCTTAGCAAGGATGATACAGGTGTAAGACCCCCCCTCCCCGGATCCCAAAATACGGCACGAAGGGGGAGTCTTATGCCCGAAACAGCCGCCTTGCGGTAGCATTAGCACACAGGCTAACCTGTACCACAAGACGCCTATTCCGCCGGCTACAACAATATCAATATAACATGCCAACCCAACCAAATAAATAAACAAGAGAAGTCAAATCCACACTAAGTTATAATGTCCAAATACATCAATAATGAGAAGCTAAAACATGCTTCTACCATATATCAGGGTACAGCTAAACATTGCCCAAACGGGCTACATCAGAGTGATCAAAACTAACATCAGTAACTGACGGTATCGACGGTACCGTCACCTCAGGCCCTGTCATCCTGGCCTGGCTGTCCTGCTGCGTAGTCTGCTGCTGCTCCACCTGCGGCGTGACCTCCTAAAAAGGAAGACGTAGTAACCGTTAGTCGAAACGACTAAGTGGTTTCACATCCGCTCCCCCGGCGACTCCTCGGCACCGGGCGAAGAAAAGGAACAAGAGTATAGTATATAACAAGTATGCAAGTAAAGGAAGTACAAGCAGGTGACAGTAGTGTAAGAGTAACAGTATCATAATCAGCATTTATATAAGAGCTACACTAAACTAGCAAGTATAAGTAACAGCAGGAAAGTAACTTAACTTATAAGAATGCCCATACAAACTTATAAGTTAAGGATCGGGTTACATAAAAGTAACTCATCGTATAAGAGTGCCCATACAAACTTATACGATGAGGATCTTGTTGTGCAATGATATGAAATGCTATGAATGCTATGCAATGACTCACCCATGCACACCCATGCAATTGCTATGTCGACACAGACTATAGTTCCCACTTTTCGAGCAGGTAGCTAACCTCTCAGGCATCAGCCGCCGTGGCCAGGCGGTGACAGTAGAACGGGCACTTCTACTACTAGGCGGGTATCACACTACTTCACCTAGGCCTCCGTACGCCTCAACGCTAAGAACACAACAGCGGAGCCCCTGCGTACTATGGCCCAGCGGGGTCTTGGGTAGATGTGCACCAAGAACACAGCCCGAACTGGCCTTGCGTGACCCGGAAGGGGCCTCGGAAGAAAGCACGAGGACACAGCCCAACCGTTCACATGGCCGGAGGGGCCTCGGGACGTGAACACCGAGGACACAGCCCAAACCGACCAAGTCTAACTGCCAACTCCCGTCGGTGTGACGACTGGCGAGCCCGTAGACCTGCCACACTATCCTTAACCCAGGATTACGACACCGCATGTCGACTCACACCACATGCAAATACCACATCAACATATCATGGAAGGGGCCTCGGAAGTAAACACGAGGACACAGCCCAACCATCCATCCACACCTTATCTCAACACAACCAAAACAAGTGACGGTCAACACCGCACTTACATCCCTTCACAATACTACCCGTAGAGAGACGACTCTCTAAGTATTGGACTACAAGATTCATTTCATTAATCAAACATGTCCATAATCATAATCTATTCATCTATATGACTTTCCAAATGATGACAATGTAATATAAACATGATGCGCATATAAAGATCTATCTCATTTTCATTTGATAATGTCATAATTTAAACATGAAGTGCACAATACCAATCTTTCAATTCCTACCAATTCGATTCGTTTAAATAAGATTATTTCACAATTTGATAATATGAAATCTGATTAATAAGCAACTTCAATCATGCAACAATTGATTAATCATAAGGGTTCATCCAAGGCAAGTATCATGCATTATTAATTCCACCGAATCAACTTCATCTTTCATTAAGCTCAGAATTTAGGCGCAGGTTGAATCTGGACAGCAACTTCGACCGGAGATTCCCGAGGCTACAGGAATCCGGTGAAATCGTGTAACCCCTCGATGGAAAGGTATTTCCATGGACTACATCTTTTATATTCAGAGCTCAACCCAGATTTGACATTATCCTATTTGAAATCGGACCCGAAGTCCGCTGCGTACAGAACACAGTTTCTGCATACAAGATTTATAAAACCCCATTTTCGTTTAGACTTTCCCGTGGCTACAGACTTCTCCAGAAGTCGTGCAACTACTCGTTGGAAAGGTGTTTCCAAGGGCTTCAACTTTCGTGTTTAGCCGAAAGCCCAGATCTGGCCTTATCCATCGGGAAAATGGCCTAGAAGATCGCTGCGCGCAGAATACAGATTCTGCGCGCATCTTAAAGGAAAATGAACGGCATCGGTTCGTCTTCCTCCTCAAGGCGATCGTTCCTAAATTTTCCAGAAATATTCTCCTCCCTTATTCATCCTCAAAGGCCATAAACTCCTCACGAGACCATCCACCCATCGTCATATTGAAGAAAGGGGAAGGGTTGAAGAGATCTAAAGTCTAGAACACAAGTTCTAACATGGCCTAACCTAGAAATCTTCTCCTCTCCATCAAGACTCTCTTGAGTCGATGCCTCTCCTAAATATCTAAGATCTAGCACCAAGGGAGAGGGTAGGAAACTCACGTTGGTTCCAGCGGTACCACCATTTCCGGCCATGGATCGCGTAGTTCTCCTTGGCGGCATCTTCTCTTTCACGGCAATGGCGGATCTCCTTCGGTAGAACTTGCTCCTGCAGTTTTCATCTCACCAGGAGCTCTCACAGGAAATAGGGGAAGGAAATGAGAGTGAAAAACGGCTAGGGTTTTCTCTGCCCCATATATACAAAATATGACACGGGTAGGGACACGGCCGTGTCCGTACCCGTCTCCCGCTTCCGCGAAACGGCCGTGGCGGTTTCCATGTCGGTTCAATGTTTGACACGGGTAGGGACACGCCCGTGTCCCGACCCGTGTTCACATGACACGGCCGTGTGCCTGGCCGTGTCCTTGGCCGTGTACTTCTCGGGTTGCATCTCGACACTTCTCGTCGAGCTCAACTCGACGCACACGGGTAGGGACACGCCCGTGTCGCTACCCGTGTCCCCCGCTCGACTATCTCGACGCATCTCGACGATCTCGACACGCTTCGTCGAGACCATCTCGACGCACACGGGTAGGGACACGGCCGTGTCACTACCCGTGTCACCTGGTGTCGACACAGTTCGACAGTCTCGACACGGCTCGTCGAGCTCAACTCGACGCACACGGGTAGGGACACGCCCGTGTCACTACCCGTGTCACCTGGTGTCGACACAGTTCGACGGTCTCGACACGGCTCGTCGAGCTCAACTCGACGCACACGGGTAGGGACACGCCCGTGTCACTACCCGTGTCACTTGGTGTCGACACAGTTCGACGATCTCGACACGCCTCGTCGAGCTCAACTCGACGCACACGGGTAGGGACACGCCCGTGTCACTACCCGTGTCACGCCCGTGTCTTTTTACACTGATTTCTCCACTTCTCCACAAGTGCAGTCCAATTCCCTGCACTTCTCAGGACTTGAGTCAACCCTCCTGACTCAAAAATACACACACTAGGGGCCTAGAGCGATTCGGGACGTTACAAATCCTATAAACAAAATAAAAGATTTCGTCCCCGAAATCAGGCTTAGGCTGTGTGGAGAAAAGCTTAACAGGAAATTTATCATATGTTTTTAAATAAGATTACCTTAGGCAAACAACTCCGGGTAGCGTTGCTGCATCAAATCCATAGGCTCCCAGGTGTACTCCTCCTTCCCATGATTCATCCATAGCACCTTCACTAAGGGGACACTTTTGCGGCGTAATGTTCTTGTCTCGCTGTCTACAATCCGCACCGGCTCTAGCCGCACAGACCTATCTGATGCCACTGCACCATCAGTAGTGGGAATATACTGGTCGGGCCGCAACAGTGCTTTTCGAAGTGACGACACATGGAACACGTCGTGGAGATTTTCTAGTTCTGGTGGTAACTCCAACCGATAGGCCAACGGGCCAATCCTTTCCAATATAGAATAAGGCCCAACATACCTTGGGCTGAGCTTTTTCACTCCACGCACCCGCGAAACTCCATGCATCGGCCGAATCTTAAGGAACACTTTTTCGCCCACTTGGAATTCCACCATCCGGTGCTTTTTATTGTAATATTTTGCCTGTCGACTTTGAGCCTCCAACATGCATTCTCTTATCAATCTGACAGTCACATCAGTATCATCTATGTATTCATTCCCCAATGCCTTCGGATCTTCATCCTGAACCCAAGACAAGGGGGTCCTACACCTTCTTCCGTAAAGGGCTTCATGGGGCGCCATACCGATGCTTGCTCGATGACTATTATTGTAGGAGAATTCCACCAGGGGCAAGAGTCTTTCCCACGGCTCTCCTATGTCCAACACACATAACCTTAATAAATCCTCCAGTGTTCTGATGGTCCGTTCTGACTGCCCGTCCGTCTGAGGATGAAATGCGGTACTAAAGGTTAGGCGTGAGCCCAAATACGCCTGTACCGCCTTCCACTCATTGGATGTAAATCGACCATCCCGATCCGAAACAATTATTTTGGGCACGCCATGATACCGTACAAATTGCTCCACAAAAAGGCGCACCAAAACATCCACGTGTGCTTCCTTCTTCATTGGAATGAACCGGGCCACCTTCGTCAGTCGATCCACAATAACCCACACCGAATCATTCCCGGAGCGTGAGCGAGGTAGCCCATGGACAAAGTCCATGGAGATATCCTCAAACTTCAATTCGGATATTGGCAAAGACTGCAACAAACCACCGGGACTCCTGCATTCAGCCTTCACCCTTTGGCAAGCTTCGCAATGTGTAACATAGTACCGGACATCCTTCTTCATTCCCGGCCAACACATGGTCTTTCGCAATCCGGCGTACATCTTAGCAATACCCGGGTGCACTGAATATTGAGAGGAATGTGCCTCTCTCAAGATATCCTCCCGAATTTTGCCGCCCTTGGGAATATAGAGTCGGCCACGAAAATAAACAAGGCCGTCTTTGAATGTGTACTCATCGGTGGTCCCATCTTCAATTGCCTTGATTGCCGGGGCCAAGGCCGCATCCATTCCTTGCTCCACCCGAATCCGGTCTCGGATATCACAAACTATGCTCATGTTGGCCAAATACTCCGCATACTCGGCCGAAGGAGCCTTGAATACTAGAGTAATTTCCATCTCCTCGATCATCCGAGCCAACTCCATACTCATCAACTGAGACTCTGGGCTAGAGTCTGGCGCTTTTCTACTCAAGGCATCGGCTACCGAGTTCGCTTTCCCGGGGTGGTAGTTCATGGTGAACTCATAGTCGCATAGAAATTCCAACCACCGCCGTTGTCTCAGGTTCAACTCCTTCTGAGTGTGAACATACTTCAAGTTTTTGTGATCGGAAAAGATCTCGCAGTGTACGCCATATAGGTAATGCCTCCAGACCTTCAAAGCGAAGACCACTGCTCCCAACTCCAAATCATGAACCGGGTAATTGATTTCATGTTTCTTTAACTGCCTTGAAGCATATGCGATCACGTGCCCATGCTGCATCAGTATCGCTCCCATCCCTTGATATGAAGCGTCCGTGTAAACTTGGAATCCTTCCTTCCCCGACGGAAGTGCAAGGATGGGGGCGGAGGTAAGCCTATCCTTCAGCTCTTGAAATGCCGCTTCACATTGAGGTGTCCACTCAAATGGCACACCCTTCTTCGTCAAGGAGGTAAGGGGAAGAGCGATCTTGGAGAATCCTTTCACGAACTTGCGGTAGTAGCCAGCAAGTCCAAGAAAGCTTCGTACATCGGCCGCCGACTTCAAGGGCGACCACTCCTTCACGGCTCGCACCTTAGCTGGATCCACCGCTAATCCTGCTCCACTGATCACATGCCCCAAGAAGGCTACCTCCTTAAGCCAGAATTCACACTTGCTAAACTTGGCATACAAGGCATGCTCCTTCAATTTCTTCAAAACCAAGGTCAGGTGCTCGACATGCTCCTCCTCCGTCTTTGAGTAGACCAAGATGTCGTCGATGAAAACAATGACGAAGATGTCCAAATATGGTTCAAACACCTTGTTCATCAAACTCATGAAGGCCGAAGGGGCATTTGTGAGCCCAAACGACATTACTGTGAACTCATACAAACCATATCTCGAACTGAAGGCCGTTTTCTGGATATCCCCCTCATGTATCCTCAACTGATAGTATCCAGAGCGCAAGTCTAGTTTAGAGAACCAATGTGCTCCCACTAATTGATCGAACAACTCGTCGATCCGCGGTAGCGGATAAGTGTTCCGCACCGTCAACCGATTGAGTTCCCGATAATCTATGCACAATCGCAGGGTTCCATCCTTCTTCTTTACGAACAGCACAGGGGCTCCCCATGGTGATGAACTGGGGCGAACGAACCCTGAATCTACTAGTTCTTGCAATTGAACTCTAAACTCCGCAAGTTCTTTCGGGGCCATTCTGTACGGAGCCTTGGACACAGGCTTGGCACCTGGTACTAGATTGATCTGGAAGTCAACCTCTCTATGCGGAGGTAATCCTGGTAGCTTCTCAGGAAATACCTCGGGAAAATCCCGCACAACCCGTACATCCTTTAATTCCAACGCTTCCTCCTTCAACTCGAACCAGATCATGAAGACCTCATCCCCCTTCATATGAGCTTTTACAACCTGGACGGAAGATAACATCATGCGAGGCGCGAAGCCAATACCTTGGAAGATGACGTCAGAGTCTCCATGTCTCAAATAGATCCGCTTCTCCGCGCAGTCGATCCTTGCGAAGTGCCAATCCAGCCATGCCATGCCCAAAATGATGTCAAACTCCGGCATTCTCAGAACCATGGCCGGCGTATCAAAGGCCTTCCCATCAATAAATAACTCAAACTCGCACTTGGCGGTTGCGATCATCTCCGAGCCATCCGGAAGGCGTACACGTCGGGCTATGCCAGTGAAGTACTGTACACCCTCCACGTCTTTTATGAAATCCTCGGACACAAATGAGTGTGAGGCACCGGTATCGAACAACGCATAGGCTGTCTTCCCGCCAATAATCACGTTGCCTAAGTACCAACAACCAAAACTTATTGCTAGTGACTAGTAAGTTCTAATCAATTCAAGTTAGACCATGCAAATATGTAAATTAATTAAATCATACCTGCAATCACATCTTGTGGGTTCCGTTCCTGCGCCATGTCAAGCGCGTACACCTGATCCCGGACCGGTCCGGGGTTTCCTCTTGGCGGTCCTCGTCCTCGACCACGCATATATCCCCGCCCTCGTGGAGCTGCTGGAGGGAGAGCAGGAGGGAGAGCAGGAGGGAGAGCAGGAGGGGCGTTCCCATATAGCTGCGGGCAAAAACACCGGATGTGGCCCGGCTGGTTGCATTCGAAGCGTACCAGGCCACGACGCCCTTCAGGTTGTTGAAATCGCTGAGGCTGTGGGGGTGGAGGCAACGCAGGCGGCTGCGGAACTGGATGCTCCACCCTATAGTTTCGGTGGACACGCCCTCCACCTCTTTGATAACCTCTTCCTCCTCTGAAGTCCCGTCTCCTTCTATTACTTGGGCCGGCTTCCATCACGTCCTCTGCAGGCCTCTTACTACATCCCATGTGGTCCGCCTCCAATCTTTTTGCCATATCAATGATCTCCGCCAAGCTACCATCCGCTATAAACAAAAGGGACTGCCTTAGCGGATCTCGCAGCCCTTTATAGAAGAGCTTGACATAACCTCTGTCATCCAACTCATAAGAGTCCGCAAACCTTGCGAGATGCTGGAATTCCCGCTGGTATTCTGTAACCGACTTTGATCCCTGCTTTAGTAGAAGGAACCTCTGCTCAAGATCATCTCGGGCCGATGTAGGGATGAAGTGCTCCAAGAAAATACCCGAGAATTCACTCCAACTTATCTCAGTGTAGATCCGGCCTTGGAAGGTAGAGCCCATGAGGGACTTCCACCACCTCTTCGCATGTAAGTCCAAGACGGACACTGCCAATGTCACTGCCATGTTGGCTGGGCAATGGATACCAGCCAACAACTCCTGTATCGTGTCTAGCCATTCCTCTGTACGTACGGCTGACTCCGTCCCAAGGTATACAGGAGGGGAGAGAGCCCGGAAGGTGCTCAGCCAGTTGGAGCTCGGGGCCTGTTGTTGCACCGGAGCCTGCTGTGCCTTAAAAGCATCAAGAATGGCGGTGAGAGTCTGCCCCAACTCAGACTGTTGGAACTGAGTGGGTATGAGAGGGGTAGGAGTACCCCCCATCGGCTCAACATGCAGTGGAACCTACACGTACACGACAAATTTGTGGTCAGGTTGGCTAAACTTAAGGTCAAAGTTGGACAAACTCAATGTGAATTACATATGGGCACACCACTGCTTCCGCTAAGTCAGTTTGTCCCCAAACTTACTAACCAAACGGGGGTGGCACCATTATTGAATGACTTCTTAGTTGAGGATCGTGGCAAACTGATACCATTTGTAAGACCCCCCTCCCCGGATCCCAAAACACGGCACGAAGGGGGAGTCTTATGCCCGGAACAGCCGCCTTGCGGTAGCATTAGCACACAGGCTAACCTGTACCACAAGACGCCTATTCCGCCGGCTACAACAATATCAATATAACATGCCAACCCAACCAAATAAATAAACAAGAGAAGTCAAATCCACACTAAGTTATAATGTCCAAATACATCAATAATGAGAAGCTAAAACATGCTTCTACCATATATCAGAGTACAGCTAAACATTGCCCAAACGGGCTACATCAGAGTAATCAAAACTAACATCAGTAACTGACGGTATCGACGGTACCGTCACCTCAGGCCCTGTCATCCTGGCCTGGCTGTCCTGCTGCGTAGTCTGCTGCTGCTCCACCTGCGGCGTGACCTCCTAAAAAGGAAGACGTAGTAACCGTTAGTCGAAACGACTAAGTGGTTTCACATCCGCTCCCCCGGCGACTCCTCGGCACCGGGCGGAGAAAAGGAACAAGAGTATAGTATATAACAAGTATGCAAGTAAAGGAAGTACAAGCAGGTGACAGTAGTGTAAGAGTAACAGTATCATAATCAGCATTTATATAAGAGCTACACTAAACTAGCAAGTATAAGTAACAGCAGGAAAGTAACTTAACTTATAAGAATGCACATACAAACTTATAAGTTAAGGATCGGGTTACATAAAAGTAACTCATCGTATAAGAGTGCCCATACAAACTTATACGATGAGGATCTTGTTGTGCAATGATATGAAATGCTATGAATGCTATGCAATGACTCACCCATGCACACCCATGCAATTGCTATGTCGACACAGACTATAGTTCCCACTTTTCGAGCAGGTAGCTAACCTCTCAGGCATCAGCCGCCGTGGCCAGGCGGTGACAGTAGAACGGGCACTTCTACTACTAGGCGGGTATCACACTACTTCACCTAGGCCTCCGTACGCCTCAACGCTAAGAACACAACAGCGGAGCCCCTGCGTACTATGGCCCAGCGGGGTCTTGGGTAGATGTGCACCAAGAACACAGCCCGAACTGGCCTTGCGTGACCCGGAAGGGGCCTCGGAAGAAAGCACGAGGACACAGCCCAACCGTTCACATGGCCGGAGGGGCCTCGGGACGTGAACACCGAGGACACAGCCCAAACCGACCAAGTCTAACTGCCAACTCCCGTCGGTGTGACGACTGGCGAGCCCGTAGACCTGCCACACTATCCTTAACCCAGGATTACGACACCGCGTGTCGACTCACACCACATGCAAATACCACATCAACATATCATGGAAGGGGCCTCGGAAGTAAACACGAGGACACAGCCCAACCATCCATCCACACCTTATCTCAACACAACCAAAACAAGTGACGGTCAACAACGCACTTACATCCCTTCACAATACTACCCGTAGGGAGACGACTCTCTAAGTATTGGACTACAAGATTCATTTCATTAATCAAACATGTCCATAATCATAATCTATTCATCTATATGACTTTCCAAATGATGACAATGTAATATAAACATGATGCGCATATAAAGATCTATCTCATTTTCATTTGATAATGTCATAATTTAAACATGAAGTGCACAATACCAATCTTTCAATTCCTACCAATTCGATTCGTTTAAATAAGATTATTTCACAATTTGATAATATGAAATCTAATTAATAAGCAACTTCAATCATGCAACAATTGATTAATCATAAGGGTTCATCCAAGGCAAGTATCATGCATTATTAATTCCACCGAATCAACTTCATCTTTCATTAAGCTCAGAATTTAGGCGCAGGTTGAATCTGGACAGCAACTTCGACCGGAGATTCCCGAGGCTACAGGAATCCGGTGAAGTCGTGTAACCCCTCGATGGAAAGGTATTTCCATGGACTACATCTTTCATATTCAGAGCTCAACCCAAATTTGACCTTATCCTATTTTAAATCGGACCCGAAGTCCGCTGCGTACAGAACACAGTTTCTGCATACAAGATTTATAAAACCCCATTTTCGTTTAGACTTTCCCGTGGCTACAGACTTCTCCAGAAGTCGTGCAACTACTCGTTGGAAAGGTGTTTCCAAGGGCTTCAACTTTCGTGTTTAGCCGAAAGCCCAGATCTGGCCGTATCCATCGGGAAAATGGCCTAGAAGATCGCTGCGCGCAGAATACAGATTCTGCGCGCATCTTAAAGGAAAATGAACGGCATCGGTTCGTCTTCCTCCTCAAGGCGATCGTTCCTAAATTTTCCAGAAATATTCTCCTCCCTTATTCATCCTCAAAGGCCATAAACTCCTCACGAGACCATCCACCCATCGTCATATTGAAGAAAGGGGAAGGGTTGAAGAGATCTAAAGTCTAGAACACAAGTTCTAACATGGCCTAACCTAGAAATCTTCTCCTCTCCATCAAGACTCTCTTGAGTCGATGCCTCTCCTAAATATCTAAGATCTAGCACCAAGGGAGAGGGTAGGAAACTCACGTTGGCTCCAGCGGTACCACCATTTCCGGCCATGGATCGCGTAGTTCTCCTTGGCGGCATCTTCTCTTTCACGGCAATGGCGGATCTCCTTCGGTAGAACTTGCTCCTGCAGTTTTCCTCTCACCAGGAGCTCTCACAGGAAATAGGGGAAGGAAATGAGAGTGAAAAACGGCTAGGGTTTTCTCTGCCCCATATATACAAAATATGACACGGGTAGGGACACGGCCGTGTCCGTACCCGTGTCCCGCTTCCGCGAAACGGCCGTGGCGGTTTCCATGTCGGTTCAATGTTTGACACGGGTAGGGACACGCCCGTGTCCCGACCCATGTTCACATGACACGGCCGTGTGCCTGGCCGTGTCCTTGGCCGTGTACTTCTCGGGTTGCATCTCGACACTTCTCGTCGAGCTCAACTCGACGCACACGGGTAGGGACACGCCCGTGTCGCTACCCGTGTCCCCCGCTCGACTATCTCGACGCATCTCGACGATCTCGACACGCTTCGTCGAGACCATCTCGACGCACACGGGTAGGGACACGGCCGTGTCACTACCCGTGTCACCTGGTGTCGACACAGTTCGACAGTCTCGACACGGCTCGTCGAGCTCAACTCGACGCACACGGGTAGGGACACGCCCGTGTCACTACCCGTGTCACCTGGTGTCGACACAGTTCCACGGTCTCGACACGGCTCGTCGAGCTCAACTCGACGCACACGGGTAGGGACACGCCCGTGTCACTACCCGTGTCACGCCCGTATCTTTTTACACTGATTTCTCAACTTCTCCACAAGTGCAGTCCAATTCCCTGCACTTCTCAGGACTTGAGTCAACCCTCCTGACTCAAAAATACACACACTAGGGGCCTAGAGCGATTCGGGACGTTACAAATCCGCTGGGAACCCGCTGAGTTCAGTTGGTGATGAGGGAGTGGTGGAAAGCTCTCTTATCAAGGTCCTGGGTTCGAGACCCAGTGGCAACAACCTACCGTGCTGATAAACAGGCCGGAGAGTGGTTGGGGTGCATGGCCTGCAGGCTTGAATGTGAAAGGCTGACTACCAGTGGTGGGCCCGGGTCTGGACTCTGGTAGGCCGGCGATCTAGCTGGGTCCCATGTTGATGGGCCTGGACCGTTATAAAATTATAACAGTCCAGGCCCATCCCATGGGAACCCGCTGGCACCGCCGGCCTACCAGGGTCCAGACCCGGGCCCACCACTGGTAGTCAGCCTTTCACATTCAAGCCTGCAGGCCATGCACCCCAACCCCTCTCCGGCCTGTTTATCAGCACGGTAGGTTGTTGCCACTGGGTCTCGAACCCAGGACCTTGATAAGAGAGCTTTCCTCCACTCCCTCATCACCAACTGAGCTGCAACTCAGTTGGTGATGAGGGAGTGGAGGAAAGCTCTCTTATCAAGGTCCTGGGTTCGAGACCCAGTGGCAACAACCTACCGTGCTGATAAACAGGCCGGAGAGGGGTTGGGGTGCATGGCCTGCAGGCTTGAATGTGAAAGGCTGACTACCAGTGGTGGGCCCGGGTCTGGACCCTGGTAGGCCGGCGGTGCCAGCGGGTTCCCATGGGATGGGCCTGGACCGTTATAACAGGGAAACCTGTAGATGAAACCTTGTATAGAGGGATAGTTGGCTCCCTATTATACTTGACTGCAAGTAGACCAGATATCATGTATGCTACATGTGTCTGTGCAAGATATCAAGCCTGCCCTAAAGAGTCTCATTTGACAGCAGTCAAAAGAATATTGAGATATCTAAAGGGCACTCCCTATCTAGGCCTCTGGTACCCTAGGAATGGAGATTTTGAACTAACAGGTTATTCAGATGCAGACTTTGCAGGATGCAAAGAAGATAGAAAAAGCACTTCTGGAACCTGTCAATTCCTAGGTGGGAGACTAATTTCATGGAGTAGCAAAAAGCAGACAAGTGTGGCTATCTCCACTGCAGAATCAGAGTATGTGGCTGCAGGAAGTTGCTGTGCTCAACTTCTGTGGATTCAACATCAGTTAGAGGACTATGGATTTCAGGTAAGTAGAACTCCACTCTTTTGTGATTCTACTAGTGCTATTTCAATAGCTAATAATCCTGTATCCCATAGTAGAACAAAACATATTGAAATTAAATATCATTTTCTTAGGGAGCATGTAGAAAGAGAAGATATTTTATTAGAATATGTTAAAACTGATAATCAAGTAGCTGATATGTATACTAAGCCCCTAGAAGAAGCTAAGTTCAATAGATTTAAAATTGAACTAGAAATGATAAACTTAGAGTAAGTTTACAGAATTGAAAATGACTAAGTAAAAAGGTGTCGACACATAGACAAGTCTATGTCGACACAGAATAATGGTGTTGACACTTCAGGAAATAGGTGTCGACACATCTAGGAAGTTGGTGTCGACACTTCTGAATATTAGTGTCGACACATGTCAAGTAGGTGTCGACACTTCTGAATATTAGTGTCGACACATGTCAAGTAGGTGTCGACATATCCAATGTGGTGTCGACACTTAGTATTTACTCAGAATTCTCTAAGTAAAGTCTCGACTATGTGTCGAGTTATGTTGTGTCGACACATAAACAAGTGTCGACACATAAAATCTGTTGACTAAACTTGTGTCGACACATATGTGTCGAGACATTATAAGTCAGTGTCGACACTTATTGCCAGTGTCGACACAATTTAAGTTAGCTGTCCCACCTGTTCATCTTCAAAATTAGAAATGTATAAATAGAATTTTGCCTCAGTTTGTCGACACGCTTTCAAAGTTTCGAGACCAAACTTCAGTGTCGACACCTCTCTTCTCTCAAGACAAATTCTACAAACCCTAATGGCGCCTAAGCTAGAGGAGAACGTCAACGAAGGATACGAGCTGGTGCGCGGCGCTTTCGAAGATGCTGATCAAGAAATCAAGTCTGTCGTAACCCTAGTAGCTGATTCAGGGTTAGAATATCTAGTTTCTGAACCGACAAAAATCTGGAAGAAAGAGGTACTAGAATTCCTCAATGGAGCCAAGGTGGACGAATCTGGATACAAAATCAAATCCAGAGTTCATGGAGCAAAGGTTAAGGTATCCCCTAAGAGCTTGAGGAAAATTCTACAGCTACCAAGAACTCAAGAGGAAGATGAGGTTACAGCTACAAAGACCAGGGAAGCTCTAACCTGGTGTGGACTAGACTCTAAGATGAAGATTGGTTCTGTTTTCAATAGAAAAGGCATGAACAATCAAGGCAAATTCATGTCTGAGATAGTTGGCAAGGTAATTTTAAGCAAGCCAGGAGGGCATGACAGAGTGTCTGCCTCTATGTTCAATATTATGACCAGGATTATCTTCACTCTAAGAACTGATTGGTCTGTTATAGTATTTGAGAAAATCAAAGAAAGCTTGAAGAAGCCCAATCTGGGCAGGATTTTAAGTCTTTATCTTGATGGAGTAATACCTGAAGTTATGAGTACAGCTGCTGGAAGCAAAATAAATCATATGAGAAAAATGGACATGAGGTTGTTCTCCAGATGGGACAGGGTGTTGTCTAAAGAGATGCCAACCCCTGTGAAGATAGTTCCTGAGAAAGAAATTCCTCCAAAGAAGAAAAGGAAGACTGTTCCAGTGGCACAAGATTCCACTAGTAGCTCTGACAGTGAAGAACAGGTTGTCTTCACTCCAAATAAGAATGAGGAAGGGACTGTTGAAAAGACTCCTGCTCCTCAAGATGATGCTGAGATCCAGGGGGAGCTACCACAAGCAAGCCCCATCCACAAGGATCAAAGCCAGGGGGAGCTTCCAGTTGTAGATGAACCCACTACACTGGAAAGTGAATAAGCAACCACAATCATGCTAGAGGTAATCACTGAACTAAACACTATAGATTTTCCTATGGAAGATACTGATTTGTCTGATGTTCATCAGCAAACTCAGCTGGATAGTCAAGTTCCAGATGCTGTTATAGAAGACACATCTGCTGTTGTTCAAGATGTTACTGTTCAAGTGTTATCTGATCCAGTGGTTGAAGAGACCAGAGTTTCTCCAGCTCATTCTCCACAAGAGTTTACAATGGAAGATTTGTTTCTAAATCTGGATCAAGAGTATTTTGATAAAGAAACTACTGCTGAAGGAGATAATGATGCTGCTGAGGGGGAGCAAGTGCACATTCTGGAAGAGCCTGTGAGGCAAGAACCTGAGAATGCACCAGCTGTGCAAACTGAGAGGCCCCCAAGCCCTAAGGAGAGGGTAGATATAGCCAGCTTCTCAGTATCTGAAGATGAGGAGGCTGCCAGGGAAAAGAAAAAGAAACTTTATGTCTTCAAGAGAAGGAGTCAAAGTTATAAGAAGGCTCTACAATCTATTGCACCACAGCCTATAGTTCAGCAAACACCATCAGTTGATTATAGTGCTTTAATGGTGACAATGCAAATTAAACTGGATGAGCACAGACAGGCAATTGAGAAGTATGTAGATGAAGAGCAGAAATCTTTGCAATTTGATCTGGCCCAAGATATCAAGTCAATAAGATTTGAGATGAATCTTAACAAAAAGGAAATGACAGACTGTTTTCACAAGGGTGGAAATGCAGTGGTGTACTTGGCAACACACCAAGAGAAGATAAAAGCACAAGTGGATGACATAGCATTGAAGCAAGGGTATGTTCTTGAAAATCAGCTAAGAATGAATGACAATCTTACTGCTTCCCATAATGCTATTGTCACAGAATTAAAGAACCAGGCTGCTGGACCTTCTACCTCTACTGCTACTGTTAAAGCTGAATTTGACAAGGTATTTCAAGAAGAAATCAATGCTGTTAAGACTGCTATTCAAGACTCCCAGAAGGCCATATCTGAACAACTTAAAAAGCTCAAACCTTTCTTTAAAGATGGAGTCAGATACTTGGATAATCAAATCAAATTCCATAAGGATGATGTCAGAGATCATATGGCTAGAGAAGTCATAAAGGGGGAGAGAGTTTTAGTCAAAGCTAGCTCTGATCATGCCAAATGGATATCTAATTCCATCAGAGCTACACTGGGCTATCCTCCACTTTGTGATGATGACAATATTGCAGAATCTGGAATTCAGCCTGCATATCTTGGAGGTGAGCAACCAGAAGTAGCTCATGTGATCTATCCTCCACCAGATTTTGAAATGGTGCAAGCTGATATTCATCACATGTATAGCCCAACTGAAGGGAAGTCTAATGTCATTCTGGAGAAAGTGGTTCAGCCTATATCTGAAGCTATGCAAGCAGCTCTTCAGAAAGAAGAAGAAACTCTACAAAAAGAAGAAGAGACAAGATTGTCTAAGAAGAGGTTTATGGAACAAGCTGAACAAAGGCCAGACTTTGAGCAGTGGAGCCCTACCTCAAGGAATATCATTTTAACTGCCTGGAAAGCTGCCAAAGATAATGTGCATGACAGGAACAAATGGTTTTCTGAAGCTGAATGGAGAAAATATGAGATCAGGCAGGAGGCAATAGTCCAGTATAGAAGGAAGGCCAAGATGGGAAAGCTACCTCCTACTGCTCTGGAGCCTAGCAAGTACTTTCCAAAGCCATACCATTACTTTGAAAGACAAAAGATCAAAGCAGAAGAGCTTAAGAAGAAATACTTGAAAGGCAAGAAGCCTGCTGATGCTGAAGTTGCTGATGCTCCTGTTCAAGCTAAAGTTCAAGCTGGAAAAGGCATAGTGATTAAGGAACCAGAACAGAAATAGCTTAGAACATTTCTTAAGTTTACCATGTATTCTTTTGATATAAATCATGTTGTAAACTTTTGACAAAGAATATGACAAAGTATTGGAACAATGTTTTGTATGATAAATTTGTTGTGTTAAATTTATTTCATAATTGTTCTGTGATGCAATCTATCTGTATATGCATGTTAGTTTTATACATGTGATGTACTTTCCTGTTTACATAATCCTGTCTTACATCATTTTGTATTGTTATTATGAATGGTGTATATCATTGACTAAGGGTTATGACTTCTCCAAATAGGGGGAGATTGTTGGGTACATTGGTCTAAATGTACCTGATTTGAAGAAGCCTCACCCAACTCAATGATATACATCAAAATATATTTGATGTATTTTGAGTTACAAGTGCAGGTTAAGTATTTGCAGGAAATGATGAAAAAGTTTCTAAGTCCATGTGTCGACACCCAGAGGGAAAGTGTCGACACTTAAGAAGACTTGTGTCGACACCCAGGCAAGCAGTGTCGACACTTGGAGTCATTATGTCGACACCAGGGATGCTGAGTCGACACCAGACAGAAAGTGTCGACACAAGGAGCTGTGTCGACACTCAATGAAGAAAAGCCAGTAAAGCTGTGTCGACACTTAACAGTTGTATCGACACCCAGTAAAGTTGTGTCTACATCAGAAAGTGTCGACACTTGGAGCTGTGTCGACACTCAGCAAAAGTCAGCAGAGACTAAGTACAAGTGTCGACACTCAGAACAATGTGTCGACACTTAGCAGAAGAGTCAACACTTGAAGTAAGTGTCGACACCCAGAACAATGTGTCGACACTTAGCTGAAGACTCAACACTTGAATAAAGTGTCGACACAAGGAGCTGTGTCGACACTTAGCAAAGAACAACAAAGCTCAAGAATATTCTAAGTACAAGTGTCGACACTAAGACTATGTGTCGACACTCAGCTGAAGTCTCAACAGAAGAATCAAGTGTCGACACTCAGCAAGTATCAACACTGAAGACTATGCGTCGACACCAAGAAGTAGTGTCGACACTTGACAGATACAACACATGAAGATGTGTCGACACAAAGGTGTTGTGTCGACACTTAGAAGAATTCAGCAAAAGATAGAAGATCAAGTACTTGTGTCGACACTCAATTTCAGTGTCGACACATGCAGAAGAAACTGTGTCGAGACATAGAATCTACAACACAAGGAGTTGTGTCGACACCTTGTAGACTTGTGTCGACACTTACACAACTTGTGTCGACACTTGGTCTATAAGTGTCGACACTTAAAGACAGAAAATCTCGACACTTTCAGACAGTTAGAGAACTTTCAAGAACTGAATGGATGACTTGACAGCTGCCGTTCCAGCCGGTCTACATCACCTGTCAGAGATGTCAGAAGACAGTTATGAACCGGAACAGCCGGTTACCATGAAGAAGGCCTATAAATAGGCTCATACAGTCTACAGAAACAGTGGTTCAAAGGTGGTTCACAGAGTTGTTCAATTTATTGATCAAGTATCTAAACAAGAAGATCTAGCTGTCCAAGTGCAGATCTAAGAAGTTGGAGAGAGAGGGCTCCATCCAAGAAATCAGCCGTTGGAACTAGGCTGAGAAGAAGGGTTCAGATTTATTCTGGATCTTAAGAAGCAGAGGTCAAGGATCAACTGCAGAAGGAGTCAATCTTATTGAGTTCTACTTTCAAGAAGCTTTGAAGAAAGCTAAGTCAGATTGAATCCAGCTGAGTTTTTCCAAGAACTCATCAAGAAACTCACAACTCCCCTCACTTGTTTCTGAGTTGCTGAGTTATCATTTGTAAATTCATTTTTATCTTATAGGATCCTTTGGATCTGAGTGTTTGTAAGCCTGTAATTATAAAGGCTGAGTGTAGGACTTGGGAGCCTGAGTGTAGGAGATTGGAATCTCTGAGTGTAGGCCTTTTGTGGCTGAGTGTAGGCCTGGGTGGCTGAGTGTAGGCCTTTGTGGCTGAGTGTAGGCTTTGTGGAAAAGCTGAGTTGTAGGGCCTTGGGCCTGAGGTGTAGGAACCAGTTTGGGTTCTGAGATAGTGGAGAAGATTGGCTGAATCTAGTACACTGCTAGATAGGCGAAGAGGGAAAGTGGATGTACCCAAACCTTGGGGAACCACTATAAAACTGTGTGTCTTCTGTGTGCTGTGATTAACTGTGAATGCTGTGTGATTGCTGTGCTAAAGTAGATTAAAATCTGTGTTGTAAACTGATTGCTGCCATAAAAAGTTAAAAAGAATTAAGTCACCTATTCCCCCCCCCTCTAGGTGTTTAGGTACTATATCTTTCACTCCCCTTCTTCGATGGAGGGGCGGAACAGGTCGGCGATGGTGCCCCCCGCCCGGGGGCCATGCTTTGCTAGCTGGTCGGCTTGTTCATTCTCTCCCCTTGGCACGTGTCAGATGGAGAAGGTCTGAAAGGTGCCTATGACCCCCTTCACTTTGGCCAAGTATGATTTCAGGGTGGGTTCCCTTGCTTCGAACTCCCCGTTGATCTGGGAAGTCACCACCATGGAGTCAGTTAGGACCTCCACATCCAGCACCCCCAGCTCCCTGGCCAGGCGCAGCCCTGCTATCACGGCCTCGTACTCGGCCTGGTTGTTGGTAATGGGAAAGTGCACCACCACCGTCTGCTCAATCTGAGTCCCTTGAGGGCTTTCTAGGACCACCCCCACTCCAAGGGAATGCCTCCCTGAGGCTCCATCCACCCTCACTTTCCAAGGAGTCAGGCGGGTGAGCTCTTCCTCCGCCACTTCCACCACGTAGTCGGCTAGGAAGTCGGCCATCGCCTGAGCTTTGATCGAGAGCCGCGGAACGAAGGAGACATCGAACTCGCTCAGCTCTACCGACCATTTAGCCAACCGTCCTGAATGCTCCACCCCCTCGAAGATGTTGCGGAGGGGATGGTCGGTCACCACTCGGATTGAGTGTGCCTGGAAGTAAGGTCGCAGCCGCCGAGCCGAGATGATTAGGGCGAATGCAAGCTTCTCCAAGATCGGATACCGGAGCTCGGCCTTCCTCAGGACCCGGCTGACGTAATAAATAGGGAGTTGTCTCTTTCCCTCTTCTCGAACCAAGACGGAGCTCAGAGCCTCTGCCCCGACCCCGAGATATAAGAACAAATCCTCCCCCTCCTTCGGCCCTTGGAGCAGCGGAGCCTGTGTCAACTGCACCTTGAGGGCCTAGAATGTCTCCTCGCATTCCTTGGTCCATTTAAACCTCTGACCACCCCTCGGCATTTTGAAGAAGGGGGAGCACTTCTCCCCTGCCCGAGAAAGGAAGCGACTTAGCCCTGCTAGCTTCCCCGTCATCCGTTGGACCTCCTTCGCATTCCGCAGGGACCAGCTCTAAGATAACCCTGACCTTATCTGGGTTGGGCTCGACCCCCGCGGGGGTGAGGAGGTGTCCCAAGAACTTTCCCCTGCTGGCCCCGAAGACACATTTCAGGGGATTCAACCGCATCTTGTATTTGCGCAGGGTGGTGAAGGTCTCCTCCAGGTACCGGAGGTGGGAGTCCACATCCCGACTCTTGATCATGAGGTCATCTACATACACCTCCAAATTCCTCCCCCTCTGCTCCTTGAAGACCCTATCCATCATTTTTTGGTAGGTGGCCCCAGCATTCTTCAGCCCGAATGGCATCATCTTGTAGCAGTAGCAGCCATCCCCTGTGATGAATGAGACATCCTTGACGTCCGGGGGTGCATCCTGATCTGATGGTAACCTGAAAAGGCATCTAAAAACTCATTACAGAAAAGCCGATGGCTGAGTCAACCAGCGCGTCGATCCGAGGCAAAGGATAACAGTACTTAGGACAAGCTTTATTAAGTAAGGAAAAATCGATACACATTCTCCATCGACCGTCTCCTTTTTTAACCATCACGACGTTGGAGACCCAGCCGGGGTACTGAATCTCGAACACGAAGCCCGCCTTGAGGAGCTTTGCCACCTCCTCCCTGATGGGCTCCGCCAGCTTGTCTGTCGTGGATCTCTTTTTCTGCTGAACGGGGCGTGTTTCCGGGTCCAGGTTGAGGCGGTGGCAAGCCACATCCGCGTCAACCCCCGACATCTCCGCGACATCCTAGGCGAAGATGTCCACGTTCTTCTGGATGCACTCCAGCATCCTGCCTTGGCCCTCCGGGGTCAGCCCTCCGCTGACGCGAATCTTCTCCATCCTACCTCCCCGGGTGAGCACCTCCAGCTCCACCACTTCCTTTGCCGCCTCCAGCCTGGATTTCTCCCCCCATCCTTCGGCATCCCCTTCCTCTGGAATGGGGACCTCTACTTCCACCTCTTCTCCCGCCCCCTCACTTCGGCCACCTCCTCCAGATCTCCTCCTGCCGCCTCTCCTGCGTGGTCCTTCACTTCTGGCTCCTCCCCTCCTGCCTCCTGCTCAACCTCCTCCATCCTCCGTCCCATCTCCTCGGCTCCCTCCTGCCAAGAGATGGTGTTCACCGCAGTGACATAACACTCCCGCGCCACCTTTGGGTCCCCCCTGACCCTGACCTGGACCCCCTCAGCATTGAACTTCAAACACTGATGAAAAGACGAGGGGACGCAGCAAAAGGCGCTGATGAGAGGCCTCCCGAAGATGGCGCTGTAGATGTTGGGGGCGTCCACAATGACGAACTTGCAGTTTCGGGACTGCCCCCCCCCCCCCCAAGGTGACATGGAGGCCAACTCCTCCCTCTACTTCCTTCCTTTCTCCTGAGAACCCGAACAAGGGCCCGTCCGAGGCCAGCACCCTCTTAGCCTCCACCTTCATCGCGTCAAACGCCTTTTTGAAGATGACGTTGACGGAGCTCCCGTTGTCCACGAGGATCCGAGAGATAGTGAAATTCTCGATGGCGGCTTTGATGACCAGCGCATCACAGAACGGATCCTCGTGGTCTGGCATATCACTCCTGGAGAAGGTGATCCTCTCCTCCGGTGGCGGGGTTTGGGATGTAGAGGCGACGCTCCGCCGGTACATGGTATGGAGACTTGCCTTGCGGGAAGCCTCGATCCCCACTCCCCCGTGGATCACTCCGATCCCTCCTCGGGTCCCGACATCCACCCGGTCTTCGCAACGATCCTCCTCCGCCCGAGGCAGGACCTCCTCGATCCTCACTTCTTGCCGCGCCTCCTGCTGCTGCTGCCGCTCCCTATTCCCTCTCATCTCCAAGAATTCCGGGAACGTGGCCGTTGCGTGCCCTTCTTCCTGATGGAAGTCGCAATAGGGCAGCTCCACCCTGACCTCCCTTCTCCTCCTCCTCATGATCCCCCTCCTTGCTCCCAAAGCTATGACCATGTCCTCCTCCTGATCGGGGAGCCAGGGCCTCTGGCCCTGCCTCCAGCCCGGAGGATGGAACTGCTCTTGCCTCCCCTGATGGTGACCCCTTCCGTAGTATTCTCTTGGTGGCCCCTGCCCCTGCCACTCAGGTCTCCAGCCCAGCCGACGGTCGGGCTCCTGGTGCCCCCACCTCGGCTGTTGTTGCCACTGGAGCTGCCTTTGCTCCCTCTGCCTAGGTTCTCCTCTTCTCTACTCCTGTGCTTTTCCTCCTCTCGACTCTTTCTCTTCCTCGGTGGCCCACCTGGCTAGCTTTCTTGCAAACTCCGGATTCGACGCCTCCCCGTCGACCTCTCTCGCCGCCCTCTCCATCAACTCCTCGTAGGAGAGAGGGGGAACTCTCTTCAGCTCCATTCGGAAGAACCCCTGCTGCAGGCCTAGGATAAAGGCCATCATCAGACTATGGCCCGGCATCTCCTGGACCTGGGTAACTTCCTCCTGAAATCAGTCCACGTAGCTCCCCAACGTCTCGTTCACTCCTTGCTTAATGTGGAACAAAGACTCAGACTCCTTCTTCCTCTTCTTCGAAGTAGTGAACCTCAGCATGAACCCTCGGCGCAGGTCCTCGAAGAAGTAGATGGAACTAGCTGGCAGCTGGTGGAACCACTCCCTTGCCTTCTCCCGGAGGGTGTTGGCGAAGAGTCGGCATTTGAATCCATCCGACATCTGACGGATGGAGACCACATCCTCGAACCATTAGACGTGCTGGACCGGATCCCCCTTCCTGGTGTAGTAGGACATCTCGGGTTCCCTGAACCCATCTGGGACGGGGGCTGAGGAGACCAGCTCGCTGAAGCGACTGCCCCCCCCCCCCCCCCCACTAGGCGAGCCGGCGAGACTCGCGAGCCCAACTCGCCGAACCTGCCTCGGCCATGCCGAGCCGGGGAAGAGCTCGCGCCCCGGGAGCTCGCACCTTCGGCCTTCCTCGGCCACTTCCTTCCCAGCTCGCCGGCCAGGAGCGTCCTCGACTAAAGAGGGGGCGGCCGCGATCTGGGCTGCCGGAGTCGAGTACTCGGCCCGCGCGCCGAGTGCGAACTTGACGAGGCCCAACACCTCGTTCCTGAAGTCCTCCAACATTCCCACCATTGCGAGAGGCGGGGGGGGGGGGGGGGGGGCGGTGAATCCTGCCTGTCAGATCCTTGTCCTCCCGTCATTGAGCTCGCCGAAGCCTTTCTGCACTGACCACTCTCCACGCTCACTGCACCAAAATGTTGAAACCGGAATCCGGCCTCTTGTGGAGTTCGACCCTTGGGGAAGGGGTGGTCTCGCGCCTACTTTGCTCCTGCAAGAAAAACAACGAAGAAGACAAGAAGAAACAGACCCAAGGGCTCGACAGGGAGGTCCCACCACAAACCCGGAAGATCTCTGAGCGCTTCCCCTCCTTAGCCAGAAGCCGAGCTAAGGTACCCTCAGAAAGCACTTGAAAACGAGAGTAAGTAGGCACTCAAAGCGTGCCCTCTGAGGTACCCCTTGTGTCTTATTTATAGTTTTTTGGAATCTGAACTGCCAATAACCAGAAGAACTGACCTGAAAATACCAAAAAGCCCTTGGTTGGGTCTGCCAACAGCCAAACTCCGCTGTCCTGAGCAGCTATGCGCAGTCCAACTTGGTCTGCCAACAGCGTGGCTCCGCTGTTTGGAGAAGCTATTCGCACCCATGGGGAGTCAGCTCGCCTCCAATTCCCCTCCGCGGGAGGCGGGTGCGACCTGGCTCTAGCGGCCTGCCTATCCTTCCTAGGCGAACGCGAGCCGGGCCGCGGGAACCCGCCAGTCCTCTACCGAGGCGGACCGGCAACCAGGTCGTGTGTAGGGGGGACTGGTAGTGATCGTGACCTTCCGATCGGCTCGCAGGTCGCAGGTCGCCGAGCCCCTCCGCGAGTACCGGCTCGACGATTGGCGCCCCCTGCTCTGGCCGACGATTCTCCGAGCGGACCAGCCCTTTGCGGACCAGCTCGGCGATCGGCCCGCTCGACGATCGACGATCGGTTCGCTCGACGATCGGCAATCGGCTCGCTCGCTCGAACTAGGCGGGAGCGGACCAGCCCTTTGTCGCATGCCTGCTTGTTGCGTGGATGCGGGCCGCAGGGCCGGTTCGCTCGATCTTCCTGGCAGGACCCGCTCGGCGAACACGGGGTTGTACAGCCGTAGAGGCAAAGCTGGCAGGAGAGGACAGCAGGGCCGAGCAGCTCCCCTGGAGGCCTACGCACTGGACTTGCAGCACGGACTGGCCCCTGACGTAGTTATAGGTATATACTTTAGGCGATTGGGAGATACCAGATCTTACTACTGATATTGTATATTACTTGTATATATGTGCTTACATCTTCTGTATTAGTTAGATGATATATATGTATATACTACCCTTATCGCCAGGAATCTTATTGGTAGAAGGACACCCTGCCAAGACCCTTTTGAACACATGAGCGACACATTCTTTCGTTTCCCACGAATTCATCGCAACAAAAGAGAACGTTATTCGTTTAACCGAACTATCTATATGAATCTGTTTACCGGATGGGTCGGATATGACATCTACGGAAAAGTGCTCGTTCCAGGCTGTGCTGGGAGAAGTAGAATTTGAGATCTACGCAACCATCCTAACAATAACCAGATTTGACATTATTCTGGGGATAAACTGGCTGGCCGAGCACCAAGCACAGATAAACTGTTCCATGCGAGAAGTCCGGCTATAGAACCCAAATGGCCAGAGCGTCACATTGATAGGTGTGCCCTCTGTCTCATGCATCATTCTGACTTCTACGTACATTATGAAATCAGTCCGGCAGAAGGACGAAGTATACCTTATCTATTTCGAGATGGAAGACAAAACCCAGGTGCTCGCCAAAGTTCCAGTAGTCCGCGACTTTCTAGATATTTTCCCTGAGTCCCTCCCGGGATTGCCACCCCAGCGAGAGGTCGACTTTCAGATTGAGCTCGTGTCCGGAGCACGGCCAGTATCACAAGCCCCCTACCGGATGGCCCCAAGAGAGCTGACTGAACTGAAAATCCAACTACAGGAACTAATAGATGCTGGATTCGTCCATCCTAGTTCCTTGCCCTGGGGAGCCCTGGTGCTTTTCGTCAAGAAGAAAGACGGGACACTGCGACTGTGCATCGACTACAGGGAACTAAATAAGCTTACTATACGCAACACATACCCCCTCCCTAGGATCGACGAACTGTTTGATCAGTTGCAAGGTGCATCCGTGTTCTCCAAGATGGACCTGAGATCCGGCTATTATCAGCTTTGAATCCGAGAGGAAGATATTCCCAAGACTGCCTTCATCTCCCGATACGGTCTATATGAGTTCCTAGTGATGCCCTTCGGGCTCACCAACCCCCCGTCCGCCTTCATGGCCCTTATGAATAAAGTCTTCGAACCCTTCTTGGATCATTTTGTCATCGTCTTCATAGACAACATCTTAATCTACTCGAAGACCAAGAGACCATACTCGGCACCTGCAGATGGTGCTATTAAAACTCCGGGAGCACTCTCTCTTCGCCAAATTCAGTAAGTGTGAGTTTTAGCTAGGAGAAGTTGAATTCTTGGGCCACATGATAAACAATGAAGGAGTAGCAGTAGACCAAGCCAAGATCCAGGCAGTACAAAATTGGCCGCTACTCAGGACGACTGCGGACATCCGGAGTTTTCTCAGTCTGCCGGATGCTACAGGAAGTTCGTTGAAGGTTTTTCCAAGATTACCCTACCCCTAACTGCTCTCACCAGGAAAGACGTCACATTCTGATGGACGCTGGAGTGCGAGGCTGAGTTCGTCGAACTGAAGAAGCGGCTGACTTCTGCGCTAATCCTTACGATCCCCACAGGGATCGAGGGATTCCAAATTTACACTAATGCCTCCCTGAAGGGATTGAGAGCTGTTCTAATGCAGCATGGCAGGGTAGTGGCCTACGCATCTCGGTAATTAAAGCCGCATGAATTAAATTACGCAGCACATGATTTAGAGTTGGGCGTCGTCGTCTTTGCCCTTAAAATCTGGAGGCCTTATCTGTACGGAGTAAGATGTGAGATATTCTCCGACCACAAGAGCCTCAAGTATATCTTCACGCAGAAATAGTTGAATCTCTGGCAGCACCAATGGCTAGAATTCCTATGCGATTATGACTTCGCTCTCCAATATCACCCCAAAAAAACTAGCAGAGCCGCTGACGCCTTGAGACACTAGCGTGCGATAGCCGGGAGTTGGATGGAGCAGATCCCTAAGGAGCTATTCCAGTCCTTGATAGACTAGGAGATTTCACTAGTTGCCCGAAGAGATCTGGAAGAGTACCATGCTCAGCTGTATTGGATGGAGATCCAATGCGACATCCGAGACCGGATACGCGAAGCTCAGAAGATCGACCCAGAGGTAATGCCGATCATCCGATCTCCACAAGGAGGGGCATAGGAGGATTATAATCTGCATGACGGGATTCTACAATTCAAGCATCGCATATTCGTTCCCGCTACCGGAGGAATTCATGAAGAAATTCTGCAAGAGACTCATTAGTCCAGGTACTCGATTCACCTTAGCGTGGTTAAGATGTACGTGGACCTGCGCAGGACCATTTATTGACCTGGAATGAAAAGTGATGTCACTAACCTCGTGGCGCAGTGTCAGACCTGTCAGAAGGCTAAAGCCGAATGTCGCAGTCCAGAAGGCCTATTACAGCCCCTGTCGATACCAGAATGGAAGTTCAAAGATATCTCCATGGACTTCGTCCACGGCCTACCTCGATCCCGCGCTGGGAATGATTCAATTTGGGTGGTCATAGATCGACTCACCAAGGTAGCGCGGTTCATTTCAAATCGACAGGGTGACAGAGTGGATATCCTGGCCAGAATGTTCCTAGAGCAAGTGGTTTGATTCCACGGAGTACCAAAGTCCATCGTATCAGATCGTGACGGGCGTTTTACATCTAAGTAGTGGAGGCGGGTACAGGCATACTTGAGAACCAAATTAATTGGCCTTCAGCACCACCTTCCACCCGCAGACAGACAGACAGACGGAGAGGACGAATCGGACGATGGAGGATCTTCTTCAATTGTGCATAGTGGAACACAATGAGTTGTGGGAGCAGCTGCTGCCACTAGTCGAATTCTCTTACAATAACATTTACCAGGCTAGCATTAAGATGACTCCGTACGAAGCATTGTATGGGAGACGTTGTCGAACCCCGTTGACTTAGGCTCAGGAAGAGGACCCGGAAGCCTTGGGAGTGGCTTACATTGATGACACTACGACAGCGATACAGCTGATCCAGGAGTGAATGCGGGAAGCACAGAGTCGACAGGCCAAGTACTATGATGCGCAACACCGACCGGTGGAGTTTAACGTGAGGGAGATGGTGTTTTTGAAAATAAAGCCCATGCATGGTGTCTCCCGGTTGAGAAAGCAGAAAAAGTTAGATCCCCGCTACTTGGGCCCCTATCCGGTGATAGAGCGTGTTGGCCCTGTCGCCTATCGTTTAGCCTTGCCCCCAGAGTTGGGGAATCTTCACAATGTGTTTCATGTATCTTCCTTGAGACGAGTCCTCCGGCAACCAGAGCAGCACCTTTCTACGCCACCGGTGCAACTACTGTCAGATAGATCAGTTCAGCTCAAACCCGTCATAGTAGTAGATTACAAGGTGAAGACACTACTTAACAAGACCATCCTGATGGTTAAGATACTATGGTCAAACTGCATATGAGAGGAGTTCACGTGGGAACCTGAAGCACTCCGCCGAGAGAAGCACCCAGAGATCTTTCCCCAGGTATGTTACTTTTCCCCCTACTTCAAGCAAATGTTCGGGGACAAAAACCCTTTTATTTTTATTGGATTGTGACATCCCGACTTTTATTGGGCCACCAGAGCCCTAGTGGGCCAAACAAAAGTGGTCCGAACCCTACCCATGACCCGGTGGGAGATAACACTAGGCCGGAAATAGAGCTAGAGAACTTCGAATTGAGTTCTATCAGTTCCTATGACCTCGTATAGTCGATACGAGTACACGAAACTCGTTCAGTTGGACCCCGAGGTTATATAGTGGATGTGACTATTCCTCGTAAAACGCAACGAGAGCAAGATTTTGGATATCGAGTTAGAGAACTTCGAATTGAGTTCTGTCGATTTCAGTGACCTTATATAACCTATATGGGTGCATCGGAACCCGTCCAATCACAATCTGAGATGTAACGACAGATTTAGACACTTTGACCGCTTTAGCGCGCTGCTACGCGCAAATTTTGGACTTTCGCCAAACGGACTCCGATTCAACCCCAGTCAGTGGCGTTGGACTCGTGTGGTCAATACAAAGTCAACGAAACTCGTCCCAGTCAATTTCTACGACATTCGGTCAACCCGAGGTCAAATCAAGCATAGTCGTGCACCGAAAAGCGTGCGCACACCAATTGAGACACGACACCCGAACTTTGACCCGACCCCGATGACTTGGACCCACATTGACTTTGACCAGCAAGGGGGACCCACCCTAGGGTTGACTTGGTCAAACCCCCCTAAAAATCTATTTTGGATTTTTCTCCAAATGGGGGGCCCACCCCCTCTTCATGACCACTTAGGGTCTTTCCCCTCACCCACTTTGCCCCCCCAACCAACAAACCGCCCACTATAAGTGGACGCCCACCACTACCTCTCCTCTCCTCTCTTTCTCCCTCTCTTATTTAAAAGCCCGAGCCCATAAGGGCTTAGCCCTTTTTCCCCACATGGGGGAAATGTTGGGGCCTCCAGCTGTCCTTAGACAACTAGAGGGTGGGGATTAATCCCTCCCTAAGGAGGGATTAATCCCACATTGGCTATGGGAGGAGAGCCCATCCTCCCCAAGCCTATAAAAGACCCCTCCCCTCCTCCTCTTCCCCGTCAAACTCTCTGAGCAACCCCCTCCCCCCTGCCCAACCCCTGCCGGAGCCCAGGCGGCCGGAAAATGCAAGCCAAGGGGCCTCCCCCACCACCACCGCAACCTTTTGCATTGCCGACCAGGCCGGCCCCTCTCGAGCCCACCAAACTCAGGTGGAGACCTTCTCCCTCCCCCTTCCCTATCCTGGACGACTTGCATGCGCCTCCCGATGGCCGGAGCGCCGCCGGCGCCACCCGAGCCATGCTCCAGGCTGGGTGGTGCCCAAGGAGGAAAGCTCCTCCCCTAGCGCCGGTGGTGGTGCTGGGGGAGTGCCAGACCACTGGGGGAGGTGACCCCTAGCGGAGGAGAGCACTAGTGACGCTGGAAAATGCGGCTCCGGTGTCACCCACAAAACAGAGCAATGCTCTGTTTAGAGCTGGCGGCGTCCACCAGCGGCGTAAGGCCGTCGGGCCACCGCCGTCGAGAAGCCCGACCCCCGGTGCACCGGCCGGGGGTAGAGCGGTAGGCGGCCAACCACCCGGGGAGCAGGTGTGGTGCGGTTGCGCCGGGAGCAGAGCCCTTGCCACCCCAGGCTCTCGGGTTAGGTTTTACAATGGCAGCCGGCGGCGCTAGGCCGCCGGACCACCGCACAGAGGGTCGACAGCCCCCGGTGAGTCAATCGGGGCCAGCAACGGCGGCTGGACGGCGGTGGTGGAGGTTGCCACCCTCCACACCGCCGGGAAGCACAGCAGCCGTCCGATCTCAAGATGAGATCGGACGAACCCGTTTACCTTAATGCCCGCCCTCCGCCTCCTCTTTTGTACCCCCACAGCGGATCCGTGGTTGATCCACTGTAGGGAAGCACTGGCCTTTAGCGCTGTGCGGCTCGATCTCAGCCGCAGGATCCTATTTGATCTGCTAATTGCAGACCATTTCATTATCAGAAATTTGTAAAAATTCCTGGGCCAAACATAGGCCCCTAGGGGAAAAGTGATCAACATGAAAAATATTTCCCATGATGAGGGTCTCCTCCACAATAAGTTTGAGAATTTTTGGAGTTGAATTAGTATTTTTAAAAGTCAAAATAAACATTTTTTGGCCAAATTAAAATCCCAAAATACTTGGGAAGATTATAAAAAAATTACTAGGCTCATTTTAGACCCTCCTAAGGGTTGTATCAAAATTTTGGGTCATGGGGATATGTTTTGATATTTTTCCTAAAATTTGGAAGCCTAGGGTCGTGCTCAGAACGGTTTTGGCTCATTTTCTCTCGAAGGTGAAAATTGGAGCGCGCGACCACCCTTTTATAATCAAATAAGTAATTCAAACTATCTTATCGACGAGAGTGGCCGAGGCAAGTGACTAAGCTCCGGGAATTCCGAGATTTCGTAAAACAGTCGAGTGCCTCGACTCTCGGGTGAATTGGGCACGCTCGAAAGGTGAGAGTACGAGTAATGAGTTAGGAGTTGTTCTCGACGAATAATAAGAATGTGACTCCTAACAAACCCTTGATCCATTAAGCCGTAATAAATATGGTGCAACCAAATTAATTGGATCATAATAATTGGTGTAACCCAATAAAATCTCTTTTAAATCTGAGATGGAATTGAAGCCTCCTGAATAGGAGTGATTGGACTACTAACCATTTTATTTGTGTTTTCTCCAGTCTCGCACTGGTTAAGCTTATTTCAATACTTTCAATTTAGTACTACTCCAATCTCACACTGGTCAAGCTTATTTCAGTACTTTCGGTTCAGTACTACTCCAGTCTCGCACTAGTCAAGCTTATTTCAGTACATTCGGTTCAGTTCTACTCCAGTCTCACACTGGTCAAGCTTATTTCAGTACTTTCGGTTCAGTACTACTCTAGTCTCGCACTAGTCAAGCTTATTTCAGTACTTTTGGTTCAGTACTACTCCAGTCTCGCACTGGTCAAGCTTATTTCAGTACTTTCTGTTCAGTACTACTCCAGTCTCGTACTGGTCAAGCTTATTTCAATACTTTCAATTCATTACTATTCCAGTCTCGCATTAGTCAAGCTTATTTCAGTACTTTCTATTCAGTACTCCTCCAGTCTCGCACTAGTCAAGCATATCTCAGTACTTTCTATTCAGTACTACTCCAGTCTCGTACTGGTCACATTTCATTCCAGCACTTTAAATAAGCAGCATAATCACCGCACTAGTCCTCATTGCCATTTACTATTATAATCCCGGGTCCTGCTCTGACGAGCAATCGTTGTTAAATTTGAGCCTTAGTTGGGGATAACCGGAGATGAAGTAGTCCTCCAGGTCTATCCCCAAATAATGCGCTCCCACACTCCTTGACGAAAGTAGAGCTTAGCGCCGCCACCCGAAGTTTAAGCTTAGTAGGGCAGGCCGACGTAGACTCGATGTGTTTTATGATTGCCATTTGTTTGATTGTTGTAAATTGCTTGGGGTGAAATAGTGGCGGGTCAGTCCCTCCCGCAGACCGTTCGTACTGGTGTGGGAAGGTCGACGACTCAAGGAGATAGGGAGATGGTTACCACGGGTGACCGACCGCTATATTATTCTCCGTCGTGTTTTCCTCCGCTGGTCGTCCAAAACGATTCGCCGGATGTCGCACACATCCAGGTGTACACAAGGTTGTACGTTAGGGCCTAGGGATGTGCGGTACGACCACCCCCAGAAGTGGCAGGACTGGCCATTGTCACCGATGGCCACCTCGGTGAGGCCCGCGGGGCTCGCTACCCTGCTAAAATAAAAGCGGTCCAAACTATGTCGACATAGGGTTTGTGTGCGCGGCTATGAATGCCTGCGGTGTGCGCGCGGCTATGAATGCCTGCGGTGTGTGCGCGACTATGAATGCCTGCGGTGTTAGCGCGGCTATGAACGCTTGCGATACAAGATGTGAAAACCTGATGTGCTGATGTGCTAGTGGAGTCTTGTTATAACTTATTTTTATGTCTGTTGCTTTTCCCAGTTATACTATCCTGCACTCTTTTATAGTTGCTCCTAGCTATACATATATGAAATGTTGTGCTAACCCTCTCTTGCTTTGACTATTTACTTCTGTTGGGTGGGTGTGTGCTCATCCCCAGGATATGGATCCGGGGAGGAGATTTATTTCCACTTAGCTATGTGACTAACGGTTATCTAAATAACCATTCACAGGAAATGGAGCATCGTAGTGACCCGCTGCCGCAGGAGATTATGCCAGTGGCTAGGACTACTCGAGCAGATGCACCCCCGACATCCTCGAAGTTTAGAGACGTGAGCACCGCCGAGCAGCATAGGGAGAGTGAGTGTGAGGGTTATATGTAGTATGTGTATAGCTCACGGGCTTATATAAACACTTAGGCTTCGTCCCTAGAACCTCTGTATTATTATATGATGTGTTATATAAATCTGCAGTGGTTTCCTGATAATGCTTCCGCTACACTCTGATGGGTTGTGAATGTTGTGATTCGAGCCGAGCAAGGCGGCCAACTAGTGCTTAGATAGGGTGGATCCTTCCCCCTAAGGAGCATCTGGGTGGATGTCTTGGGTCAATAGTATCCCCTCCGGCCTAACCCGGATCAAAGTTGGGGGGGATTGTGTACAACTCATATTCGTCGAGGGTGGGCCCCTCTAGAGCCAGACCAACAAGAGTCAAAGTCAGTAAGTCAAGACAAAAGTCAGAGTCAACGCGCAAGACAGCAGAAGGTCTGAGCGAGTGTTGCGAGCTCCCCTCGCATACTCGTCAGGTAGGCGACTAGGGCGGTTACTCGCCCAACCGAGTGAGCTCCTCTAAGAAGTCGCCTAATCGCTAGTGGTGGGGCTGTAAATAAGCCCCCCCTTTGGATTTGTCTATAAATAGGACCTTAGGGGTACGAGGATAAAGACTTCGGAATCTCGCAAAATATCTCGACCACCTCATTTCCTAGACTTCGAGCTGGGCCTTTGGATCCTTTCTTCAGAGAGATAGGTCGCGAGCTAGCGACTATCCATCTTAGTCGCCGCCTTGACTTAGTCGGCAGTTAGGATCTACCTTGTACCCTGCACGACCATCTTTGGTTGTGGAGGGGAAGCTTCTTTTAAGCATCCAGATATGTGGTGGGACCTCCCTACCGCAGCGCCTGAGGTCTTTTTTGTTGTCTTACTGTTTTTGTGTCCTAGCCCGTTAGCCATCAAGCTTGACCACTGAACCGATAATCTTAGACTGTCTTGATTCGAATTTAAGAGTAGAGATTTTTTTGACTTCAACATGTAGATCATGGACTATCTCAAAAAATGAGAATTTAATGAGATGCCTGGATGCTTTTAATAATTAATTAACAGTTAAATTCTCTGAATTGATTAAACAGAGGACCTAATTCCAAAGTAAAATTTTAGCAAACATTAAGGCTGTGTTTGAAAATCCGACGAGAGGCCGTTCCGTCGAGGCCGAGCCTGAGGCGCGGCATTTGGGAAGAAAATGTGAGCTCCCTTTCACGACAGCCGGCGGGGCCGAGCCGAAGGTGCTGCTTATGGGTTACTAATGAGGCCTCCCTTCAGCGACGGCCAGCGTGAACAGATGGGCGGGGGCCGTTTTCCTCCCATTGCGACCGGCCGGATGCGCCACCACCGAGCCATTTTTTCGCTCCCCTGGCGTGCCACCAGGCCAGTTCCTGTTGGGTCCTCAAACACAGCCCTAGGAAGATTGCGTGGTCTACTATATATGCCCGATAGTAATTTGGTCCTTTTCTAATATAATTTGTTGTTTTAGATAATTAATTGAAAATTAAATTGGCTCAATAATTTAACAGAGTAAAAAAAGACTTCAATGGACTCTGTAAAAATTATGGAAGCAGGCTAAGGCACAATAGGTTACTCTTAGAATCTGATGATTTTTGGAATTAGTATATTATTTTAATTAATTTAAAATAGGGTAAAATGCTCTGGTTCTAATTTATAGGAGGACCTTTTATTTGCTTAATTCTTTTGAAAAAATTGGTGCTGATGAGTAGAGGTGATTTACGCCCTCTCAAAACGTTTGAAAATTTTAGAAGTGATGGGATCTCTCACAATTGACACGGTCACAGCTTGGACGCGCGGCCGCGGCCCACGGCCACGGCACACGACCACGTCTCCCCTGCGGTCGGCCTCTCTGGCCTGACGCTCTCGGCCGTGCTCATGCGACGTAGCACTCTCCGGCCAACCCGTCGCCGGCCGGCCCTCACCGGCCGGGTCTTGCCACCAGTCGGCGGCCTCCTCGCCGCCGGCCGACCTTTTGGTCTTAACCACGCCGTCCGATCATTCTCCTGCTATCTCCACTGTCTGTGATACGGGTAACCACCCGCGTAACCACCTATAATGCATGAGTGCAAATATCCAAAATTATATCAGCTCGCGCACAGTGAAAATATAAAAATAATACGTGTTAAACTTGATGAGGTCATCTCTAAATTTATAGAAAATTTGGGGTGCGTATTGCTTCCTCCCCAGGATCCCCCACTAACTGGGTGGCATCATGGGTTTGACCACCACACACGTGATCGCCACACGCGATCTGCATGCACCCTTTGATCCACCACCATGATCGGCTGCCCGCGCCGCCATCACCGGCGCCATGTGTCCCGTGACCGGCTGGCCACGCCGGGGCAGTGCCTTAACCGCCCCTCCCCACGGCCGCCTCCCGCGGCCGCGGGGTTCCGTTCGCGAGGGGCGGCCACGACCCGGCCTCTCCTCCCAGCGGTCGCATCTCGCGGCCGCGAGGCGCCATTCGCAAGAGACGGCCGTGCCCGGCCGCCCCTCCCCGCGGTCGCGCGGTGCCGCCCGCAAGGGGAGGCCGTGCTAGGACGCCCTCCCCGCAGCCACCTCCCGCGGCCGCGGGATGTCGCCCGCGAGGGGCGGCCGTGCCCGGCCGCCCCTCCTCGCAACTACCTCTCGCGGCCGTGGGGTGCCACCTAAGATGGGAGGCCATGTCCGGCCGCCCCTCCTCGCGACCACAGAACGCCGCCCCTCACGGAGAGGTCGAGTCCGACAGCCCCACCCCGCGGCCGCCTCCCGCAGCCGTAGGGCGCCGCCCATGAGGGGTTGTCGCGCCCAGCCGCCCCTTCCCACGGTTTCTCCCACTGCGGCCGGCCATCCCACCGACTGCAGCTCCTCCTCTCCCCTCGCCGGCGACCATTCTCTGGTGAGGTGGCCGCTCTATCGTAGCAGACCTTCCCTGTCGTCCTATCATTCCGCCGCGATCGCCGCCGTCCATTTTGTCGGCAACCACCCACTAATCGCCATAATTAGTGGGAGGAGGGGTATCATTAATTAAAAATTAACATGCATTTAGTAAATATTATGCACATCATATACGCCTGAAACTATATTAAATTTGGCGTACAAATAGTAATTGTGAGTGGTTACAGTGTGCAGATAGTTGTTTAACAACCGTAACCACCTCATGGATCCTATAAAAAGTCCTCAGAACCCCCTTCATTCTAACATTTTCTCTCTCAGTATTCTTCTTTCTCAGGTCGGAGCTTTTGCCGAAATCCTCCTACGAGCTTCCTCCACCAGTCATGCCGTCCAAAAATCCGTTAAGTCCACGATGCTCCCAAGAAGAAGACATTCTGTGCGAAACTCCACAAAGCCTCCTACGTGCGCATCACCACTCAAGTCATCGCCCTCGCAACTCTGTGCGCTCCGCCGCGAAGTTCATCAAGGGGCACCCAGAAACTCTCCATCAGTGCATAGAAAGTACAAACCTTGCGTGAGGCGACCTGTCACCCACCGAGCACTCTCAATCTCTCACCTCATTGTTGTAACGAGGAGCGGCCTATCGCCCTCAATTCTCAGCCCAATCTGTAAACAACCGTCAATAGTGAAGTTTGACCGGCGCCGTACCGGTCACGTGATTTTTACCCATTTAAGGGGTTTTTCCACGTTAAAATTATCTTGTGTGCATCTTCTTATTCTGTGACTGTGTGCACGCTTGACCACTCCACGGGCTAAGGCGGCCTAGTTTAGTCCGGTCAACCAGGAGAGTTGAGTTGGCTACAATAGTTTGGCACATCCTATGGGAACATGTTCCCCCAAAGTTCGACAAAGCTTTCCCAAGACTATGAAAATAATGTCCACTGCCCAACGACACTCATTACTGAAATCAATGACGAGAAGAAGTACTTGCACAACTCAGGGATCAACTCGTCAGGGGCTGGATAATGTAGAGCCCTCAAATTCCCTAATACATATGCCATGACAATAAGAAACGATTGTCGTGTCGAATAGTGCGCTCATAGGAAGGATCACACGTCTAGACGAGCAGCAAACTGAGGGATTTGAGCTTCTCAGAGATCTGAGAATGGCCTAGACCGCCGTAGCGCCTCCAGCACTCACCGACCAAGCTCTACCACTTGGAATCCCTGCTCCAGAAAATCATCCAGAGGATTGCTATGAAGAATACTCAGAAGCTGCAAGCACTTCTCACCCCTCTCATTTTGCTGGGACTGCCGAAGCTGGACAGCGGCAGTAATACAAATAGGCAGCCACCCCCATAAGACCTATCAAAGAAGAGATTAGAGAATTCCTAGCACAGGAGTACGATCAGATCGGCCGAAAGACTACATATCTGCATCGCCCTGCCTAGGTCGGATCCCGCTAGCACAGGAGATTTTGGCACATCCAGTCCTAGCTTGATTTAAGTTACCCAATATCAACCCTTACGATGGGACCGAAGATCCCTTGGAACATATCAATCACTTCTCCATAGTGCTGTGAATCTACAACGTGCCGAATAACCTACTCTGCCAAGTGTTCCTATCCACGCTAAAGGGCCAGTCCCGAACATGTTTCCACTCCCTCAGAGAAGGGACAGTGCATAGCTTTGCCAAGTTGACTCAATATTATCTAGATCAGTTCGTAGCTAATTAGAGGATTTTGAAGGACCGTTCTCATCTATCTAGCGTTCGTCAGAATGAAGGAAAAACTCTCAAGGATTTCTTTCACTGATTCACAATAGTGGAAAGACAAATACTGGGGGTTGATCCCAAACTACTCCGAGGAGTATTCTTAGGGGGACTCCGCCTCAGCAGATTCTACTCATTATTAATAAGAGAAAAGGTCCCTAGCTGACAGTTCGATGAGGCCATAAAAGCTCATCGCTGACAGTTCGAAGGAGCAGCAAAAAGGAAGTGAGAAGAACCAGCCCGTGTCCGCAAGAGGAGCGCCAAAATGGCACATGACCGTAATAACGACGTGGGGACCTCCCTCCCAGAACCTACCAAGAGTACTGAAAGTTTTACTTAAGGTTAGCTAGTCACCTAGAGGGTGGGTGTGAATAGGTCTTTGAAATTTATTAGGTCTTTTTGCTGATTTCTTATTAGGTGATCTAGAGCTTGTCCTTAGCACCTGCAATGTAAAAGAAAAACAACAACACAGTCAAGCACATAGTTGTTTATAGTGGTTCCCCAATTGGGTACATCCACTTTCCCTCTCATCTATCCAACTATCTTGTTGGACAAGGCACAAACTCCATTAATATGCTCCTTAGAGCTTACACCTCAGACCCTCAGCCTTACACTCAGGTTCTCTTTAGAACCCTACCTCAGAACCACACAAGTTCCTACCTCAGATCCCTGTAGTGCTCCAACAGCTCAGTGGTCCACCGACCACCTATCTAAGCCTTATCTCTAAGGCCTACAACTCAGGCTTTTCAGCCCTACCACTTCAGGCGCAAATCCCTACTCTCAGAGTGCTACAACACTCCTACAACTCAGTACCTATCCAAGTACCTACCTCACTTCCCTTCCAGTCACCTGCAGCTCAGCCTCCTCCAAGGCCAACAACTCAGTGACATACTTATCACCTACAGCTCAGTGACTCACTAGTCACCTACCTCAGCCTTTTTTCTAAGGCCCACTACTCAGGCTAGGAGGACAGTCGTACTCTCAGATCCACACTTGGATCCTACCTCAGTACCCCAACAGGGCATCTACCTTAGTGACTAATTAGTCACCTACAACTCAGGCCAAAAGGCCCTACTGCTCAGATTCAGAAAAACTGAATCCTATAGGAATTTATACAGGTTAAGTAAAAAATGAAACACTGTGCCAGAGATAAATCTCTGAGTCTATCTTGCTAGACCAAGCAGATATCAGTCCAGCCCTCTTATTGTAGAAGGAATGAGTCTTCTTCTACAACCAACTTCTTCTTAGCTGCACTGGTGAGCAGCTATCTGCTGTTGAAGGTTGACAACCATTCACACAGCAATCTTCTTGCTGAATATTTGAATATGTTGCCTTGTTCTAAAGAGAACAATCTTGCTAAACTTGAAAGAGCTTCAATTGACTTTCTCTTGCCTGCTGGCTTTCTTTGCTGGACTTTTGCTATCAAGCTTGTTGGAGAAGATGGAGTCAAGTCGCTTCTATTTTCCGTATTTCCTTTATATGTTTTGTGTTTTTTCTCCGTAACCCTAATCCCCTTTTCTTTCTTCCTTTTATATGTGTGTTTATTTGAATGAATGACACAATTTGAGTGTGGGCCCATCCAAGGATGGTGAGCACCACTTCCCTCAGAAAAGGACAAACATGCTTTCGGCACTACTGCAACTTTCCCACAACGGTTTGAATTATTTTGACTTTGTTGACTTATGGTGACGTCAGTACTGGTCATCCTGTAGTGCTGTAGCTTTCCCGCAATGGCATGAAGTACTTTGACATGTTGACTATTGATGTCGTCAGCAGTGGTCATCACTTTCTGGACTTTGACAAAATTCCAGATCTTCAGTAAGCATTGAGTGATGTTAAGTCACTCAACATCATCTGTCTTGGCTCTTTATCAGAAGCGTTGAGTGAACCTGCCCTTCTCAACGCTTCTGGACTTATAGTAATTTTGCTGGCTTTGTCTCAACGGTTTCTTCTCAACTGTCTTAGCAGTTTCTTCTTCACAGCTGAGACTATATTCTGTATCAGCAGTTTCTTCTCAGCGGTCTCAGCGGTTTCTGCTTTACAGCTGAGATTATCTTCTGTCTCAACAGTTTTTCTCTCAACTGTATCAGCGCTTCCTTCTTTATTAGAAGCGTTGAGTGAGCCTACTTCACTCAACGCTTTTGGACTTAGAAAATTCCAGCTTGCTTTGTCTCAGCGGTTATGATGAGACATACTTCTCAGCAATCTCAGTGGTTTTGCCTTAGTCAATTTTCCGGGCTTTAGCTCGACGAATGTTGTGCTGAGATCGACGATATGTGGGATGAGCTCGACGAATTCTGAATCCCGAATTTTGAATTTAGCTTGACAATGGGGAGCTTTGCTCGACGAATGATGAGCTGAGCTTGACGAATTCTGAGTCCCACACTTCTGAATTTAGCTCGACGAATGACGAGCTGAGCTCGATGAATTGTGAGCTGAGCTCGACGAATTCTGGATCTTCCAGTATACTCTTTTTATTCACCTGTCTCGATGAATGCCGAGCTGAGCTCGACGAATTGTAAGCTGAGCTCGACGAATTCTGAGTTTTCCAGCAAACTCATTTTCTTCACCTGTCCAATCATGGACTATCTGCATGCATGAACTTAAACACACATCAAATACATTATGTGTGTATGTCATTGACCAGTTTGACTTCTTGCAAATATAGGACATTGAGATCAATAGACCCAACAATCTCCCCCTATTTGAAGAAATCAAAACTTTGCTTGATCAAAAATACAGGTCATTGACATACACAACATATTCAACATAAAAATTAAAACTTGTGTAACATCATTTGAGTTTGGAAATGTTACCACACATTTCTCCAGCCTATGGAGAATTACTTACTCCCCCTGGCATGTTGCCACCCTTACAATTCCAGTACTGTACCTGGCTTTGAGCTTCCTGCATCTTGGCTTACTCTCCCCCTTTTTGACTTCTGAAATAGGGAGATTTTAATGAGGTTTTTCTCCCCGTATCTGTCTGGAGTTGATCTCCCCACTTTGACTCAATCCATTATAGATGTTGGGCTTGATCCCCCTCAGCAGTTGCATACTAGCTTCTTTATCTTGAGGAAGGACTTGTACTACCTGCAAAATAGACAATGCAGTATATGATAGAGGAGAGAATTGAAGCTACACAAGATTCAACAAACCCAATTCAAATTTGAAGGTATTGAACTTGACTTCATCTAGCGTCTTAGTGAAGATATCAACCACTTGTTTTTCTGTGGAGACAAACTCAAGGCTGATGTCTTCCCTTTCCACATATTCTCTAATGAAATGTTACCTAATTTCTATATGTTTAGTCCTGCTATGGGAGACAGGATTCCTAGCTATAGAAATTGTACTAGTAAAATCACAAAAGTGTGGAGTTCTACTTATCTAAATATTGTAGTCTTGAAGTTGATACTAGATCCACAGCAACTAAGCACAACAGCTCTCGGCTGAAATATACTCTAACTCTGCAATTGAGATTGCAACACTCATTTGCTTCTTGCTGGTTCAAGAGACAAGCCTTCCACCTAAAAATTGATATGAGCTAGAAGTGTTCTTCCTGTCCTCCTTGCAGCCTGCAAAATCTGCATATGAATAGCCAATTAGTTGAAACTCCCCATTTCTAGGGTTCCATAGGCCAAGATCTGGGGTGCCCTTAAGATATCTCAAGATTCTTTTCACAACAGTATAGTGAGATTCTTTAGGGCAGACCTAATACCTAGCACAAACACATGTTGCATACGTAATGTCAGGCCTACTTGTAGTGAGGTAGAGAAGAGAGCCAACTATACCTCTATACAAAGTTGGATCAACAGGATTTCTTGGATCATCTTTGCCTATAGGCATACTTGAGCTCATGGGAGTTCTCATGGTAGAAGCATTTTCCATACCATATTTCTTGACTAGCTCCCTGGTGAACTTTGGTTGGGATATAGATAGACCATCATCAGTCTATCTTACTTGGAGTCTCAAGAAGAAGAACTTCAGTTCGCTCATACTACTCATCTCAAACTTCTCTTGCATAAGTTTTGCAAACTTTCTGCAAAGGTTGTCATCAGTAAAGCCAAATATTATGTCATCAACATAAATCTGAACTAGGATGATCTTGCCCTTAGATTCCCTTAGGAATATGGTCGTGTCTATCTTCCCCCTTGAGAATTTGTTCTCAATGAGGAAGGTAGACAATGTCTCATATAATGCTCTAGGGGCTTGCTTGATCCCATATAGAGCTTTCCTAAGTCTATACACAGCTGTAGGAGAGTTAAAATCTACAAAACCTGGAGGCTGCTCTACATAAACCTCTTCTTTCAAATCTCCATTCAGGAAGGCTGACTTCACATCCATCTGGAAGACTTTGAATCCTTGGAAGGTTGCAAATGCAAGGAACAGTCTGATGGCTTCTAACCTTGCAACTAGGGCAAAGGTCTGATCATAATTAATCCCTTCTTCCTGTCTGTACTCTTTGGCCGTCAGTATAGCCTTATTCTTTATTATAATGCCATTTTCATCAAGTTTATTTCTGAAAATAGACTTGACTCTAATGAAATTATGTCAATCTGATCTGGGAACCAGCTTGCAGACCTTGCACCTTTTGAACTGATTCAGTTCTTCTTACATTGCACCAATCCAGAATTGATCTGTATTTGCCTCTTCAAATTTCTTGGGCTCTTCTTGTGACAGGAAGCTAGAATATAGAGCTATGTTGAAATCCCTGCTTCTGGTCTGTACACCTTGGCTAGCCTCACCTATTATCTGATCTGGAGGATGATCTCTCAGATATCTGACTGCTGGGGGGCAACCAGACTGCTTCTTGTTGTTGGGTACATTGGAAAATGTGTACTAGATTTGAAGAAGCCTCACCCTTCTCAGTGATATACATCAAGGTGTATTTAATATGCTTTGAGTTTATATGTGCAGGTTAAGTAATTGTAGGAAATGCAGAAAAGTTTCTAAGTCCATGTGTCGACACCTAGAGGTGAAGTGTCGACACTTATGAAGGCTTGTGTCGACACCTAGAGAAGCTGTGTCGACACTTGGAGTAATTGTGTCGACACCAGGAAAGGCAGAGTCGACACCAGAAGAAAAGTGTCGACACATACAGGCAGTATCGACACACTATGAAGAATACTCAACATATATCTTGTCGACACTTAGAGGCAGTGTCGACACCCAGAGAAACTTTGTCGACATCAAATGTGTCGACACCAGGAGGCTGTGTCGACACTCAGCATGCTTCAACAAAGTTAAAGTACTTGTGTCGACACAAAGGAGATGTGTCGATACTCAGCAAGTTTCAACACATGAAGGCATGTGTCGACACAAAGGAGATGTGTCAAAACTTAGCAAGTTTTCAACACAAGAAGGCATGTGTCGACACAAAGGAGATGTGTCGACACACAGGAGAATTCAACTAAGTGTTAAAGAAGAAGTACTTGTGTTGACACACAGAATTAGTGTCGACACATTCAACAGAAGGCTTGTGTCGACACACAGAATCAGTGTCGACACATTCTGAAGAAGTAGTGTCGAGAAGCTGTTACAACAACACAAGGAGTTGTGTCGACACCATCATGGCAAGTGTCGACACTTAGTCCACTTGTGTCGACACTTGGTCTATTTGTGTCGACATATAATGAAGATCAGTCTCGACACTTTCAGACAGAGACAGTATTTTCAAGAAGTGATTGGATGACTTGACAGCTGCCATTTCAACCATTCAACTGCAACTGTCAGAGTCGTCAGAAGTTCGTTAGAAACCGGATCAGCCGGTTACCTTGGAGGAAGACTATTTAAAGGCTTTTCTCCTTCAACAGTGTGATTGATTCAATCAATAAAGAGAATTAATCAGAAGATTAAGAAGATCAAGACAGATCCAGAGAAAACTGTAAATCAGTATTCTGAAGAAACTTCAGAATTACTTGGAGAGAGAGAACTCCAGTAATTGAAGTCAAGAAAAAGACTTGTTAATCAACTCTCTTAAGAAGCATGTTCTGAAACAGACTGCATAGTAGGATCCAAATTTATTTCTCCATCCTAAGAAAGAAGTTGCCAGCCGGTCTACTTCAAGAAGATCATCTTTACTTAGTTCAGACTCAAGAAGCCTTGAAGAAAGCAAAGACAAAGTTGATCTCAGGAATCAGTGCTATCAAGAACTGATCAAGAAGATTGCCCTCTTCATTCTCTCAAACTGAGTGGTGGTCTAAAAACCTTTTATTATCTTTTTGTAGGATCCTAAGGGATCTGAGTTGTAAGCCTAAATCTATAAAGGCTGAGGTAGGGCTTTTGAGCCTGAGTGTAGGAGAATCAATTCTCTGAGTGTAGGCCTTGTTGAAGGCTGAGGTAGGGCTGTTTAGCCTGAGTGTAGGTCTTGTTGAAGACTGAGTGGTAGGACTTTGTGCCTGAGTTGTAGGAGTGGGGTCACTCTGAGTTGTAGGAACTTGTTTGGGGTTCTGAGCTGTAGGATCTGAGGATCTGAGGAGTAGTGCAGAAGTTAGGCCGAATCTAGTACACTACTAGATAGGCGAAGGAGGAAAGTGGATGTACCCAGACCTTGGGGAACCACTATAAAAATCTGTGTGCACTCTGTGTTTGTTTATTTTTGTGATTGCTGAGCTAGCTGTGCTGAATTGCTGTAGAAAATTGCAAATACAGGTTTAATTGTTCAGTGTTTCCTCCTTAAATTTAAAAAGATAAAGTTCACATATTCACCCCCCCTCTAGGTGGTTAGGCACTATTTCTTTCAAGTGGTATTAGAGGGAGGTTACTCAAAAAGGGACTTAACAGTCTGAGTAGGATCCTATAGGCAGAATTCAGAACAAACAAGTATCAAGAAAATGAGTTCTAGTGAGAATCACAAAGAGCTGGGGTCCATGAAATTGCCAATATGTAGAAAAGAGATATTTGGCATATGGAAAGAGAGGGTTAGACTTTTTATGGAATCTTCTAACCCAAGGATATACATTACAGTTAAAGAAGGCCCATATGTGCCCATGAAGATATCCATTCTGGATGCAAATCATAAAACTCCCAAGGACTATTCTGAAATGTCTAAAGATGAAATCATTCTGGCCACTATGGACAATAGAGCCCAGAATATAAATGTTAGTGCCATTGATGATGCAATATTTCAGAACTTAATTCATTGTAAGACCTCTAAAGAGATGTGAGACACATTAATAGTTTATATGGAGGGATCAGAAGAAGTAAGACAAGATAGGAAGTCCTTGTTAAATCATGAATATGAAAGCTTCAGACAAGGAAAGTCAGATAGCATTACAGAATGTTACAAGAAGTTCTATAGGATTGTTAATGAGTTGATCTCCTATGGAAGAGAATTTAGCAACTATGAGCTGAATGACAAGTTCTTAAGATCCCTGACTAAGGACTAGGATACCAAGATTTGTGTCATTAGGGAAGTGGCCAAACTAGCTGATATTCCTCCTCCAACTTTGTTTGGAAAACTGCTATCTTATGAGATGCAGTTAATGTTTAGAAAGGAGGAAGAGAAGACTACTAGAATGGAGCACAAGGAAAAGACTGTGGCCTTCAAGACTGAAGCCACTAGGAAGTATAGAAGCAAGTGTCCATCTCCACCTCAAATAGTTGCTGAGGCTGTGACAGATAATTCAGATAGAAAGAATTCAGATAGCAGTGAAAGTGATGAAGACTTTGCTGCTTTTACTAAGCATTTTCAAAAGTTTCTGAAGAAGAAGCAGTGGAGGTCTAAGCCTTCCACTTCTCAGACAAAAGATGACTACTATCAGAAGAGAAAGTCATCCAGGAATGACAGAAGAAGGTCCAAGCCAAGCAAAGCTACATCCTCAAAGATTGTGTGCTATTGCTGCAATAGGCAGGGACATGTGGTGGCTGACTGTCCTGAAAAGAGGAAGGAGTCAGCTGACAAAAAGAAGATTCAGTTTAAGGGCAAAAAGGAAAAGTCCTTTGTTGCTAAGAAGGACAAGAGTCTGACAGATCAGTCATCTTCAGAAACAGAATCAGAAGCTGAAGCCTATATTGGATTATTTGCTGAAGAGGAAGAAGATGAGTTCATGCAGCTAATGAACTCAATTTATGAGCATGAGAACCATCAGTGCAAGGGACTGATGGCTTTATCTGAAGGAGACAAGATCCAGGATCAGCCTTGACCAAGTAAGGTACAAAGTTATTCTTCTAGTTCAATTTCTAGTACTGAGTCAGAATCAGATACATCTGCATCAAGTGATGTGGGTGGGTCTGAATCTGAAGGAGATATTCATCAGTTAATTGATGAATATAGGGACTTGTTGCAGGCCTTGAAGAAAAGCAAAACCTTGGCCAAAACTCAGGCAAAGGAGATTGCTAGTCTTAAATTGGTTGCTGCTGATTCAGACAAGTTGTTTGATCAGAAACTGAATGAAATAGCCAGACTGAAAAATATTACTGTTATTCAGATGGGTACTATTACATTTAAGAATGATCAAATTAGAAATCTGGAGGTTAGACTTCAGAAGGAGAAAGATATTGTGGCTAGCTTTTCTAAACCTAAATCTGTTTTACCCTTGATAGATGAGTTTGTACCACAAAAGGGTAAGACTGGATTGGGGTTTAAAAAACATGCCTGGACTGCTAGATCCAAATCTAAGGGCAAAGCATCAGCACAAAACTTAAAGCCTGCTGTAGATAATTCAGCCATGGTTGTACCTAAACAAAGGTACAACAGGTTTGAGTGTTGGTGTTGTGGCAAGATAGGTCACTTTGCCTTAGATTGTTGGCACAATTCAAGTGTCAAGGAGAGTAGCAAACTGCCTGCTAGAAGAGCTACAGGTAGTTTTGTTAAAAGTCAGACTAACCTGCACCAAGGACCCAAGAGTTATTTGAGTTCTAAGGTTAAGTAATCTGTTTTGCATGTAAGTCCAAGTGACCATGCCCCTATATGGTACTTGGACAGAGGATGTTCCAGTCACATGACTGGAACAAGGGGGTTGCGGAAGGACTATACACCTATCAAGGATGACCCTAAAGTTACCTTTGGTGGTTCAGAAAAAGGAATCATCAAAGGTTTTGGTAACATTTCTAGTAACCTGATTACAATTACTCAAGTGGCTTATGTAAAGGGTTTGAAACATAACCTCATTAGCATAAGTCAGCTGAGTGATTTAAGATATGACAACTCATTTGTCAAGAATGGTTGTCATATCAAAAGGTCAAGTGATCAAAAGATCATTTTGACAGGATATAGGAAGAGAAATGTCTATTGTCTTGACTTAGTGTGTGAGAACAATGCTTCTCCTATTTGTCTTGTAGCTGATGAAAGAGTCTCACATTGTGTTAAATGGCACAAGAGGCTGGCTCATCTTAACTATAAGACAATTGGCCAACTCTTTAGCAAAGAGTTAGTGAGGAATGGTCCTCAAGTTAAGTGTATAAAGGATGGGATATGCTCAGCTTGTCAAAAAGGCAAGCAGACCAAATCCACCTTTCATAGCCTTGAGAACAAGGATTCTGTGAGGTGTCTATACCTCTTGCATATGGATATTTTTGGTCCTATGCCAGTTCACAGCCTAGGTAGAAAGGTCTACACATTTGTGGTAGTAGATGACTATTCAAGATATTCCTGGGTGTTCTTCCTAAGACAAAAATCTGAAACCCCAAGTATCTTATATAGTTTTGTTAAACAAATTTAGAATGAATTGGACAGTACAGTGGTCAAAATCAGAAGTGACCATGGTACTGAATTTCAGTCTAAAAGTATGACAAAACTGTGTGAAGAGTTTGGGATTTTTCAGGAATTTTCCTCACCAAGAACACCTCAGCAAAATGGTATTGCTGAAAGGAAGAATAGAACATTGATAGAGGCTAGTAGAACCCTATTGAGTGACACTTCTCTCCCAGAATATTTCTGGGCTGAGGCAGTAAACACTGCATGTCATGTAATCAATAGAGCTACTATCACCAAGTGCCACAAAAAGACTCCCTATGAGATTGTGAAGGGCAGAAAACCAAATTTATCCTATTTTAGGATCTTTTGTTGCAAGTGCTATATACTAAACAATGACAAGTCTTATCTAACCAAGTTTGCTGCCAAATCCCAAGAGGGGATATTTGTTGGATACAACAACAATAATAAGGCTTATAGGGTCTACAACTTGATTACTCAAGTTGTAGAAGAGTCTGTACATGTAGTTTTTCATGAAGCAAGGCTCATTAACAGTGAATTGCCAAGTAGTGTTTGCAGCCCTACAGGTGTAACTGAGAAGATTGACACGCTTATCATTACAGAAGGTTCTACTGTAACTCAGCAAGTGGAAAATGGTGGCTGCTGTCCAGGGGGAGTACAAGACTCTGTAGATGCAGAAGAAGACCAAGAGGTGCAGCTAAATGAAGAGGCTGAAGGTGTACAACCTGAAGACAGGCTGCCTCCAGTAAATAGACACTTAAAGGATCATCTAGCCAATCAAATAATTGGAGATCCCAGATAAGGAGTGCAAACAAGGTGCAGGAATCTGAGTACAGTTCTTTACTCCAGCTTCCTATCCCAAGTAGAACCAAAGAAGTTTGAAGAAGCAGTTCTAGACTCTCATTGGATTGAGGCCATGCAAGAGGAGCTGAATCAGTTCAAAAGATGCAAGGTCTGAGAGCTAGTTCCTAAACCCAAGGACCACAACATTATAGGAACTAAGTGGATCTTTAGGAACAAGTTGGATGAGAATGAAATCATCATAAAGAATAAAGCTAGGCTGGTTGTAAAAAGGATATAGGCAGGAAGAAGGTCTTGATTTTGATCAAACCTTTGCTCTAGTAGCAAGACTAGAGGCAATCAGGATGTTCCTTGCCTATGCAACATATCAAGGGTTTAAGGTATATTAAATGGATGTAAAGTCAGCTTTTCTGAATGGAAATATGAAGGAAGAAGTCTATGTAGAGCAGCCATCAGGTTTTGTTGATTCTCTTAAACCTGATTATGTTTAAAGACTTAGGAAGGCTTTGTATTGGTTAAAACAAGCCCCAAGGGCTTGGTATGAAACCCTATCTAGTTTCCTCATTGAGAACAAATTCTCAAGGGGAAAATAGACAAGACTCTATTCCTTAGGGAATCCAGAGACAAGATTATCTTAGTCCAAATATATGTAGATGACATAATATTTGGGTCTACAGAAAGTAGTCTTTGCAGAAAGTTTGCAAAACTTATGCAAGGACAATTTGAAATGAGTAGTATGAGGGAACTTAAGTTCTTCTTGGGTCTACAAGTTAGACAGACTGAAGATGGATTATCCATGTGCCAGTCTAAGTTCACCCTAGAGTTGATAAAGAAGTATGGTATGGAATCATCCTCTACCATGAAAACTCCTATGGGGTCAAGCATGCCTCTAAGCAAAGATGATGCAGGGAAACCTGTAGATGAAACTTTGTATAGAGGGATAGTTGGCTCCCTACTGTATTTGACTGCTAGTAGACCAGATATCATGTATGCTACATGTGTCTGTGCTAGGTACCAAGCATGCCCTAAAGAATCTCATCTGACTGCAGTCAAAAGGATTTTGAGATATCTTAAGGGCACACCATATCTAGGCCTTTGGTACCCTAGGAATGGAGATTTTGTACTGATAGGTTATTCAGATGCAGATTTTGCAGGCTGCAAGGAAGATAAGAAGAGTACTACTGAAACCTGTCAATTTTCAGGTGGAAGGTTGGTGTCATGGAGTAGCAAGAAGCAAACCATTGTGGCCATCTCCACAGCTGAGTCGGAATATGTTGTTGCAGGAAGCTGTTGTGCACACCTTTTATGGATTCAACACCAGCTAGAAGATTATGGTATTCAAGTAAGTAGAACACCTTTATTTTGTGATTCTACAAGTGCCATTTCTATTGCAAATAATCCTGTCTCACATAGTAGGACTAAGCACATAGAAATTAGATAGCATTTTCTTAGAGAACATATAGAAAAAGAGGACATTTACTTAGAGTATATTAAGACAGATAATCAGATAGCTGATATGTTTACTAAGCCCCTAGATGAAACCAAATTAAATAAGTTTAAAATTGAATTAGGTATGTTAAACTTAGAATAGTTTTAAAAAAAAATTTTAAAAAAATTGGCTAAGTAAAATAGTGTCGACACACAGAGTTGTCTGTGTCGACACATAAAAGTGGTGTCGACATTTCAGAGAAATGGTGTCAACACATCTAGACAGTCTGTGTCGACACTTCAGAGAATTAGTGTCGACACATGCAGAGTAGGTGTCGACACATGCAAAGTAGGTGTCGATACATCCAGGATGGTGTCAACACATAGGATTAACACAACATTCGTCGAGTGAAGTATCGACTAATCGTCGAGCGCAGATGTTTAAGTGTCGACACATATATTCTATCGACTATATTTGTGTCGACACATCATTGTCGAGACATTAGAAGTAAGTGTCGACACTTTTCAACAGTGTCGACACATTTCAAGTATTTTGACGCGCCTTTTCACCTTCGATTTTAGAAAGGTATAAATAGGTCTTCACCATTGTTTGTCGACACGCTCACCATAGTTTCGAGACCAAACTTGTGTGTTGACATCTCTCTTCTCTAAATTCAAAATTTCTCCAAACCCTAATGGCGCCCAAGCTAGAAGAGAACGTCGATGAAGGTTATGAGCTAGTGCGACATGCCTTTGACGACGCGGAACCAGAAATTCAAGGTGTTGTAATCCTAGTTGTAGAGACTGGGTTAGAGTATCTAGTTTCCGAGCCAATCAAGATTTGGAAGAAGGAGGTCCTTGAATTCTTTAGTACAGCTACACTTGATGAAACTGGACTCAAGATTAAGTCCAAAGTCCATGGGGCAAAAGTCAAGGTCACCCAGAAAGGTCTAAGAAAACTTCTACATCTACCTAGAACTAAAGAAGAGGAATATGTACCTGCATCAAAGACAAGGGAGACACTACAATGGTGTGGACTTTCTTCAAGCATCAAGATTGGATCAGTGTTTAATAGAAAAGGCATGAACATGCATAGCAAGTTCTTGTCTGAAATAGTAGGCAATGTAATTCTGAGCAAGCCAGGTGGGCATGATAGGATATCAGCTCACATGTTCAGTTTAATGGCAAGGATAATTTTCAAACTCAAAACTGATTGGTCAGCAGTGATGTTTGACAAGATTAAGGAAAGTCTGAAAAAGCCCAATCTGGGTAGGATTATGAGTTTATACTTAGCTGGAAGTATTCCTGAACTGATGAACCAAGCTACTGGTTCTAAGATAAACCACATGAGGAAAATGGACATCAGAATATTCTCTAGATGGGATAGAGTGTTAACTAAAGAAATGCCTACACCAGAGAAGGAAACACCTCAAAAGAAGAAGAAGAAAGCCATAGTGGCTCCTGAATCCTCAAGTAGCTCAGAGAAGCAAGTAGTTTTCAGTTATGATGAAGATGAAGTTGATATGGAAGCAGCTGATGTTACTGGAAGGTCACCAGTAAGACCTGAAGATGTCCAGAGGCAGGGGGAGCTACCATCTGCTAGCCCTATTCACCTGGATCCACTTCAGGGGGAGCCTCAACATGTGGATGAGTCAACTCACTTGGATAGTGAACAGGCTACCCAAATAATTCTTGAGGTAATCAATGAAGTTAATCAATCTACTTTCAATGTTGAGGATGAAGTTTTGACTGAATCATTACTTGATGTTGATCAGCAAACTCAGATACATAGTCAACAAAAAGATGTTGTCCTGGAAGACACATCAGTTGCTGATAATGCTCCTGAGATAAGAGATTCTCCAGTCCATAATCAACAGGAATTTACTCTAGAAGAGATGTTCCCTGATTTACTACAGACTGATTTTGAGGGAGAGAAAGCAGCTTTTGAGGGGGAGTCAGCTAACCTTGAGGGGGAGCATGTAAGGTCACAGGAGGAGACTGCTAGCAAAGAAACTGAAGAGAAAAGGAGTGCTGAGGAGCTACCAAGAGCAGAGAAGGAATTGCTACCTACTCCACAGGATAGAGTAGACATTGCTAGTACTTCTGACTCTGAAGATGAATATGCTGCTAGAGACAAGAAAAGAAAGCTCCAGGTTATCAAAAGGAGAAGTCAGGCCTACAAGAAAGCACTGCAAACCATTGTTCCACAGCCTGGCCCAACTACTGATTATAGTTCATTGATGGTGGCTTTGTAGATCAAGCTAGATGAGCAAAGGAAGGCTTTACAAACTTATATGGATGAAGGATATAAATCCCTTCAATTTGATCTGGCTCAAGATATAAAATCTATTAGATTTGAAGTAAATCAAAATAAGAAGGAAATGACTGACTGTTTTCATAAATGAGGCAATGTAGTGGTATATCTGGCTACACATCAAGAGCAGATAAAGAAACAGGTTGATGACATGACAGTGAAACAAGGATATGTCCTGGAAAACCAGATTAGAATGAATGACAATTTAACTGAATCACATAATGTGATAGTAACTGAAATGCAGAATATTACAGCTGCTCAAACTACAGCGAAGACTACTACCAAGGCTGAGTTTGACAAGCACTTACAAGAAAGCCTAACTGCTGTTAAAACTGACATTGAAGATTCTCAAAAGGCAATTACTGAGGCAGTAAACACTGCATGTCGTGTAATCAATAGAGCTACTATCACCAAGTGCCACAAAAAGACTCCCTATGAGATTGTGAAGGGCAGAAAACTAAATTTATCCTATTTCAGGATCTTTTGTTGCAAGTGCTATATACTAAACAATGGCCAGTCTTATCTAACCAAGTTTGCTTCCAAATCCCAAGAGGGGATATTTGTTGGGTACAACAACAATAGTAAGGCTTATAGGGTCTACAACTTGATTACTCAAGTTGTAGAAGAGTTTGTACATGTAGTTTTTCATGAAGCAAGGCTCATTAACAGTGAATTGCCAAGTAGTGTTTGCAGCCCTACAGGTGTAACTGAGAAGATGGACAAGCTTATCATTACAGAAGGTTCTACTGCAACTCAGTAAGTGGAAAATGGTGGCTGTTGTCTAGGGGGAGTACAAGACTCTGTAGATGCAGAATAAGACCAAGAGGTGCAGCTAAATGAAGAGGCTGAAGGTGTACAACCTGAAGACATGCTGCCTCCAGTAAATAGACACTTAAAGGATCATCCAGCCAATCAAATAATTGGAGATCCCAGACAAGGAGTGCAAACAAGGAGCAGGAATCTGAGTACAGTTCTTTACTCCAGCTTCCTATCCCAAGTAGAACCAAAGAAGTTTGAAGAAGCAGTTCTAGACTCTCATTGGATTGAGGCCATGCAAGAGGAGCTGAATCAGTTCAAAAGATGCAAGGTCTGGGAGCTAGTTCCTAAACCCAAGGACCACAACATTATAGGAACTAAGTGGATCTTTAGGAACAAGTTGGATGAGAATGAAATCATCATAAAGAATAAAGCTAGGCTGGTTGCAAAAGGATATAGGCAGGAAGAAGGTATTGATTTTGATCAAACCTTTGCTCCAGTAGCAAGACTAGAGGCAATCAGGATGTTCCTTGCCTATGCAACATATCAAGGGTTTAAGGTATATCAAATGAATGTAAAGTCAGCTTTTCTGAATGGAAATCTGAAGGAAGAAGTCTATGTAGAGCAGCCATCAGGTTTTGTTGATTCTCTTAAACCTGATTATGTTTAAAGACTTAGGAAGGCTTTGTATGGGTTAAAACAAGCTACAAGGGCTTGGTATGAAACTCTATCTAGTTTCCTCATTGAGAACAAATTCTCAAGGGGAAAATAGACAAGACTCTATTCCTTAGGGAATCCAGAGGCAAGATTATCTTAGTCCAAATATATGTAGATGACATAATATTTGGGTCTACAGAAAGTAGTCTTTGCAAAAAGTTTGCAAAACTTATGTAAGGACAATTTGAAATGAGTAGTATGGGGGAACTTAAGTTCTTCTTGTGTCTCCAAGTTAGACAGACTGAAGATGGATTATCCATATGCCAGTCTAAGTTCACCCTAGAGTTGATAAAGAAGTATGGTATGGAATCATCCTCTACCATGAAAACTCCTATGGGGTCAAGTATGTCTCTAAGCAAAGATGATGCAGGGAAACCTGTAGATGAAACTTTACATAGAGGGATAGTTGGCTCCCTACTGTATTTGACTGCTAGTAGACCAGATATCATGTATGCTACATGTGTCTGTGCTAGGTACCAAGCATGCCCTAAAGAATCTCATCTGACTGCAGTCAAAAGGATTTTGAGATATCTTAAGGGCACACCATATCTAGGCCTTTGGTACCCTAGGAATGGAGATTTTGTACTGATAGGTTATTCAGATGCAGATTTTGCAGGCTGCAAGGAAGATAAGAAGAGTACTACTGGAACCTGTCAATTTTCAGGTGGAAGGCTGGTGTCATGGAGTAGCAAGAAGCAAACCAGTGTGGCCATCTCCACAGCTGAGTCAGAATATGTTACTGCAGGAAGCTGCTGTGCATACCATTTATGGATTCAACACCAGCTAGAAGATTATGGTATTCAAGTAAGTAGAACACCTTTATTTTGTGATTCTACAAGTGTCATTTCTATTGCAAATAATCCTGTCTCACATAGTAGGACTAAGCACATAGAAATTAGATACCATTTTCTTAGAGAACATGTAGAAAAAGAGGACATTTCCCTAGAGTATATTAAGATAGATAATCAGATAGCTGATATGTTTACTAAGCCCCTAGATGAAACCAAATTAAATAAGTTTAAAATTGAATTAGATATGTTAAACTTAGTATAGTTTTAAAAAAAAATTAAAAAAAAATTGGCTAAGTAAAATAGTGTCGACACACAGAGTTGTCTGTGTCGACACATAGAAGTGGTGTCGACATTTCAGAAAAATGGTGTCAACACATCTAGACAGTCTGTGTCGACACTTCAGAGAATTAGTGTCGACACATCCAGAGTAGGTGTCGACACATCCAGAGTAGGTGTCAACACATAGGATTAACACAACATTCGTCGAGTGAAGTATCGACTAATCGTCGAGCGCAGATGTTTAAGTGTCGACACATATATTCTGTCGACTATATTTGTGTCGACACATCATTGTCGAGACATTAGAAGTAAGTGTCGACACTTTTCAACAGTGTCGACACATTTCAAGTATTTTGACGCGCCTTTTCACCTTCGATTTTAGAAAGGTATAAATAGGTCTTCACCATTGTTTGTCGACACGCTCACCATAGTTTCGCGACCAAACTTGTGTGTCGACATCTCTCTTCTCTAAATTCAAAATTTCTCCAAACCCTAATGACGCCCAAGCTAGAAGAGAACGTCGATGAAGGTTATGAGCTAGTGCGACATGCCTTTGACGACGCGGAACCAGAAATTCAAGGTGTTGTAACCCTAGTTGCAGAGACTGGGTTAGAGTATCTAGTTTCTGAGCCAATCAAGATTTGGAAGAAGGAGGTCCTTGAATTCTTTAGTGCAGCTACACTTGATGAAACTGGACTCAAGATTAAGTCCAAAGTCCATGGGGCAAAAGTCAAGGTCACCCAGAAAGGTCTAAGAAAACTTCTACATCTACTTAGAACTAAAGAAGAGGAATATGTACCTGCATCAAAGACAAGGGAGGCACTACAATGGTGTGGACTGGCTTCAAGCATGAAGATTGGATCAGTGTTTAATAGAAAAGGCATGAACATGCAAGGCAAGTTCTTGTCTGAAATAGTAGGCAAGGTAATTCTGAGCAAGCCAGGTGGGCATGATAGGATATCAGCTCACATGTTCAGTTTAATGACAAGGATAATTTTCAATCTCAAAACTGATTGGTCAGCAGTGATGTTTGACAAGATTAAGGAAAGTCTGAAAAAGCCCAATCTGGGTAGGATTATGAGTTTATACTTAGCTGGAAGTATTCCTAAACTGATGAACCAAGCTGCTGGTTCTAAGATAAACCACATGAGGAAAATGGACATCAGAATAATCTCTAGATGGGATAGAGTGTTAACTAAAGAAATGCCTACACCAGAGAAGGAAACACCTCAAAAGAAGAAGAAGAAAGTCATAGTGGCTCCTGTATCCTCAAGTAGCTCAGAGGAGCAAGTAGTTTTCAGTTATGATGAAGATGAAGTTGATAAGGAAGCAGCTGATGTTACTAGAAGGTCACCAGTAAGACCTGAAGATGCCCAGAGGCAGGGGGACCTACCATCTGCTAGCCCTATTCACCTGGATCCACTTCAGGGGGAGCCTCAACATGTGGATGAGTCAACTCACTTGGATAGTGAACAGGCTACCCAAATAATTCTTGAGGTAATCAATGAAGTTAATCAATCTACTTTCAATGTTGAGGATGAAGTTTTGACTGAATCATTACTTGATGTTGATCAGCAAACTCAGATACATAGTCAACAAAAAGATGTTGTCCTAGAAGATACATCAGTTGCTGATAATGCTCCTGAGATAAGAGATTCTCCAGTCCATAATCAACAGGAATTTACTCTAGAAGAGCTGTTCCCTGATTTACTACAGACTGATTTTGAGGGAGAGAAAGCAGCTTTTGAGGGGGAGTCAGCTAACCTTAAGGGGGAGCATGTAAGGTCACAGGAGGAGACTGCTAGCAAAGAAACTGAAGAGCAAAGGAGTGTTGAGGAGCTACCAAGAGCAGAGAAGGAATTGCTACCTACTCCACAGGATAGAGTAGACATTGCTAGTACTTCTGACTCTGAAGATGAAGAGGCTGCTAGAGCCAAGAAAAGAAAGCTCCAGGTTATCAAAAGAAGAAGCCAGACCTACAAGAAAGCACTGCAAACCATTGTTCCACAGCCTGCCCCAACTACAGATTATAGTTTATTGATGGTGGCTTTGTAGATCAAGCTAGATGAGCAAAGGAAGGCTTTACAAACTTATATGTATGAAGAACATAAATCCCTTCAATTTGTTCTTGCTCAAGATATAAAATCTATTAGATTTGAAGTAAATCAAAATAAGAAGGAAATGACTGACTGTTTTCATAAAGGAGGCAATGCAGTGGTATATCTGGCTACACATCAAGAGCAGATAAAGAAACAGGTTGATGACATGACAGTGAAACAAGGATATGCCCTGGAAAACCAGATTAGAATGAATGACAATTTAACTGAATCACATAATGTGATAGTAACTGAAATGCAGAATATTGCAGCTGCTCAAACTGCAGCAAAGACTACTGCCAAGGCTGAGTTTGACAAGCACTTACAAGAAAGCCTAACTGCTGTTAAAACTGCCATTGAAGATTCTCAAAAGGCAATTACTGAAAAGCTTCAAAGGTTAAACATTTTTATAAAGATGGTGTTAACTATTTGAATGCTCAGATCAGATTTCAGAAGGATGATCTTAGGGATCATATAGAAAGAGAAGTCATAAAGGGGGAGAGGGTATTAGTCAAAGCAGGCTCTGACCATGCTAAATGGATTTCAAACAGCATCAGAGCTACCCTTGGATATCCACCCTTGTGTGATGATGATAATGTAGCAGAATCTGACATCAATCCTGCATATTTTGGAGGTGAGCCAGCTGAAGTTGCACAAGTAATCTACCCTCCAGCTGATTTTGAGATGATCCATCAGGAGGTACAATCTATGTATAGCCCTCCTGAGGGTAATCAGAATATTATTTTTGAGAAAGTAGTACAACCTGTGCAAGAGGCATTATTAAAAGAGCAAGAAGCTCAATTATCTAAGAAGAGGTTCAGAGAACATGCAGATTTAAGGCCTGATTTTGAACAGTGGAGCCCAACTTCTAGGAATATCATATTGACTGCTTGGAAGGCTGCAAAGGATAATTTCCTAGAGAGGGGTAAATGGTACTCTGACCAAGAGTGGAGAAAACATGAAGCTAGGCAAGAAGCCATAGTACAATACAAAAGGAAGGCTAAACTAGGGAAACTACCTCCTAATGCACAGGAGCCTAGCAAATATTTCCCTAAGCCTTATCATTATTTTGAGAGACAGAAAATAAGGGATGAAGAACAGAAAAAGAAAGATCTTAAGGGCAAGAAGCCTGCTGATGACAATGATGCTCCAGTTCAAGCCAAGATTCAATATGGGAAGGGCATTGTTATCAAGGAGCCAGAGCAGCCATAGGATAGAATTTTCTTAAGTTTACAACTTCGTAATCATTTGCATTAAACTCCATGTAAACTTTTGATTAATAAAACTTTTGGAAGTTGTAATAAAACAATGTTTAATGTTCAATCTATTACATTGTTATTCTGAGATAATTGTTTATACATGTTTTGTTTATACATGTTTAGTTTTTACCCTGTCATATAATACTGTTATACATCATATTGAGTATTTGTTATGAATGGTGTATATCATTGACTAAGGGTTATGACTTCTCCAAATAGGGGAAAATTGTTGGGTACATTGGAAAATGTGTACCAGATTTGAAGAAGCCTCACCCTACTCAATGATATACATCAAGGTGTATTTGATGTACTTTGAGTTTATATGTGCAGGTTAAGTAATTGCAGGAAATGCAGAAAAGTTTCTAAGTACACGTGTCGACACCTAGAGGTGATGTGTTGACACTTATGAAGGCTTGTGTCGACACCTAGAGAAGCTGTGTCGACACTTGGAGTAATTGTGTCGACACCAAGAAAGGCAGAGTCGACACTAGAAGAAAAGTGTCGACACATACAGGCAGTGTCGACACACTATGAAGAATACTCAACATATATCTTGTCGACACTTAGAGGCAGTGTCGACACCCAGAGAAACTTTGTCGACATCAAATGTGTCGACACCAGGAGGCTGTGTCGACACTCAGCATGCTTCAACAAAGTTAAAGTACTTGTGTTGACACAAAGGAGATGTGTCGACACTCAGCAAGTTTCAACACATTAAGGTATGTGTCGACACAAAGGAGATGTGTGACACTCAGCAAGTTTTCAACACAAGAAGGCATGTGTCGACACAAAGGAGATGTGTCGATATACAGCAAAATTCAACTAAGTGTTAAAGAAGAAGTACTTGTGTCGACACACAGAATCATTGTCGACACATTCAACAGAAGGCTTGTGTCGACACACAGAATCAGTGTCGACACATTCTGAAGAAGCAGTGTCGAGAAGCTGTTATAACAATACAAGGAGTTGTGTTGACACCATCAAGGCTAGTGTCGACACTTAGTCCACTTGTGTCGACACTTGGTCTATTTGTGTCGACACATAATGAAGATCAGTCTCGATACTTTCAGACAGAGATAGTATTTTCAAGAAGTGTCTGGATGACTTGACAGCTGCCATTTCAACCGGTCAACTGCAACTATCAGAGCTGTCAGAAGTTCGTTAGAAACCGGATCAGCCGGTTACCTTGGAGGAAGACTATTTAAAGGTCTTTCTCCTTCAACAGTGTGATTGATTCAATCAATAAAGAGAATTAATCAGAAGATTAAGAAGATCAAGACAGATCCAGAGAAAATTGTAAATCAGTATTCTGAAGAAACTTCAGAATTACTTGGAGAGAGAGAACTCTAGTAATTGAAGTCAAGAAAGAGACTTGTTAATCAACTCTCTTAAGAAGCAGGTTCTGAACCAGACTGTATAGTAGGATTCAGATTTATTTCTCCATCCTAAGAAAGAAGTTGCCAGCCGGTCTACTTCAAGAAGATCATCTTTACTGAGTTCAGACTCAAGAAGCCTTGAAGAAAGCAAAGACAAAGTTGATCTCAGGAATCAGTGCTATCAAGAACTGATCAAGAAGATTGCCCTCTTCATTCTCTCAAACTGAGTGGTGATCTAAAAACCTTTTATTATCTTTTTGTAGGATCCTAAGGGATCTGAGTTGTAAGCCTAAATCTATAAAGGCTGAGGTAGGGCTTTTGAGCCTGAGTGTAGGATAATCAATTCTCTGAGTGTAGGCCTTGTTGAAGGCTGAGGTAGGGCTGTTTATCCTGAGTGTAGGTCTTGTTGAAGACACAGTGGTAGGGCTTTGTGCCTGAGTTGTAGGAGTGGGGTCACTCTGAGTTGTAGGAACTTGTTTGGGGTCCTGAGCTCTAGGATCTGAGGATCTGAGGAGTAGTGTAGAAGTTAGGCCGAATCTAGTACACTACTAGATAGGCGAAGGGGGAAAGTGGATGTACCCAGACCTTGGGGAACCACTATAAAAATCTGTGTGCACTCTGTGTTTGTTTATTTATGTTATTGTTGAGCTAGCTGTGCTGAATTGCTGTAGAAAATTGCAAATACAGGTTTAATTGTTCAGTGTTTCTGCCTTAAATTTAAAAAGATAAAGTTCACCTATTCACCCCCCCCTCTAGGTGGTTAGGCACTATTTCTTTCACTTATTGTGCACCATTTTCTTCAACTGGTTGGTCTTCATCTCCAGCTCGACAATCCTATGCTTCCTTTGGACAGCTTCCCTCTCCACATTCTTCTTGCACAGCTGGGTCTTTATCGTTGATGGAGAGCATTTTCATCATGACTTCAGTACCTGCAGAACTAGGCAAAGAGCTTGACAGTTCACTGTTAATCATGTTTGACTCATTAAACAGTACATGGACAGATTTGTCTACAACTTGACTAGTCAAGTTATAGACTATATATGCCTTACTGTTATTGCTGTACCCAACAAAGATCCCCTCATGAGATTTGGCAGCAAACTTAGTCACTTTTGACTTACCATTGTTCAAGATGAAACACTTGCAACCAAAGATCCTGAAATCGGATATGTTTGGTTTTCTGCCCTTCAAGATCTCATGGGGAGTCTTCTTGTGTCCTTTGGTAATAGAAGCCCTATTGAGAATATGACATGCAGTGTTAACTGCCTCAGCCCAGAAATATTCAGGGAGAGAAGTGTCACTCAATAATGTTCTCCCTGCTTCTATGAGAGTCATGTTTTTCCTCTCAGCTAACCCATTTTGCTGTGGTGTTCTTGGAGAGGAGAACTCTTGATGAATCCCTTGTTCTTCACAGAAAGAAGTCATGAAAACAGACTGAAATTCAGTTCCATGGTCAATTCTTATTTTAACCACAGAGCATGCAAGCTCATTCTGAATTTGCCTGACAAAGTTCAGATATCAAGGGTTTCATCCTTTCTTCTAAGGAAGAACACCCAAGCAAGTTTAGAATAGTCATCAACCACCACAAGAGTGTAGACCTTCATGGCTAGACTATGAACATGCATATGACCAAACAAGTCCATATGCAGGAAATATAAGCATCTCACTGAGTCCTTGGTCTCAATGCTCTTGAAGGAGGTCTTAGTATGCTTACCCTTTTGGCAAGCAGCACAGATACCCTCATTGGAGAATTTTATTTTGGGATCATTTCTGACTAGCTCATCACTAAAGAGCTGACCAATGGTCTTATAATTCAAATGAACCAGTCTCTTGTGTCATTGGACACAATATGAGACATTTTCATTTGCAACTAGGCATATAGGGGAACTACTATCTAAGCATAAAAAATTTAAACAATAAACATTCTCACTCGTAGTGCCTGTTAAGATGACACTTTGGTCACTCAACCTCTTGATGTGGCACTTATCCTTGTGGAAGGAAATGTCACAACCAAGGTCACATAGTTGGCTTATGCTTATGAAATTGTGTTGCAGCCCGTCCACATAATCCACCTTTGTGATGGTGATTATGTCATTTGAGATATTACCATAACCTCTGGTTATTCCCTTGTCAGAGCCTCCAAAGATGACCTTAGGTCCATTCTTTACTAGAGTGAACTCCTTCAACAGCTCCTTTGTTCCAGTTATGTGCCTAGAACAACCACTGTCCAGGTACCATTTAGATAAATTAGTACCTGAACTAACCTGAAAATACCACAAATCATCTCACCTTAGGACCCCAATATCTATTGGGTCCTAGGTTCACATTAATCTGAAAATAACCATGCCTTTCTGCAGTATTCCTGACAGGTTGGCTACCTCTGGACACTGAAGGATTGTGCCAGCATCTACGACATAGTTGCCCAGTTTGCCACAACACCAACACTCATGGATATTATATCTCCTTTTCTGTTTAGGACCAACATTTGGCTTGACTGCTCCTTGAATAGTGGGAAGATGAGCTGTTGTATACTTCTGTTTTCTTTCAGTAGCCATTTGACTGAAGGAAAGTCTTTCAGCTAACTGTTTTGGTATTTTCTAAGATCCACCAGCTGCATGTCTCTTTTCAACTAACATGCATCTGATAGCATTAGAAACTATCATTCCAGCCTTGCTAGAAGACTCACCTTGAGTCACTACTTTTGCTGGATGACTTAGATTTCCAACAACAGCAATATCCTTGAGTTTTGGGGCTGGGACACCAAAAACAAATGGTCCAGGATGAGCAATTTAAATTTCCTCATGGGCAGCCTTAAAGACCCTAATGCCAATAAATAACACAAAATCGTCGTGGTAATTATGGAACATGCCTCTCCGAATGAAGATGTCTCCTATGAACATCGGTGCCTCCTCGAAATGAAGAGGAGAACTGAATTTATGTCTTTCGATCGGAGATGTCTCTTTAGAATAGAGATGGAACAATAGATTCAGAAACTTTAATTGCTTCTTGTTTCTCGTATTATTGTCCCTCATGATTTTACATTTGGATAATTGTTCTTTATCATAACATTTTATATACTGCACTTTATGATGTCATTTTACTTATTGCATGCTGAAATTATTGAGGTGGAAGTGAAGTGGAGTGAGCGGTCTGATTTGGCAGACCGTAGAGACCGCACGTGGTCTGGAGGGTAGAAGGTGGCAATTAGCCAGTTTTTCGCTTCTTCTCTTCTCTCATGTGCTCTGGTTCAGCAAGCACCCTGTGATGTAACCGGTGGATTAATAGCAGCTAACCTTGACAGTTGTGGTCTGCACTGTGTGACCACATAGTTCACTTGAAGGTTGTCTGTTTCTCTAGCTCACGAAGGGGCAGACGGTTAGCGCGGTTTGCGGAGACTAACCGATCAGTTCGCTGGGGCCTATTTGCGCGGTTTGTGCCAGAGTTCGCTAGATTGTGTGGACTTGGTCATGGTATTATGACACGTCCAATTGTTTTCTAGTTCGTTGTGACCTCCTGGTTGTGCGGTATGCTTCTGGAGTTCGCGGAGTTCGACAGTTCGACTAGACACGAATATGGTCTTAGTCGCGGGTTGCAGTGTGCGCAGACAAGAAATGGAGATCGCAGATCAGCGGGGTTCCGGTGGCGGAGTCCGGCAGTCTATCATAGGTGTGATAATGGACCAGGACGCGTAACTGGATTGTTAAGTCTACGCGACTGGCATTGTTGTCCGTTCGACTTGGCGGACTGGTTGTTCTTTCCGTCTATGCGAATAGATGTTTATTTGTGGTGGACTGACGCTGGTATCCACACTTGTGCGAAAACGTGGTGCTAGCTGTAGGATGACGAGCGGTTATCCTATCACTATTGGCGGTGATCACACTCCCCCCTCCGTCGCCTATAAATAGGAGTCTTCGGCTCGTCATATATAATGAGAACAGTGAGAACTCAGCTCGCATTTTGATCTTGCGGTTACGATTTTCCAACCGGCGCGACTAAGTGAAGTTGACTTGTTTGTGCGGGCTGCGCGGCTAGCTAGAACTAGGCGACTAGATAACTAGTTGGAAGGCTCAGTGTAGAACAGATCGCAGTTACATTGAGCGGTATATAACAGGTCGCGGTCTCAGCAGCTTGAAGTCACTTCCTTCGGGTTGCGATTAGTTGACCAGTTTGCCTGGTCTATCAGTGAGTTCTGTTCAGTTCATTAACATTCAATAACAGGCAGTCCACGCAGCTCGGTTGCAGTTGGCGACTTGACTATTTCAGCGAACAGGGCTTGCTGCAGCAGCACTTGTCCGGTCTGTGCGGTTACAACCATCAGACCACGCGTTTTCTCTTGCTTGTATTTTTCTGCTTCCATCGAATATATTGCGAAATAATTTCTCACAATGTATGTCTCGCCCTGTAAAGAAATTTGTTAATTACAAGTTTTGAGACTTTTGTGCTTCTATTATTGCTGATTCTTACTTGACTTGATTGTGATTGAGTGTTCCTGCAACCTTTCTCGACTTCCTAGTGAAATTTTTACATTGCACTTATTACAGCTTTGTATTTACTGCAATTTAATAATGCATTATGTTTACTGTACTTTCTTTATTATAGGTTTAACCCTATTAAGTAGTTTAACTTAATATGTGTGAGATTTTGACACCTCATCGCCGCCTCCTCCGAATCGTTAGGATCGCGCCATGTCACATATCCGTGGGAGGAGATTTATTCCTAATCTAGGCTAATCTCCTTTTTAGGAAATGTGTTAGTGTGGGGGCCTATTTTTTGGGAAGCTTTTAGGGAGTCCAGCTGGCCCCCTCTTGCGGTTATGGCTTGCACAGCCATGGCCGGCTGGTTTTTTCTAGTTTTGGCCGGCGCCATCAATAGGAGCCATTGATGGCGCTCTTCTTCCTTGTTACGGGAGGGGTGGTGTTCTCCTATATATATTGGGGGGGGGGGCTGCAACAACAAAAGAACAACAATCAGATTACTACCACCATCCACAGAGAGAGAATCTAGTGAGAGAAAAACATGGGAGGTTTTTTCTCCTCCTCAGGCGGCGGCGACAGCAGGCTCGCAGCGGAGGCGGCATCAAGCTTCAATCCAGCGAGATCGGGAGTTTCTTTTTGGGCCGAGCCTCTATAGCGGCGGTATTCGCCGGAGTTACACCGGCCGGGCTTCTTCCCGGCAGCCTACGACAGCATGCGGTTCAACACAGGTGGCAGTGACATCAGGCGGTCGATCCAGGCGGGATCGGTCTCAGGAGTGCACACGCGGTGCGACAGAACCAGGAAGACGATTGAGCGCTGTCGCCCGACGACAATGCTATCCCCTGGCGACAGCTCGGATTACTTGTTCTCTGTTTTTTTTTCTTGTACGACCATTTCGGTCTCGGCATTTTTTGTACCTCTCGTTATTATAGTGGATTTACCGGCGCGCTCTCCCCGTGGATGTACGAGCCCATCTCCAAACCACGTAAATATTTTGTCGTCTGAGTTTGTACTCTTAGATTCAAGTTTGCCTTATTGCTCAAAATTATTATCTTCTGTTGCACATCCGCGGCGAACCATCGTAGTTGCGAATCCGGTCCCAATTTGATAACAATTGGTATCAGAGCCAGGTTCGAGCCTTCGGACCCCGGTGAGCAATAATTGCAACAAAATTTGAAGTCCCCAAGTACGACGACAAAATTGACTTTGGCCTGTGGCAGAAACGGGCCAAAGCAGTACTCGTCCAACAAGTTCTCCATATGGCTCTCCTGGGCCAGGAGAAATCTGGAAAAAAAAGATGAGGAATGAGATGAGCTGGATTTGAAGGCAATCAACACCATTCAGCTGTGCCTGACTGATGATGTCATGTATAATGTAGTCGATGCTGAGACTATAGCGGATCTGTGGTAGAAGCTGGAAAAGCTCTACATGTCCAAATCCCTCACAAATAAGTTGTACGTAAAGAAACAACTCTACAGCTTAAGGATGTCGGAGAGCTCCCACCTACTTGACCATATGAATGTGTTCAACAAGCTGATTTCCCAACTACGCAGCATGGACGTAAAGGTCGAAGAAGAAGACCAAGCTCTACTTCTGTTGTCCTCTTTGCCAAGGGCTTTTGACCATCTGGTCACCACTATTCTTTATGGGAAAGATGCCCTAAAGATGGAAGAAGTGATGACGACGTTGCTTTCAAACGAAGCGAGAAGCAAGTCTGGGTCAAAGTCCAGTGAGGGTTTATTCATCAAGAGTAGTAAACTTGCCCGAGGCAGATCGAGGGATATGGGAAAGAAAGAGAACCAATCTAGGTCCAAATCCAGGGGCAAGGATAACAAGTGTCACTACTGCAAAGAGGAGGGACATTGAAAGATCAACTGCCCGAAGAGGAAGTTGAAGGGGAAAGACAAAGAGCCACAACAAGCGGCCGTAGCTTCAGACCCAGATAGCGATGCTGACGTCCTACATGTCTCACCCAGTCTCGACACTACTGACGTGTGGATCATGGACACCAGATGCTCATATCACATGTGTCCTCACAAGGAATGGTTCACCACATTCAGGGAATGCGACGGCGGTCGAGTATCGATGGGAAACGACTCAGAGTGTAGAACGCTGGGGATTGGGAGCATTAGAATTAAGATGTTCGACGGGACGATTAGGACTCTCATTGACGTTAGATACGTGCCTGATCTGAAGAAGAGTCTGATATCCCTAGGAACTTTGGAGGCGACCGGATGCTCCTACACCGGTGAAGGCGGATATCTGAAGGTGAAGAGAGGCGCTCTAGTAGTTATGAAGGGAGAGCGATCTGGAACTCTCTACAGATTGATCGGCATCACTATTGTCGGTGATGCAGCAGTTGCTGCAACATCTGACGAGGACTCATCTCTACTATGGCATGCCAGACTTGGCCACATGAGAGAGAGGGGCCTTCTTGAGCTACACAAGAAAGGCCTACTAAAAGGAGTCAAGACATGCAAGTTAGACTTCTGCGAGACCAGCGTTCTCGGGAAGCAGCATAGGGTGAAGTTTATAACTTCGAGCAAGCACAACAAGCAGGTGCTGGAATACACTCACCCAGACTTGTGGGGACCAGCCCCAGAGTCCTCACTCGGAGGAGCCAAATATTTTGTGACCTTCATTGATGACTTCTCGAGAAAGGTCTGGATCTATTTTTTGAAGAACACGTCAGAAGTCTTCGAGAAATTAAAGATCTGGAAGAACAAGGTGGAGAAGCAGACTGACAAGAAGGTAAAGTATCTGAGATCGGATAACGGAGGCTAGTATACCTCAACAGAGTTTCAGGCATACTGCGATCAGGAGGGCATCACTCGCCACCTCACTATTCCCGGCACACCGCAACAGAACGACGTCGCTGAAAGAATGAATAGTACGCTGTTAGAGAGAGCTCGATGCATGTGATTGTTCGCTGGAATCCCAAAGTCCTTCTGGGCCGAAGCCGTCAATACAGCATGTTTTTTAGTAAATCGATCCCCATCGATGTCACTAAATATGAAGTCACCACAGGAGGTTTGGCTAGGCAAACTGGTCGACTATTCTGATATCTAAATCTTTGGTTGTCCCGTGTACACCCTAGTATAGGACTCAGAGAGGACGAAGCTCGATGCTAAGTCCAAGAGGTGCGTCTATCTGGGCCGAAAGGCCGGCACCAAGAGGTTCAAGCTGTGGAACCCCGACTCGAAGAAGGTAGAAATCAAGCGTGATGTGATCTTCGATGAGGCTTATATGCTGAAGAAGTCTCAGCCTCAGTCTAAGGAGGTGGAGAAGACTGAAGCTACACCACTGGAGGTGGAGCTTGAAGGGAGTGATCCGGCTGATGATCGTGTTGATTCCTCTTATCAGGAGGAAGCTGATCTCGAGCAACCCACTAGAGTGGAGTCGTACTCCATTGCCAGAGAGAGGGCGAGGAGGGATGTTAGACTACCTCTCAGCCGACAGGATACTGTAGCATACGCTTTTCAGGTAATAGCCTCTGACCCTAGGTCTTATAGGGAAGCTGTCGAGAGTAAGGAAAGCTCTCATTGGATAGCCGCCATGGAGGAAGAGATCGAGTCCTTTCACAAGAACAAGACTTGGGAGCCGGTGTATCTACTAAAGGGAGCTAAGGCCATAAGCTCCAAATGGGTATTTAGGAAGAAGGAGTGCACTTCTGGAAAGGACCCTTGGAGGTACAAGGCTAGATTCGTTGCAAAGGGCTTCGCACAGAAGAAAGGCGTCGATTTCGATGAAATCTTCTCGCCTGTCGTGAAGCATTGCTCCATTCGATTACTCCTCGCCTTAGTAGTACTGCATGATAGGGAGTTAGAGCAGTTGGCTGTGAAGACATCACTTCTTCACGGCATCCTGGATGAGGTGATATACATCTTACAGCCGGAAGGGTTTGTTAAACCCGACAACGAGAAGAAGATATGCAAGCTCAGGGCATCCCTCTATGGTTTGAAGCAGTCCCCGAGAATGTGGAATAGAAGGATCGACACATTCAGGGCTTCATTAGGGTTTATCAGGAGTTAGTACAACACTTGTGTCTACTTTAGGTTCATCATGATCTTGATGTTGTACGTCGACGATATGTTGATTGCGTGCAAATCAGCTCAGGAGATCTCTCTATTGAAGGAGAAGCTGGGTGCGGAGTTCGAGATGACTGATCTCGGTCACGCACAGAAGATCCTTGGGATGGAGATCCCTCGGGATAGAAATCGCGGTATTATTTGGTTGTCCCAGACTGGGTACATCAAGAAGGTGTTTGAGAAGTTCAGTATGACAGACTCCAAGTCTGTCTCAACCCTGTTGGGACATCAGTTCAGGTTCTCGTCCCTTCAGTGTCCTACCACTGAGAAGGATTGACAGAAGATGCTTAGTGTGTCGTATGTGAGTGCGGTAGGATGTCTGATGTATGCGATGATCTGTACTAGACCAGACATCGCTCAGGCGGTGAGCGTCGTGAGTAGATATATGACAAATCTAGGACGACAACACTGGGAATCCGTCAAATAGATTCTGTGATATCTGAGCAGATCACCGAACGTAGGTTTGCTCTTCAGAAAGAGCGACGTTGCGGGGGAGTTAGAGGGCTACGTGGATTCAGATTACGCAGGCGACCTCGACAGAAGAAGATCCACGACTGGATACATCTTTCTTTTAGGTGGAGGTCCCATCAGTTGTAAAGCTACCCTCCAGCACATCGTGGCCTTATCCACAACGGAGGCAGAGTACATCGCTGCAGTGGAAGCTGCCAAGGAAGTCATCTGGCTCCAAGGCCTCGCCAAAGAGCTCAGGATTTCTCAAGTGGCGTTGAAGCTGCACTGTGATAGTCAAAGTGTGATTTGTCTGGCCAAAGACCTAGTCTATCATGCCAGGACAAAGCACATTGACGTGCGCTACCACAAGTTGAGAGAGTTCGTTGCGGGCGGGGACATTCAGTTACTGAAGGTGCCCACGGAGGAAAATATCGCAGACATGCTGACCAAACCAGTGACGGGAGACAAGTTCAAGCACTGCCTTGACTTGGCTCATATTGATGCATGTTGATCAGGGCGACCCCAGGGAGAGGGGGTTCATATTTGCCGATAGGGTTGATCCTAGCTATAGGTGGAGTTACGTTCGTGACATGAGGCGTCAAGGTGCAGATTGTGAGATTTTGACACCTCATCGCCCCCCTCCACCAGACCGTTAGGATCGCGTCATGTCACATATCCGTGGGAGGAGGTTTATTCCTAATCTAGGCTAATCTCCTCTTTAGAAAATGCGTTAGTGTGGGGGCCTATTTTTTGGGAAGCTTTTACGGAGTCTAGCTGGCCTCCTCTTGCGGTTATTGCTTGCACAACCATGGCAGGCTGGTCTTTTCTAGTTTTGGCCGGCGCCATCAATGGGAGCCATTGATGGCGCTCTTCTTCCTTGTTAGTGGAGGGGTGGTGTTCTCCTAGATATATATATATATTTTTTTTTTGGGGGGGGGGGGGGGGGGCTGCTACAACAAAAGAACAACAATCGGATTACTACCATCATCCGCAGAGAGAGAATCTAGTGAGAGAAAAATAGGGGAGGTTTTTTCTCCTCCTCATGCGGCGGCGACAGCAGGCTCGCAGCGGAGGCAGCGTCAAGCTTCGATCCAGCGAGATCGGGAGTTTCTTTTTGGGCCGAGCCTCTACAGCGGCGGTATTCGCCGGAGTTACACCGGCCGGGCTTCTTCCCGGCGGCCTCCGACAGCAGGCGGTTCAGCACAGGCGGCAGCGACATCAGGCGGTCGATCCAAGCGGGATCGGTCTCAGGAGTGCAGACGCGGCGTGGCAGAACCAGGAAGACGATTGAGCGCTGTCGCCCGGCGACAGCGCATTCCCCCGGCGACAGCTCGGATTACTTGTTCTCTGTTTTTTTCTTGTACGACCATTTCGGTCTCGGCGTTTTTTGTAACTCTCGTGATTATAGTGGATTTACCGGCGCGCTCTCCCCGTGGATGTAGGAGTCCATCTCCGAACCGCGTAAATATTTTGTCGTCTGAGTTTGTACTTTTGGATTCAAGTTTGTCTTATTGCTCAAAATTATTATCTTCCGTTGCATATCTGCGGCGAACCACCATAATCGCAGATCCGGTCCCAATTTGATAACAAATATGCACATTATTTATAGCTTGGAGATGGAACATTCCTTGATGGGTAACCTTAAATAATATGCGCTCTTGATTGCTATAATTAAGCTTAAGGGGTACGATCAAGCCTCGTATAACAGTCATGTGCCTGAATTGTTTTTATGTTGAGTAGGGTAAGCGACCGCTAGACCCAGAAGGTACATACTTGTTTCTTTTTATAAAATACCTGTAAATCGAATTGCGTTTGTATGGCGGGTGGGTCAGGCCTATTTGTTGTTCTTACTAGCATGAGAGTGTTGATGACGTTGTGCACTAGGGAGTACATCAACACCGGGAGCTTATATTTTATTTTATAATTGCCGTGCTCAGTTCCTCCAATGGTTAATCAGATTTTTCTTATTGCAAGATGCTGCTCACATCCTCTAGTACACCATGATGTACACTAGAGCCTGTGTGGTGATCAGGTACAAGCACACCTACAAGTTGAGGGACCGGTCTGTTAATTTGTGTAGCCTAACTGCGTCTGGAAGAACTGGGCACTCGCCACGATTTGGTTGGTCGAGCTCGACGAGGGTGGTTGTGGTTTTTCCCGGATTTGGGATTTTTCCACGCTAAATTCTTGTGTTTTTGGTTGATTTTTCTGTAATTCTTGTGTGTTTCGTGAGCGTCGTATTCCCTAACAAATGCTATCAGAGCGAGATTCTTTGCGGGAAGATGGAGACGACACAAGATACAAGATCGAGAAATTTGATGGGACAAATTTCACATTATAGAAGATGCAGATCGAGAATCTATTGTACTAGAAGAAATTGTTCTTGCCTTTGGGCGAAAAAGAGAAGAAACCTGAAACGGTGAAGGATGATGAATGAGAAATTCTCGATAGAACAACCCTAGGTACGATCAAACTCTCGTTATCCTCTTCTGTTGCTTTCAATATTACAAACGAGAAGTCTATAGAAGATCTCATGGCTTCCTTGACAAGGATGTACGAGAAGTAGCCAATCTCAAACAAGGTTTTCTTGATGAAACGGTTATTCAACGTGAAGATTGTTAGAAATATTGGGTTTTATGTCCGCTCGTGTCGGGTCCGACTCGGAACGGGTTATTGGGTTCATGTCGCTCCAGGGCTTGGCTCTACGCTGGAGGTACTATATATACCTATTACAAACATGATAGGGACATGTAGAATACTTTGAGCGGAGCCAATCCAACAAAGATGTCAAATGGTGCATCGGTTACCAAACATCTTAACAGTTTCAACACCGTAACAAATCAGTTAAGTTCTGTCGACATCAAGTTTGATGACGAGGTTAGAGATTTGTTACTGCTTTCTTCATTATCGGATAATTGGGATGGTCTAGTTACTGCGGTTAGCAACTCCTCTGAAACCCGAAGTTAAAATTCGACGACATTGTTGGACTGGTGCTGAACGAAGAAGTACGTAAAAAGGCAAATCCTGGAAATTCTAATTCTGCCCTGAATGTTGAGAGTAAAGGAAGAAACTTCGACAAGAACTCTGGTAGAGGATGTTCCAAGTTTGCGCTGGGAAAATCCAAGCCACAGAAGGGGAAGTTTTAATGCTGGAACTGCGCGAAGAAGGGTCATCTAAAGGTGGACTGTACGTACCCAAAGAAGATCTTCGGTGGGAAATCTGAGAAGGCTGTTACAACAAATGTTGCTTCAGATGATTTAGAGGATGCTTTAATCCTATCTTTAGACAACACCAAAGTGTTGGGTGGTTGATTCAGACGCGTCTTTTCATGCATACCCAAACAAGAGTAGTTTCAAAAACTTCACTGAAAGAGATCTGGGAAAGGCATACTTGGGAAACAATCAAACATGTGATATCACCGGAAAGGGAGACGTGGATATTCGTATACTAAATGGATCTGTATGAAGTCTTACGGATGTGATGTACGTGCCATGTCTGAGGAGAAATCTTATCTCGGCCAGTCAATTTGCAAAACAGGGTACCTTTGCTTCTTTTGGTGACAAAACCTAGAAGACCACTAAGGGTTCAATGGTCATTGCTCGAGAGACTTTGGATGGTGCCCTATAGGTTATCAATAAGGAATCTGATTCTATTTCTATAGCAAAAACAGATGATGATACAAAACTATGACATAATAGACTCGGACATATGAGTGAGAAGGGAATGAAGTCCCTCATCTCAAATGGTAAACTTGTTGGTTTGAAGTCCGTTGACTTGGACTTCTGTGAAGACTGTGCTTTCGGCAAACAAAGAAGAGTGAGTTTCTAAAAGGCTGGAAGAGAGTTAAAAACTCAAAGACTGGATTTAGTTCACATTGATGTGTAGAGGCCTACTGTTCTTAACTCTCTTGGTGGCTCTTCTTATTTTGTTACCTTCATCGACGACGACAAGTGGAAGGTTTGGGTATATTTCTTAAAACACAAATCTGATGTTTTTTTGTTTTCAAAACATGGTTGGCTATGGTTGAAAATGAGACAGGTCTAAAGCTGAAATGTCTTAGATCTGATAATGGTGGGGAGTACTGTGACTCAGAGTTCAAGGAGTTCTGTGACAAAGCAGGAATTATGCATCAATATACTGTCCCAATGTTGCTACAATAGAAAGGCGTAGCAGAGCGCTTGAACGGGACAATCACAGAACGTGTTAGGAGTATGAGGCTCCATGTCGGTTTGCCAATATAGTTCTGGGCCGATGTAGTTAACACTTATGTTTATTAGATAAATCGTGGACTTTCAGTTCCGCTGAAGGAAGGTTTACCTGAAGATGCATGGAGTGGAAAAGCGGTAAACTTTTCTCACTTGAAGGTTTTTGTTGTATATCTTACGTTCTTTTTGATGCAAGATCCAGAAGCAAGCTTGATGCAAAGTCCAAGAAATGTACCTTCGTTGGTTAAGTCTCAGATGAATTTGGGTACAAATTTTGGGACTATCAGAATAGGAAATTCATCAATTGTGGAACTCAATCTTCAATAAAATGGAGATGTACAAGAACCAGAACAACACTTCAGAAGGAGCATCAATAAGTCCAAAAGAATCACCAAAGTTCATGGAGTATAATGGAAACAACGAGCAGTTTTAGGAAGTTCAACAATTTAATCATGCAGAGGAAGGGGCAAGAGTAAAGGAAGTAGTGGTGGCTCCACATACCCTTATGGTGGAAGTACAGAAATCTGGTAGGGTTAGTAGACCCACTCAAAGGTATTCTCCCTCTCTCTTACTCGTTGCTAACAGATGGTGGTGAAACGGAGTGCTTCAATGAAGCAATGGGAGTTGAAGACTCCATTATGTGGGAGTTGTCCAAGAAGAGATGGACTATCTAATGCTAAATCAAACCTGGGATTTAGCCAAACTCCCAAAGGGTAAGAAGGCGCTTCATAATAAATGGGTCTACAGACTAAAGGAAGAACAAGGTGAGAACAAGCGCTACAAGGCAAGGCTTGTAGTGAAAGGATTTCAAAAAAAAGGAGGGATTGGACTATACTGAAATCTTCTCCCTGGTGGTGAAGATGACCACCACCTGAGTTGTTCTAAGCATGAGTGCAGTGAAGAATTTGCACTTGGAACAAATGGATGTAAAAATAGCATTCTTGCATGGTGACTTGGAAGAATAGTTGTACATGCTACAACCAGAGGGATTTGTTGAGTCTGAAAAAGAAGAAATGGTTTGCAAACTCAATAGAAGCCTATACTATTTGAAGCAGGCTCCAAGGCAATGATACAAGAAATTTGACAGGTTTATGTCAAATAATGGGTACTCGGGATGTGAGGCAGATCATTGATATTATCTGAAGCACTTAGACAATAGTTATATTATTCTACTTTTGTACGTTGATGACATGTTGTATAAGACCCCTCTCCCCTTACCAAGGAGGTAACCCGGTTTTATGCCCAGAACCGCCGCTTTACGGTGACACTGATGTAGGATTTAAAAGTGTTGAGGTGGAGCGAATTAAAAAAAATTCTCAAACACCAACGACACATCAGGATCGTACATCCGATGACAATGTCCAAACAAGGCTAAGCAGTAAAGTAAAATCTAACTCATCACATCTAACCATCACAAGGGGTTAGAAATTGTACCTCTAGAGAACAAGATCTCTAGGAGGAAGAGGTAACACGTTGGAGAAGATGTTGGCGATTCCACCACAACGATGAGGCCGACGCCTCGCCTCTTGGTTCACCTTGAACCCTAACAGTCAAAGCAATCCGCTCCGTTGATGAGGGGAGTGGAAGGAGAAGCTTAGACACACTTCAACAGGCCGACGGAGACTCCAAGGGTATCGAACTGGACTGGATCCATTCGGAGACACGGGATCGGGACGCCAAGCTCGAGCAGGATGCCAGAGCGAGGCTAAACTCTGAACCCGAGAAGCCCCGCACCAAATGTCGGGCAGCTCCAGGAAATCGGGGAGAAGCCGACGGGATCGCTTCACGAACTGCAATTTAGCTGCCGTCGGGATGAATCTCCAGCAAGCTGAAGAAACTGAGAGCTAAGCTCGAGAAGCCCTACTCCAGGAAGGGAGGAAGAAGCCGACGGGACTGCACCAGGAAAAATGGCGATCTCCAGCCGTCGGGACCAAAACTTCAGGAAGAAAAAACCGAGCCCCTCCCCCAAAACCCTATCACACTTTTAACCATTTTAGGAGGGGTTCTTATACCCCACCTCAAAAGGAGGTTGTGATTACCCTTGATTTGGCTCATAATATAACCCCAATACTAAAAGGTCATATTAGTTGAAACGAGATAAAGTTGTGTCGCCTAACTTATCAAAAACCTGCGATGAACTAATTCATCGTATCGTTTAATAGTTGCACAACCCTTGTACTCATCATAGTCTAAGCATGTTGAGAAACGACAGTCCAAAATGCAGTTACTGTTCTATCTTGATTGCATTCCGTGTGAAATCAAGCGCACATGTAAGTCAAACAGAGACTGTTCCCGTTCATTTGGTGTGACCTTATAGAGGAACCATGTCGTCACAGATATAATATAACAACTTATATTATCGACTACAAGAGGCTATATCAAGGCATTATAGTCGCCACAACAACACGATAGAAGGTAACAAGACATTATGACCTATGTCTACCTTTGTCACATAATATTATGAATATAGTGCAAAATAGGACCGTGTCATTTCTGCACCATATTTATCATTCTCGGTCTCATAAGTGAGTTGTATATATAACTGCTTTAGTTATTTGCATGAATTACAACCTCGCTTTACCAAGGGGCCCGACCATATCACTTCCCAAATAAATTTGGGGACAAACGATATTTCGATATGCAAATTTCTTACGTGCAAGTATGACCAATGAATCACAATATATATCACCGTCAAAAGATGGCCTTCAATTATAATCACATTGTTCACATTGTTGGGTACATTGGTTTAAATGTACCTGATTTGAAGAAGCCTCACCCAACTCAATGATATACATCAAAATGTATTTGATGTGTTTTGAGTTTACTTGTGCAGGTTAATTATTTGCAGGGAAGATGAAAAAGTTTCTAAGTCCATGTGTCGACACCTAGAGGGAAAGTGTCGACACTTAAGAAGACTTGTGTCGACACCCAGGCAAACAGTGTCGACACTTGGAGTCATTGTGTCGACACCAGGGATGTAGTGTCGACACCAGACAGAAAGTGTCGACACAAGGAGCTGTGTCGACACTCAATGAAGAAAAGTGCAGTGAAGCAGTGTCGACACTTAGCAGTTGTGTCGACACCCAGAGAAACTGTGTCTACATCAAAAAGTGTCGACACTTGGAGGCTGTGACGAAACTCAGCAAAAGTCAGCAGAGTCTAAGTATAAGTGTCGACACCCAGAGCAATGTGTCAACACACAGCAGAAGAGTCAACACTTGAAGAAAGTGTCGACACAAGAAGGCATGTGTCGACACTCAGCTGAAGACTCAACACTTGAAGAAAGTGTCGACACAAGAAAGAATGTGTCGACACTCAGCAGAAAACTCAACACTTGAAGAAAGTGTCGACACAAGGAGCTGTGTCGACACTTAACAAAGTTCAACAAAATTCTAAGTACAAGTGTCGACACTAAGGAGATGTGTCGACACTCAGCCAGAGTCTCAACAGATGAAGATGTGTCGACACAAGGAGCTTTGTCGACACTTAGCAAGTATCAACACAGAAGGCATGTGTCGACACCAAGAAGATGTGTCGACACTTAACAGATTCAACACATGAAGATGTGTCGACACAAAGGAGATGTGTAGACACTTACAAGAATTCAGCAATATACTGAAGTACAAGTACTTGTGTCGACACACATTATCAGTGTCGACACATGAAGAATAAGCTGTGTCGAGAAGTGCATTCTACAACACAAGGAGTTGTGTCGACACCTTGTATGCTAGTGTCGACACTTAGTCAACTTGTGTCGACACTTGGTCTATAAGTATCGACACTTAAAGACAGACAGTCTCGACACTTTCAGACAGTTATTTTCAAGAACTGACTGGATGAATTGACAGCTGCCATTCCAGCCGGTCTACTACACCTGTCAGAGTTGTCAGAAATCTGTTATGAACCGGACCAGCCGGTTACCATGAAGAAGGCCTATAAATAGGCTTAAACTGTCTACAGAAAAAGATGATTGAATAGTTGTTCAAGTAATCATTAACAATAAGAAGATCTAACTATTCCTTGAAGAATCTAGTGAAGATCTAAGAAGTTGGAGAGAGAGAGCTCCATCCAAGAAGACAGCCGTTGGAACCAGGCGGAGAAGAAGGGTTCAGAATTTGTTCTGAATCTTAAGTAGCAGAGATCAAGGATCAACTGCAGAGGAGATAAATCTTATTGTGTTCTACATTCAAGAAGCTTTGAAGAAAGCCAAGTCAGTTTGATCTCAGCTGAGTTCTTCCAAGAACTCATCAAGAAACTCACAACTCTTCTCTCTTTTCTCTGAGTTGTAGAGATTACATTTTGTATTCATATTTTCTTATAGGATCCTTAGGGATCTGAGTTTGTAAGCCTGTAATTATAAAGGCTAAGTGTAGGGCTTGAGTGCCTGAGTGTAGGAGATTTGAATCTCTGAGTGTAGGCCTGTTGTAGCTGAGTGTAGGACTTGGTGGCTGAGTGTAGGCTTTGTGAAGAAGCTGAGTGTAGGCTTTGTGAACAAGCTGAGTTGTTGGGCCTTGGGCCTGAGCTGTAGGAACCTGGTTGAGGTTCTGAGTGTAAGATCTGAGGATCTGAGATAGTGGAGGAGTTTGGCCGAATCTAGTACACTACTAGATAGGCAAAGGGGGAAAGTGGATGTACCCAAATATTGGGGAACCACTATAAACCTGTGTGTTCACTGTGTGTATGTGGTTTGCTGTGATTGATGTTTGTTTGCTTGGTAAAAGTAGTTATAACTCTGAGAATTAATCTGAATTCTGCCTAAAAGTTAAAAAGATTTAAGTCACCTATTCACTCCCCCTCTAGGTGAGTAGGTACAATATCTTTCAAGTGGTATCAGAAGGAGGTTACTCAAAAAGGGACATAACTGTCTGAGTAGATCCTGTTGGTAGATTCAGTCTAAGTACATTACAGAATCAAGAAAATCAAGAACCATGGGTTCCACTGAGAATCATAAGGAATTGAGATCCATGAAGCTACCCATTTGCAGAAAAGAAATATTTGGCACCTGGAAGGAAAGGGTGAGACTGTTTATGGAAGCCTCAGACCCTAGGATATATATCACAGTGAAAGAAGGGCCATATATGCCCATGAAGGTTTCAGTCTTAGATGCAACTCAGAGAACACCTAAGGATTTCTCTGAAATGACAAAGGATGAGATAGTTCTAGCCACAATGGACAAGAGGGCTTAGAATTTCATAGTGAGTGTTATAGATGATGCTACTTTTCAGAATTTGATACACTGCAAGACATCCAAGGAAATGTGGGATACTCTTATTGTGTATATGGAGGGTTCTGAAGAAGTGAGGCAAGACAGAAAGTCCTTGCTAAACCAAGAATATGAAAGTTTTAGGCAAGGTAGGGCTGATAGCATAACTGAATGCTATAAGAAGTTCTATAGGATTGTGAATGAGCTAATGTCCTATGGCAGAGAGTTCAGTAATTATGAGCTAAATGATAAGTTTCTAAGGTCCCTAACAAAAGATTGGGACACCAAGATCTGTGCCATTAGGGAAATGGCAAAGTTAGCAGAAATTCCTCCACCAACACTGTTTGGAAAACTGCTGTCCTATGAAATGCAGTTGATGGTGAGGAAAGAAGAGGAGAAATCTACAAGAAGTGAACATAAAGAAAGGACAGTGGCATTTAAAACAGAAGCCCCCAGAAAGTATAGAAGTAAGTCACCAACTCCACCACCAAAAGTAGCTGAAACTGAGTCAGATGAGTCAGCACGCAGAAAGTCTGAAAGCAGTGAAAGTGATGAGGACTTTGCTGCCTTCACAAGACACTTTCAGAAGTTCTTAAAGAAGAAACAGTGGAGGACAAGGCCATCTACTTCACAGGGTAAAGAAGACTATTATCAGAATAAAAAGTCTTCAAAGAAAGACAGGAAAAAGGCCAAGTCTAGCAAAGCAACTCTTTCAAAAATTGTATGTTATTGCTGTAATAGAAAAGGACATGTTATTGCAGACTGTCCAGAGAAAAGGAAGGAGTCTAATGATAAGAAAAAGACTCAATTCAAGGGCAAGAAGGAAAAGTCTTTTGTTGCCAAAAAGGATAAGAGCCTATCAGACTTATCTTCATCAGAAACTGAGTCAGATGCAGAAGCATATATAGGACTGTTTGCTGAGGAAGAAGAAGAAGAAGAGTTCATTTAGATCATGAACTCTATATATGAACAAGAGGACAGTCAGTGCCAAGGGCTAATGGAATTGACAGAAAGTGACAAAATCCTAGAGCAGCCAGGAACTAGTAAGGTACAAAATTGTTCTTTCAGTTCAATTTCATGTGCTAGTACAGAATCAGATTCATCATCATCAAGTGATGATAGTGCATCTGAGTCTGAAGAGGATATTCATCAGTTGATAGATGAATATAAAGTTCTGTTGCAAGCATTTAAGAAATGCAAATCCTTGGCCAAGAGTCAAGCTAAGGAGATTGCAAGTCTTAAAATGGCTGCAACTAAATATGAGAGGTTGTTTGATCAAAAACTTAATGAGATAGCCAGACTGAAGCACATAACTGTGATTCAGATGGGGACTATATCATTTAAGAATGATCAAATCAAAAGTCTGGAGAATAGTCTTCAGAAGGAGAAAGATTTGGTTGCTATGTTTTCTAAACCAAAGTCAGTTCTACCCTTAATTGATGAATTTGTTCATCAAAAAGGTAAAGCTGGACTGGGGTTTACTAAACCAGCTAGGACTGTTAAGTCCAAGTCCAAGTCCAAGGGCAAAGCCCCAACTCTCAACAAGCCAGCTGTAGACAAAGCAGCTAAGACTGTACCTAAGCAAAGGTACAATAAGTTTGAGTGTTGGTGCTGTGGCAAGGTAGGCCACTTTGCAATGGACTGTTGGCACAATGCTAGTGCCAAAGTGAGTAGAAAACTGCCTGTTGGAAAACCTGCAGTTAGCTTTGTTAGGAAGCAAACTAACCTGTACCAAGGACCCAAGAATTCTTTGGGTTCTAAGGTACACTAATCTGTTTTGCAGGTGAGTCCAAGTGGCCATGCCCCTATATGGTACTTGGACAGTGGATGTTCTAGACACATGACTGGAACAAGGGGATTGCTAAAGGACTTCACTCCAATCAAGGATGGTCCAAAAGTCACCTTTGGTGGTTCTGAAAAAGGAATCATCAAGGGTTTTGGTAACATATCTAACTCCTATATTACAATTACTCAAGTGGCCTATGTTAAAGTTTTGAAACATAACCTTATTAGTATAAGTCAATTGAGTGATGTAGGATATGACATCTCATTTGTGAAAGATGGTTGTCATATCAGGAGGTCAAATGATCAAGAGATCATTTTGACTGGTTATAGAAAAAGGAATGTCTATTGCTTAGACATTATGGTTGAGAACAATGGTTCTCCAGTATGTCTTGTAGCTGATGAGACAGTCTCTCATTATGTCAAATGGCACAAGAGGCTAGCCTATCTAAACTACAAGACAATTGACAAACTCTTTAGCAAAGAGTTAGTGAGGAATGGTCCTCAAGTTAAGTGTATTAAAGATGGAATATGCTCAGCTTGTCAAAAGGGCAAGCAGACAAGATCCACCTTTAGTTGCATTGAAAATAAAGATGCTGTGAGGTGTTTATACCTCTTGCATATGGATCTCTTTGGTCCTATGCCAGTTCACAGCCTAGGTAGGAAGGTCTATACCTTTGTAGTTATAGATGACTACTCAAGGTTTTCCTGGGTGTTCTTCCTTAGACAGAAATCTGAAACACCTAGTGTCTTCTATAGCCTTGTCAAACAAATTCAGAATGAACTAGATAGTACAGTGGTCAAAATAAGAAGTGACCATGGTACTGAATTTCAGTCTGATAGTATGGCAAAACTATGTGAAGAATTTGAGATATTTCAAGAGTTTTCTTCACCAAGGACACCTCAGCAAAAAGACATTGCTAAGAGGAAGAATAGAACCTTGATTGAGGCTGGTAGGACCCTATTAAGTGATACATCACTACCAGAATACTTCTGGGCTGAGGCAGTGAATACTGCATGCCATGTAATTAATAGGGCTACCATAACTAAAAGCCACAACAAGACCCCCTATGAGATTGTGAAAGACAAAAAACCAAACCTATCCTACTTCAGGATCTTTGGTTGTAAGTGCTTTATACTTAACAATGGAAAGTCTTACTTGACTAAGTTTGCTACCAAGTCCCAAGAAGGGATTTTTGTTGGGTACAGCAACAATAGTAAGGCTTATAGAGTCTACAACTTGTCTACTCAAGTTGTAGAAGAGTCTGTACATGTAGTATTTGATGAAACTAGACTTATTAACAATGAGTTGTCTAGTAGTGTATGCAGCTCCACATGTATAACAAAGAAGATGGACAAGCTCACTATAGAAGAAGAACCTACTGCAAGACAGCAAGTAGAAGATAGTGGTTGTTGTCCAGGGGGAGTACTACATGTATCTAATGCAGATGAAGTTCAAGGAGTGCAGCAGGATGAAGAAGTTGAAGAAGTTCAACCTGAAGCCAGGATGCCTCCAACAAATAGGCATCTAAGAGATCATCCAGCTGAGCAAATCATTGGTGATCCAAGACAAGGGGTACAAACAAGGAGCAAAAATCTGAATGCAGTGCTCTTCTCCAGTTTTCTATCCCAAGTTGAACCAAAGAAGTTTGAAGAAGCCATCCTAGACCCTCATTGGATTGAGACAATGCAAGAAGAGTTGAATCAGTTCAAGAGATGCAAAGTCTGGGAGCTTGTTCCTAAACCAAAAGACCATAACATAATTGGGACCAAGTGGATCTTTAGGAACAAAATGGATGAACATGGAGTCATCATTAAGAACAAAGCAAGATTGGTTGCTAAAGGATATAGGCAGGAAGAAGGTATTGACTTTGATCAAACCTTTGCTCCAGTAGCCAGACTGGAAGCCATAAGGATGTTCCTGACCTATGCAACCTTTCAAGGATTTAAAGTTTACCAAATGAATGTAAAGTCAGCCTTTTTGAATGGTAATCTAAAAGAGGAAGTCTATGTGGAACAGCCATCAGGTTTTGTTGATTCAACTCAACCTAATCATGTCTATAGACTTAGGAAAGCATTATATGGGTTAAAGCAAGCCCCTAGGGCTTGGTATGAAACCCTGTCTAGTTTCCTCATTGAGAATAAGTTCACAAGGGGGAAAATAGACAAGACTCTATTCCTTAGGGAATATAGAGGCAAAGTAATACTAGTCCAAATATATGTAGATGACATAATATTTGGGTCTACTGAAAGTAGTCTTTGCAAAAAGTTTGCAAAACTAATGCAAGGACAGTTTGAGATGAGTAGTATGGGGGAACTTAAGTTCCTCTTGGGTCTCCAAGTTAGACAGACTGAGAATGGTTTATCCATATGCCAGTCTAATTTCACCCTAGAACTCATAAGGAAGTATGGTATGTATTCATCCAGTACCATGAAGACTCCTATGGGGTCAAGTATGTCTCTTAGCAAGGATGATGCAGGGAAACCTGTAGATGAGTATTTGTATAGAGGGATAGTTGGTTCCCTACTCTATTTGACTGCAAGTAGACCAGATATCATGTATGCTACATGTGTCTGTGCTAGGTATCAAGCATGCCCTAGGGAGTCTCATTTGACAGCAGTCAAAAGGATATTGAGATATCTAAAGGGCACTCCTTATCTAGGCCTCTGGTACCCTAGGAATGGAGACTTTGATCTAACAGGTTATTCAGATGCAGACTTTACAGGATGTAAAGAAGACAGAAAAAGCACAACTGGAACCTGTCAATTCCTAGGTGGAAGACTGATTTCATGGAGTAGCAAGAAGCAAACAAGTGTGGCTATCTCCACTGCAGAATCAGAATATGTGGCTGCAGGAAGTTGCTGTGCTCAACTTCTATGGATACAACATCAGCTTGAGGACTATGTAATTCAGGTAATTAGAACTCCACTCTTTTATGATTCTACTAGTGCTATATCAATTGCAAACAATCCTGTTTCCCATAGTAGAACTAAACATATTGAAATAAAATATCATTTTCTTAGAGAACATGTAGAAAAAGAAGATATTTTACTATAATATGTTAGAATAGATAATCAACTAGCTGATATGTATATTAAGCCCTTAGAAGAAACTAAGTTCAATAGGTTTAAAATTGAACTAGGTATGATAAACTTAGAATAAGTTTATAGAAATGGCTAAGGGAAAAGGTGTCGACACACAGAGATATCGTGTCGACACAGAAAAGTGGTGTCGACACTTCAGGAAAAAGGTGTCGACACATCTAGGAAGTTGGTGTCGACACTTCATAAAATTAGTGTCGATACATGACAAGTAGGTGTCGACACATCCAAGGTGGTGTCGACACTTAGTGTTTTCTCAGAATTATCTAAGTAAAGTCTCGACTGAATGTCGAATTGAGTGGTGTCGACACATAATCAAGTGTCGACACATATATATGTTGACTAAACTTGTGTCGACACATAGGTGTCGAGACATTCTAAGTCTGTGTCGACACTTATCGACATTGTCGACACAACTTAAGTTAGTTAACCCGCCTTTTCATCTTCAAACCTAGAAAGGTATAAATAGTATTTCTCCATTGTCTGTCGACACGCTCTCTAAAGTTTCGAGACCAAACTTGTGTGTCGACACCTCTCTTCTCTCCAGTCAAATTCTTCGAACCCTAATGGTGCCAAAGCTCGAGGAGAACGTCAATGAAGGCTACGAACTGGTGCGATAAGCGATTGACGAAGCAGAACAGGAAATCAAGGATGTAGTAACCCTAGTTGCAGACTCAGGGTTAGAATTTCTTGTTTCTGAGCCCACAAAGATCTGGAAGAAATAAGTGTTAGAATTTCTAAATGGAGCAACCCTTGACGACACTGGATTCAAGATCCAGTCTAGGGTTCATGGTGAAAAAGTGAAGATCTCTCCATAAAGTTTGAGAAAGGTCCTAAACCTGCTAAGGACAAAAGAAGAGGATGAGGTTACTGCTTCTAAGACCAGGGAAGCATTAACATGGTGTGGACTGGATGCAAAGATGAAAATTGGTTCGGTATTCAATAGAAAGGGGATGAACAGCCAGGGTAAATTTCTATCAGAAATTGTTGGCAAAGTGATTTTAAGTAAGCATGTAGGGCATGATAGGGTATCAGCCCATATGTTCAGCATTATGACAAGGATAATCTTCACATTAAAAACAGATTGGTCTGTTATTGTCTTTGATAAAATTAAAGAAAGTCTGAAGAAACCCAATTTGGGTAGAATAATAAGTCTATACTTGGCTGGTAGTATACCAGAAGTTATGGGTCAAGCTGCTGGCAGTAAAATCAATCATATGAGGAAAATGGACTTGAGGATATTCTCCAGATGGGACAGGGTTTTGTCTAAGGAGATGCCAACCCCTGAGAAAATAACTCCTGAGAAAGCAACACCTCTAAAGAAGAAGAAGACAACTTCCCCAGTGGCTCAGGTTTCATCTAGCAGCTCTGGTAGTGAAGAGCAAGTTGTCTTTACACCAGAAGAGGATGTAGAAGAAAATGCTGGGAAGTCTCCAGCTCAACTAGATGCTGCAGAAAGGAAAGGGGAGCTACCTCAAGCTAGCTCCATACACCAGGATTCAGTCCAGGGGGAGCCACTAGTAGTGGAAGAGCCAACTCCACTGGAAAGTGAGCAAGCTACAAACACAATTCTTGAGGTAATCACTGAGCTTAATGCTTTAGATTTCCTTATAGAGGATACTGTTTTGTCTGATTCCTTAAATAATGTTAATCAGCAAACTCAGATTGATAGCCAACCTCCAGATGTTGTCATGAAGGACACTTCTATTACAGCTCAAATTATATCTGATCCAGTGGTAGATGAGCAAAGAGTTTCTCTAGCACATTCTCCATAAGAATTTATAATGGAAGATCTATTTCTTAATCTGGATCAAGAAGACTTTGAGAAGGAAAGTACTGCTGCTGTAGGGGAGAATGCTCCAGTTGAGGGGGAGCAGGTAATACTTGATGAAGAACCTGCAAGGCAAGAGCCTGAGAAGCCCCAAGCTGTTGAGGAGCTACCTAGAGAGAGGGTAGATATTGCTAGCACATCAGCATCTGAAGATGAGGAGGCAGCTAGAGCTAAGAAAAGGAAGTTCCAAGTATTCAAGAGGAGGAGTCAGAATTACAAAAAGGCTCTACAAACTATTGCTCCACAACCTATATCTCAACCAGCACCATCTGTAGATTATAGTTCTCTCATGGTTGCTATGCAAATAAAACTTGATGAGCACAGAAAAGCCATAGAAACCTATGTGGATGAGGGGCTTAAATCCTTACAGTTTGATCTAGCCCAAGATATAAAGTCTATAAGATTTGAAATGAATCTTAATAAAAAGGAGATGACTGACGACTTCCACAAGGGAGGGAATGTAGTGGTCTACTTAGCAACTCATCAGGAAAAGATAAAAGCTCAAGTAGATGACATTACACTGAAGCAAGGTTATGTTCTAGAGAACCAGCTCAGAATGAATGACAATTTAACTGCCTCCCACAATGCCATAGTAACAGAGATGAAGAATATAGCTGCAGGACAGACTACTTCTACTACTAAATCAGAGTTTGATAAAGCTTTGAAAGAGGGTATCACTACTGTTACTACTGCTATTGAAAATTCTCAGAAGTTGATCACTGACAAACTCCAAAGGTTGAAACCCTTCTTTAAAGATGGAGTCAATTATTTGGATAACCAGGTCAGATTTCAGAAAGATGATGTAAGAGATCACATAGAAAGAGAAGTCATACAGGGGGAGAGGGTGTTAGTCAAATCCAGCTCTGATCATGCCAAGTGGATATCTAATTCTATCAGAGCAACTCTTGGTTATCCTCCTTTATGTGATGATGATAATGTTGCAGAATCTGGGATACATCCTGCATATCTAGGAGGGGAACAACCTGAAGTGGCTCAAGTCATCTACCCTCCTCCAGATTTTGATATGGTTCAAGCTGATATACAGTCAATGTATAGCCCACCTGGGGGACAGCAAAATGTCATCATAGAGAAGGTGGTTCAGCCAGTATCTGAGGCTATGCAAGAAGCTCTGCAGAAAGAAGAAGAAGCCAGACTGTCTAAGAAGAGGTTCAGGGAGCAAGCTGAACAAAGACCAGACTTTGAGCAGTGGAGCCCCACTTCAAGAAACATTATCTTAATAGCATGGAAAGCTGCAAAAGATAATATTCAAGATAGAAATAAATGGTTTTCTGAATTAGAATGGAGGAAACATGAGATAAGGCAAGAAGCAATAGTGCAATATAGAAGGAAGGCCAAGATGGGAAAGCTACCTCCTACTGCTCAGGAGCCTAGCAAGTACTTTCCCAAGCCTTATCATTATTTTGAGAGGCAAAAGATTAAAGCTGAAGAGCTAAAGAAAAAGGATCTAAAAGGGAAAAAGACTGCTGATACTGAAGTTACTGAAGCCCCTGTTCAAGCCGAAGTACAATCTGGAAAAGGAATAGTAATCAAGGAGGATGAACAAAAATAGAATTGATTTTTCTTGAGTTTACAGTTGTAATATTTTGATTGTTAAACACTTTGTAAACTTTTGGAAAATTAATATAACAAGATATTAGAACAATGTGTTATATGCTAAATCTATTTCATAATTGTTCTGTGATGATATCTGTGTATGCATGTTTGTTTAATACATGTTATGTTTCTTTCCTGATTACATTATCCTGCTTTTCATCATACTATGATTTTATTCTGTATGGTGTATATCATTGACTAAGGGTTATGACTTCTCCAAATAGGGGGAGATTGTTGGGTACATTGGTTTAAATGTACCTGATTTGAAGAAGCCTCACCCAACTCAATGATATACATCAAAATATATTTGATGTGTTTTGAGTTTACTTGTGCAGGTTAAGTATTTGCAGGGAAGATGAAAAGGTTTCTAAGTCCATGTGTCGACACCCAGAGGGAAAGTGTCGACACTTAAGAAGACTTGTGTCGACACCCAGGCAAGCAGTGTCGACACTTGGAGTCATTGTGTCGACACCAGGGATGCAGTGTCGAAACCAGAAAGAAAGTGTCGACACAAGGAGCTGTGTCGACACTCAATGAAGAAAAGTGCAGTGAAGCAGTGTCGACACTTAGCAGTTGTGTCGACACCCAGAGAAACTGTGTCTACATCAAAAAGTGTCGACACTTGGAGGCTGTGACGACACTCAGCAAAAGTCAGCAGAGTCTAAGTATAAGTGTCGACACCCAGAGCAATGTGTCGACACACAGCAGAAGAGTCAACACTTGAAGAAAGTGTCGACACAAGAAGGCATGTGTCGACACTCAGCTGAAGACTCAACACTTGAAGAAAGTGTCGACACAAGAAAGAATGTGTCGACACTCAGCAGAAGTCTCAACACTTGAAGAAAGTGTCGACACAAGGAGCTGTGTCGACACTTAACAAAGTTCAACAAAATTCTAAGTACAAGTGTCGACACTAAGGAGATGTGTCGACACTCAGCCAGAGTCTCAACAGATGAAGATGTGTCGACACAAGGAGCTTTGTCGACACTCTGCAAGTATCAAAACAGAAGGCATGTGTCGACACCAAGAAGATGTGTCGACACTTAACAGATTCAACACATGAAGATGTGTCGACACAAAGGAGATGTGTCGACACTTACAAGAATTCAGCAATATACTGAAGTACAAGTACTTGTGTCGACACGCATTATCAGTGTCGACACATGAAGAAGAAGCTGTGTCGAGAAGTGCATTCTACAACACAAGGAGTTGTGTCGATACCTTGTAGGCTAGTGTCGACACTTAGTCAACTTGTGTCGACACTTGGTCTATAAGTGTCGACACTTAAAGACAGACAGTCTCGACACTTTCAGACAGGTACAGAATTTTAAAGAACTGACTGGATGACTTGACAGCTGCCATTCCAGCCGGTCTACTACACCTGTCAGAGTTGTCAGAAATCTGTTATGAACCGGACCAGCCGGTTACCATGAAGAAGGCCTATAAATAGGCTTAAACTGTCTACAGAAAAAGATGATTGAATAGTTGTTCAAGTAATCATTAACAAGAAGAAGATCTAACTATTCCTTGAAGAATCTAGTGAAGATCTAAGAAGTTGGAGAGAGAGAGCTCCATCCAAGAAGACAGCCGTTGGAATCAGGCTGAGAAGAAGGGTTCAGAATTTGTTCTGAATCTTAAGTAGCAGAGATCAAGGATCAACTGCAGAGGAGATCAATCTTATTGTGTTCTACATTCAAGAAGCTTTGAAGAAAGCCAAGTCAGTTTGATCTCAGCTGAGTTCTTCCAAGAACTCATCAAGAAACTCACAACTCTTCTCTCTTTTCTCTGAGTTGTAGAGATTACATTTTGTATTCATATTTTCTTGTAGGATCCTTAGGGATCTGAGTTTGTAAGCCTGTAATTATAAAGGCTAAGTGTAGGGATTGAGTGCCTGAGTGTAGGAGATTTGAATCTCTGAGTGTAGGCCTGTTGTGGCTGAGTGTAGGCCTTGGTGGCTGAGTGTAGGCTTTGTGAAGAAGCTGAGTGTAGGCTTTGTGAAGAAGCTGAGTTGTAGGGCCTTGGGCCTGAGCTGTAGGAACCTGGTTGAGGTTCTGAGTGTAAGATCTGAGGATCTGAGATAGTGGAGGAGTTTGGCCGAATCTAGTACACTACTAGATAGGCGAAGGGGGAAAGTGGATGTACCCAAACATTGGGGAACCACTATAAACCTGTGTGTTCACTGTGTGTATGTGGTTTGCTGTGATTGCTGTTTGTTTGCTTGGTAAAAGTAGTTATAACTCTGAGAATTAATTTGAATTCTGCCTAAAAGTTAAAAAGTTTTAAGTCACCTATTCACCCCCCCCTCTAGGTGAGTAGGTACAATATCTTTCAAGTGGTATCAGAGGGAGGTTACTCAAAAAGGGACATAACTGTCTGAGTAGATCCTGTTGGCAGATTTAGTCTAAGTACATTACAGAATCAAGAAAATCAAGAACCATGGGTTCCACTGAGAATCATAAGGAATTGGGATCCATGAAGCTACCCATTTGCAGAAAAGAAATATTTGGCATCTGGAAGGAAAGGGTAAGACTGTTTATGGAAGCCTCAGACCCTAGGATATATATCACAGTGAAAGAAGGGCCATATGTGCCCATGAAGGTTTCAGTCTTAGATGCAACTCAGAGAACACCTAAGGATTTCTCTGAAATGACAAAGGATGAGATAGTTCTAGCCACAATGGACAAGAGGGCTCAGAATATCATAGTGAGTGTTATAGATGATGCTACTTTTCAGAATTTGATACACTGTAAGACATCCAAGGAAATGTGGGATACTCTTATTGTGTATATGGAGGGTTCTGAAGAAGTGAGGCAAGACAGAAAGTCCTTGCTAAACCATGAATATCAACGTTTTAGGCAAGGTAGGGCTGATAGCATAACTGAATGCTATAAGAAGTTCTATAGGATTGTGAATGAGCTAATGTCCTATGACAGAGAGTTCAGTAATTATGAGCTAAATGATAAGTTTCTTAGGTGTCTAACAAAATATTGGGACACCAAGATCTGTGCCATTAGGGAAATGACAAAGTTAGCAGAAATTCCTCCACCAGCACTGTTTGGAAAACTACTGTCCTATGAAATGCAGTTGATGGTGAGGAAAGAATAGGAGAAATCTACAAGAAGTGAACATAAAGAAAGGACAGTGGCATTTAAAACAGAAGCCCCCAGAAAGTACAGAAGTAAGTCACCAACTCCACCACCAAAAGTAGCCGAAACTTAGTCAGATGAGTCAGCAAGCAGAAAGTCTGAAAGCAGTGAATGTGATGAGGACTTTGCTGCCTTCACAAGACACTTTCAGAAGTTCTTAAAGAATAAACAGTGGAGGACAAGGCCATCTACTTCACAGGGTAAAGAAGACTATTATCAGAATAAAAAGTCTTCAAAAAAAGACAGGAAAAAGACCCAGTCTAGCAAAGCAACTCTTTCAAAAATTATATGCTATTACTGTAATAGACAAGGACATGTTATTGCAGTCTGTCCAGAGAAAAGGAAGGAGTCTAATGATAAGAAAAAGACGCAATTCAAGGGCAAGAAGGAAAAGTCTTTTGTTGCCAAAAAGGATAAGAGCCTGTCAGACTTATCTTCATCAGAAACTGAGTCAGATGCAAAAGCATATATAGGACTGTTTGCTGAGGAAGAAGAAGAAGAGTTCATTCAGATCATGAACTCTATATATGAACAAGAGGACAGTCAGTGCCAAGGGCTAATGGCATTGACAGAAAGTGACAAAATCCTGGAGCAGCCAGGACCTAGTAAGGTACAAAATTGTTCTTTCAGTTCAATTTCATGTGCTAGTACAGAATCAGATTCATCATCATCAAGTGATGAGAGTGCATCTGAGTCTGAAGAGGATATTCATCAGTTGATAGATGAATATAAAGTTCTGTTGCAAGCATTTAAGAAATGCAAATCCTTGGCCAAGAGTCAAGCTAAGGAGATTGCAAGTCTCAAAATGGCTGCAACTAAATATGAGAGGTTGTTTGATCAAAAACTTAATGAGATAGCTAGACTGAAGCACATAACTGTGATTCAGATGGGGACTATATTATTTAAGAATGATCAAATCAAAAGTCTGGAGAATAGTCTTCAGAAGGAGAAAGATTTGGTTGCTATGTTTTCTAAACCAAAGTCAGTTCTACTCTTAATTGATGAATTTGTTCATCAAAAAGGTAAAGCTGGACTAGGGTTTACTAAACCAGCTAGGACTGTTAAGTCCAAGTCCAAGTCCAAGGGCAAAGCCCCAACTCTCAACAAGCTAGTTGTAGATAAAGCAGCTAAGACTGTACCTAAGCAAAGGTATAATAAGTTTGAGTGTTGGTGCTGTGGTAAGGTAGGCCACTTTGCAATGGACTGTTGGCAAAATGCTAGTGCCAAAGTGAGTAGCAAACTGCCTGTTGGAAAACCTGCAGGTAGCTTTGTTAGGAAGCAAACTAACCTATACCAAGGACCCAAGAATTCTTTGGGTTCTAAGGTTCACTAATCTGTTTTACAGGTGAGTCCAAGTGGCCATGCCCCTATATGGTACTTGGACATTGGATGTTCCAGACATATGACTGGAACAAGGGGATTGCTAAAGGACTTCACTCCAATCAAGGATGGTCCAAAAGTCACCTTTGGTGGTTCTGAAAAAGGAATCATCAAGGGTTTTGGTAACATATCTAACTCCTATATTACAATTACTCAAGTGACCTATGTTAAAGATTTGAAACATAACCTTATTAGTATAAGTCAATTGAGTGATGTAGGATATGGCATCTCAATTGTGAAAGATGGTTGTCATATCAGGAGGTCAAATGATCAAGAGATCATTTTGACTGGTTATAGAAAAAGGAATGTCTATTGCTTAGACATTATGGTTGAGAACAATGGTTCTCCAGTATGTCTTGTAGCTGATGAGACAGTCTCTCATTGTGTAAAATGGCACAAGAGGCTAGCCCATCTAAACTACATGATAATTGACAAACTCTTTAACAAAGAGTTAGTGAGGAATGATCCTCAAGTTAAGTGTATTAAAGATGGAATATGCTCAGCTTGTCAAAAGGGCAAGCAGACAAGATCCACCTTTAGTTGCATTGAAAACAAAGATGCTGTGAGGTGTTTATACCTCTTGCATATGGATCTCTTTGGTCCTATGCCAGTTCACAGCCTAGGTAGGAAGGTCTATACCTTTGTAGTTGTAGATGACTACTCAAGGTTTTCCTGGGTGTTCTTCCTTAGACAGAAATCTGAAACACCTAGTGTCTTCTATAGCCTTGTCAAACAAATTTAGAATGAACTAGATAGTACAGTGGTCAAAATAAGAAGTGACCATGATACTGAATTTCAGTCTGATAGTATGGCAAAACTATGTGAAGAATTTGGGATATTTCAAGAGTTTTCTTCACCAAGGACACCTCAGCAAAATGGCATTGCTGAGAGGAAGAATAGAACCTTGATTGAGGCTGGTAGGACCCTATTAAGTGATACATTACTACCAGAATACTTCTGGGCTGAGGCAGTGAATACTGCATGCCATGTAATTAATAGGGCTACCATAACTAAAAGCCACAACAAGACCCCCTATGAGGTTGTGAAAGGCAGAAAACCAAACCTATCCTACTTCAGGATCTTTGGTTGTAAGTGCTTTATACTTAACAATGGAAAGTCTTACTTGACTAAGTTTGCTACCAAGTCCTAAGAAGGGATTTTTGTTGGGTACAGCAACAACAGTAAGGCTTATAGAGTCTACAACTTGTCTACTCAAGTTGTAGAAGAGTCTGTACATGTAGTATTTGATGAAACTAGACTTATTAACAATGAGTTGTCTAGTAGTGTATGCAGCTCCACAGGTATAACAAAGAAGATGGACAAGCTCACTATAGAAGAAGAACGTACTGCAAGACAACAAGTAGAATATAGTGGCTGTTGTCCAGGGGGAGTACTACATGTATCTAATGCAGATGAAGTTCAAGGAGTACAACATGATGAAGAAGTTGAAGAAGTTCAAACTGAAGCCAGGATGCCTCCAGCTAATAGGCATCTAAGAGATCATCTAGCTGAGCAAATCATTGGTGATCCAAGATAAGGGGTACAAACAAGGAGCAGAAATCTGAATGCAGTGCTCTTCTCCAGTTTTCTATCCCAAGTTGAACCAAAGAAGAGTTGAATCAGTTCAAGAGGTGCAAAGTCTGGGAGCTTGTTCCTAAACCAAAAGACCACAACATAATTGGGACCAAGTGGATCTTTAGGAACAAAATGGATGAACATGGAGTCATCATTAAGAACAAAGCAAGATTGGTTGCTAAAGGATATAGGCAGGAAGAAGGTATTGACTTTGATCAAACCTTTGCTCCAGTAGCCAGACTGGAAGTCATAAGGATGTTCCTGGCCTATGCAACCTTTCAAGGATTTAAAGTTTACCAAATGGATATAAAGTCAGTCTTTTTGAATGGTAATCTAAAAGAGAAAGTCTATGTGGAACAGCCATCAGGTTTTGTTGATTCAACTCAACCTAATCATGTCTATAGACTTAGGAAAGCATTATATGGGTTAAAGCAAGCCCCTAGGGCTTGGTATGAAACCCTGTCTAGTTTCCTCATTGAGAATAAGTTCACAAGGGGGACAATAGACAAGACTCTATTCCTTAAGGAATCCAGAGGCAAAGTAATACTAGTCCAAATATATGTAGATGACATAATATTTGGGTCTACTGAAAGTAGTCTTTGCAAAAAGTTTGCAAAACTAATGCAAGGACAGTTTGAGATGAGTAGTATGGGGGAACTTAAGTTCTTCTTGGGTCTCCAAGTTAGACAGACTGAGAATGGTTTATCCATATGCCAGTCTAAGTTCACCCTAGAACTCATAAGGAAGTATGGTATGGATTCATCCAGTACCATGAAGACTCCTATGGGGTCAAGTATGTCTCTTAGCAAGGATGATGCAGGGAAACCTGTAGATGAGTCTTTGTATAGAGGGATAGTTGGCTCCCTACTCTATTTGACTACAAGTAGACCAGATATCATGTATGCTACATGTGTCTGTGCTAGGTATCAAGCATGACCTAAGGAGTCTCATTTGACAGCAGTCAAAAGGATATTGAGATATCTAAAGGGCACTCCTTATCTAGGCCTCTGGTACCCTAGGAATGGAGACTTTGATCTAACAGGTTATTCAGATGCAGACTTTGCAGGATGCAAAGAAGACAGAAAAAGCACAACTGGAACCTGTCAATTCCTAGGTGGAAGACTGATTTCATGGAGTAGCAAGAAGCAAACAAGTGTGGCTATCTCCACTGCAGAATCAGAATATATGGCTGCAGGAAGTTGCTGTGCTCAACTTCTATGGATACAACATCAGCTTGAGGACTATGGAATTCAGGTAAGTAGAACTGCACTCTTTTGTGATTCTACTAGTGCTATATCAATTGCAAACAATCCTGTTTCCCATAGTAGAACTAAACATATTGAAATAAAATATCATTTTCTTAGAGAACATGTAGAAAAAGAAGATATTTTACTGGAATATGTTAGAATAGATAATCAACTAGCTGATATGTATACTAAGCCCTTAGAAGAAACTAAGTTCAATAGGATTAAAATTGAACTAGGTATGATAAACTTAAAATAAGTTTATAGAAATGGCTAAGGGAAAAGGTGTCGACACACAGAGATATCTGTGTCGACACAGAAAAGTGGTGTCGACACTTCAGGGAAAAGGTGTTGACACATCTAGGAAGTTGGTGTCGACACTTCAGAAAATTAGTGTCGACACATGACAAGTAGGTGTCGACACATCCAAGGTGGTGTCGACACTTAGTGTTTTCTCAGAATTATCTAAGTAAAGTCTCGATTGAATGTCGAGTTGAGTGGTGTCGACACATAATCAAGTGTCGACACATATATATGTTGACTAAACTTGTGTCGACACATAGGTGTCGAGACATTCTAAGTCTATGTCGACACTTATTGACAGTGTCGACACAATTTAAGTTAGTTAACCCGTCTTTTCATCTTCAAACCTAGAAAGGTATAAATAGGATTTCTCCATTGTCTGTCGACACGCTCTCTAAAGTTTCGAGACCAAACTTGTGTGTCGACACCTCTCTTCTCTCCAGTCAAATTCTTCAAACCATAATGGTGCCAAAGCTCGAGGAGAACGTCAATGAAGGCTACGAACTGGTGCGACAAGCGTTTGACGAAGCAGAACAGGAAATCAAGGATGTAGTAACCCTAGTTGCAGACTCAGGGTTAGAATTTCTTATTTCTGAACCCACAAAGATCTGGAAGAAAGAAGTGTTAGAATTTCTAAATGGAGCAACCCTTGACGACACTGGATTCAAGATCCAGTCTAGGGTTCATGGTGAAAAAGTGAAGGTCTCTCCAAAAAGTTTGAGAAAGGTCCTAAACCTGCCAAGGACAAAAGAAGAGGATGAGGTTACTGCTTCTAAGACCAGGGAAGCATTAACATGTTGTGGACTGGATGCAAAGATGAAAATTGGTTCTGTATTCAATAGAAAGGGGATGAACAGCCCGGGTAAATTTCTATCAGAAATTGTTGGCAAAGTGATTTTAAGTAAGCCTGGAGGGCATGATAGGGTATCAGCCCATATGTTCAGCATTATGACAAGAATAATCTTCACATTAAAAACAGATTGGTATGTTATTGTCTTTGATAAAATTAAAGAAAGTTTGAAGAAACCCAATTTGGGTAGAATAATAAGTCTATACTTGGCTGGTAGTATACCAGAAGTTATGGGTCAAGCTGCTGGCAGTAAAATCAATCATATGAGGAAAATTGACTTGAGGATATTCTCCAGTTGGGACAGGGTTTTGTCTAAGGAGATGCCAACCCCTGAGAAAATAACTCCTGAGAAAGCAACACCTCTAAAGAAGAAGAAGAAAACTGCCCCAGTGGCTCAGGTTTCATCTAGCAGCTCTGGTAGTGAAGAGCACGCTGTCTTTACTCCAGAAGAGGATGTAGAAGAAAATGCTGGGAAGTCTCCAGCTCAACTAGATGCTGCAGAAAGGCAAGGGGAGCTACCTCAAGCTAGCCCCATACACCAGGATTCAGTCCAGGGGGAGCCACTAGTAGTGGAAGAGCCAACTCCACTGGAAAGTGAGCAAGCTACAAATACAATTCTTGAGGTAATCAGTGAGCTTAATGCTTTAGATTTCCTTATAAAGGATACTGTTTTGTCTGATTCCTTAAATAATGTTAATCAGCAAACTCAAATTGATAGCCAACCCCCAGATGTTGTCATGAAGGACACTTCTGTTACAGCTCAAATTATATCTGATCCAGTGGTAGATGAGCAAAGAGTTTCTCCAGCACATTCTCCACAAGAATTTACAATGGAAGATCTATTTCTTAATCTGGATCAAGAAGACTTTGAGAAGGAAAGTACTGCTGCTGTAGGGGAGAATGCTCCAGTTGAGGGGGAGCAGGTAATACTTGATGAAGAACCTGCAAGGCAAGAGCCTGAGAAGCCCCAAGCTGTTGAGGAGCTACCTATAGAGAGGGTAGATATTGCTAGCACATCAGCATCTGAAGATGAGGAGGCAGCTAGAGCTAAGAAAAGGAAGTTTCAAGTATTCAAGAGGAGGAGTCAGAATTACAAAAAGGCTCTACAAACTATTGCTCCACAACCTATATCTCAACCAGCACCATCTGTACATTATAGTTCTCTCATGATTGCTATGTAAATAAAACTTGATGAGCACAGAAAAGTCATAGAAACCTATGTGGATGAGGGGCATAAATCCTTACAGTTTGATCTAGCCCAAGATATAAAGTCTATAAGATTTGAAATGAATCTTAATAAAAAGGAGACGACTGACTGCTTCCACAAGGGAGGGAATGCAGTGGTCTACTTAGCAACTCATCAGGAAAAGATAAAAGCTCAAGTAGATGACATTACAATGAAGCAAGGTTATGTTCTAGAGAACCAGCTCAGAATGAATGACAATTTAACTGCCTCCCACAATGCCATAGTAATAGAGATGAAGAATATAGCTGCAGGACAGACTACTTCTACTGCTACTGCTAAATCAGAGTTTGATAAAGCTTTGAAAGAGGGTATCACTACTGTTACTACTGCTATTAAAAATTCTCAGAAGTTGATCACTGACAAACTCCAAAGGTTGAAACCCTTCTTTAAAGATGGAGTCAATTATTTGGATAACCAGGTCAGATTTCAGAAAGATGATGTTAGAGATCACATAGAAAGAGAAGTCATACAGGGGGAGAGGGTGTTAGTCAAAGCCAGCTCTGATCATGCCAAGTGGATATCTAATTCTATCAGAGCAACTTTTGGTTATCCTCCTTTATGTGATGATGATAATGTTGCAGAATCTGGGATACATCCTGCATATCTAGGAGGGGAGCAACCTGAAGTGGCTCAAGTCATCTACCCTCCTCCAGATTTTGATATGGTTCAAGCTGATATACAATCAATGTATAGCCCACCTGGGGGACAGAAAAATGTCATCATAGAGAAGGTGGTTCAGCCAGTATCTGAGGCTATGCAAGAAGCTCTGCAAAAAGAAGAAGAAGCCAGACTGTCTAAGAAGAGGCTCAGGGAGCAAGCTGAACAAAGACCAGACTTTGAGCAGTGGAGCCCCACTTCAAGAAACATTATCTTAACAGCATGGAAAGCTGCAAAAGATAATATTCAAGATAGAAATAAATGGTTTTCTGAATTAGAATGGAGGAAACATGAGACAAGGCAAGAAGCAATAGTGCAATATAGAAGGAAGGCCAAGATGGGAAAGCTACCTCCTACTGCTCAGGATCCTAGCAAGTACTTTCCCAAGCCTTATCACCACTTTGAAAGGCAAAAGATTAAAGCTGAAGAGCAAAAGAAAAAGGATCTAAAAGGGAAAAAGCCTGCTGATACTGAAGTTACTGAAGCCCCTGTTCAAGCCGAAGTACAATCTGGAAAAGGAATAGTAATCAAGGAGTCTGAACAAAAATAGAATTGATTTTTCTTGAGTTTACAGTTGTAATATTTTGATTGTTAAACACTTTGTAAACTTTTGGAAAATGAATATAACAAGATATTAGAACAATGTGTTATATGCTAAATCTATTTCATAATTGTTCTGTGATGATATATGTGTATGCATGTTTGTTTAATACATGTTATGTTTCTTTCCTGATTACATTATCCTGCTTTTCATCATACTATGATTTTATTCTGTATGGTGTATATCATTGACTAAGGGTTATGACTTCTCCAAATAGGGGGAGATTGTTGGGTACATTGGTTTAAATGTACCTGATTTGAAGAAGCCTCACCCAACTCAATGATATACATCAAAATGTATTTGATGTGTTTTGAGTTTACTTGTGTAGGTTAAGTATTTGCAGGGAAGATGAAAAAGTTTCTAAGTCCATGTGTCGACACCCAGAGGGAAAGTGTCGACACTTAAGAAGACTTGTGTCGACACCCAGGCAAGCAGTGTCGACACTTGGAGTCATTGTGTCGACACCAGGGATACAGTGTCGACACCAGACAGAAAGTGTCGACACAAGGAGCTGTGTCGACACTCAATGAAGAAAAGTGCAGTGAAGCAGTGTCGACACTTAGCAGTTGTGTCGACACCCAGAGAAACTGTGTCTACATCAGAAAGTGTCGACACTTGGAGGCTGTGACGACACTCAGCAAACGTTAGCAGAGTCTAAGTATAAGTGTCGACACCCAGAGCAATGTGTCGACACACAGCAGAAGAGTCAACACTTGAAGAAAGTGTCGACACAAGAAGGCATGTGTCGACACTCAGCTGAAGACTCAACACTTGAAGAAAGTGTCGACACAAGAAAGAATATGTCGACACTCAGCAGAAGACTCAACACTTGAAGAAAGTGTCGACACAAGGAGCTGTGTCGAAACTTAACAAAGTTCAACAAAATTCTAAGTACAAGTGTCGACACTAAGGAGATGTGTCGACACTCAGCCAGAGTCTCAACAGATGAAGATGTGTCGACACAAGGAGCTTTGTCGACACTCAGCAAGTATCAACATAGAAGGCATGTGTCGACACCAAGAAGATGTGTCGACACTTAACAGATTCAAAACATGAAGATGTGTCGACACAAAGGAGATGAGTTGACACTTACAAGAATTCAGCAATATACTGAAGTACAAGTACTTGTGTCGACACACATTATCAGTGTCGACACATGAAGAATAAGCTGTGTCGAGAAGTGCATTCTACAACACAAGGAGTTGTGTCGACACCTTGTAGGCTAGTGTCGACACTTAGTCAACTTGTGTCGACACTTGGTCTATAAGTGTCGACACTTAAAGACAGACAGTCTCGACACTTTCAGATAGTTTTTTTCAAGAACTGACTAGATGACTTGACAGCTGCCATTCCAGCCGGTCTAGTACACCTGTCAGAGTTGTCAGAAATCTGTTAAGAACCGGACCAGCCGGTTACCATGAAGTAGGCCTATAAATAGGCTTAAACTGTCTACAAAAAAGATGATTGAATAGTTGTTCAAGTAATCATTAACAAGAAGAAGATCTAACTATTTCTTGAAGAATCTAGTGAAGATCTAAGAAGTTGGAGAGAGAGAGCTCCATCCAAGAAGATAGCCGTTATAACCAGGCTGAGAAGAAGGGTTCAGAATTTGTTCTGAATCTTAAGTAGCGGAGATCAAGGATCAACTGCAGAGGAGATCAATCTTATTGTGTTCTACATTCAAGAAGATTTGAAGAAAGCCAAGTCAGTTTGATCTCAGCTGAGTTCTTCCAAGAACTCATCAAGAAACTCACAACTCTTCTCTCTTTTCTCTGAGTTGTAGAGATTACATTTTGTATTCATATTTTCTTGTAGGATCCTTAGGGATCTGAGTTTGTAAGCCTGTAATTATAAAGGCTAAGTGTAGGGCTTGAGTGCCTGAGTGTAGGAGATTTGAATATCTGAGTGTAGGCCTGTTGTGGCTGAGTGTAGGCCTTGGTGGCTTAGTGTAGGCTTTGTGAAGAAGCTGAGTGTAGGCTTTGTGAAGAAGCTGAGTTGTAGGGCCTTGGGCCTGAGCTGTAGGAACCTGGTTGAGGTTCTGAGTGTAAGATCTGAGGATCTGAGATAGTGGAGGAGTTTGGCCGAATCTAGTACACTACTAGATAGGCGAAGGGGGAAAGTGGATGTACCCAAACATTGGGGAACCACTATAAACCTGTGTGTTCACTGTGTGTATGTGGTTTGCTGTGATTGATGTTTGTTTGCTTGGTAAAAGTAGTTATAACTCTGAGAATTAATCTGAATTCTGCCTAAAAGTTAAAAAGATTTAAGTCACCTATTCACCCCCCCCTCTAGGTGAGTAGGTACAATATCTTTCACACATCGACGCGCTAAATCTACACATCTCATATCTTCAAATCACTAGACACGTTGTAAACATTAATGACACTAAACACATTCCATATAATGTTACAACATAAAATAGGTCAACCTCAATATGTATGAAATCAGATGCATACATACTCACATGATTAAATGATAACCATTTATCAACATTTATAGAATGCCAATGTACTTTAACCAATGTGACAATCTTAACCCGGTATTCAAAGTTTCCCTTGACTACCACGAAAGAGAGGATAACATGAGACTACATGACATAATAAATCTCACGGTTCTATGGTTCAAGACCAAGAGCATATTCTTGAACCTTGCATGAGGTATGTCATATAATCATGGAACAAAATGTAACTATAACATTTGGATCATGAATGCTTAGTAAATAAGAAAATAAAGTAACTTTAAAAACACCATTTCCTTCAATCTCCCACTTGTTTTTCAAAGTTTCTTAGTCCAAAAGAAAAATACAAATAAAAAAGAGAAACCTACGAAATCACTCATTAAGCCACTCTCCATGGTCATGTAACCCCATGGATTCGAAATGAATTTTGCCATTGGCTTGAGATAGAGGTTTAGTGAAGGGATCAGCTGTGTTGTTGTTTGTGTTTATCCATAAAAGTGCAATTTTGTCTTCCTTAATGAAGTCTCGCGTAACAAAATACTTTCTATCCATGTATTTTGTTTTGCGATGTGACTTTGGCTTTTTTATTTGCGAAATGGAGGCACTTTGTCACAAAACAACTTTAAGGGACCTTCACTTGACGAAACAACTCAAATTCCTCAAGGAAATTCTTCATCCATACTCCTTTGCTGGCTTCAACAGCTGACATGACTTCTGCTACGGTGGTTGAGTCAGTAGTCGTTGATTGCTTCCAACTGCGCCAACTCACGGCCCCACCATTTAGAAGAAAAACAAACCCAGATTGTGATCTCCTGTCATGCGGACCTGTCATGAAGCTAGCATCCGTGTAGCCTTCTACAGCTAGCTCCTTGTGCCAACCAAAAACAAGAAACTTATTCTTGGTCCTTTTCAGATACCTAAGAATATTTTTGACAACGGTCCAATGATTAGGACCTAGCGAAGCTTGATGTCGGCTCGTTATGCTCAGAGCATATGCAACATTCGGTCTTGTACAGGTCATGGCATACATGATGGAACCTATAGCGGAAGCATAGGGAACATTCTTCATGCATTCAATGTCTTTATGCGTAGAGGCGCAATGAGACTTGCCGAGCTGTAAAGACGTCTTCATTGGTACATTTCCTTTCTTAGAGTTTTCCATATGAAACCTTTCTAAGATTTTGTCAATGTAAATACTTTGACCTAAGCCAATGAGTCTTCGCGAGCTATCCCTATATATCTTAATTCCCACGATATATTGGGCTTGTCCCATGTCCTTCATTGAAAAGATGGTTTTCAATGAGTCTCTTGTTTGTTCCATTAAAGGTAAATGATTTCCCATTAATAATATATCATCGACGTACAAAACAAAAAATATGATGTGACTCTGACTAACCTTTTTGTATACACAAGGTTCTTCCTTGCTTTCATTAAATCCGAGAGTTTTAATCTCTTCATCAAAGCGTTTGTTCCAACTCCTTGATGCTTGCTTCAACCCATAAATGGCCCTCAGAAGCCTACATACTTTCTCGATATTTTTCCGATCTTCAAAACCTTGAGGTTGCATCATGTATACCTCCTCAACTAGTTTTCCATTCAGGAAAGCTGTTTTGATGTCCAATTGCCATATTTCATAATCATAGAAAGCTGCAATAGCCAACATGATTCGAATTGTTTTGAACATTACAACCGGTGAAAAAGTTTCATCGTAGTCAATTCCTTGAACTTGGCTGAAAACTTTTGCCACGAGTCTTGCCTTGTAAGTTGTCATGTTGCCATTCATGTCCATCTTCCTCTTGAAGACCATTTGTTGGGAATGGACTTCTTTCCAACATGAAGGTCAACCAAGTCCCATACTTGATTGTCATACATGGATTGTATTTCTGATCTCATGGCTTCTTGCTAGACATCAGAATCTATCCTTCCTAATGCTTCTTCATAGGTCAGGAGATCTTTTGTGTCAATTATCAAGACTTCATGAAGACCTATATAAAGGTCGGGTTTTCTCTTCACCCTTGTATACCTTCTTAGTTCTGTTTGCTCATTTGGCTCACCTTGAGGCTCTTGGATTTCCTCCACTATCTCTTGTGGAATTAATTCATGTTCAATGCGAGTCAAGCAATCGATTTATTGCGCATTGTGAACCTCATCAACATGAAATTGTGGAGGTGGATTGCCCACACTCCCACTGAGCAAAGGAACTATATGTGATATCTCGTGATCATCTTGAATGTCAAAATTCATCTCATGACCACAACTTGGTAGGTCCTCTTGAGTTTCCTCATGTGTTATCCTACGCTCGCATCCTTTGATTCTTTCAAGAAATTCTTTCTCTAAGAATGTAGCACCCTTCTTTATGAATATTGTATTCACCGACTTGTGCCAAAAGCTATACCCTTTCGTTTATCTTGGGTATCCTATGAATAAACATTTATCAACTTTGGGTTCTAATTTAGTCGATTGCATACGTTTTATATATGCCTCGCAACCCCAAATTTTAAGAAAAGATAAAATGGGCGGTTTCCCGAACCATATATCAAACGAAGTATTATCAACAGACTTTGTTGGAACAATGTTTAAAGTGAGAGTTGCGGAAAGAAGCGCATGACCCCAAAAATATAAAGGTAAATCAGTCTGACAAATCATGGAACGAACCATGTCAAGCAAGGTTCAGTTTCTCCTCCCGGAGACACCATTCCATTGCGGGGTGCTAGGAGGAGTAAGTTGTGGTACAATACCACATTCCTTTAGGTAAGTGACAAACATGTTGCTCATGTACTCACCTCCTCGATCAGTTCTCAAAATTTTAATTCTCTTGTCAAGTGGGTTCTCTACTTCATTTTTGTATTCCTTGAATTTCTCAAGGGATTCACTTTTATGCTTCATGAGATAAACATAGTCGTAACGACTATGATCATCTGTGAATGTGAAGTACCTATAACCATCTCTTGCACTAGAACTCATTGGACCACATACATCGGAGTGTATTAATTCCAATAAGTTGTTTGCTCTTATACCTTTCTTGTTGAATGGTGTCTTGGTCATCTTTCCTGCTTAACACGATTCACATGTCCCAATTGCATCAAAATCAAATGAGTCCAAAAGATTAGCTTGATGCAATTTCCTTATGCGTTTTTCGTTTATGTGACCAAGGCGACGGTGCCATAAGAGTGTCTCATTAACATGAGATATTTTGAGTCTTTTGTTATTGATATTTAAAACATGTTTATCTTCAAGTCTATTAAGCAAATACCAACCATTTGAAATGAAAACATTTGCATAAAATAAACCATCCTTCTTAATAGTCATTTGTGAATTATTTATCACAAAACAAAAACCTTCTGTGTTGAAACCAAAACTTGGTCTCTCGTGGAGTTCGGAGTCTCAAAAAGGGGTGACGCGCACCTACTATCCTCAGGCGAACGATCTAGGCACAAGATTAGGAACACAAGGGACAGACCCAAGGTCTCAGCGTGGAGGACCCACCGCGTACCCGGAAGACTAACAAACTCTTCCCCTCCCAAGCCAAAGGCTGAGCTAAGACACCTTCGGAGGGCGCTCTTGGCCGACCGGAACATCTAAGGAGGGTCTCAAGACCAACTCTCTCCTATCCAGATGTGTCTCCTTGGGTCTACACAAAATGCTCCTCACCCACCCTACTAATGGAACAAACTCGCCGGGCAATTCCACGAAACTCTGCCAAAGTTGGGCCACTAACAGCGTAATTCCGCTATTCTAAAAGGCTGTCAACAGGCCATCAGGGGCTTCCCGGCAACTATACCTCGGGGACCCTACGGGGCGAGCGGTTCACGAGAACACCGCCAGCCTAATACGAAGATGAAATCTACACATCCACAGAGCATCACAAATATATTAAAAAATATTACAGGAATATGAATTCCATACTTCGGCACGCAGGCCGACAATATAAGCAAAAATAGGACTTCGAGGGCCGGCACCTGCTTGGGCTTAAGCCCGCTACTCCCCGCTTGGTAATACAACACCTGTACGCCAACGGCTCGACAAGCGGCGGTCAGCTAAACGCCAGTCGGCTAACATGAGCGGACCAAACACATTGCGCACACCCCTTTTTCGGGGTTATGGTGTGCATTCCCTGCAAATGGATAATATAAAACTTCCTCGGAGTCTTCTCCGGGAACCCCAGAACATCACCAATCCGGCTCACACGTCCGGATGGGCTTTACACAGCATGCCTAAACCCGTACTCACACTTCCGGGCGCTAACACAGTTAATTGGAGGGACGTACACGTCAACCCGTCAGAGAGCTCCCTTCCCCCACCCGTTGGTGGGGAGGGGCTTCCATGCAAATATGTAAACTGAGGGCTTCACCTGCCCAAGTAAAAACATCGTTACCCTTGACGCATGTTTGGCGGGGCCGCAATGAAATATCCCGCAAGAGGCCCGACGTCTAGTGGACGTAGCTACTGTCCTCGCGCGGATCCGACCATTACTCGAGGGTTGGAGGTTCCCAGCGATTTCTCCTCCATGGTCGAGCCTCTTCATGGCCGATAGTACTCCAAGTAACACCGAGGAAGTCGATCCCGGCCTCCGCAACTTCAGGCGGTGTCGGGGAAGCTGATCCCGACTGGCCTAGCTCCAAACGGCGCCGGGAGAGGAGCTCCCGGCCGACCTAGCTGTAGGCGGCGCCGGGAGAGGAGCTCCCGGCCGGCCTTGCTGTAGGCGGCGCCGGGAGAGGAGCTCCCGACCGGCCTTGCTGTAGGCGGTGCCGGGAGAGGAGCTCCCGGCCGGCCTTGCTGTAGGCAGCGCCGGGAGAGGAGCTCCCGGCCGGCCTTGTTTTGCCCTAGGAGGCGACAACGAACAGAGATAGAGAGAGACAGGTGGGGGTTGTTGCTCCAAGCCAATGGGAGAGAGGAAGGGCCGGGGTCAGCCTTGCTGCTCCAGGCCGACGGGAGAGGGGAAGGGCCGGGGCTGCTGCTGTTGCTCCAGGCCGAGAGAGAGAGAGAGAGAGAGAGAGAGAGGCGGGGGTTGGCCTCTTCTGGTGGCCGGAATGAGAGACGGAGGCGGCAGCTCGGGCCGCTACTTCAGGCGGCGGCTGGGAGAGGGAGAGAGGAGGTGGGTGGCTGGCCTCTTCAGGTGGCCGGAATGAGAGAGGGAGGCGGGAGCTCGGGCCGCTACTTCAGGCGGCGGCTGGGTGAGGAAGAGAGGAGGTGGGCGGCTGGACTCTTCAGGTGGCCGGAATGAGAGAGGGAGGCGGGAGCTTGGGCCGCTACTTCAGGAGGCGGCTGGGTGAGGGCGAGAGGAGGTGGGCGGCTGGCCTCTTCAGGTGGCCAGAATGAGAGAGGGAGGCGGGGCTCGGGCCGCTACTTCAGGCGGCGGCTGGGCTCCAGATCGACCAGGCTAGGGTTCCTGCCCCCTTTCCCGATCTCTCCCCTACTTTTATTTTTCTTTTCCTCCGTTTTTTCCTGTACCGAGCCCCCTGCTGCCTTTTTTCATCTATCCCCCTGCCCCTTTTTCCCCAATCTCATCTAATATAATATATATATATATATATATATATATATATATATATATATATATATATATTATAACACTAAACTTATATATTTATATATTAAAAGGCTATGCACATGAAACCTTCGCACGCACGCACGAGCACCCGCACGTCTTCGAACGGGGCGGCACCACATTTCCGCTCATAGCACGCCCCTAGGCCGATATTTGGGGAGGGTCCCACTCGCCCAGCTACGGGGTTGTACATAATCCACGCTCTTTTCGAGGTTGGCACAAGCTCGTAAAGAAATATCCAACCCCAAGTATCCGGTGAGTGGTAGCCGACCCAAATAAAAATATTTGGGGGAAACTGAAAACTGCACTTAGAGAACTAATCTCTACATGCCCCTTTTGATCTTTTTGAACCACTCGATACCTGAGAATGCTCCTTACTATTGAATTGCCCTATACCATTACTTACAATAAGTACAAAAATTTCCCAAAATATTGTGAAACAATAAAGTCATATATTTGTAATGTGTTGAACACGGGGAGCTAATCCTTTCCGCCCAGGTGTGCCTACCGTCCTGCCCATCTAATGAAAGCCCGAGCAGCGAGTCTACCCGGGGCCGAGCAGCTCTCGGGGTTCCTTACCCCCACAGGCGAACCTGCGGACCTGCCAGCTAGATGGGAGCCTGGTCAGCGGGTCTGCTCGGGGTCTCCTCTCCAAAACACCTCCAACCACCGAGTGAGCCTACAGCCCTGCCAGCTAGATTGGAGCCTGGTCAGTGGGTCTGCTCGGGATCTCCTCTCCAAAACACCTCCAACCATCGAGTGAGCCTACAACCCTGCCAGCTAGATGGAAGCCTGGTCAGCGGGTCTGCTCGGGGTCTCCTATCCAAAACACCTCCAACCACCGAGTGAGCCTACAACCCTGCCAGCTAGATAAGAGCCTGGTCAGCGGGTCTGCTCGGGGTCTCCTCTCCAAAACGCCTCCAACCACCGAGTGATCCTATAGCCCTACCAGCTAGATGAGAGCCTGGTCAGCGGGTCTACTTGGGGTCTCCTCTCCAAAACACCTCCAACCACCGAGTGAGCCTACAGCCCTGCCAGCTAGATGAGAGCCTAGTCAGCGGGTCTGCGCGGGATCTCCTCTCCAAAACACCTCCAACCACCGAGTGAGCCTACAACCCTACTAGCTAGATGAGAGCCTGGTCAGCGGGTCTACTCGGGGTCTCCTCTCCAAAACACCCCCAACCACCGAGTGAGCCTACAGCCCTGCCAGCTAGATGGGAGCCTGGTCAGCGGGTCTGCTCGGGGTCTCCTGTCTAAAACACCTCTAACCACCGAGTGAGCCTACAGCCCTGCCAGCTAGATGAGAGCCTGGTCAGCGGGTCTGCTCGGGGTCTCCTCTCCAAAACACCTCCAACAACCGAGTGAGCCTACAGCCCTGCCATCTAGATGAGAGCCTGGTCAGCAGGTCTGCTCGGGGTCTCCTCTCCAAAACACCTCCAACCACCGAGTGAGCCTACAGCCCTGCCAGCTAGATGGGAGCCTGGTCAGCGGGTCTGCTCGGGGTCTCCTCTCCAAAACACCTCCAACCACCGAGTGAGCCTACAGCCCTGCCAGCTAGATGAGAGACTGGTCAGCGGGTCTGCTTGGGGTCTCCTCTCCGAAACACCTCCAACCACCGAGTGAGCCTACAGCCCTGCCAGCTAGATGGGAGCCTGGTCAGCGGGTCTGCTCGGGGTCTTCTCTCCAAAACACCTCCAACCACCGAGTGAGCCTACAGCCCTGCCAGCTAGATGAGAGCCTGGTCAGCGGGTCTGCTCGGGGTCTCCTCTCCAAAACACCTCCAACCACAGAGTGAGCATACAACCCTGCTAGCTAGATGAGAGCCTGGTCAGCGGGTCTGCTCGGGATCTCCTCTCCAAAACACCTCCAACCACCGAGTGAGCCTACAGCCCTGCCAGCTAGATGGGAGCCTAGTCAACGGGTCTGCTCGGGGTCTCCTCTCCAAAACACCTCCAACAACCGAGTGAGCCTATAGCCCTGCCAGCTAGATGAGAGCCTGGTCAGCAGGTCTGCTCGGGGTCTCCTCTCCAAAACACCTCCAACCACCGAGTGAGCCTACAACCCTGCCAGCTAGATGAGAGCCTAGTCAGCGGGTCTCTTCGGGGTCTCCTCTCCAAAACACCTCCAACCACCGAGTGAGCCTACAGCCCTGCCAGCTAGATGGGAGTCTGTTCAGCGGGTCTGCTTGGGGTCTCCTCTCCAAAACACCTCCAACCACCGAGTGAGCCTACAACCCTGCCAGCTAGATGAGAGCCTAGTCAGCGGGTCTGCTCGGTGTATCCTCTCCAAAACACCTCCAACCACCGAGTGAGCCTACAGCCCTGCCAGCTAGATGAGAGCCTGGTCAGCGGGTCTGCTCGGGGTCTCCTCTCCAAAACACCTCCAACCACCGAGTGAGCCTACAGCCCTGCTAGCTAGATGAGAGCATAGTCAGCGGGTCTGTTCGGGGTCTCCTCTCCAAAACACCTCCAACCACCGAGTGAGCCTACAGCCCTGCCAGATAGATGAGAGCCTGGTCAGCGGGTCTGCTCGGGGTCTCCTCTCCGAAACACCTCCAACCACCGAGTGAGCCTACAACCCTGTCATCTAGATGGGAGCCTGGTCAGCGGGTCTGCTCGGGGTCTCCTCTCCGAAGCACCTCTAACCACCGAGTGAGCCTACAGCCCTGCCAGCTAGATGAGAGCCTGGTCAGCAGGTCTGCTCGGGGTCTCCTCTCCAAAACACCTCCAACCACCGAGTGAGCCTACAGCCCTGCCAGCTAGATGAGAGCCTGGTCACCGGGTCTGCTCAGGGTCTCCTCTTCAAAACACCTCCAACCATCGAGTGAGCCTACATCCCTGCCAGCTAGATGAGAGCCTAGTCAGCGGGTCTGCTCGGGGTCTCCTCTCCAAAATACCTCCAACCACCGATGAGCCTACAACCCTGCTAGCTAGATGGGAGCCTGGTCAGCGGGTCTGCTCGGGGTCTCCTCTCCAAAACACCTCCAACCACCAAGTGAGCCTACAGCCCTGCTATCTAGATGGGAGCCTGGTCAGCGGTTCTGCTCGGGGTCTCCTCTCCAAAACACCTCCAACCACCGAGTGAGCCTACAGCCCTGCCAGCTAGATGGGAGCCTGGTCAGCGGGTCTGCTCGGGGTCTCCTCTCCAAAACACCTCCAACCACCGAGTGAGCCTACAGCCCTGCCAGCTAGATGAGAGCCTGGTCAGCGGGTCTGCTCGGGGTCTCCTCTCCAAAACATCTATAAAGCAAACGTAAAGGTAAATAAATAACTCAAAAGAATTGATAACCCGGTCAATCAAGTCAAAGTCCGACACGAGACACCTCTACCCGCTACGTCCACCCTCCTGAGAATCAGGGTCGATCATATAATATTCTCCCTAAAGCACGTTTTGATCTCCAGGATAGAACATCCTATGTGATTTACATGTATCTTTCTTGTTTTACTATTCTAAATTATAATTCAAAATTCCAGTTCGCATATCTTATCACATTTGGTATTTTTTGATAGAATAAAATCTTATAATTTTATTGATGTATTGGGCTCTCATGGCTATACTTGCAATTAGAGATTTATAAATAATATTCTAACAACCAACCTCAAGTAGGATTTCAATTAAGAGAAACACGGTAAATAATCTTCACTTGGTTCATTATACACATCACTTTACCTGTACTGTGTTACGTGGTAATACGGTAAGTATTCTTCGCTTCATATTCATAAATGTGCTTGTCATGGGAGGGTAAACAATTGAGCCCTTAGTAGTTAGTTGTTTGCTAATTTTCCTATATAAATCTAAAAATCGAAATTACTTCTATTTCACTTATAGCAAACATCTTTTTGCTTAACCATGACAAATGTTCAGAGGAGTTATGAGAAGATGTGGTGGTGATTGGTAGTGGTATTGGTGGGTTATGAGAAGACGTGGAGTTCGGAGTCCCAAAAGAGGGGTGACCGCGCACCTACTACCCTGAGGCAAACGATCTAGGCATAAGATTAGGAACACAAGGGACAGACCCAAGGTCTCAGCGTGGAGGACCCACCGCGTACCCGGAAGACTAACAAACTCTTCCCCTCCCAAGCCAAAGGCTGAGCTAAGACACCTTCAGAGGGCGCTCTTGGCCGACCGAAATATCTAAGGAGGGTCTCAAGACCAACTCTCTCCTATCCAGATGTGTCTCTTTGGGTCTACACAAAATGCTCCTCACCCGCCCTACTGATGGCGCAAACTCACTGGGCAATTCCACGACATGCTGCCCAAGTTGGGCCACTAACAGCGTAATTCCACAATTCTAAAAGGCTATCAACAGGCCATCAGGGGCTTCCCGGCAACTATACCTCGGGGACCCCACGGGGCGAGCGGTTCACAAGAACACCGCCCGCCTAATACGAAGACGAAATCTACGCATCGACAGAGCATCACAAATATATTAAAAAATATTACGGGAATATGAATTCCATACTTCAGCACGCAGGCCGGCAATATAAGCAAAAATAGGCCTTCGAGGGCCGGCACCAGCTTGGGCTTAAGCCCGCTACTCCCCGCTTGCTACTGCAACACATGTACGCCAACCTCTCGACAAGCGACGGTCAGCTAAACCCCAGTCGGCTTACATGAGCAGACCAAACACATTGCGCACACCCCTTTTTCGGGGCTATGGTGCGCATTCCCTACAAATGGATAATATATAACTTCCTCGGAGTCTTCTCTGGGAACCCCAGAACATCACCAATCCGGCTCACACGTCCGGATGGGCTTTACACAGTATGCCTAAACCCGTACTCACACTTCCGGGCGCTAACACAGTTAATTGCAGGGATGTACACGTCAACCCGTCAGAGAGCTACCTTCCCCCACCCGTTTGTGGGGAGGGGCTTCCATGCAAATATGTAAACTGAGGGCTTCATCTGCCCAAGTAGAAACATCGTTACCCTTGACGCGTGTTTGGCGGGGCCGCAATGAAATATCCCGCAAGAGGCCCGACGTCTAGTGGACGTAGCTGCTGTCCTCGCGCGGATCCGACCTTTACTCGAGGGTTGGAGGTTCCCGACGATTTCTCCTCCATGGTCGAGCCACTTCATGGCCGATCGTACTCCAAGTAACACCGAGGAAGTCGTCCCGGCCTCCACAACTTCAGGCGGCGTCGGGGAAGCTGATCCCGACTGGCCTAGCTCCAAACGGCGCTGGGAGAGGAGCTCCCGGCCGACCTAGCTGTAGGCGGCGCCGGAAGAGGATCTCCCGGCCGGCCTTGCTGTAGGCGGCACCGGGAGACGAGCTCCCGACCGGCCTTGCTGTAGGCGGCGCCGGGAGAGGAGCTCCCGGCCGGCCTTGCTGTAGGCGGCGCTGGGAGAGGAGCTCCCGGCCGGCCTTGTTTTGCCCTAGGCGGCGACAACGAAGAGAGATAGAGAGAGACAGGTGGGGGTTGTTGCTCCAGGCCAACGGGAGAGAGGAAGGGCCGGGGTCGGCCTTGCTGCTCCAGGCCGACGGGAGAGGGGAAGGGCCGGGGCTGCTGCTGTTGCTCCAGGCCGAGAGAGAGAGAGAGAGGCGGGGGGCTGGCCTCTTTAGGTGGCCGGAATGAGAGACGGAGGCGGGAGCTCGGGCCGCTACTTCAGGCAGAGGCTGGGTGAGGGAGAGAGGAGGTGGGCAGCTGGCCTCTTTAGGTGGCCGGAATGAGAGAGGAAGGCGGGAGCTCGGGCCGCTACTTCAGGCGGCGGCTGGGTGATGGAGAGAGGAGGTGGGCGGCTGGCCTCTTCAGGTGGCCGGAATGAGAGAGGGAGGCGGGAGTTCGGGCCGCTACTTCAGGCGGCGGCTAGGTAAGGGAGAGAGGAGGTGGGCGGCTGGCCTCTTCAGGTGGCCAGAATGAGAGAGGGAGGCGGGGCTCGGGCCGCTACTTCAGGCGGTGGCTGGGCTCCAGATCGACCGGGCTAGGGTTCCCGCCCCCTTTCCCTATCTGTCCCCTGCTTTTATTTTTCTTTTCCTCCGTTTTTTTCCTGTACCGAGCCCCCTGCTGCCTTTTTTCATCTATCCCCCTGCCCCTTTTTCCCCAATCTCATCTAATATAATATATATATATATATATATATATATATATATATATATATATATATATATATATATATATATATATATATATATATATATATATTATAACACTAAACTTATATATTTATATATTAAAAGGCTATGCACATGAAACCTTCGCACGCACGCACGAGCACCCGCACGTCTTCGAACGGGGCGACACCACATTGCCGCTCATAGCACGCCCCTAGGCCGATATTTGGGGAGGGTCCCACTCGCCCGGCTACGGGGTTGTACATTCTGCATCCATACATGGCACAGAACTAATGTTTCTTAAAACAGAAGGGACATGATAAACATCTTTCAAAACAAAACATAAACCACTAGATAAATGAAGATCAAGGGTGCCTATAGTAATCGTAGAGATTCTTGCACCATTTCCAACCTTCAGCACAACCTCTCCTTTGGAGAGCGTTCTCCTATACCTTAGTGACTGCACATTAAAAACTAAGTGAGCACATGATCATGTATCCATTACCCAATCAAGGATAGTTGTGATCAAGTTTATATTTAATTCAATAACAAAAATACCTTTGGGACGTTTGCGTTCAATCTTGCCTTCATCCAAGTCACGCTTATACTTGGGGCAATTCATCTTGTAGTGCTCTTTCTCATGACAATGGAAGCACTCGGTGACAGCAGATGGAGAGTTCTTCACTTTGCTTCCCTTGGAGGTACTCACATGAGCTCCTCCCTTATTGTCTTTGAATGAGGAGTTTCTACTAGCAGTCTTGTTTGTGACATTGCCTTTATTCTTAAAGGGCTTCTTGCTACTTGACGCAACGGCTAAGACAGAATTCACCTTTGTCTTGCCCATATCAACCTCAGTTGTTTTGAGGGCATTATGGAGCTCATTCATGGTCATCTTCCTTTCACGCATATGATAGTGCATTATGAAATCCCTATAGGAGTAAGGAAGTGACCCCAGTATGATATCCTCAGCAATGTCATCAAGAAGTTGAAAATTCAATTTCTCCAATTTCTCTAGATAGCCCTGCACTTTAAGGAAGTGCACCGAGACAGATTCACCCTCCATCATCTTACACCTTGTGAGTGCTATGGTGGTCTTATAGTGCTCTTTACGAGCACTATCGGTGAACATCTTTTCTAATTGTGCTATTATTTCCTTTGCGGAAGTATCAAGAAATTTCCTTTGCAACTGATCGCCAATACTGCCCAAGATCAGTGTCTGCACAACACGTTGTTGTTCATTCCATTTCTTTTGTTCCTCCTTTTCAACATCGGTTTGTTTACCGTTCTCCTTCTCTTCTGGGCAATGGCCATCCAGAATTTGTTGGAGATTTTCCAAACGCAACACAATGTTCAACTTGAGGATCCAATCCGAATAGTTTGAACCGTCATTAGCAAAAGGACTCTTAACAATCATGGAACGCAAAAAATTTGGTAGGGTAGACATGATTCTAAAAATTGAAATTGAAAGAGAATAAATGATTACTTAGAGTTCATGATAAAAAATAATTGATATTGCTATATCAAAATAATAATATAGACTCGCACAATATCCTTTCCAAGACAAATGGACTCATCCATTTGCTTGTCCAGGTAGGTACAAAACACCAATCATAACCTTTTAAGCGATGCTTGACCCTTATGACTCTTGAACCATATTATTACATGATGGAAAGAAAATGAAATAATAAGAAAACGTTTTCCCAAACGATTCAAGCATAGATTTTGAAAATCTTGTTTAAGAAAACTCATTTTATTGGGCAACAAATGTGAACGCGGTATTTCCACAAGAAAAATAAAATGTGCCTCACACAAAATTTAATCTCTTGTGGCCTAATATCAAGCTTACACACGTTCCACCATGTCTAGTGATTGGAATCACACTCATGATCATCCAAGAATACCAGCTTAAGTGGATAAAATGAGGAGGAAAACCAATCTTAAATCTTTCTCTTTGCATTCCTCTAATGAACGGAGGAATAACAAAAACGACCTAACTCACGACATTCTAAAAATTACATGCATCCCAAACAAAAACATTCTAGAGATGACAAAAAAAAAAGCCAAAGCAAGCAACATTAGCCTGAACCCTAGCAATGGATAGGTTAATGTACACCACCCTACGAGATTCAACCAAACCATTTTAAATCCAGGAAAAATAATCTCCTCATAATCCATACGCTGATGGATTACCTAATCTTGAATCAAGGGTTGGGACACAACCAATCCAAACCACTAGGCACAAAAAGAGGCTCATTGTCATGAGATGTCCAACCTCGCTCTGATACCACTGTAGGATTTAAAAGTGTTGAGGTGGGGCGAATTAAAAAAAAATTTGCAAGCACCAACGACATATAAGGATTCAACATCCGATGACAATGCCCAAACAAGGCAAAGCAATAAAGTAAAACCTAACTCATCACATCTAACCATCACAAGGGCTTAGAAATTGTACCTCTAGAGAACAAGATCTCTAGGCGGAAGAGGTAACACGTTGGAGAAGATGTTGGCGATTCCACCACAACGATGAGGCCGACGCCTCGCCTCTTGGTTGACCTTGAACCCTAACAGTCAAAGCAATTCGCTCCGATGATGAGGGGAGTGGAAGGAGAAGCTTAGACACACTTCAACAGGCTGACAGAGACTCCAAGGGGATCGAATTGGACTGGCTCGGTTCGGGGACAAGGGATCGGGATTCCAAGCTCGAGCAGGATGCCGGAGCGAGGCTAAACTCTGAACCCGAGAAGGCCTGCACAAAATGCCCGGCAGCTCTAGGAAATCGGGGAGAAGCCGACGGGATAGCTTCACAAACTGCGATCTAGCTGCAGTCGGGATGAATCTCCAACAAGCTGAAGAAACCAAGAGCTAACCTCGAGAAGCCCTACTCCAGGAAGGGAGGAAGAAGCCGACGGGGCTTCACCAGGAAAAATGGCGATCTCCAGCCGTCGGGACTAAAGCTTTAGGAAGAAAAAACTGAGAACCTCCCCTAAAACCCTATCACACTTTTAAACCTTTTATGAGGGGTTCTTATACCCCACCTCAAAAGGAAGTTGTGATTACCCTTGATTTGGCTCATAATATAAACCCAATACTAAAAGGTTATATTTGTTGAAACGAGATAAAGTTGAGTCGCCTAACTTATCAAAAACCCGCGATGAACTAATTCATGGCATTGTTTAATAGTTGCACAGCCCTTGTACTCATCATAGTCTAAGCATGTCGAGAAACGACATTCCAAAGCACACTTACTTTTCTATCTTGATTTCATGCCGTATGAAATCAAGCGCACATGTAAGTCAAACAGAGACTGTTCTTGTTCATTTGGTGTGACCTTATAGAGGAACCATGTCGTCACAGTTATAATATAACAACTTATATTATCGACTACAAGAGGCTATATCAAGGCATTACAGTCACCACAACAACACGGTAGAAGGTAACAAGACATTATGATCTGTGCCTACCTTTGTCACGTGATATTATGAATATAGTGCAAAATAGGACCGTGTCATTTCTGCACCATATTTGTCATTCTCGGTCTCATAAGTGAGTTGTATATATAAATGCTTTAGTTATTTGCATGCATTACAACCTCGCTTTACAAAAGGGCCCGACCATATCACTTCCCAAATAAATTTGGGGACAAACGATATTTCGATATGCAAATTTTTTACGCGCAAGTGTGACCAACTAATCACAATATATATCACCATCAAATTATGGCCTTCAATTATAATCACATTGTTCACATCGACACGCTAAATCTACACATCTCATATCTTTAATTCACTTGGCACGTTGTAAACATTAATGACACTAAACACATTCCATATAATGTTACAACATAAAATAGGTCAACCTCAATATGTATGAAATCAGACGCATACATACTCACATGATTAAACGATAACCATTTATCAACATTTATAGAACGCCAATGTACTTTAACCAATGTGACAATCTTAACCCGATAATCAAAGTTCCATTTGACTACCACGAAAGAGAGGATAACATGAGACTACATGACATAATAAAACTCACGGTTCTTTGGTTCAAGACCAAGAGCATCTTCTTGAACATTGCATGAGGTATGTCATATAGTCATGGAACAAAATGTAACTATAACATTTGGATCATGAATGCTTAGTAAATAAGAAAATAAAGTAACTTTCAAAACACCACTTCCTTCAACTAACTCATGGGTTAGTCGACACTTCAAGATGCCGATCCTGTCGGCTAGTACGATCATTCAACCTATTTTGGCCAATAGAGAATAGAAGTAAAATAAGTAGTAATAACTAACAAGCTAGTCCACAAGTCACAGTACATCTCATATATATATATAATAAAACGACATAGTCCACAATGAGTACAACAGAAAGAGAAAAGGGCTTATTGTAACATCCCAACTTTTATTGCCCACCAGAACCCTAGAAGGCCCAATAAAAGTAACCCGAACCCCTACCGATGACCTGGTAGAAGGTAACCATATGCAGAAAATAGAGCTTGAGAACTCTGATTTGAGTTCCGTCAGTTCCTGTGAACTCGTATAATCGATACGAGTGCGTCGGAGCTCGTCCCGTTGAACCCCGAGGTCATGTGGTGGATGTAACCATTCCTCGTAAAATTCCACGAGAGCCAGACTCTGGATATAGGCCTAGAGAACCCCGATTTGAGTTCTGTTAGTTCATGTGGCCTCGTTAGTCGATACAAGCGCTTCGAAACTCGTCGCATCGCAATTCAAGACCCTACAACAGATATAGACATTTTTACCATTTTAGCGCACCGCGACGCACAGATTTTGAACTTTTACCAAACAAACTCCGATTCAACCCCGGTCAGTAGCGTTGGATTCGTATAGTCAATTCAAAGTCAACAGAATTGGTGTCAGTCAGTTTTGATAATGGGTGATCAAACCGTGGTCAAATCAAGCTTAGTTGTGCACCGAAAAGCGTCTGCACACCAATTGTGACCCAACACCTCAACTTTGACCCAACCCCGATGACTTGGACCTATTTCGACTTTGACTTCTATAAGTTGACCCACCATGGTTGACTTTGGTCAAACCCTCCCCTTTTCCCTATTTTTGGAAAATTCACCAAAGAAGGAGCCCCCCCCCTCTCCATGGGAAAATAATACATTGCCCCTTATCCATAGGGGCCACAAGTTAACAAGATAGGAGGGAGTGGGCCCAAGTAGTGGCCCACCAAAATTTTTCCCCACACCCCTCTCTTTTTCCCTCCCCCACTTATAAAAGCCGAAGCCCATAAGGGGCCCAACCCCATTTCCCACATGAGGAAAATACTTTGAGCCTCCAGCTATCCTTGGACAGCTGGAGGGTGGAGATTAATACCTCCCTAAGGAGGGATTAATCCCATATTGGGTAGGGGAGGAGATCGTGAAAGAATTGGTTTCAAGATGTTCTAAACACCTAGAGGGGGGGTGAATAGGTTCAATTCTTTTTCTGACTTAGGCAGATAATTCTATCTAATTTAGCAATTTATTTAGCAGAAAACACAGCACAACATTCACATACACACAACATTCCACAGATTGCACACCAGATTTATAGTGGTTCCCCAAATGATGGGTACATCCACTTTCCGCCTTCGCCTATCTAGAGTGTACTAGATTCAGCCTAACTTCATTCTTCTCAGATCCTCAGATCTTACAGCTCAGAACCAAGACTGGTTCCTACAACTCAGAGTGAATCCACACTCCTACAACTCATGCACAAGCCCTACCTCAGCCTCTTCCACAGGCCTACAACTCACAGTGACACCCCACTCCTACAACTCAGGCAAAAGCCCTACCTCAGCCTCTTTCACAGGCCTATAACTCAGGGAACAGATTCCCTACCTCAGGCACTCAGCCCTACCTCAGCTTTTATAATTTAGGCTTACAACTCAGAGAAGTAAATCTCCTACACTCAGATCTATTACGGATCTTATAAATGTTATTTGTCGAAAAAGATAATGATATCTTCAACCAGATGGAGAGAGAATTAGTTGAAGGCTTCTTGATCAGTTCTTGATAGAACTGATTACTTAAGGATCAACCTGTCTTAGCTTCTTCAAAGCTTCCTGAATATGAACAAAGTAGGGTTGATCTTCTTGGTGTTGGAGTTGATCTTCAATCAGCTTCCTACAGAAATTAATCTGAATTCTTCTTCAGACTTGATCTGAATTGTTCAGGCAGACTGTTCAGGATATACCTTCACTAGATGAGAACTTATCTCCTTATTTTTCTCTCTCTACAATCTGTTGACTGTTTCTTCTTTCTCTACTTCTGGATCCTCAATCCTTCAGAGATTATAACTGTTTAGCTTGATTAACTATTCTCTTTTTTGTGTATCAATTGTTGAGAGAGCATATCTATATATAGGCTTCATCCATGGTTACCGGCTGTTCCGGTTCCAAACGGTCTTCTGACACCTCTAACAGATGTGACAGCAGTGTCAATAATGACAGCTGTCAAGTCTCTAGTTGTATTACTTCAACCTTCATTGGACTTTGACTCAGCAGTAGAGAATGTTGAGTGAATACTTCACATGTGTCGACACACATAATCCATGTGTCGACACAAATCTTGATGATGTCGACATAGCTTCACTTTTACTTCTCGACACAACTTCTATGGAATGTGTCGACACAAGTCCTGTGTGTCGACACAAACACTCCTTGTCTTGACAAATTTGGTGTAGACAGAATTCTGGTGTGTGTCGAGACAAGTTCTGTGTGTCAACACAATCGTTGTCGACAGAATTCTTGAGTGTGTCGACAGCTTCTCTGTGTGTTGACACAGATCCTGATGATGTCGACACAATCTGGCCCTTTGTGTCGACACAGCGTTGTCGACAGATTTTCTGTGTGTCGACACAAATTCTGGGTGTCGACACAATCTGGCACTTGGTATCGACACAGCCATCCCCAAGTGTCGACACTTGGACTTAGAAAATTTTCTTCCATTTACTTAACCTGCACATGATAACTCAACACAACATCAAATACAACTTGATGCATATCATTGAGTTAGGTGAGGCTTCTCCAAATCTGGTACACATTTTCCAATGTACCCAACAATCTCCCCATATTTGGAGAAGTCATAACCCTTAGTCAATGATATACATCACTTATAATAAAATAAACAATATGATGTATAAAAGCATTCAATGACATAGAAACATACAAACAAAATAAGTATATTATATCATCACAGAATATGATACAAACATAATAAGCATGAATCATTATTTTGTTTAAACTTCACAAAAGTTTGTTGACAACAGATTACATAGAGTTTAAAACTGAAGATTACAATTTTCTAAAATCTGGTCAATCTATCCTAAGGCTGATCAGGCTCCTTGATCACTATGCCTTTGCCAGACTGGACCCTTGCTTGTACTGGTGCTTTAGTATCTTCAGCTGGCTTCTTGCCTTTGAGATCCTTCTTCTTAAGTTCTTCAGCCTTAACTTTTTGTCTTTCAAAATAGTGATAAGGCTTAGGAAAGTATTTACTGGGCTCCACAGCTGTAGCAGGCATTTTCCCAGCCTTGTGATCCCTTCTAAACTGATATATCACATCTTGTCTCTGTAAATATTTGTTCCACTCAACTTCAGAATACCACTTTCCTCTATCATGCATTTTGTCTTTGACAGCTTGCCAGGCAGTGAGTATTATATTTCTAGAGGTGGGACTCCATCTTTCAAAATCAGGCTTTAGTTTAGCCTACTCTCTAAACATTTTCTTTGAGAGTTGAGCTTCTTTCTCTTTATTCAGTGCTGCCTCTAACATTTCCACTTTCTCAAATATAACATTCTTAGTAGCCTCTGGATGGCTATACATCTGTTGAACCAGTTGTTGAATTCCCTCAAAGTTAGAAGGGGGTATATGATTTGAGCTACCTCCTGCTGACCCCCTTCAATTCCTGTAGCTTGAATACCTGACTCAGCTATATTATCATCATCATATAGGGGTGGATATCCCAGAGTTTCTCTAACAACATTTGTTATCCATTTAGCATGCTCTGAGCTAACATTGACTAACAACCTCTCCCCCTTTATGACTTCTCTTTCAATATGATCCCTGAGATCATCCTTTTGGAACCTTATCTGATTAACAAGATAATTGGCTCATTCTGTATAATAAGCTTTAAACTTCTATAGCTGAGCAGATATGATCTTCTGAGAGGCTTGAATGGCAGATTGGAAAGTGGCTAAATCTTCTTGAAGTTTCTTATCAAACTCTAACTTCTCTTTAGCCCTTTCCTCAGTTAATACAGTTGCAGTATTCTTTAACTCAGTAACAATCACATTATGTGATTCAGTAAGATTATCATTCATTCTAATTTGATTTTCCAGGACATATCCTTTCTTGACCACTATATCATCAATATGTGTCCTTGCCTCTTGTTGTTGCTTGCCCAGATAAACTACAACATTACCTCCTTTATGGAAGCAATCTGTCATCTCCTTCTTATTCTGGTTTACTTCAAATCTGATTGATTTTATATCTTGAGCCAAAGTAAGCTAAAGTTCCTTATGGCTTTCATCCACATATTTTTCAAGAGCTTGTCTTTGCTCATCCATTTTAACTTGCAAAGCAACCAATAGTGAACTGAAGTCAACTGTTGGAACTGAGGGTTGTGAGGCAGTCTATAAATATTTCTTATAGTTTGAGCTTTTCTTCCTGTAAACCATCAATTTTCTCTTCTTTATTCTGAGGGTTTCTCCATCATCAGATTCGGAAGAACTTTCAAGGTTCACTGTGTCCTTTGGACTAGAGGACAGCTCCTTGTCAGTCCTTGGCAACTCCCCCATAGTCCCTGGCTCCTCCCCCTCAGTCCTTGGCACTACTTCCTCAGTTCTTTCTTCTTGTAAGTCAGGAAACAATTCCTCAAGAGTGAATTCTTGTTGCAGTTGAACTGGAGGAACATCTGTATCTTGTACATTTAATGAAACATCATCTAAGACAAATGTATCATCCATTGATATATTCTATGCAGGGATGTTGTCATGGTGTGTCTGTTCAACATCAGTTAGAAGCACATTTAGTGTTTCTGGCTCAGTATCTAGTATAGTTTGATTAATATCACCTATTACCTCAAGAATAGTTTGAGTGGCCGGCTGTTTCACTCTCTAATGCAGCTTGCTCTTTCTCAGGAGCAATTTTTGGAGGCAAGACCTCTTGTTGAGCTGGTGAAAGCTCATTGGCTCCCCCTAGAGAAAGCACATTCTGAACTTAATCTAGTGTGATGGGGCTTTCTAGAATATGCTCCCCCTGCATCTGACTATCATCTACATTCTTAGGGGCAGATGATTTCCTTATAGATTCTTGTTGTTCTTTATCTGAACTGAAGATTACTTGTTCTTTTGAATCACTAGAAGATTCAGGTTTCCTGGGGGTTGTCTTTTTCTTTTTCAGTTGTGGTTGTTTCTGTGCTGTAGAACCATCTTTTGTCAAAACTCTTTCCCACCTGGATAGTATTTTCATATCCATCCTTCTCATGTGGTTTATTCTAGATCCAATTGTGTGGTTCAGCACTTCAGGAATATTCATTGCCAGATACAGACTCAGTATTCTTCCTAGATTAGGTTTCTTCAGGCTCTCCTTGATCTTATCAAAAATCACTGCAAACCAGTTATTTTTATTCTGAAAATAACTCTGGTCATCAAGCTGAACATATAGGCTGAGATCCTATCATGTCCTCCTGGTTTGCAGAGAATTACTTTTCCCATAATCTCTGAGAGAAACTTTCCTTGTGAGTTCATCCCCTTCCTCTACATTGATGATTTAATCTTAGTGGTGGGATCCAGCCCACACCATTGAAGAGATTCTTTTGTCATTGAAGATGTGACTTCATCATCTTCCTGAGTCCTAGGCAATTGGAGTGTCTTCCTCAGATGCTTTTGAGTAAGTTTCTCATTGCTTCCTTGAATTGATGACCTAATCTTCAATCCAGTTGAATCCAGTGTTGCTTTTGTATAGAATTCAAGAACATCAGTCTTCCAGATCTTGGTAGGTTCTGAAACTAGATATTCTAAACCATTTTCTTTGACTAGGGTTATCACATCTCTAATCTTAATTGCAGCATTCTCAAAAGCATTGCGAACTAACTCATAGCCTTCGTTGATGTTGTTCTCCAACTTTGGCGCCATTGGTGACGAGAAATTTGAGGAGAAGAGAGATGAAGGTTTGTCAACTCAAAGATTTGATCTCGAAAATGTTGAGAGCGTAGTCGACAAAGTTGTTCTATGACCTATTTATATGTTTGTCAACACAGAAGATCAAAAGGCGGGGTAATAGATACTTAATGTGTCGACACTGTAGAGATTGTGTCGATACAAACTTCTAATGTCTCGACAAAGTCAGACAACACTATGTGTCAACACAGTTTGAGATGTGTCGACACTGACTTCTTAATAGTCGACTCTAATATCTGCATGTCGACACAGACTTCTGTATGTGTCGACACTACTATCTAAATGATAGAACTTCTATGTGTCGACACCAAACTCTGAGTGTCGACACCACTATCTCACCATTATTTTGTTGTGTCGACACAACTTTCCTTATGTGTCGACACAAACTAATATATGTCGACACAAAATTCTTTTTGTGTCGACATTAACTACTATATGTCGACATTGAATTACTTAGTCAGATTTACCAAGTTACACTAGGTTTAACATGCCTAATTCAATTTTGAAGTAATTGAACTTAGATTCATCTAGTGGTTTAGTAAACATGTCAGCAATTTGATTATTTGTGGTGACAAATTCCAAACAAATATCTTCTTTTTCAACATGCTCTCTAATGAAGTGAAATCTAATTTTTATATGCTTTGTTCTGCTATGTGATACAAGGTTTTTAGCAATAGAAATATCACTTGTAGAATCACAAAATAGTGGAGTTCTACTTACCTTGATACCATAGTCTTCAAGTTGATGTTGAATCCATAAAAGCTGAGCACAGCAGCTGCCTGCAGCAATATACTCAGACTCTGTAGTAGAAATTGCCACACTTATCTGCTTCTTACTGCTCCATGACACCAATCTACCACCTAGAAACTGACATGTGCCAGTGGTGCTTTTCTATCTGCTTTGTAAGTCTGCATCTGAAAAACCAGTAGCAGAAAGTCTTTATTCTTAGGGTACCAAAGACCAAGATTAGGTGTGCACTTAAGATATCTCAAAATTCTTTTAACTGCAGTATAATGAGATTCTTTAGGGCTTGCTTGGTACCTAGCACAGACACATGTAGCATACATAATGTTTGGTCTACTGGTAGTTAAGTATAGAAGGGAGCCAATTATCCCTCTATACAAAGACTCATCTACAGGTTTTCCTGCATCATCTTTGCCTAAAGGCATACTTGTCCCCATTGGAGTTCTCATGGTAGTGGATGACTCCATACCATATTTCTTAATTAACTCCTTGGTGAACTTAGACTGTGATATGGAGAAGTCATCATCAGCCTATCTTACTTGGAGTCCCAAGAAGAATTTGAGCTCACTCATACTGCTCATCTCAAACTTTCCTTGCATAAGTTTTGCAAACTTCCTGCAAAGGTTGTTTTCTGTAGATCCAAAGATTATGTCATCAACATAAATCTATACTAGGATCATCTTGCCCTTTGACTCCCTAAGGAATAGAGTCTTGTCTATTTTCCCCCTTGAAAATTTATTTTCAATGAGGAAGGTAGACAATGTTTCATACCAAGCCCTAGGGGGCTTGTTTCAAACCATATAAGGCTTTCTTAAGTCTATAAACATAATCAGGATAAAGTGGATCAACAAAACCTAAGGGCTGTTGAACATAGACTTCTTCTTTCAAATTACCATTTAGGAAAGCTGACTTGACATCCATTTGGTATACTTTGAAACCTTGGAAAACAACAAAGGCAAGGAATAGCCTTATTGCTTCCAACCTTGCCACTGGGGTAAATGTCTGATTAAAGTCAATGCCCTCCTCCTGTCTATAACCTTTGGCAACCAGTCTTGCTTTGTTCTTCACTATGACGCCATTTTCATCTAGTTTTTTCCTGTAGATCCACTTTGTCTCAATAATATTATGATCCTTTGGTTTTGGAACCAACTCCCATACTTTATACCTTCTGAATTGATTCAGCTCCTCCTGCATTGCATCAATCCAGTTGGAGTCTTATATGGCTTCTTCAAATCTCTTTGGTTCCATCTATGACAGGAAACTTGAGCAAAGCAGTTCATGTGTTTGCTTCTGGTTTGCACACCATGTCTGGAATCACCAATAATTTGGTGTGCTGGATGATCCTTTAGATTCCTTATTGCTGGAGGCATTCTATCAGCAATTTGAACTTCTTTAATTTCTTCATCATGCTGAACTTCATTGTCTTCAATGTCAGCCTGTGGACCTTGTACTCCCCCTCGACAGCAACCATCATTTTCCACATCCTGCCTTGCAGTTTGGTCTTCATTAATGGTCAGCATGTCCAACTTTTCTTTTAAACCTGTTGAGCTACAAGAATTGCTAGACAACTCACAGTTAATTAGCTCAGATTCATCAAACACTACATGAACAGATTCTTCTACAACTTATGTAGTCAAGTTATAGACCCTATATGCCTTACTGTTATTGCTGTACCCAACAAATATCCCATCTTGGGATTTGGCAGCAAACTTAGTTAGGTGAGACTTGCCAGTACTAAGCACATAACACCTGCTACCAAAGATCCTAAAGTAGGATATGTTTGGTTTTTTGCCCTTCATAATCTCATAGGGAGTCTTTTTGTGGTTCTTAGTTATAGATGCTCTATTGAGAATATGACAAGCAGTATTTACCGCCTCAGCAATTCCAGCCTCAATAAGAGTTCTATTCTTTCTTTCAGCAATTCCATTTTGCTGAGGTGTTCTAGGTGAGGAGAATTCCTGATGAATCCCTAGTTCTTCACAGAACCTTGTCATACAATCAGACTGAAATTCAGTTCCATGGTCACTTATGATTTTGACCACTGAATTGTTAAGTTCATTCTGAATTTGTTTAACAAAGTTATGAAAGACGGTAGGGGTTTCAGATTTCTGCCTCAAAAAGAAAACTCATGTAAATCTAGAATAATCATCTACTACCACAAAAGTATAGACTTTCCTACCAAGACTATGAACTGGCATAGGACTAAATAGATCCATATGCAAGAGATACAAACACCTCACAGAGTCTTTGGTATAAATACTATGAAAAGAGAATTTGGTCTGCTTGTCTTTTTAACAAGCTGAACATATACCCTCTTTTATGCACTAAAACTGAGGACCATTCCTCACTAACTCTAAACTACAGAGTTGACCTATAGTCTTATAGTTCAGATGAGCTAGCCTCTTGTGCCATTGGACACACTGAGATGCTTTCTCATCTACAACTAAACATACAGGAGAGTTCATATTATCATAATCCAAATTTAAACAATAAACATTCCCTTTTCTATAACCAGACAAGATCACCTTCTGATCACTTGTCCTTTTGATCTGACACCCATTCTTAATAAATGAAGTGTCATACCCAATATCACCCAGCTGACTTATGCTTATCAAGTTATGTTTTAAACCTTTTACATAAGCCACTTGAGTGATTGTTATAGAACTAGTAGAAATGTTACCAAACCCTTTTATGACCCCTTTTTCTGATCCACCAAAGATCACTTTGGGTCCACTCTCTATGGGATTATAGTCCTTTAACATTCTTCTTGTTCCAGTCATGTGCCTGAAACATCCACTGTCCAAGTACTATATAGGTGTATGACAACTTGGACCCACCTGCAGCAAATAAAATTAATTTACCTTAGAACCCTAATGTTTATTGGGTTCTAGGTTCAAGTTAGATTGAAACTTGATATTCTTACCAGCAGCCTTCCTCACAGGTAAGCTGGCATTCTTCCTGACACTGGTGTTGTGCCAATAATCAATGGCATAATGCCCTATCATACCACAACACCAACACTCATATCTATTATACCTCGTTTTAGGTACAGTTTCAACAGCATTGCTGTCAGCTGTTCTTAACACTGTTGGTACATTGGTTGTTTGCTTGAGTGCTGGAGCTACACCCTTGTCATTCAGAATATCAGGCTTGCCATAACCATGTATGATATCATGATCATATCTATTAGTTGGTTGCCACACTTTTCTGAAGGAAATGGGGGGTTTGAAGGCTAGAGGCTGTACTGGGCTTTGCCTTTTCTTTTGGAATTGGCAGCCCTTGCATTTCCCTTAAAGCACAATCCCGTCTTACCCTTTTTGGGAATAAAGTCATCAATTAAAGGTAAGACTGATTTGATCATTCTTGAATGTAATAGTACCCATCTGAATAACAGTTATGTTTTGCAGTTTGGCTACTTCATTCATCTTTAGATCCAGCATTTTCTCTGAATCTAATGCAGCCAGCTTAAGATCAGCAATTTCCTTAGCCTGTGCTTTGTTAAGGATTCTGCTTTTCTTAAGTGCTTGCAGCAGATCACCATATTCATCAATAAGTTGATGAACATCTCCTTCAGATTCAGATTCATCCACATCTCTTGATGCAGATGCTTCTGATTCTTAACCAGTATAGTAATCAAAAACTATTGAAGAATTGTTTACCTTACTAGGTCCAGGCTGATCCTGGCACTGATCTTCTTCTGTCAAGGCCATCAGCCCTTTACAACAATGTTATTCAATTCCATTTATTGAGTCCAACAGTTTCAAGAACTCAACCTCTTCTGTATCCTCTTTAATTGCCAACAGTCCTATGTATGCTTCAGCTTCAACTTCAGCCTCAGAATCTGATGATGAAGAATCTAACCAGCTTTTTTTGCTTCTTTGCAACAAAGGATTTCTCCTTCTTGCCCTTGTTTTTTAGTTTCTTCTTACTTTCCTTTTGTCAGGACAATCAGCTAACACATGTCCAGGCCTGTTGCAACAATAGCAAACAATCTTAGTTGAAGATAATTTACTAGGTTTAGAGCCATACCTGTCCTTCCTAGAGGATTTCGTTTTTTGATAGTAATCATCCTTGGATTGTGAAGAGGATGGCTTGGATCTCCACTGTTTCTTCTTCAAAAACCTTTGAAATTATTTTGAGAAGGCAGCTAAGTCTTTATCAGAATTTGGACTATCTGATGTGTGACTGTCAGAACTTGTTGAAACTACTTCTGCAGCTTTCCTAGGAGGAGATGGAGACATCCTCCTATCCTTTCTTATGGCTTCAGTCTTGAAAGCCACTGACTTATCTCTGTAATCAACTACTTCTGCTAGTCTGGCCACTTCCCTAATGACACATATCTTGGTGTCCCAGTCCTTAGTTAATGATCTCAGAAACTTATCATTTAACTCATATGTGCTGAATACTCTTCCATATGACATCAGTTCATTAACTATTCTGAAGAACTTCTTGTAACATTCAGTTATGCTGTATGATTTAGATTGTCTAAAACATTCATACTCCTGATTCAGTATAGACTTTCTGTCTTCTCTCACCTCTTCTGAACCCTCCATGTAGACAATCAGAGTGTCCCACATTTATTTGGAGGTCTTGCAGTGAATCAAATTTTGGAATGTTGAATCATCTATATCACTGACTATTATATTCTGTGCTCTCTTATCCATAGTAGCCAAGATGATCTCATTCTTTGTCATTTCAGAATACACATTTGGTGTACTGAGATTTGCATCAAGAACTGAGACTTTCATTGGGATGAATGACCCTTCTTTGACTGTCATATAGATTCTTGGATCTGAAGATTCCATAAATAGTCTAACTCTTTCTTTCCATATGCCAAAAACCGCTTTCCTGCATATAGGTAACTTAATGGAACCAAACTCCTTATGATTCTCAATGGAACTCATTTTGCCTAATAGATTTCTGCCTTGGATATCTATTCAGACTGTTAAGTCTATTCTTTGAGTAACCTCCCTCTGATACCACTTGAAAGAATTGGTTTCAAGATGTTCTAAACACCTAGTGGGGGGGGGGGGGTGAATAGGTTCAATTCTTTTTCTGACTTAGGCAGATAATTCTATCCAATTTAGCAATTTATTTAGCAGAAAACATAGCACAACATTCACATACACACAACATTCCACAGATTGCACACCAGATTTATAGTTGTTCCCCAAATGATGGGTACATCCACATTCCCCCTTTGCATATCTAGTAGTGTACTAGATTCGGCCTAACTTCATTCCTTCTTCTCAGATCCTCATATCTTACAGCTCAGAACCAAGACTGGTTCTTACAACTCAGAGTGAATCCACACTCCTACAACTCAGGAACAAGCCCTACCTCAGCCTCTTCCACAGGCCTACAACTCAGAGTGACACCCCACTCCTACAACTCAGGCAAAAGCCCTACCTCAACCTCTTTCACAGGCCCACAACTCAGGGAACAGATTCCCCTACCTCAGGCACTCAGCCCTACCTCAGCCTTTATAATTTAGGCTTACAACTCAGAGAAGTAAATCTCCTACACTCAGATCTATTACAGATCCTACAAAAGTTATTTGATGAAAAAGATAATGATTTCTTCAACCAGATGGAGAGAGAATTGGTTGAAGGCTTCTTGATCAGTTCTTGATAGAACTGATTACTTAAGGATCAACTTGTCTTAGCTTCTTCAAAGCTTCTTGAATCTGAACAAAGTAGGGTTGATCTTCTTGGTGTTGGAGTTGATCTTCAATCAGCTTCCTGCAGAAATTAATCTGAATTCTTCTTCAGACTTAATCTGAATTCTTCAGGCAGACTGTTCAGGATCTACCTTCACTGGATGAGAACTTCTCTCCTTCTTGTTTTTCTCTCTCTACAATCTGTTGACTGTTTCTTCTTTCACTACTTCTGGATCCTCAATCCTTTAGAGATTATAACTGTTTAGCTTGATTAATTGTTCTCTTTTCTGTGTATCAATTGTTGAGAGAGCATATCTATATATAGGCTTCATCCATGGTTACTGGCTGTTCTGGTTCCAAACGGTCTTCTGACACCTCTAACAGATGTGACATCAATGTCAGTAATGACATCTGTCAAGTCTCCAGTTGTATTACTTCAACCTTCATTGGACTTTGACTCAGCCGCAGAGAATGTCGAGTGAATACTTCACATGTGTCAATACACATAGTCCATGTGTCGACACAAGTCTTGATGATGTCGACACAGCTTCACTTTTACTTCTCGACACAGCTTATATGGAATGTGTCGACACAAGTCTTGTGTGTCGACACAAACACTCCTTGTCTTGACAAAGTTGGTGTCAACAGAATTATGGTGTGTGTCGACACAAGTTCTGTGTGTCGACATAGTCATTGTCGACAGAATTCTGGAATGTGTCGACAGCTTCTCTGTGTGTCGACACAGATCCTGATGATGTCGACACAATCTGGCCCTTAGTGTCGACACAGCGTTGTCGACAGATTTTCTGTGTGTCGACACGAATTCTGGGTGTCGACACAATCTGGCCCTTTGTGTCGACACAGCCATCCCCAAGTGTCGAAACTTGGACTTAGAAACTTTTCTTCCATTTACTTAACCTGCACATGATAACTCAACACAACATCAAATACAACTTGATGCATATCATTGAGTTAGGTGAGGCTTCTCCAAATCTGGTACACATTTTCCAATGTACCCAACAGATCTCCTCCCCCTAAAGCCTATATAAAGGCCCACCTCCCCTGGTAATCCCCTAACAAGCTCAAAGAGCAACTCCCCCACCCCTCCCCAAGCTCTGCCAGATCTCAGGTCGCCGAAAAAGACAAGACCAAGCTCCACCACCACCATCTTGGATGGCCAACCAAGCATGCGCCTCCCAAGCCCCTCCTCAATTGGTAGAAACTTCTCCCCTCCCCCTTCCCCTCCTTTTGGACGTCCTGCATGGGCCCTCCGGCGTCCGGAGCGCCGCCGACACCACCCGACCTATGCTCCAGGTCGGGTGATGGCCGCGGGAAAGCTGACCTCTCCCTGCGCCGGGGGTGGCGCTGGAGAAGGTTTGACCCACCAGGATGACATTTCCCAGTGGGGGGAAGCCGGGGTGCCACCAAAAAACGTCGCTTCGGTGGCACCCGAGAGGCAGAGCATTTGCTCTCTTTTGCCTCTAGCAGTGGATAGTCACCGGACCACAACCGGAGAAGAGCCCTACCTTCGGCGTGCCGGTCAGGGGTTGTTACGGGGATGGGCTCAACGCCGGAGAGGCGGGGTGGTGCGGTGGCACCGAAGAGCTCAGCTCGACATTTTTCGTCGAGCTCAGCTCGATGAAATTTATCGAGCTCCGCTTGATGACTTTCCTCGCTCTTAGGTTGGCCAAATCAGACGGTAGACGGTGGCCGGCGGCGGTAGGCCACCGGGCCACCATCCAGGGACTCGCTGGCCATGGCAAACCGGCCGGGAGCAGTGCCGACGCCCGATGATGACTGGCCGGCGGTGGCAGTGGTTATCCCTGTCTGCCGCCAGCGAAGAGCAGCAACCGCCCGATCTGATGATGAAGATCGAACGACCGAGATTATATTAAATCCCGCCCTGCCTCAGCATCAGCGCCCCCCTCACAGCGGATCCACGGCCGATCCGCTGTGGGGACATAAGGGTAATTTTGAAGGACCGGCTCAATCTCAGCCACAGGATATTCTTGATTTGCTATCAACAGACTAGATTATCATATAAATTTTGGAAAAAAAACTTGGCCATTTCTAGTCCTCTGGGGCAAAGTGATCAATGTGAAAAATGTTCCCCGTACCAAAGGCTTCCTCCACAAAAAAATTGAGAATTTTTGGAGTTGATTTAGTATTTTTAAATGCCCAAATGAAAATTATATGGTCAAATTAAAGGCCCAAAACTCTTCGAAAAATTATGAAAATTTTTATAGGTTCATTTTAGGCCCCCTTAAAGGTTGTATAAAAATTAAGAGACTTGGGGATCAAAATTAAATTTTCCCCAGTTCCTTGGAGCTTAAGGCCACGCTTGGAAATTATTACGCTCATTTTCCCCAAAAGTGAAAATTAGAGCGCACGACCACCCCCTTTCTAATATGAATAATAAATGGTCTTATCAACGAAATTGGCCGGGGCAAGTGACCAAACTCCGGGTGTTCCGAGATTTTGAGAAACTGTCGAGTGCCTCGACTCTCGGATAATTTGGGGCACGCTCGAAAGATAAGAGTACGAGTAGTGAGTTGCAAAATTATCCTTGACGAATAATAAGGGTGTAACTCCTAATAAGCCTCTAATCCGATTAAGCCGTGATTAAAAAGGCGCAACCAAATTACTATCGAATCTTAATAATTGGTGTAACCAAGCAAGCTTTATTAAAAATGAAAATAGAATTGGATATGCCTCCTGAGAACGGAGAAGAAACTGTGAATGCCTCATGAGAATGGAGAAGGAACTGAAAATACCTCCTGAGAATGGAGATGAAACTGAATGTGCCTCCTAAGATAGGAGATGGAACTGAAGCCTCCTGGTGGAGCGATTGGACTACTAACCATTTTCTTTTTGATTATTACAGTTTGGAACTATTCTTGTTTCCTTTATTCATTTCAGTTCAGAACTTTCAATTCAGTACTACTTCAGTCTCGTACTGGTCAAGTTCATTTAAATTCAATACTACTCCAGTCTCGTACTAGTCAAGTTCATTTCAATTCAATACTACTCCAGTCTCGTACTGGTCAAGTACATACTACTCCAATCTCGTACTGGTCAAGTTCGTTTCAGTTCAGTACTTTCAATTCAGTACTACTCCAATCTTGTACTGGTCAAGCTCATTTCAAAACTTTCATTTCAGTGCTACACCAGTTCCGTACTGGTTACATTTCATTCAACACTTAAATTATGCCACATTTATTATCAGCAGCTTAAATTACCTAATTTTCAATACTACAATTTACTATTATAAGCATGGGTCCTGCTCTGACGAGCAAACATCTGTTAAGGTCGAGCCTCAGTTGGGGATAACCGGAGTTGAGGTGTTCCTCCAACTTTAGCCCCAAATAAAGTGCTCTTATGCTTCTTGTCGAAAGTTGAGCTAAGCGTCACTGCCTGAATATTGAATCATAGTAGGGCATGTCGCCACAGACTCGGAGCATGCTAGAAAAATTGACTGTTTGATTGTTTGTAAATTGCTTGCGGTAAACTGTGGTGGGTCAGTCACTTCCGCAGACCATTCGTAGCAGTGCGGAAAGTTCGACGACTCAACGCGACAGGGAGATGTGTACCACGAGTGACCTGTCTTTATGTTTTACCCATCGGGTTTCCTCCACGGGTCGGCCAAAATATTGAATCGCTGGATATTGCTCACATCCAAGAGTACACGGGGATGTACTTTAGGGCCTGGGCTGTGCGGTACGACCACCCCCAGAAGTGGAAGGACTGTCCACTATCACCGACGGCCACATCGATGAGGCCCGCGGGGCTCGCTACCATGCTGGAAAAAAGCGGTCCAAACTATGTCGACATAGGATTGTATGTGTGCGGCTGTGAATGCCTACAGTATATGTGCAGCTATGAATGCTTACGGTGTGTGTGCCACTATGAATGCATGTGGTAGGGTGTAGGTTGTGGACACCCGATGAGCTGATGGAGCCTTAATTATAACTGATATACATTGCTGCTGCTATTCTAGTTATATTATGCAACACTTCTTTATTATTGCTCCTAGCCTATTTATTGGAAATGTTATACAAACTCTCCCTTGCTTCAGCTATCTACTTTTGTTGGGTGGGTGTGTGCTCGTCCCCAGGATATGGATCCAGAGAGGTGATTTGTTTCCACTTACCTTTGTGACTAACGATTATTTAAATAACCATTCACAAGAAATGGAGCACCGTAGTGACCCGCTGCCGCAGGAGGTTGCGCCAGCAGTTAGAACTACTCGAGCAGAAGCACCGCTGACGTCTTTAGAGTTTCGAGATGTGAGTACCTATGAGCTAGTTAGGGAGAGAGAGTGAGGAGTTATATCTAGTACTTGTACATCCTGCGGGCTTATATAAATACTTAGACTACAGCCTTTGTACTCATGTAAATATATATAATGTTATATATATTATACTCTGGTTTCCTATTAATGCTTCCTAAATTCTCTGGTGTATTGTGAATATTGTGATTCTAGCCGAGTAAGGTGGCCACCTAGTGCTTAGATAGGGTGGGTCGTTACCCCGAAGGAGCACTAGGTGGACGTCTTGGGCAGTAAGATCCCCTCCGGCCTGACCCGGGTAAAAGTTGGGGGAAGGGGTCTTACACTTATACCCTGTACTTGGATATCAAATCTCTCTCTCACAAAATAAACTAAGCGGAAGCTAATCTGTCATCAGTACACTCTTCATCACCTGACGTCAGGCTGTAGTAGTGGTGGTAGGTGATATCAGCTCCTCAAGTCCTGTCACCTCATCCTGCTGGTCGTGTTGGTGCTCCATTTCCTCGAGCTCCTGAAATGATACGGTCACAACTGACCGTTAGTTATAACAAATAAGCCATTATCGTCCTCGGCTCACCCCCGCGACTCCTAGGCACCGAGCGGGAGGATGAAATGGAGGACAAAAAGGGGTATAAAAGTAAAGCAGGTGACAGTGGAACTAATCTATCAGGGTTATATATAGTAACATGTATATCTCTACTCTAACAGTTCTATATAGTACATGTAAAGTAGGTAAAGAACAGTACTGTAAGTAAAGTAAAGAGTAGAGCAGTAAGTAAGATATACTACTACTAAACTATCATCACAGAAGTACCCTAACTTATATGAATGCCTATACAAACTTATAAGTTAAGGTTTCACAAATGTAACTTATCATATAAAAGAGCCTATACCAATTTATATGATGAGGATCTATGGTGTGTGTGCCCTAACATGTATGCATGTTATGTATGCAGGTTATGATTCGTACAAGTGCAACTCACACACGCGACTTTGTGATCACAGACCTTTAGTTCCCGCTTTTTGGAGCTAGCATCACTCACTGGAACCATCGTTGTGGCTACGACAGCAGCGGAACGGGCGTTTTCGCTTCCTAGGCGGGTATACACACTATCAGGCCCAGAGCCTTCGTACGCCTCTATACACGTCCTAGGTGCACTCTATAGTCTCTGCGTACTAATGTTGGCCAACTGCCAGACTTTCTTGGTCGGGTGTGCGTCTTCGGGGATTGTCCTCCAGACCATAGTATAAATAACCTACTCACCCCTCAAACCCTCACACCTCACCAGAGTCACCGTACTGCCATCGATGTGACGATTGGCCCTGTACCACATAACCCGCCATTAGTTTTGTTTCGATGCACATGCAAGAAATCTCAACCCGAGCCTCCAACTCGCAGGAGCAACCCGTCCTGAAATAAACCTCTCAAGCCTTCAGCTCGTAGGTCCAACCTGTCCTGAATCCCTCCAACCCTTCACGGGTGAGATTGTCATAGTGTTCTCTTAGCCTATTTGACGACTCTTGTTTAATGTTTATTATACTTAGCAACTTAGGGTTAATCCTTGGACTGCCCAAGACATGCCAGGTGAAAGGCTCTCGAGGGCACTGGGAATTACGATGTGCTGAAACCCAAAGCTCCCTTTCTCAAGGACACTTACTCTTATTAGTGTTTACCCATTATTCAAACCCCTAACTCTCGTTGTTGCTTTGGTGTGAACCTAATGACTTAAGGTATTATTGGGAGAGCGACTGTCTTCCGCCGGTCTCCGTTCTAGTTATTCTCTGTGGGGTTTTGCACTCTAACACTCGTTACTAAGTAGTGACCTACTTGACACCAACAAGGGTTTCAACTTTCCAATTTAATTCTCCTTCTACCACTTTTCATATTCCTATGTGGGTCATTGTGTTATACCCTACTTTTGTTATACGCAACCTATGACCTAATACTAACCCGTATGATATGACTTCCAATTCTCTGGGCCAGATGCCCCTAATTATTTATCATGGGTTTGTATGGTGTATGACATTGACCATTTAGAATTTCATTGTTTTCTAAGTATTTAGGACCCTAAATTAAATCATTTAATTAAGTGACCTAGGTCACTTGTACATGAAATACTATATACAATGGAACCATATGCCTAAGTAAACTACCTGGAGATCTTTTAGGTTTAATATGAGTGTCTACCAAGGATTTGATTTTTCCCATTTTAATTTCTATTTATTCTTTATTTATGATTAAAACCATAATTAATCCATTTTCCAAATTAAGTACTTCAACTATACAACCAAAAATTCTTAGAAAATTAATGGAGGTCAATATTGATATAATAATACAAAATACAGAATTTCATGATCTTATCCAGTGATTTGACCTAACAAAATTCCATAAGAATGTTATTACCAAAATGCCACTACTTTAGTTTTTAGCATATATACACACCGATAAATTCTCAAATAATTATACAGGTTTTTTATCGCAGAATTAAGTTGCTATAAATTTTCCCATAATTTTTCAACAATAATTTCATTTTCTTTTAATTAATTTCCAAAAATGGAAATATGGTAAATTTACTAAAAACTCAAGATAAATTTTCCAAACAAACTTATAAAATTTTCCAAAGGTGTATAATATCCTACTAGGGCATGTAACATGGTTTCAGAATTTAATAAAATCATTAGCCCTATTTTCAATTTTTTTCTATATAGTCATAATTTCCAATAATTCCAAATAATGGGATTTTTGATCCCAAAAATATCATCCTTCCTATGGGAGGTGTATTTAATCCCTATAAGCCTCTATCAAGAGTTTAATGGACATTCATTGGGCCAAATGGGCTAAATTTCCCATTTCTCCATTTCTACTATGGGCACACCAATTACAGTATACCTTCATCATGCATGCTGGATTTCCCCAACGTGTAGAGGTCAAAATGGCCTGAAATTTCTACCATGGTCACACATTGACCCAATGTCCATGCCACCCAAATTTGGGGGCATTTGGAGTATGGAATCTCCCAAAATTTATCTAATTTAATAATTGATATTTCTCCAAAAAAACTATGGAAAAATACTTTCCAAAAATTCCTATTTTTGGTCAGTACCTAAGTATAACCTAATCACATGCATGGCCAAAATCTCATGACATGTGGACATAGGGTTTGGCTTGGGCACTCAACTAAAGATCGGTCATAGCTTAGGACCAGTCATGGTAGAATGGCCATACAGGGAGCTCTTCTGCTCCAAACTATAACTTTAAGGTAACAAAATGAAGGTGAGACCTAGATCTACCCTTTTTATGTTGGAAACTAGCTCTGGAAACGTCTTTAAGAGGCCTAAATATTAAAAAAAAGTACACTGAAATAATGTGACAGAAAATACATATTTTAAATAATAATCAACATTTAATTTAATCCATCATTTTCAATGGCATCCCTTCATCTTCTCCATGGAGCCAAGGGCCGATATTTGCCTGACCTGGAGCTCCTTACAGGTCCATTTCTCAGCCACCCGGCCAGCTCCCTAGCCGTCCACCACCTCCACCACCTCCGTTGAGGTGGTGGCCATCGCGGGGCGGCAACACGGCCGTCGGAGGGTCCATTTCCGGCGAACCCGATAGGTGAGAAAAACTCTATTTTCCATGGAATTTGAAACCCAATTACGGCTCAGTTGAGCTCGAAACTATTTTCTATCAATCTAAGAAGCTAACACAGAGGGAGGGGAGGAGAAACGGACATTCAATCGAGCTTGGCGGCGAGTTTGGTGACAGTGAGCCATGGTAGACGCTTGCTCCAGTGAACTAGCTCGATTGCTCGTTTATCCAGCAAAATCCTTGCTCCAGCAGTCAAATTCTGCTCCTTAGGGCTCACTGAAGGTGATGGAATGGTCGAATGAGGATGAGATGGGCTGGTGTATTGGTTTTGCTTAAGGAGGTGGACGACCTCTTATTTGGATGCTTCACCCCTACTACCAAGTGGCCACCAGTCCCTAAATCTTGCTGAAATGATGCTTGGGAACTCATCCAAAGGCTTGGGCAGAGGGAAGGAGGTCCAAGTGGCCTCCATCCCCTCTTTCCCTCTCTTCTCTCTCCTCTTTTCCCCCAAATTTCCAAACTAGCCCCTTGCATGCAATCTCTCTCCAATTTCAGGGGGTAGGGGCTGTCATTGACCATTTAGGCTGGTCATGGGCCATGGCTCATGGGCTTTGCCCATTGGGAATGGGATTGGCCTTCCTTTTTCTTCCTTTAGGCCATTTGTTGACTTGTTGACTTCATAGGTTGACTTGGTCGACATGATGAGTGGGTTGGTCCTACTTGATGGTCATGGACCCAATGGCACCACCCAACTTGGGTTGGCCATGGTGGTGCCCCACTTGGGCTAGTTGGGCCTATAGGTGTGAGTTTGACCAATTTAGGGTTAGGGTTGACTTAGGTCAACTTGGGTCAATGGGTGACCCAATGAGGTGTCTTTTGGTTCACTTAGATTGTTTTTAGGGTTAGAGGCATAGTGGTGGGGCCAATGTGCAGCTAAGATTCCAATTTGTGCTAGTTGACTTGAGTTGACTTGGGCCCTATAGTGGGCCCTATGTGACTACACCCTAACTCCATGGGTCAAACCTAGCCTAAAATCATACCCCCACCACATGTACTAACCTAATCTAAGTTAAGGGGCCTAATAGGAAATGAGATGTTACATGTTGATTGCAGGATCTGACATGGGAGAGATCAAGCATTTGAAGGGTTTATTGTCTAAGGAGTTTAAGATGAAATATTTGGGTAAAGCTGGGCAGATTCTAGACATGAGGATCGAACGAGACTGTAATGCAAAGACTTTGTAGTTTTCCCAAACAAAGTATAGTGAAAGGGTGCTTCAAAGATTCAATTTGAAGAATGCAAAGCCTATGAGCACTCCTTTGGCTGGTCATTTTCAGCTCTCCAAAGAGCAGTCACCCAAATCAGGAGAGGAACAAAAGCTGATGGAGAGAGTCCCTTATCCCTCTGTCGTAGGGAATCTAATGTATGTAATGGTTTGCACTCGCTGAGACGTTGCACATGTAGTGGGAGTCATCAGCAGATTCATAAGAAATCCAAGAAAACATCATTGGGAAGATGTAAAATGGATACTCAGGTGCTTGAAGGGAACTTTAGACTTATCTCTTCATTTTGAAAGTCCAAAGATCTCACTACATGGATATGTAGATTCAGATTTGGCTGGAGGTATTGATAGTAGGAGGAGTACCACTTGGTACATCTTCACTTTGGGAGCGCAGCAGTGAGTTGGATCTCCATATTACAGAAGACGGTTGCTTTTCTAGCACTGAGGCTGAATACATTGCCATCATTGAGGCAAGCAAGGAGATGATATGGTTGTAAAGCTTTATGAAGGAACTTGGCAAGGGGAAAGATAATGGAAGGTTGCATAGTGACAGTATGAGCGTCATTCCTCTAGCCAAGAATGTTATTTTTCCTTCAAGGACAAAGCACATTCAGTTGAGGTGTCATTTCATCAGGTCACTTTTGGAAGATGGAGTTCTAACATCGGAGAATATTAACACTTCGGTGAATCCAACATACTTGTTTATAAAATGTGTGAACATAGACAAATTGAAGCTTTTCTTGGCTTCTGTTGGTCTTTAAGGTTGAAGACAAGGTGGAGCCACCCACCGCCATTCATTGCCATAGCCATGAAGATGTTGGATGGGATGCTTGACATATAGTGTTGTTACGGGCTGTGAACATATGCTGGTTTGTGTGAAAGCTAGAAGTTCTATTATAATATAAATGCATAAAATTTTTGCATTTCAGTTTATATTGCTTGCAGCGTTTACTTCAACAATATATTTCTAGCTTACCTACATATAGCTCTGCATATGATTTTAGTTTTTATTTACAGTTATATATACTTATACTAACATTGGATGATTTACTTGTTTTTCCAGATATTGTTATTCTCTACAAGCTCACTCTCATCCCAAAATCTTAGGGATATTGGGTGCGGGGATTCCACAAGTCTTATATATGACTAACATATCATTGTACACTCTTTTTAGGAGATGTCGCAACCTGAGACCCTGCTAGAGCTAGAGAGAGTACCCGCAATAGAGCCAACACGTGTAAGTGCAGCTACCTCGCTGCCAGTCTTTAGATATGTGGGAGACTAACTAGTAGTGATAGCGAGTGTTTTGTACTTTTGATCTATCTCAGGGGCAGATATGTATAAACTATGGTTACGACATGAATTATATGTGTGTGTTATTTCTAAGATTACTTTGTGTATGTGATGACTCTAGATGTAATGGTGTACATAAGTTTGCTTTACAAAGCAATCAAGGCTTTAATGGCATTAAACCCCAAGCACTTAAGATGAAGGATGTGAAGTCGCCATCCATCCTCAACCGTATTGACCTTAGGAATAAATTCTATATCCATTTGTCCAAAAATGCACGATAGAGGATTTGTTTGACCCTTGTCCTAGAAGGTAGTGACAGAACGTGAGAGTTCACCTCTGTCCTGAGAGGGTGACAGGGAGATTGCTACAAGGACAGTGCGCCACCTACCCTAATAGCGGTTACAGAAAGCATGAGCACACTTTCGGTCCAAGGCATGGTGACATGAGATTTGAGCTCACCTCTGGTCTTGAAATGCTAATTTTCCAACGTATCTTGATGCGACGTTTAACGTATATGAGCAACGTGTCACAGACTAAACAACTAGTAACCATTACTACTAAGTGATGGGTAATTCGCTTGTCCAAAAAAGGTCTCAAATATCGTCGCTCCAATGGACCCAACTCAAGCCCACTTAGGAATGATCCTTAAAACGAAAACTCATAAATTCCTGCAACTTCTAGGACGAACGGTACGAGACATTCCCGTTTGAACACCTAGGGCTATTTGTAATGCACATCAACATAAACATCATCAATCTGGGATTATCGCCACGGGTAGGATTCACACAAAATGCTGAAATTAAGACTTGCGTGTTCGATTACTAATGCAAATTCTTATTAGGGATGAACACAATCGACTCAATGGCCCATAAATGAACCCAGGGAATCACACAGCGCCGCTAATTAGGGATGGGTGACCCTTATATGCAAATAAAAGCAGAAAAGCTGTGTCGGGGTTATAATATATCATACGACTTGGCGGAGTCCCAGTTTTCTAGCGAGTAGCAAGAGAGGGACTCTACGTGCAGAACACACTAACATATGTCGGGATCACAATGTATAAAAGCCTCACATGCATGCGACACACTAGCGCTCGCGTGCTCCTTGTGCTAGCACGTGCCTTGCGTGTGCGTAGTGTGCTAGCACGCGCGCGGAGTACATAAATAAATTACCTACAGACCTTTGAATTTGTTTTATGTAAAAATGTTTTTCATGCACTATTTATTCTAACAAGTGGTTATAAGAAAATAATAATAAATGCAAAGCAGATCTTTGGCATGAGGATCGAACGAGACTGGAATGCAAAAAAATTTGAAGTTGTCCCAAATAAAGTATACTAAAAGAGTGCATCAAAGATTCAATTCGAAGAATGCAGACTATGAGCTCTCCTTTTGTTGGTCATTTTCAGCTCTCCAAAGAGCAGTCACCCAAATCAGCAGTGTAACAAAAGCTGATGGAGAGAGTCCCACATGCCTCTGTCGTCGGGAGTCTAATGTACGCAATGGTTTTCACTCTGATAAGTAAAATATGGAGATAGTTTTAAATTGAAGATTAAGTAAGATTTATAAAATAGGCGTTCTGCGTGATCTATCTCTTTTCACTTATATACGTCGATTAAGGCAATCGCACCTATCGCATAGTAGTATATTATGTTTTTAAATATCAAGGTCGTATTTTTCCACTGATCTGTGTCGAGTGCTCTACTTTAAGAACTAGAACTATTATCGAAAAGATTTAATGATTTTTAAAAGTAAACATACAAGTAAGACGTAGGGGTTTTGAAAATAGATGAGGTAGAGAGCTCTCAATTTTTTGACTTTGGGAAATACTTTTTCAATAATAAAAACACTATTTATTTATTAATCAAAATCTTTGACTGTGGAGGTTCCTTAAATATGAATGCACCTCTATCGAGGATATATCCACCTGTGATTACGTATTTTGACTGAATTTTCGTATTTAATCAAACATACATATAATGCACGCTTTACGTGGTGAACCCCTCTATTGACCTCCTACTAGCCTTCGGAGGTTCAACCTGGGAGACTTATGTTCATCTCTTTCGAGTATGAGGCGATATTTCTCTTTACCCGAGAATAATCAATTTCCAAGTAAATCTTAAGTTTTTAATTTAGAAAATATGGGTTTTTAAATGCAGAAATAATATCCTTCCCAAACTCATCTCAATCAAGTGCTAAAAAGTTCTTAGCCTCTCATCGGGATGGGGGTGGTAGTAGAAAAGTAAAGGACATATAAAGGTGCAGAAATACTATCCATTCAAACCATCTTAATCAAGCGCTAAAAAGTTCTTAGCCTCTCATCTAGGATGGGGGTCGTTGAAGCTAGGAAAATTCCCAACCTCAAAAATAGGATCAAGGCAGCCTAAAGTTACTGGCCTAACAGCAAGGCTAGATAGCCCAAGTGACTTGGATGAAGAAAAGCAACAAACAGGACCCCAAATACTGCGGCAGGAAGGTCCCACCACGTACCCGGATGATTGAAAGAAGCAACCCCTCCACAACCAATATTGGTCGTGTTGGGTACAAGGGAGACTAGTTGGTAACAAAGTCGCGAGGTCGCGACCTGGTCTCTAAGGAAAAAGAATCCAAAGGCTCAGCCAGTATCAAAAAGGTAGAGCTTGCGAGATCCTTGCCGGAATTTTTCATGTCACACCTCGTACCCCTGGGGCCCTATTTATAGGGAAATCCTAAGAGGGGGGTATTTATACCCCATCACCCCTCGACGATTAGGCGACTTCCTGGAGGAGCTCACACGGCTGGGCGGGTAACTGGCCTAGTCACCTACCTGGCGTGTATGCGATGGGAGCTCGTCATACCCGCCCAGGACTTCGACATGTTGGCGAGTTGACCATGACCTCCATCTTGACTTGTTGACTTCGATTCGTGCTAACCTGGCCTTGGTGGGACCCTCCTCGACGAATATGGGTTGTACACAATCCTCGCTCTTTTCGAGCAACGTATTAGCTCGGAAAGAATCATCCAACACTTATTTAATGAGCTGTTATGCCGAGTTTCTGAACTACTCGAATCTCGTTGATGCCCGTCGACCTCTATAAATAAGGGGGCCTGGCTTTCGAGGTATACCTATTGGAGCTCACCGATATGTCCAAAGCTGACAAGGAACTTCTCAAACAGAGCCTTAATGTGTTGACTAGCTTCATCCAGCCCTCCAAGCTGAAAAGGCCGCAGGAGGGTGAAGTTGCTGCCGACTTACCTCCTAGCAAAAAGAAGAAGACGAAGAAGTCCAAAAAATCGCATGCCCTTGAAATCGACAACCCGCCATTATCAATGAAGGACGTCGTCGCGACGGCCGAGGATCTTGCATCCCCTCTGAATACCCAGTAGCTCCTTGACGAGCTTGGTCTGGATGATATTCCTGATATATCAGTCCATGGCGTCGATCTCCTCAAATCACTGATCATCCCTCCAGCCCCCGAGGTCGTCAATGTTCAAGCACAGGAACAGACCATCCTTGCTGCCTCGTTAGGTGGCATCTCGCCGATGCTATTGCGATCTTAGTCGGTTGCCGAAGTTGTTACTAACTTGATTTTCACGCACACAGGTCTCCCGTCGGATAATGCCCTCGTGGTGCTTGACGCCACTCCTCTGTGAACGGCCCCGTTGATCGCTCTCAAAGTCGGGAAGCGAGTTCAAACCGCACACAGTACGGATCAACATCGGATCAAGGAATACGATCGAAGTATCAGCTTCTTCAGTGGGGGAAGTTCCTTCTGCGAGCAAGGATGCTCCTGTGAGAAAGGAGTTGGCGACGACCAAGATTCCTCATCCCGGGACAGGCAAAGATCATGCCGCCCCTGCAACTACTCCACTGCAGGCGGCGAGCACTCCTTTGTCGCCGCCATCTCCTGCCGTCTCCAAGACACAATAGGAGTCGAGTATCCCTGTGCCTCCGCCACCCCCTACAGTCCATTCATCCTCGCGACAGATCGCGAGTACTCCTTCACCTCTACTGCCACCCCTGACAAGCTCGTGGGCATCGTTGGCGAGTACGGTGCTGCCACCACCCCCTACACTGGACAGCTCAGCTCGGAGGCCGGATAGACAGCGACCCAACTACTTCCCGCCGAGGAACGGGGATCGTGACCATGGAGGTCGCGGGCAGGGGAGGCCTGCCGAACGCACTGGAGGTTCATCTTCGGGCTAGCGAGAATCGTCTAGCCGTGGCCACTCTCCTCAGCGGTCTCGATCGCCGCGCCAAGGTAACATCATTGTTGTGTTGACTTGATCGCCGATGCCGACTTTTGATTTGGCGACATTGCTATTTGATAGATCACCCTGCAACCCCTAGAGTGGCTTTACTTGACGCCATCAGGCTCTCTAGGAGTGCACATCGCCACGCAGCCATCCGCGCCTACTTGGAGTTGGAGTCCAAGTTCGACCAACTCGCTATTTGCGAGCCTCACCGTCGGATTTCATCGTTGGAGGTGAGGATGGCGAGGATGGAAGAGCTTTGGGCCAGCTTGGAGAACTACGAGGCTCGCTTCCACGTGATCGGAGAGATCGACCGGCGGATGGCGATGAATGACCACCGTCTCTAGCTCGCTCTCAACGAGTTGGCTGGGATGCGAGCGAGCATGGGCTCTGTTGGCCGATTGGCGAGGATGGAAGAACTGTTGCGGCTTGGCGACAATGCGATATCAATGGACACAGAGCATTACCGTCGGGCCCGCGAGATGGGCTGGGCCCGGCGACATCCTCATCCTCCAGAGTGGCCTTCTAGGACTTAGTTTTATTTTTCTTTTTAGTTAGCCTAACTCACCTCTAGTGACATGTGTAATGAACAATATTCAAATTTGTAATAAGCGAGTTTGAATCTCGCCATTATTTGGTTGATGGTCATCTTCTGTCTTGTTAAGTTTGTTTTCGTTCTGTGATTTTCCATATATGTCGTGCAAGTTTTGGCGAGGTTCTGTAAGGTTTCACGCGAGATAGAACAGGCGTTAGGATTTCTCTCTGTAGGCACGCGATTTAGGCTGATACTTGCATGAGGTTCATATTCCCCCCTGCCTAGGACTATAAATAGAGGGGGTTGGTAAATCATAAGTACGCTGCTGCGATTTTTAGACTTATTTTCGCGAGTAACTTTCCTTGCTCGCCTCCCCTTTGCCTTCTCACTTCTCACTCGCCTAAACAACTCGCTCAAGATGGTCGGGGACGACGCCAGCACTCGCCGGCAAGCCCATGCCGCGAACTTCACTAATGCCGTCTTTAAGAAATTTGTTACCTCAGAGCGAGATTTGGAGGAGTTTCGACAGCGACGTCTCGTCGAGGGCTACTCGACAAGATTCCTTGTGCGTACAGAGCGATTAAACTCCTATATCTAAGGCGGGTTGATTCTATCTCTCTGCCACTTCGATGTTGGCTTGCGACTTCCATTGTGGCCGGAATATCACCAGATCCTCCAGTACTTCAGCATCGTCCCTGCGCAAATCAACCCCAACAGCGTGGCAATCATCATGGGGTTCCTATACTACCAGCGGGAAGAGAGGATCGTTTTCAACCTCCCCGTATTCCGGAATATATTCGCCTTTGCAGCGACGTTGGACGAGATCGTCTTCTTCAGTATCCACGTCTGCACGCTAGTCAGGACGACAAACAAAGTCCATCGATGGAGCGAGTACCTCATTGTCGTTACCGGTGACTTCGACGACGTGCTGGGGAGGCCGCACCAACCCGCCGACGTCGCCTCCTTGCCGTCGATTTTGGAGGGCGTGCACAAGAAGCTGGTCGAGGCTTTCCGCGGGCGGCGGTTCGACATTATCCATTGGAGAATAAACGTCAATGTTCTTTTAGAGATCCACCCTTGGGAGAGTAAGTCCTTGGAATTTGAACATACTCTGCAATCTCTCACATTTAGCAACTATGAAAGTCACACTAACTCGCTCCTAATTCTCGCAGTACCCTCTGAGCTCCCCTCAAAGCCGCTTCCTCCGGCCAAGGAAGTCACCTTCTAGCACGCAGAGCCCCCTAAACAGCTGCCAGAAGTTGGGGAGAAGAAGCCCACCAAGGGGAAGGAGAAGTTCAGGTCTCCTGACCATGCGAGCAAGCGGGCTAAGGTATCCCGCCAGCTATTCAATGACCAGGAATCTCCGGCCGACGTTGGGGAGCCTTACCTTCACCCAAACTACAACCTTGGGCGAGAAGGTAAGGATGCCTTCGGCCACCCACTGGTTTCCTGGTCTGCTGATGAACATCGGGTGTTGCTGAGCACAAAGCTCCCCGCTTGATCTGAGGACTGGGACGACCAGGGGGAGGCCTTCGACATCCTCCACGCCATCTACGGGCAAGGTGATGTTGAGTCCATGACAGAGCTCAGCCTAGAGGAGCTCTCCCATCTGACCTCGTGCTCTATTTTGCGAGCTGCCGAGCTAGGCCATTTCTCGGTGAGGAAGTTGCTCGAGATGCACGAGGCGCTGAAGGTCGTTTCCAAGAAGGCAATCGACCTTGGAATGCAATCAACTCTTTGGAAGGAATATGAGGTAAGTCGTCTCCCCGTGCGATATGACTGATCTAGACATGGATTATTTTGTTGATTGTTTCATGATTCTCGCAGGCTGCCGAGATTGCGGCGGCGAAGAAGTTCTTAGAATGCGAGCAGAAGCTCTCCAATGCCATGACCGATCTAGAAGCTGCCCAGATTCGCGCCTCCGAGATGGAAACTCGCGTGGTTTCCATCGAGGAGAGTGCGAGCACCTAAGCTCCTCGCCCTGCTGCGCCACAATTGGAGGAATCCCCACATGCGGTGGTGAAGAGGCCCTGCCCTCATGGGGATGAGATACCAGCCATACGTCGGGGAATTGTGCGGGCAGTGGGGGATATTATCCTCGCCAGGCTGAGGATTAGCGGCCATCTTGACGAGGTGGCCAAGAAGATGACTGTCGAGGACCTTATTCCAGAGTTGCTCGTCGAGGAATCTTACTCGTCTGACCGCGTTCTTTCCTCGGCGTCGGGCTCTAGCGGCAGCAGCAGCGACAACGACAACGTCGAGAGAGAGGATGAAGATAGCGGCAAGGGCGAGGAAGAAGACGCAGATATTGGCGATGAGGAATATTGGCCCGATACTGGCGACGATGAGTCTTCGTTGCTCGCTGATATTCTCCATACTCTCCTATAGAAAACAATTAGAAATTTTGAAACTTGTAACTATTTTGACACTTGTAATTATTTTGACATAGTATATGGTTTTTGTTGTAGCTTTCTTCTCTCTGGATTTATTTACTCGCATGCTCACTTGTTGGATGTCGCTCAAATAGGCTCATAGGCTTGGAGAGATAGAGTGCTCATGATATGCTAACTTGCATTTGGACCTTGCTCATCAAAGTTCGTCGCCTACTCGCAGGTCGCCGCCACTTGCTCGTGCTTTGATGCTCGCACCTGCATAGTTGCAGTCGCTTGCTCGCTCATTGCTGCCTGTACCTGCATGGTCACATACCTCATAGGAACCCATCTCAATTGAGTCAGAGGTTGTAGTCGACACCCGCAGGAGCCAGACTCAACTGGGGGCAGAGAAGAGTCGACACCCAGAAGGAGCCAAGCTTAACAGGGGGTGGGAATCAGTCGACGTCCAGCAGGAGCCAAGCTCAACTCGGGGTGGGAATCAGTCGATGCCCAGCAGGAGCCAAGCTCAACTGCGGGTGGGAATTAGTCGACACCTAGCAGGAGCCAAGCTCAACTGTGGGTGCGAATCAGTCGTCGCCCAGTTGGATCCAAGATCAACTAGGGGTGGGAATCAGTCAACACCTAGCGGGATCCAAGCTCAACTGGGGGTGAGAATCAGTCGACACCCAGCAGGTGTCAAGCTCAACTGGGGGTGGGAATCAGTCGACGCCCAGCAGGAGCCAAGCTTAGCTGGGGGTGGGAATCATTCGATACCCAGTAGGAGCCAAGCTCAACTAATGGTGGGAATCAGTCGACACCCAGCAGGAGCCAAGCCCAACTGGGGGTGGGAATTAGTGGACTTGGGTGGCTAGTAGTCGGTCTGCAGGGGAGAAGCTCGTACAGGGTTCACGGACTACGATATCACTTCAACAAGGAACCTAGTATAACTCGAGGAGGTCATTGGCCGATATGTAGGAGAGAAGCTCATGCAGGGACTTAGACTTTAATCGGAGCTCTCACCCGAGGTGGTTGTTGGCCAATATGCAGGAGAGGATCTCGGGCAGGGAATCAGACTTATGATGACGCTATAACTCGAGGACTTCAATCAGAGCTGAGGTGATTTCATCATGTCACTTGAGAGCCTGCAGATGAGTTAATGGCACCAACATTTTGTAATTGAAGGATATTTTAAAAGAGATGATCTTGAACCCGTCGAATCAGGAAGTTGGAGTCCAGATCTATTTCTAATAATTCCTCCAGTCGGAGGAGAGATGCAATCGGGGGGACCTAGGCCGACATGCAAGGGGAGAGCTGATCTCGACCGTCAATGCAGAGGCTCGGTCTTACAAGAGCGCTTCCCAAGGCATCGTCTCATCATCCGCTCTGGGCTATTTAGGAGGAACAGGTCGAAAGCAAGTATCTCGATCCAATAGTGAAGGTCTCCTTCGGCCATCCCATCTCGTTACGAGGGCCAATGCGTGAGCGAAGAGTAATGTTCCTCCGAGGGTCCTTTAGGATACACTCGAGGCCAACATCGTCCCTTGGGCTCGTTCTTGCCCCTTATTCGTCAGGTTATCCTACCTTGGGTGCAGTGGAGATGTTTCTACTAATGATTGCTGGTTGAGACCGGCCCTCTATCGAGTCCAAGAGGTTAGCGTCCAAGCCTGTTCCTAATAGTTCCTCCAGTCAATGCAGAGGCTCAGTCTTACAAGAGTGCTTCCCAAGGCATCGTCCAATCATCCAAACTGGGCTATTTAGGAGGAACAGGTCGACCGTTGGTTTCCGGAGTCGATCGCGGGGCCGGACCTCAAATCCTTCAGATATCTTGGGTGGATTAGCACAAAAAGAAATAATCTGGTCGTCACTGAGTTATATATATATATACAACATGATTACAAAGATTTAGTACAGGTTATCGCTAGGGATATAACCTTTTAAAGTCATCCCCGCTCCAAGTACCTCCCAGCTACTCTCCTACTTGATCTTGGAGATAATAGCCTCTAGTGGCTAAGGCTTCTTGGATGATGTAGGGGCCCTCCCAGTTACGGTGTAGCTTGCTAACTATTTCTCCCCTTCCCACGGCATCCACCTTTTTCAAGACTAGGTCTCCCGCGAGGAAATGTTTGAGGCGGACATTTTTGTCGAAGTGCTTTACCATGAGCCGCTTGATTTCCTCCGGGCGGATAGAGGCTAAGTCACGAAGTTCTTCAATGTAATATAACGAGAGCCTCTGAGCATCTTCATTCTCCAGACGCCACTCTTCGCTTCCATCTTCTACTGCAATCACCCTTGGACTCCGAACCTTGAACTGCACAGGGATGAGTGCCTCAGACCTAAGGAATAACTTGAAGGGCGTTTCCCCCGTGGCCGAGTTTGGAGTTGTTCTTAGAGCCCATAGGACTGAGGGGAGCTACTCTGCCCAGTTTCCCTTCAAGTTGGTGACCTTCTTCTTTAGTAGGTTGATGACTAGCTTGTTGGCGACTTCTACCTGTCCGTTGCTGTGAGGATGATGCATGGAGGTGAATCGAAGATTCGTCCCTTGCTGCTTGTAGAAGTCTTCCAACTCCAGGCTGGCAAACTGCGGTCTGTTATCAGTGATGATGGCCAGGGGAATTCCGATCCTACATGCGATCTCCCCCCAGATGAATTTCTTTACGATTTGCGAAGTGGTCTTAGCGAGCGCCTTGGACTCGATCCACTTGGAGGAATATTCAATCATGACAAGGACAAACTTCCTCTGTCCACTAGCCTGAGGAAAAGGCCGATCAAATACATTCCCCAGATAATGAAAGGCCATGGAACGGTGATCGAGCGAAGATGACGAGAAGGTTGTAATTGAAGCGGTGTGAAGAGCTGGCACTTAGAATATTTTTTTGAGAAGGCTTATGCATCTGCCCGAATGGTTGGCCAGAAGTAATCATGTCTTAAGATCCTGTGCTCCAATGTACGAGTACCTGAATGACAACCACACTCTCCCGAATGGATCTCTTTTAGAACACGGGAGATCTCGATCTCTGACAAGCACCTGGCTAATGGGCCTGAAATGATTTTGGGGTAAAGCTCCCCTTCATGCAGCAAGTAGTATGCAGCCTTGTATTAGAACTTCCTTTGATCTCCTTCACTGGCAGGTAGCTGACCCGTCGTTAAGAACATAACGAACGGATCCTTCCAAGATGCTCTCTGCTCGATCTCCATCATCTCCCCTTCCTTGATGGATGGTCAAAATAACTCGTCACTATTCCCCTAGCCCGGGGACCATATTTTGCGAGATAGTAGGCCTCTGAATTATCCTCGCGGGGTACATGCTCGACAAAGAAATAATGGAAACCCCCGATCTATCTTTTAACCTTGACTAAATATTTTTGCAGGACAGAGTCGTGCACTTCGAACTCTCCTCTAATTTGTGAAGCAACTGCCATCGAATCGATGAAGGCCCTTATATCTTTGATTGCCAACTCCTTGGCGAGACATAAGTCGACCACCATGGCTTCGTACTCTGCTTGATTGTTTGTGACGGTGAAGAGAATCTCAACGGTCTGCTCGATCCTGGTTCCCTGAGGGCTTACTAGCACGACTGCGGCTCTCACAAAATGTCTACCCGAAGCCCCATCCACGAATATCTTCCAGGAGACTGGGCTAGGAGAGCCTTCGTCTCCTTCTACCTCGGACGAGAAGTCTGCCAGAAAGTCTGGCACTGCCTGAGCCTTGATCACTACCCTCAGAGAGTAAGAAATATCAAATTCACGGAGCTCCACTGCCCACTTTTCTAACCTACCAGAATGTTCCACCCCATCCAAGATACCTTGAAGCGGATGATCTGAGATGACCTTGATAGAGTGAGCTTGAAAGTACGGGCAGAGCATACGAGCCATAACTACTAAGGCAAATACCAGCATCTCCAGGATAGGGTACCTCGTCTCCGCTTGCCGCAATACTCGACTCACATAATATATGGGGAGCTGCTTCTTTCCTTCTTCCCTGACCAGCACAGAACCGACCGCTTCCGCTCCCACTCTTTGGTAGAGTAGGAGGTCTTCGCTTCCCCGCGAGCCTTGGAGAAGAGGAGCTTGAGCTTTACGAAGGCGTCCTCACACTCCGCGGTCCATTCAAACTTCTGCTTGCCTTGGAAAGTTTTGAAGAACTGAGAACACTTCTCCCCTACCTTGGAGAGGAAGCGGCTAAGGCCGACCAGCCTTCCTGTCAATCTCTGAACTTCCTTGGAATCTTTTGGAGATGTCATATCCAAGATGGTCTTAACTTTGTCGGGGTTAGGCACCACCCCCTGGAAGTGAGGAGGTGACTTAGGAACTTCCCTCTTCCTGCCCCGAAGATGCACTTGGCCAGATTAAGATGCATTTTGTACCATCTCAAGGTGGCGAAGGTTTCCGTCAGATCTTGTATGTGCTTCGCGATGCTCTTGCTTTATACCAGAAGGTCATCCACATATACCTCCAGATTCCGCCCCTTTTGTTCTTTGAAGACTTGATCCATCATTCTCTGGTATATTTCACTCGCGCTCTTAGGCTCGAAGGGCATCATTTTGTAGTTGTAGCAGCTATCACTGGTGATGAAGGAGACATTACGGCAGTCGGGGGGATGCATCCGAATCTGGTGGTACCCTAAAAGGCATCAAGAAAACTCATCACAGGAAACCCGACGGCGGAATCAACCAGTGCGTTGATTTGAGGAAAGGGATAGCAATCCTTCAGGCAAGCTTTATTCAACATAGAAGAGTCGATACATAACCTCCAGCCCCCTCCGAGTTTCTTCACCATTACAACATTGGAGACCCAGCCTGGATACTGGATCTTCGAAACAAACCCTGCATTCAGCAACTTCTCTACCTCCTCCTTGATTGGACTGGCCAGCACGACGACACTCTTCCTTTGCTTTTGACGAACAAGGTTCAATACGGGATCCAAGTTGAGACGATGGCATGCAACATCGACATCGATTCCTGGCATTTCCGCAGCGCTCCAAGCAAAGATGTCGGCGTTCTCTTGCAGGCAAGCAACCATCACGATCTTTCCTTCCAGCAGCAAGGACCCTCCAACCTTCAACAAACCCGGCTCCCCTTTCCGGAAGATTACCGCCAATTCCTCCAACTCTTCAGCAGCACGCAGACCCTCTTCTCTCTCGAGTATCTTCTCCAACCTCTCTGCATCCTCCATCCAGTTGATGGTGGTGACAACATTCAAGTAGCTTCCCTGGAGGCTCTCGGATTGCCCCTGATCCTTACTTGGACATCTTCACAGCAGTATTTTAGGCATTGATGGTAGGAAGAAGGAAAGACTTTGAATTATTTGATGAGAGCACGCCCAAAGATGGCACTATAGCAGCTTGGTGCGTCGACGATGATGAAGCGACATCGGATTGAGGTTCCATCCAGGGTGACCAGAAGGTCCACCCCTCCTTCCACTTCCTTCTTCTCACCCGATAAGACAAAGAGGGGTCTGTCCATAGCTTGGACTCTGGAAGCTTCCACCTGAAGCCTGACGAAGGTTCTTTTGAATATCGCATTCACCGAACTCCCGTTGTCCACCAGAATTCGGTCAACGGTGAAGTCCTCTATGGCAGCTTGAATGACCAGGGCATCATGGAAGGGATTTTCATTCCTAGCATGTCCTCATCCGAGAAGGTGATCTCTTCCAACGACGACGGGTTCTACGAGGTCGAGGCGACGCTCTTTCGATAAATCTAGTGGAGACTACCCTTGCGGTAAGCTCCGAGTCCGGCCCCGCCGTTGATCACGCTGACTTGCCTACCTCCTGGTCCATGAATTACCTCTTCGTGACCTCCCAAGTCGACACGATCCTCATTCCTCCTCCTTGCTGGAGCATGATACACCACTTGTCCCACCGGGGCCTCCTGCCTCTGTTGCTCCCTCTCTACTACTCCAGCCTCCAACCTCATCCTTGCTTCCCAGAACTCTGGACAGGCTAATGTCCCATGCCCCTCTACTCGATGAATATCATAGTAGAGGATAATCTCCGCCTCCTGACGCATTGCCCGCTTCTCCCTCCGACGACGCTTGTTCCCCTGACAGGCGATGGCCATCGCTTCTCTCCTCCCTCCTCCTCGGCCTCCCTCTTGACGGTTGTCGTTCCTCGTCTCCTCTGGCTGGAAACATGGCTGAACTGATGGCCTCCACTGGGGACGATTCTCAGGATATTGGAATCGGCTTTCTTCTCCTCTCCTTACTGAAGCCTCCGTGAGCCACCTTTCTTCATCTCTCTGAGGTCTTCCTGCCTACTCCACTCCTTTGATCTCATGGGCTCTTCCCTCCTCAGTTCCTCTCTCCTCGACTCCCTTCTCCTTGGTTCCTCCTTTCTCCTCTCGATCCGCTTCTCTGAAGGACTTTCTCCTCTTACTTCTGAAGTTCCCTCTCTCCCTTTCCCCAACAGCTCATCCCCATCCAGTCGTGCCAAGAAATCCTTATTCTTCTCATATCCATGAACAAACGCATTCGCCCTCTCCACCATCTCTTCAAAGGACCTCGGGGGTTTGGACCCCATCTCCATGTTGAAGAGCCCCTGCTTGAGACTAAACTTTAGGGCTACCATCAAGGAGAAGCTGTCTACCTCCTCCACCTCTAAGATCTCTTCCTGGAAGCGATCGATGTAATGGCCTAGGCTAGCATGCTGCCCTTGGGTAATCTTGAAGAGGCTTATTGCCTCCTTCTTCCTCTTCTAAGATGTCACAAACCTCGCTATGAAGCCTCGTCGCAGATCGGCGAAGCAGTAAATGGATTCGGCTGGCAACTAGTGGAACCAATCCCTTGCGTTGCCCTTGAAGGTGATGGCGAAGAATCTACATTTGAAGGCTTCAGACATGTTGCGGATCGATACCACATCCTTAAACCACTGGAGATGCCTGACCGGGTCATCTCTGTCGGAGTAGTAGGTGAGGACGGGCTCTCTGAAACCCTCAGGGACTGGGGCAGCGAGGATCTCGTCAAAAAAGCGGCTCCTCTCCCCATGACGATGATGAGTTTCATCCTCGCTATAGTCATCATACTCGCTCCAACAGCGAGTATCATGATATCTTGATGGCTCTGGGTCTCGGAATCTGATACCCTGATTACACATTAGATAATGCTGCGACTGTATCAGTCCCTCTTCCCCCGCCCATGCGGGCTCCTTCCTAGCTCGCATCGGCGAAACTTCCTCATCCGGCAGTGTCACGCATCGAGGGGAGGTTGTCATGACATCGGGGCGATGAGAAAGTCCGGTGAGTAATGTCATCTCAATCCTCTTTGCGAAGTCCTCAAATGTCGCTACAATCACAAACTCGCTACCTTACGAAGGGTTACCTGCACCCGCCGAGTTGCCGACTAACTCTTCATGCTCGTCACCGTTCACCATCTCACCAAACAACGAAACTTTCCTCCTTGGCCGCTATCCATGCTCACCGCACCAAGTGTTGAAGCCAGGAAAATTCTCAACCTCAAAAATAGGATCAAGGCAGCCTATAGTTACTGGCCTCGCACCAAGGCTAGATAGCCAAGTGACTTGGATGAAGAAAAGCAAAAAACGGGACCTCAGATGCTGCGGCAGGAAGGTCCCACCACGTACCCGGATGCTTGAAAGAAGCAAATCCTCCACAACCAATATTGGCCAAGCTGGGTACGAGGGAGACTAGCTGGTAACAAACTCACGAGGTCACAACTGTTCTCTAAGGAAAAAGAGTCCAAAGGCTCAGCCAGTATCAAAAAGGTAGAGCTCGCGAGATCCTTGCCGGGATTTTTTGTGTCTCACCTCGTACCCCTGGGGCCATATTTATAGGGAAATCCTGAGAGGGGGGGGGGGCATTTATACCCCACCACCCCTCGGCGACTAGGCGAGTTCCTAGAGGAGCTCGCACGGCTGGGCGAGTAATTGGACTAATCGCCTACCTGGCGAGTATGCGAGGGGAGCTCGTCATACCCGCCCAGGACTTCAACATGTTGGCGCATTGACCCTGACCTCCATCTTGACTTGTTGACTTTAATTCATGTTTACCTGGCCTTGGTGGGATCCTCCTCGACTAATATGGGTTGTACAGGGGTGGTATATAAAAAACAACGAAAAGTACTTACACACACACCCTTTATCAACAAAAATAAAAGCAAAGTTAACAAGCAAGAAGAGAAGAAAACTTACTGAAAGCTAAAATTTATTACATAAAAAGTGTTACACACTAGGAAACTCAAACTAGGGTTAAAAAAATAAAACTCAAATGCTACTCCTAACTACTACGTATAACTCTGTGGAACTCTACTAGTTCATTTCTAAACATCAGCACTGAAGGTCTATTTATAGCCGAAATTTTTGAAGTACACGCCCCATTACACTCCCCCCTCGAGCATGTCGTCTGGGCGTGACGCTGACGTGGCGACTGTGGATAGAATTTCAGTTGAATTCTAGATCGGGTTGAAAGTACATGGGCATGACTTGATGGTCACAGCCGTGTAATCGGGGCGTGTCTGCCTGACATGGTAGCTTGGCTTCTTCGGGGAGTTACAACTGGTATTTTGGTAGGTCACGGCTTACGTCATGGGCGTGCCACCTGTTCCACGGGCGTATAGGTCAGGAGTGACTCGAGCTTGTTGGCTTCAGCGTTTCAGCACGACCTTACAGCTGGCGGTCTGCTTGGTCACGGGTGATGTCATGGGCGTGATAGGTGTCACACGAGCGTGACTCTGGGCGTGACTCATGTATGCTGGCTTCAAGACTTCAGCATAGCGCGACAGCGGGTTCTTTGCTTGGTCATGGCTGAGGTCGAGGTCACGGGCGTGACTTCTGGTTCATGGGCTTGTAACCCAGACGTGACTACTGTTTGCTGACCGAAATTTCCCGAAAACTTTGGAATTGCAATTTTAAAGTTACACGCCCTAGGTCACGGGCGTGACCTAGGGGCGTGACTTATGAATTTTTGTCGAATTGCCCTAAATCTCCAGAAATACCTGTAGGGCACAAAAACAGATTAAGTTAGAATTAAAAATAAAAAAGAAACGATTTATTTAGTTATTTACATAATATATTTACATTTATTTATTAAATTTAAACAAAAATAACCTTATATATATATATATATATATATATATATATATATATATATATATATATATATATATATATATATTGCTACGCATCAAATACCTTCATACTTAATTTTTGTTATTTCAGAGCAAAAGTATAAGTTGACTATACAAACAATTATAAAATTTCTAATTTAACTATCAGTTTATTGTATTAAGGGAAAATAGACATAAAAAATTCGGAGCATAAAGCGTTAAGTCCTATATTATCCAATTTATTTTTTTTGAGATAAATATTTGTAGCCAAAATACTTCTTGAGAAAATCAAATAGGAAGCGATATTGCAATCATTAGTAACAAATTAGATTGACATTATCAAAATCGTACCTTGAAAGAGATATGAAGGAAAACAGACAACCTATTAAATATGCTATCTCAAAATTTAAAAAAAAATTAGATCAACGTATAGTGATTTTATAAGATACAAACTTGGTATTTGCTATAAAGCTAGTTATGTTGTAGTAGGTGATGAATTTTATCCTCTCACCTTTTTCAATATTTTTGCTTTGTTACAACTGCTTAGAAAAATATTTTGCAAGACAAAAAAAACATAGCAGAATTAATTTTTATTTTAATCCAATGTATATGTTTAGGAGCATATACTCCATTTCATATAATTTTTAAAAATTATTGGATGTCTATGTTTATGGAATAAAATCTTATTCTCATTGATATAAGATCTTTTTTTTGTCTAGGAGCGCATATTCCTTGATGCTCGCATGCGTAAGTAAACATGCCATGCAAAAAGTTAATAGGAATGGGGTTTCAAAAAAATCAAATTTTGACAAAAAATTTTGAGAGCAATTTTTGTAACACTCCAAAATGACAGCAGAACCATTGGTGAATATCGTCGTGCAACAGTGGATATCGACGACGGCAACAGTGAGACCACTCAACGCCATGAAGCGTCGAATGAGCTCATCGCACTCGACGCCAGGGAGCGTTGAGTGAGATATCGCTAGGCAATAGTGGATATCACTAGGCGATAGCAATAGCACTCGACGACATAAAGAGTTGAGTGAGTTCAACACACTCAATGCCTTTTGACGGATCGTTGAGTAAGAAACTATCGCGTGGCAATGGTGGGTATTGCGCGGCGATAGCCCAGCTCTCAACGCTCTCGACTTCTTAAAGCGTTTTGTGTACTCAACGCACTCGATGTCGTAAAGCGTTGAGTGAGATATCGGAACGACGATAGTGGATATTGCCAGGCGATAGTGCCACGTATGCTGGACACGTGTCGGATTGCCGGTCGGCAGCCGATGATCGGCGATTGACTGTGGTCAAAGCGGCGAAAACACTGTTGTCGCCAGGCGTCAGTCAATATCGCATGACGATATCGCTAAAGTTGACTAGTCAACTCAAATCTTGGCCTTTGCTTCCTTTTCATAAAATAAGCATGTGGCTGAGATTAATCCTGAGGCCACTTCAGTAGAGGAGAGATCAAGAGAAGTCTCATTCATTTCTCTCTCTCTCTCTCAATTTCCATTTGCTCTCTTGGTAGAAGGAGCTAAGGAAGAAGGCTAAAGCTGAGCTTAGAAGGCTTGGTGAAGGAGATCCTGTGGTCAGAACTGAGAACTGACGCTAGATCCGCGAAGAGGAAAGTGGAGCGTTCCTTTCCAACCGGGCACAGAAGCTCGTTCATGGCTCCAAAATGGACTACAAGGGTAACGATCTTCCTTCTTGGACAAGTGAAGTCCTTCTTTTGGCATGTGCATGGAATCCCCCACCAAAGTGGAAGAGTGAAGGGAATTCCATTCAGGTTGATATGTGATGTCCCCGATAAATTTGCATATAGATCCAAAAATGCGCAGTACGGAATAGGTATGCTGTGTGAAACCCATCTGGATAGGTTAGTCTGGATTGGTGATGTTTTGATTTGCATGATGGAGAAGACTCTGTGGATAAATGTGTAGGTGAACGTGCGAAATCCAGGGTCTAGGGGTGTGCAGGGGACAACAATAAAGCATTGGATTTAATCTCTAGGAAAACCCCAAATTAGGGAAGCAGTGAAACTCTGCTCCCTATCGCGCGGCGATAGTGAGTTCGCCCGGCGATAGCTCCTAGTGAGCTATGTAGCATGCCTTTAGGAGACTTGTGGGCTACCAATGGTAAGGCCTGTCTCCAGGAGACCTGAGGGCCGTTATTGTTTGTTAGCAGGAACTTAAAATAATCTACTTGGGTACAAAGGAAATGTCGACCCGCATCATGTCACGTCTATGAAGGTTTCGGCTTTCGGCGCATGACGGTTTGAGCAACGGGCAAGGTTAACCTGCACCCACGTTATGACGATCGACTTGGAGCACGTCATTGGACTGGATCTCAAAGTAATAGAACTCCTTTGACGTTGTCGACTCATAGGAAGAAAAGATAGAAATTCTCAAGTGTTGCCATCAAGTGTGGGACTGAGAATGGTGGTGGGGCCTGATATCTCGGCACACAGATAATGTGCCCTGAGTGCACGATGAGTGTGGCTCTTAAGCCTACGTCTATGGTGAATGATTATTGCCACTTTTTATACATGTTATGCCTACAGGGAAGAAATACAGTGATGGATCGTGCGACACTCTTAAAGGGTGGGGGGGGTGAATAAGGTTTCTTTAAATTTTTCTTAAATTCAGACAAATTTGTTTGATGAATAAAAACAATATAATTAACGAATGAAAATGTATACTAGCAAAAAAACAACAATGATATATTTCAAATGTGATAAATTGAATACAAGGTATCTCTATAGAGCTAGAGAAAGGCTCATGAAACAAATAATTTACTTGTGTTTTCGCCGGTCCTTCTACCAAGAACCTGCAGGCTAAAGCATATATTTTCCTAGATCTTGCTACTAGCCTCCCCCTAGATCTAATCACGATCTAGATGTTGCACACAAGGCAACAATTTCTCCCGAAGCCGCACAATGACTTGGATGCCACTCATAAGGCGACGATTTTCTCCTAAGCCACACAAAGACCTAAACGCCACGCACAAGGCGGCGATTTCCCCTCTCAATTATAATGAGAAAATAAAAGAAACAAGAACAAAATAAATTGAACATTTTAGGCTAGACACTCCCTTCAAACAATGCGCTGAAGATACCGACGAATCCTTGCTAGAGTTGCTTCGAATGCTGCGAACGTGCCATCAATCTTCCGTGCTTTGGCCCTCTTGAGAGTATGGAGTATATCTGAGATCTGGAGCTCTGAGTCGTCTTAACAGGAGAGTACACTCCAGGTAAAAAATTCCGAATTTCCACAAGAAATTGAATGGCTTTTATACTATGGCGATATCGCCTGGCGACACTGGGTATCGCCACCTAGCGATATCAGTAACTGCTGTCACGTGTCCCATGAACTCCTCATTTTCACATCGCAGATCTGTCGATCGTCAAACGTACACTATCGCCTAACAATATTGGATATCACCGTCTGGCGATAGCGATGTAACGGATGCCACGTCGCCCACGAGGTTCGTCGAGCGTCGAACGAAAATGCATCGAGTGGCACTTTCGCCTATTGGCGCGACTCAATATCACCTGGCGATATCGCCTGCACTCAGTTCTGATCTGATTCATCACCCAAAAGACATTAGAGATAGACCTGTGATATCTGCACACCAAAAACACCCAAAAATCAAATACAAACAAGATTTGTTATTAGCAAATCAGGAAGCATGGAACGCATGCTCCAACAAACCGCTGCCCCGGGAATGAGGTAGGGTTATTATAAATTGGTCGGCTAAATGCTGACTGTTGCCTTGTTTGTCATCCTTATGGTGGATTGTCACTTTGCAGGTACTGGAGAGTCGAGTGGGAAGTAGCGGGGTAAAGCCCAGAAGCTATGTCGGCCCTCGAAGGCCAAGCAAAGTATATTGCTTTCATGTGTGCCCGGCCTGCACACTGATGTCTGTAATCCACACCTTGTAAAGAGTAAATGTAAGGCCTTAAGGCCAGGACAGTGTTAAAGTACTGGTGACTGTCGCCGGGCGACAGTGACTATCGCCGTCAGCGATAGTAACTTTTGTGTTTTTTTGTAATAAACATTCCAGTGGTAACATAGTGGACATTCCTGTGACTACTTGAGTTCAAAAAGTTAACCCTGAAGATTCCGCTTGAATGCTCTGAGTTAAGATGCGTGTAGTTTTTGATATTAACATGTAATCTCGATGCTAGTCCGTGGAATATGGGGTGGGGCCCCGACCGGACCCTCTATTATATTTCATGTGACGGATGAAGGTGTTATAATTTTGGTATCAGCTTGTCTTGGTCTTCCTCCTCCGAAATCGTAGTCGAATTTTTTTGAGGGGTGGTGAGCACGTGTTTGTGCTTACCGTCATAACACATATGAACTCAAGAATGCCCGTTTAGGAATGTAAAGACACATGTTTGAGGGACTTGTGCATTCCTATAATTGCTTTTGGCAATATTCTTAGTTGCTTAATTGTGTGTTTCACATTGTAGGCGACTAGCAGTGGTGCGGGGAAACAAGAACCCCAGTGCTCGGTGGAGAGTAGTGCACCAAATGAGGTGCCAACACCTCCTCCTTCTGCGAAAACTATGTGGTTGGTTGCTGAAGTCGTGTTTGCATTAATCAACGCACAACAAGGAGGTCAGAGATAACCTCCTACCCATGCGGTGGTCCAGGAATTGGTTGGCGTAGTTGATCACGTAGCAGTGAGACAAGTGGTCGTTAAGCCAGTGGTCGCAAGGCGATCGACGGAGAAGCAATTGAAACACGTTATGAGTTTCAGTCCTCCTGTGTTTCCGGGTACTGGAACCCCTACAGAAGCCGAAGATTGGCTCTCAAGAATAAAGAGAGTCTTGACGACAACTGAAACGAAGGAGTGGAAAAAGCCATTGTGGCTACCTTCTTGTTAGATGGTGAGGCGAGGCTATGGTGGGATGAGCTGGAGCTACATCAGTTTGCTAGTCAGTTGTTGATTGAGATCTCAATTAATGGAGGAGTTATCAAGGTGTTTTCTAGCGAGGTACCTTCCATCGGCACAGCGGATAGCAATGGAAAACCAATTTCAAAGGCTAACTCCACGCGGGAATTTGGTGGACGACAACTTGCACGAGTTTACGAGGCTGGGAAGGTATGTAGGCTCTACGTTTGTAGATGAGGAACAGAAGACAAACAAGTTTTATGAAGGGTTGAGAGATGACTTGCAAATTCGACGAATATCACTTATAAATTTGGCGAGTATCCTAAACGATATTCGACGAATTTCGCCGAATTTGACTTAGACCGATTTTCCAATTTTTCTCTGGTTCGAAACCGACGGCCATGCACAGTGTTTTTCTAGGGTTCATTTTTGGAAATCTTTTATAGCCATTTTTTAATCTCCCGATAAAAAGGATTGGGATGATTTCGAAATCAAGAATCTTAACCTAATTGCTATTTAATTTCAAAAGAACCTTCCATAATCAGACCCATCGGCCGCATGCACGCCTCTCTCGCAATTTTCTTTTGATCGACCGCGACATCGTGTCATCTTCTTCGATGACTTCTTTGACTGGATTGTGTGTTCTCTCAAGATCTAATCTACTCCAATGAAAGTTATTTGAAGATCGAAGGTTCAAGATTCAGGATCCAAACGATTTCAAGTTTCCGAGTTCTCCGAGTTTCTAGTTCAACACTTTCAAAGAACGTCGGATCGAAGACTTGCAATCGTGTTTATTGTTTGTAATATTGTTTTAAATATTGTAGGAGATTTTTCTCCGAGTTAGTAGATCTGTTTGTGTATCGAGAGTTAGTAGATCTGTTTGTGGATCGAGAGTTTGTAGATCATTTTTGTGGATCGAGTTGTAGATCTGGTTGTGGATCGAGGTGTAGGAGAGTTTGTTCTCCGAGGTGTAGGAGCGTTGCTCCAAGTTGTAAGATTGTGATAACCTGAGAAAGGTGAAGTATCCGAAACTATCCTTTCGTGGTAGATAGGCGAGACGGGACAGTGGATGTACCCAATACAGGGAACCACTATAAATCTCTGTATTTGTGTGTTTGCTTATTTTTGAGTAATTTTTTAATCCGTGAAAAAACACAAACATCACTTATTCACCCCCCTCTAGATTATTTAGGGAGACGCTAGATACTTTCAATTGGTATCAGAGGGGCGTTTTGGTCGATAAGGTTAACACCTTGATCAAGATCCCTGATCTAGCGTTAACAGATTCCACATTATCACCATGGAACAAAGTAAAGACATGTCATCCATGAAGCTACCGGTGTGCACCAAGTAAAACTTTCTCATGTGGAAAGAACGAGTACGGTTCTTCATGGAAGCTGCTGATCCGAGAATTTTTCAAATAGTGGAAGAAGGATCACACATCCCTACACAGGCTTCAACGATAAAACCAGCGATTATGATTCCCAAGAGGATGATGGATCTCACTAAGGATGATATTGCCTTAGTCTCCTTAGACAAGAAGGCAAAGAATATCATAGCAAGTACAGTGGACGATTCAATGCTCCAGAACTTATTCCACTATAAATCTGCCAAAGAAATGTGAGACTGTCTTGTTGTCCTGATGGAAGGTACTGAAGAAGTGATAGACGATCGTAGATCATTGTTGAACTAGGAGTACAAAGCATTCAAGCAAGGTGCCAATGATTCCAGAGCTGACAGCTTCGAGATGTTCTTTAAGATAGTGAACAGTCTCAGGAACTACGGCCGCGTCTTCACTTATAGTGAACTGAACGACAAATTCCATATATCCCTGACAAAGGACTGGGACACAAAAGTTGTCATTATAGAATTTGGGAAGATGCCAAAGATAGACCCTCTGAACCTATTCGGAAAGCTGCTCTCCAATGAGCTTCAAATGAATACACGTAAGAAGGAGGAGCAGAACAATAGAACTTCTAGCAGAGAAAAGACCGTGGATCTAAAAGCGGAAGGGTCGAGGAAATCAAAAGTTGTGTCACCCATAAGTACACGAGCTCCTGACACTCCAAAAGACTTTGAGCCTAGCATGTCTGGCTCCGCGTTATCGGATGGAGAATTTTCCCTTATCTCCAAACAATTTAAGAAACTGTTGAGCAAGAGGAGACGAATGAAAAATAGGTCATCCACTTCATATTCCAGAAGATCACGTCGTGACGGTGATCGAATGATAAAAAGCTACAACAAGGAGGATAGGTATAAATCTAAACCCAACAAACAGTTTTCCTCTGACGTTGTTTACTACTGCTATAATAAGTCAGGTCACATGATTGCTTAGTGTCCTTACAAGAAGAAGGATAGCTCCAAGAAGGATGAGAAGAGATCCTTCAAAGAGAAGAAGAAAGAAGAAAAGAGCTTTGTAGCCAAAAAGTCGAAGACTCTCAGTAATAGTGACTCAAGTGAGTCGAGCTCTGAAAACGAAGAAGCTTACTTTGGACTTATGGCTCAATCTGACAAGGAAGTGGGCGACTCTGAGTACCATGGGAAGGTAAACTCGCACACTATTCTCTCAGAATCTGAAACGTCCACTATTGGTCATGAATACTATTCTTCTAATGAGGACGAATCAAAATTGATGGCTCAGCACGAGCACTTATTAAAGGCTTTCGACAAATGTCGTAAGGTAGTCCGGAAGCAGTTAAAAGAGATTGCCTCTCTCAAGGCAGTGGAAACTAATTTGAAGGAAGAAATTGAACAATTACTTACTCTCATAGATGAAGTCCGCTCCTTGAAAGAGGAACTCAAGGGCTCCGATGAGACATTAAGTCTGACGGAAAAATATCTTGGTGAGCTGGAAGAAAAGCTCGCGGTGGAGAGAAAACTCGTTGATAGTTACTCCAAGCCGAAGACTGTTCTCCCTCTCATTGATGAGTTTTTAACTCAGAAGAAGGGTAGTGGTCTTGGACACATCAGTGGAAAGGATAAGGCTGCCAAGAAGGCTAGCACCAAATAAAATGGGAAGGCACCCATGGGTCAACCCTCGTTTAGGAAGGTAATCTTCCCAATGAATAAGTTTGACCTTGAGTCGTCCTATGGTCATCATGCTAGGACTACTCATGTAGAGCCCAGGAATAGATACTAAGGATGGACCCGTCACCGTGACTTTGGTGTTAGCATGTTCAAAGCAACTTATGAAGAAATTCAGATGAGTTATGATCTGTATGTACATGGCCATAACAATAAGAATGCACCAAAAGCTAAATCTGTTGTGCCTAAGGCTAAGGAGATGAGAAGCTCTTGTGTATGCTGCAACCAGGAGGCCTACACATCTAAGAATGCTGCCCCTGCTAGACCTCATGTTCAAAAGGTGAAGCAGGAGTACAAAAGGAGGTACAACAGGTTTGACTGTTGGTGTTGTGATAAAATAGGTCACTTTAGCGCAGATTTTTGGTACAACCCTGCCAATTTTGTAACCCCACGAGTTAGCAATGTGAGACCAACCACTCGTAAGGTTAATGTTCCGAGTGGTGCTCAGCTGACTAGGAACCAAGGACCTAAATACGTTTGGGTTCTTAAGGTAAAATGATCTGTTTTTGCAGGTATGTCCAAAGGCCAATAGATCTCTGATCTGGTATGAAAGATAATAGTTGCCAACCTAAATCACCTAGAGGGGGGTGAATAGGTGAGTTGTGTGTCTTTTTGCGAAATAAAAAAATCTCAACCAAAACACAAATCTATCTACCAAACAAGCAATCACAGAGGAGGCAAGATTTATAGTGGTTCCCCAACCTTGGGTACATCCACTTTCCCTCACTGATCTAGCAATATACTAGACTGGACTACTCCACTATCTCGGATTGGAAATCAATCCTACCCTCGAAATAACGTTCCTACAAATGCGATCTACAAACGGATCTAAAATCGGAAGACAAAACTTCCTACAATCTCGGAGTTTAAAGCTCCTACACTCGGAGAAAACTTCTCCTACAATAATGAAATAAAGTAGTATAGAAATACAAATAGTAAATTCTCTTATTCAGATCTGTAACAAAAAATCAGAAATTCCTTCTTCTAGGCGTGCGGCTTTATCAGATTGTTGAAGAAGAATCTCGGTAATATCAGATCTGGAACTTCTGGACTTTACACGATCGAATTAGAAGATGGAGCGTTGAGCGGAGATCTCGATCTGTAGAGTCTTCTTGATCTGAATCCTCAAAAAGGTGAAACCCTAGCCGGTCGGAAATCTGCGATGGCAGCGGCGGCGAGTTTTATTCTTGGAGAGAGAGTGAGGAGAAAGAATTCTTTTTGGAAAGTACGGCTACAAAAACTTTCTTAGAATAATTTTCTTTGAAAACTTAGGGTTTGTCAGATTAGACAAGACCTTTTATAGGAGAAGAAAAGATTAGACTTAAATGAGTCAATATGAGAAAGACACGTGGACCAATCACGTCAGAGATTAAGAATGTGACCGTTATTCTGGACTTAGAATTTCTGAAAAGGTCAAAGTAAATTACTCGAGTCAAGCAGAACTACTCGAGTTTATGCAGCACTACCCGAGTAGTTAGAAGATGACTACTCGAGTACATGAGAGAAATTACTCGGGAGAAAAAGAAATCATTACTCAAGTACATGGAGTCAACTACTCGAGTAAATAAGAATTCAAGGAATCAGCTACTCGAGTAACAAGAGTGACTTACTCGAGTACTTAAGTACTTACACGAGAGGTGGAGTATATTACTCGAGTACAAGAAATACTACTCGAGCATATAAAAATGAACTACTCGAGTATATCAGAAAATACTCGAGACAAACAATTAGAAAGATTCTGGAACAGGAAAACAGAACTACTCGAGTATATAACATGAACTACTCGAGACAGAATGAAATACTCGAGTATATAACATGAACTACTCGAGTAATTCACTTAGAGAATTTTTCTGAAAAGAATTCTGAATTACACAAGTAAAAGCATTGGACTACTCGAGTAGTAGATGAACTACTCGAGTGTATGATTTAGACTACTCGAGTAAGTAGGAACTACATGAGAGTCAGAATGTAATTAACTCGAGACAGAAGATAGAACTACTCGAGTATATATAATACTACTCGAGTATTTCACCTAGACAAATTTGAGAAGAGAAAATCTGAAAAACTCGAGAGATAAAAGGAAACTACTCGAGTATACAAGATGAACTACTCGAGAGCCATAATTGGACTACTCGAGTAAGTGAATTACTACTGGAGTATAAACTCAGTAACTTACTCGAGTAAGTAAGGAACTACTCGAGCACTTTACTTAGGAAAATTTTTCTGACAGATTTTCTTCATCTAAGGGAAATCAGCATCAAGTCTTTTCACATAGTCCTAGAGCTTGAATATGAAGTGTATCCCAATAGAGAGGCTACACATGAGTCATCACTTTGGAACACACAATGAGGGATTATATTGTATGGTCCTGTGTTTGGTGACCCATTGTAAACTGACATTGGTCTACACTTCCCATTAGAATCCTGCAAACACATAACTCAAACCAAGCATCAAATACAACTTAATTCATCTTAGTTCAAGGGTGACTTCATCAAATCTGGGTTAGTGTGGATACAATACCCAACAATCTCTCCTTATTTGTAGAAGTCAGAACTCTTTACACTAAGGTGAATTATGGACATAAAAAGAATGCTAAGTAATAAAGCAGTGTAAGCAATCAAGGAACTATGAAAAAGATAATAAGATCAAAAACTTTGAATTAAATAAATATGATTATCCAGAAATATCATTAACAACTAAAATCCATTTCTGCAGCTCATTAGTCCTTTGGGCTACCTCTAATGATGTTGCTTGTCTTGTTTCTCCTGTTGTCTTCTTTGATAGCTGTAAGGTTTAGGATAATACTTGGGTGGTTTGGGAGCAGCAGCTGGATTATTTCTTCCATATTCTCTGTCATAGATCCTCCTTTTGGTCATGGACTTCTCATACAATTCCCATTCATGGGAACTGTAGTGAATATTTCTGCTCTCATGGAAATCCAAAACTAATTTGAGAGTTTCCAGGATGAGAGACTTGGAAGTGGGAGACCAAACCTCCGCATGTTCAGGAGCTTTAGTGGGAACAGACTTGCTAGCAGAAGGACCTTCACCGTATTTCCTTTTCTTCTTATAAGTCAGTATCTCAGGAGGGGCTTTGAGAAAGATATCTGCAGGATCATCTTCCCAATCTCGAGCATAAGAATCTGAAGGAGCAACAGAATCACCAGGCCTTGGAGAGAATGTGGGTTGCAGAGGAGGAGCAGGAGCAGGAGCATCAGCAGCAGCTAGTGGGTTCAGTTAATGAGGGATAATGTTAGGATCAACAGCAAAGTCTGGAAGAATCTGATTGTGCATCCAAACAACAGTGTCATAAGTGTGGAATTTGACACTCTGTATCTGAGCTAGAACATCATCATTGATCTCTTTAACTTTGGCTTCCCATAATTCTGTCTTGATGGTATCAGATTTTTCTAAATATTCTTTTACCAACTTCTCCCCCTTTCTGACTTCAACAGATAGCTGGGAGATGGCATCATATTTGAAAGTTCCAACTTCTTCACATATTTTCATCTTAGTTGCTTCAGCCCTTTTGTCCAATTCCATCTGATTGTTGGCAAGAGTCAGTCCTTGCTCCATAACCTATCCAACACTGGTGATGGTGTGGTATAAGGCTTTTCCACCAATTTGGAAGAGGTGTTTGAGCTGATCAGTATTATGCTGTATTTCAGCAAATCCTCTGCTCATCTCAGTTTCTAGAGCAGTTACCTTGTCTGTGACAGTCTTGATACAAGTATCAAAGTATGTTTTCTGGTCTTGAAGAAGAAGTACAACCTGAGACATCAAGTCTGTGGAGGCAGGAGCTGTAGCAGCATGAGGAGCAGAAGTTTATGGAGCAGAAGGAATAGGAGTAGCCACCCATGGAGCTATTTCAGAGAGTGACTGCGCTCTGAGCACTTGTAGTGGGTATCATGGCATCCTCTTCATCCATTATCTAAGGGATAGTGAAATCCAAATTCCTGAGAGGTGCTTCAGCTGGCTCAGGTGAGAGCTCATCAGAAATGAGAATTCTTTCTTGCTGTTCCTTGGGGGCATCAGGAGATTTTGCTGGAGTCCTTGCTGGAGAAGTGTCTGGAAACCTTGCTGGAGACTGCACTGGAGATTTTACTGGAGACTGTTCAGGAGTTGGGTCCTTGGGAATTTCAGTGGATGGATCTGTTGGAGATAGAGGAGGAGGGGGTTCATCTGCAGTTAACTCTTCTATCATTTCATTTATGGCAGCATCAGTAGAAAGGAGTGCTTATTGGACTTGTTGATCTGAGAGGATATCTTCTGAAGTGACTGGTAGAGGTGTAGGTGGAGGAGGAGGAATCATCCTGGCTTGAATAGTAGGAGCAGGCTCCCCCTCAATAGGTGCATCAGAGGAGCTGGGGACCTGAGATGGAGAAGGAGATGGAGTTTTGTCCCCTGTGTCTACAACTTCAGTAACTTTGGCAGCTTGAGAGGGATTTTGCAACTTTAACTCCCATCTATGGATGGAGGAGATGGAGACCTTCTTCATGTGGTGAATGATACTTCCTTTGGAGAAACTGAAAACCTCTGAATTGATCTCATGGAGAAGCAGGGAAATTATCCTTGCGTAGTTGGGGGATTTAATGCTATCTTTAATCTTGTCCAAGATTAGCATTCCAAACTGGAAGCTCTTTCGGCAGACGATTGCTTGCATGATGTCAAAGAAGAAAAGAGGTATGGCCCTGATGGAGTGGGTTTTGCATAGAAGAATCTTACCAATGACATCAACCAAGAATTTGCCTTCTGCATTCATGTCAGACCTATTGATGTAATGTTTCTCAGTGTCCAGACCACAGAATAGACTGGTTCTGTCGGATTCTTCAGGCCCTAGATCATCTTCTTCATCCACAATCGGCATTCGAAGAAGTTGAGCCACAGACGTTTTGGTGAGTTTGATCTTTATGCCTTTCACTTTGGATTTGAGGACGGTGCCATTTCGCTTGACCTTGACATTCTTGAAAAACTCTGCAACTTCGGGTAAGAGGATACTACATGGTTCTTGGAGAACGAATGTTAATTCGGCGGTGTCGAGCAAAATCAAGAGATTATGGAAAACATCGGATAGGTCTGCAATCCCTGCGACGACTAGTTCCGAACCAACACCGATCTTAGATGAGGCGGCCATGATTCAGAAGTCTTGGAGATGCAGAAACCCTAGAGAATGTCGACAGGGAGACGGAAAGGGCGCGGCTCTACAACTGATGGAGGAAGGCGAATAGGCAGTCGGGTACTTGAGAGATGGAAATGATTTCGTGTAGATGAAATTTCCGGATTTTCTTATTTATATAACCCTAGGTTTAGGTCTAATTATTTGAAAAATACTGAAGAAAACCATAGAAGAGGCGGCATCAGCCTTTGGTTTGCGCATAATAAAATTTGAATAAGAGATGACTCAGCATATATATGAGTGAGGAAAATATCTCGAGTAGATAAGTCTGGAGTTACTCTGGTAAGTATACAGAAGTACTCGAGTAGATGTATGGAAGTACTCGAGTAGGTCAATGAGGTACTCGAGTAAGTGAAGTTGACTACTCGAGTATGTCAGTCTGCTACTCGAGTAGGTCAAGTCAACTACTCGAGTATGTCTTTCTACTACTCGAGTAGGTCATATACTTACTCGAGTATACTCTTACTTACTCGAGTCAAAAACTTAAACTTTTGGAAAACTCCAACTTTTGACTAACCTTTGAGCCTTGAGCGTTCTTGAAAGACCAGCTTCTTCTAGTCTTCCTTGTTGAGCATCACAAGATCTGTTTTGAAGAACGAGAACTTGTTCTCGTCCAACGGCTTTGTGAAAATATCTGCAATTTGTCTATCTGTAGGGACATATTGTAGGTCTATGTCCCCATGCTCCACATGCTCTCGGATGAAATGATACCTGAGCTCTATATGCTTTTTCCGGCTGTGCGAGACTGGGTTGTTGGTTATTGCTATTGCGCTAGAGGAGTCGCAAAATAATGGAATCTTTGCAAACTTCATGTTGTAGTCTTCGAACTGATTCTTTATCCAAAGTAACTGTGCACAGCAACTGCCTGCAGAGATGTACTCTGACTCGGCCATTGATATTGCCACATAGTTTTGCTTCTTGCTACTCCAGGAGATAAGCCTTCTTCCAAAGAATTGGCAAGTCCCTGAAGTGCTTTTCCTTTCGTCTTTGCTACCTGCAAAATCTGCATCTGAATGACCTATTAGTTCACTATCATTACTTCTTGGGTACCATAAGCCAAGATTTGGTGTACCTTTAAGGTATCTCAAAATCCGCTTCGCAGCAACGTAATGAGATTCCTTAGAGTTCACCTGAAATCTAGCACAGAGACATGTTGAGAACATTATGTCAGGTCTACTTGCAGTAAGGTAGAGCAAGGATCCAATAATGCTTCTGTACTTGGTTTCATCAAAAGGTTTCCCTTTTTAATCCTTGTCCAGAGACATTGTTGAACTCATTGGAGTCCTCATCGAGGTTGCATTCTCCATTCCGAATTTCCTAATAAGCTATTTGGTAAACTTGGTCTGGGAGATGAAAATTCCATCTTCAGACTGTTTCACCTGAAGCCCTAAGAAATACTTCAGCTCGCCCATACTGCTCATTTCAAACTTCCCTTGCATAAGTTTTGAAAACTTCTTGCAGAGGTTGTCATCAGTAGAGCCAAAAATAATGTCGTCGACATAGATTTACACTAGCAAAATCTTGCCTTTAATTTCCCTAAGAAATAATGTCTTGTCTATCTTTCCCCTTATGAACTTGTTCTCAAGTAGAAAACTAGACAGCATCTCATACCAAGATCGAGGAGCTTGTTTCAGACCATATAATGCTTTATGCAGTAAATAAACATAATCAGGAAAGTTAGAATCAACGAAACCTGGAGGTTGTTCCACATACACCTCTTCCTTTATGTCACCATTAAGGAAGGCAGACTTCACGTCCATCTGGTAGACAGTGAAGCATTTGAGTGCATCATATGCTAAGAATAACCTTATAGCCTCCAGCCTTGCCACTGGAGCATACGTCTGGTCGAAGTCGATTCCTTCTTCTTGACGATAACATTTGGCGACAAGTCTGGCCTTATTCTTTACTATCATTCCATCCTCGTCCATTTGGTTCCTGTAGACCCATTTTGTCCCAATGATGTTCTTACCTTTGGGTCTTGGAACAAGCTTCCATACTTTGCAGCGCTTAAACTGGTTCAGTTCTTCTTCCATCTCCATTATCCACGATGCATGTGAGTTTGCTTCCTTAAACTTCTTTGGTTCAACCTGCGAGAGAAAACTTAAATATAGATTCTCATTAGTTGTACCTCTACGAGTTCTGACACCATCTCGGGGATCTCCTATGATCTGGTCCATGGGATGATCCTTCAAGTGTCTGAGCTAAAGAGTCCTTGAATCTGGATTATCTTCTATCACCGGAGTGACTTCTTCATCTTGGATGACTTCTTCATCTTGATCATCAGCCTCTCCAATAGGGGTTGGAGTGGTGATCTTGATGAACTTTTCACCTTTGTCTTCGGACGGTTCATCCAAGCTAATTTCTTTCAGCTTTGCACTTGCATCTTCAATAAGCATATTAGAAGGGTTGCTTTGCAGCAAGCTCGTCTCATCAAATACAACATGTATCGATTCTTCTACCACCAGGGTTTTTCTATTAAATATCCTATATGTCTTACTATGGCTACTATAACCTACAAAAATACCTTCAAAACTCTTTTCGCTAAACTTAGTAGTATAATACTTGTCATTGTTTAGTACGAAACATTTACAGCCAAAAATTCTGAAATATGAGACTGTGGTTTCCTGCCCTTCAGAAGTTCATAAGGTGTCTTATCGTGGTTTTTGTTTATGAGGGATCGATTTTGCACATGGCATGCAGTGTTGACGGCTTCATCCCAAAAATATTCCGGAAGTGAAGCATCACTGAGCATGGTCCTGCAGGCCTCTATGAGCATTCTATTCCTTCTCTCGGCCACTCCATTTTGTTGTGGAGTACGAGGAGAGGAAAACTCATGAACGATACCTAAGCTTTCACAGAATTCTGTCATGGCCCCAGACTTAAACTCTGTTCCATTGTCACTTCTGATTTTGACTATGGAGCAGTTGTACTCATTCTGGACTTGCCTGACAAAATTAGTAAAGATGTCGAAGGTATCTGACTTGTGTTTCAGAAAGAACACCCACGCAAGGCGCGAGTAATCATCAACAATTACCAACGTATAATCCTTACCTCCCAAACTTCTAATTTGTAGTGGACCAAACAAGTTCATATGCAGTAGATGAAGACATCTATTAGAATCCTTGCCAATAACGCTTTTAAAGGTAGCCCTTGTTTGCTTGCCTTTTACACATGCATGACAAGGTCTATCTTTAACATACTTGACAGTTGGGGCATCACGTACTAAGTTCATTGAAAATAATTTATTTAGAGTTTTGGAATTAATATGTGTTAATCTCTTGTGCCATTGGTCACCAAGAGATGCACTATCTTTTGCTAAAAAACACACTGGTGTCGAAGAATCTATAAAAATGAAATTTAAACAGAAGATATTTCTGCTTCGAGTGCCAGATAGAATCGTTTTCATATTGTCAACAGATTTTATCAAGCACTTTGTAACGCCCCGAAACTCAAAAGAGCGGCGGGGGACGTTTTGGGCCAGTTTTGGGTTCTGTCTGCAGGCACACGGCCTGGGACACGGGCGTGTCCCAGGGCGTGTCAAGCTTGTGTCGACACTTAGCCGGGAAGTCGAAATTTTGAGCTCGACATTGTGTCGAGACTGGGCACACGGCCTGCGACACGGGCGTGTCGCAGGGCGTGTCGACCCGTGTCGACACTTAGCCAGCGAACTCGAAACTCTGCGTTCGACGAAGTGTCGAGACATGACACACGGCCTGCGACACGGGCGTGTCATAGGGCGTGTCGACCCATGTCGACACTCATCCCAGGAAGTCGACACTTTGCTCGACGATGTGTCGAGACAAGGTACACGGCCTAGGACACGGGCGTGTCCAAGGCCGTGTCGTCAGGTCAACGATCTTCGCTCGACGAAGTGTCGAGTGTCGAGACCGTGTACACGGCCTGGAGCCCAGGCGTGTTGAGGTGACACGGGCAAGGACACGGGCGTGTCCTAGAACCCGTGCAGTGCTCGGGTTGTTTTCGGGGAAAAATGATGGGGGTAGACGACCGGCCACACGGCCGTGTCAGGTGGAACACGGGCTGTCAGGTCGAACACGGGCGTGTTCGGTACCCGTGTGTTGTTCCTGGCGAGCCGGTTTTGATAGCGAATGAGGCACACGACCCCGGACACGGGCGTGTGCCAGGCCGTGTGCGGTCCAGATTGGGCATTTCAGTCCCGAATCAAAGTCGTTCATTTCTTTAATTGATGATCCAACGGCTGGGGGTTGTTCCTGAAGGGATATACCCGGGATTGTGCCTTAGAAACCCTTATTTTTCATGAGTGGTTGTCTTTCTAAATCTTAGAAAGAGAGGAGAGCTAAGGAAGGAAGAAGAAGCTAGATCCGGCCATTGGAGGAGCTTCGAAGCTCCAAATCGCGAGCCGACTCCGGATCCACGGAGGCAAAGCTAGTGCGGTGCTTTTCATCCGCTTACTATTCCATGGCGCCAAAGAGGAACGCAAGGGTAACGATTCTCTTCTTGAGCATGAGTAGCTCTCCTTCTTTGCATAGGATGCCCGCTCTCGCGAGTTTGCAGAGTTGGAGGCGTTCCTTCGGGTAGATATGTGAAGTCCCCGTTGTTTAGTGTCCGTAAGCGAGAACGGACATAGGCATGATGTGTGAAGCCTACCCGGACATGTTGGTCTGGATCGGTGATGTTGCATTGCATAATGCCGGAGAAGACTCCGTGCTATTGGTTGTTTTTCGGGTTTTCTACATGGTACATTGCAACAGGGAACCTTGGGGATTAACCCAAAGGTGCACCCGGAAAACTGGGCGGATACGTGATCTTGCCAACTTGGTAGCCTGAGAGCCAACTTGAACATAACCGGGTTATGTGAATTGTGATGGAAACGGGACTTGGGAGAAGTTTGACCCGCGCAAATGGCTTAAATTGTCGTTGCGATGTGAGCACGGGTTAGATGGAACCATACTCGTTCTATGTCGTTCGGTTAAAGAGACCTAAGGGTATGTGGCACTTGTCGTTGGCATAGATTAGGGTCTTCGACGGTCAATGGCTTAAATTGTCGTGACCCAGGCCAAGAAGACAAAGTGCTCATAGGTTTGGCCGTCAAAGTGGTGGTGGCGAGTCTGGAATGTCTATGGCTTTAATTGACGTGACATCGACCAGTTCACCGATAATATGCCCTGAGAGCACGGGGCGTGTGGCCGTGCGAGCCAACGTCTGTGATGAAATGAATATTATTATATATTGCTTGCTTATGCTAATGAAATGCAGGGAAGGAGCATCGCCGCCCCGAGTTGGGGGCGGGATCGTTATAATTTGGTCAGCATTGCTGTCCATTGCCTTGTTTTGCCACCGTACGGTGGTTTGTTGTTTGCAGGTGCTGCTGGACCAAGCGGTCAATAGTGGGCTAAAGCCCTTTTTGCGAAGCCGGCCCTCGAATGCCTAATCAGAGTGTTTACTGCTTTATTCATGTGTGACCGGCCTGCGTGCCGTGGTTTGTAAAACATGTAATCTGAAGTGAACAATTTTTGTAAGGCCTTAAGGCTTGTACTGGTGTATTTTGTAACATTTCTATTTTGTATTAGTAGACATTCATGCTTTAGTGCTGGGTTCTTTGCTACAGCTTATTAATCTGCTTCCGCTAGAATGCTCTGTGTAGGACGTTATGATTAGTTGGATGGTTTCCATGAGTAACCACCCAGTCTGTCTGTAGTATATGGCATCGGGCCCCGGACGGACCTACTGCTATATGCTATGCAACGGATAGGGGGTGTTACAATTTGGTATTAGACTACTGGTTTTGGTCGGGCTTAAGATGAATTCGTGGGCGAATTCTTTTTAAGGGGTGGTGAGCAAATTGTGTGCGTCATCGTTATAACGGTAAAAGAATCCATGAATGTCCACTTAGGAATGAAAATACACGTGTTTGAGGAGCCTGAGTGTTCCTATAATTGATGTTTGCAATTTTATTTGGTCGCTTAACGGTGTTTTGTACCACTATAGGTGACCAGAAGTGGTGTTGGACCGTCGGAACGTCGAGTTTCTGAGGCTAGTAGTGCACCGGATGTTGCTCCTGCAACACCTCTATCGGCTGAGAACATACGCTTGGTGGCCGAAGCTGTGTTGGCCGTGATAAATGCGCAGCCTGCAAGGCAAACACAGCAGCCCACTCCTGCGATGGAGCAGGAACCTCTTCAAGAGGCTGAGCCGAGGAGAGTGGAGCAAGTGGTTGTGGAACCGGTGGTGCCAAGGAGGGCAACCGAGAGGCAGCTTAAGCATGTAATGAGCTTTAACCCTCCGGTATTCTCGGGGTTCGGAACCCCATCTCAAGCCGAAGACTGGCTCTCCAGGGTGAAGAGAGTCATGACAGCAACGGAGACGGAGGAGTGGCAAATGACCACCATCTCTACGTTCCTTCTGGACGGTGAAGCGAGAATGTGGTGGGAAGGATTGGAGCTGCACTTATTGAGAGGTAGGCAACTTGTTGATGTCTCGATGGAAGAGTTCTCGAGATTGTTCTTGGCTAGATACCTCCCTTTGACGCAGAAGATATCGTTGGAGAATGAGTTTCTGAAGTTGGTTCAGGGTGAGAGGAGCGTGGATGAATATCTCCACGAGTTTACTCGTCTGAGTCGTTATGCTAGCTCCACTATCGTGGATGAGGAGCGCAAGACTAATCGCTTCTATGAAGGGTTGAGAGATGAGTTGAGGTTGCTACTCTCGGGGCCGATGACGCAGGGTTTCTTAACCTTGGTCAACACTGCCCGGTCCTTGGAGAAGGACATGAAGAATGTACAAGCAAAGAAAAGCTTGGGTGATAGGAAATCTGAATTCAAAGTGCCGACTACTTCAAAGTCCGGCTATCGGAGGTCTTTCAAGAAGCATAGGACTTCGGGTCCAGCTCCTTCTGGTGCTTCTGGGGCGACTACGAGTCGGACCCCGGGTGCGTGTTTTACTTGTGGAAAGACGGGGCACTTTGCCCGCGACTGTTGGAGCGGACGCCCTAAGTACGAGAGAAGGTCGGGAGCTACTTATGAAGAGAAGGGAAAGGCGGTGGAGTCGACCGCATCCCACTATGCTCCGGCCCAACCAAGGGTCTATAATCTTGGCCAACAGGAGGCCATCAAACAGGCTGATGTGGTGACAGGTACGGTTTAATTTATAGCAAGTCAATTTCTTTAAATACTTGTTATGCACATGTTACCTTACCACTACTTGTTTAGAATTTGTATTGATTTGTGAAAATCCGCCAAGAGCACTCTTCGATACGGGAGCTTCACACTCCTTATCCGAAGGATTTATATCACGCATCGGAGTCCCTTCTTCGATGGCGAAGGATAAGTTGGATGTGTTGTTGCTCAATGGGTGTTCGATACGAGTGGATAGGATCTGCGATGTTAAGATTCGTATTGGGAATCAGGAGTTCGACCTGCAGGCGTCTTTACTTCCATTGGTGGAGTTCGACGTTATATTTGGCATGGACTGGCTCTCGGAGCAGCAAGCCTATATCGATTGCGGTCGGCAGGAAGTCAAGTTGGGAGCTAGTCGTGAGACGACTTTTACGGGCTTAAAGGGGTCGAGCAAGACGTTGATGTCTGCTCTTCAGGTGGTGAAGGTGGTTCGTGCCGGTGCAGAACTGTTCTTTACACTAGTGGAGGTTACAAAGCCGAAGCCCGCGTTGGATTGTATTTCAGTGGTATCAGAATACCCTGATGTGTTCCCCGTAGATCATCCTGGAGCCCCGCCTCAGCGGGAGATAGATTTTACGATTGAGCTAGTGCCAGGTGCAAAGCCTGTGTCACGATCTCCTTATCGGCTAGCGCCTAAGGAAATGGCGGAGCTGAAAGTTCAACTACAAGAACTGTTGGAGCAAGGGTATGTGCGCCCGAGTTCTTCGCCTTGGAGTGCACCGGTCCTCTTTGTTAAGAAGAAGGACGGAAGCTTGAGGCTATGTATTGATTATCGGGAGCTCAACAAGTTGACGGAGAAGAACAAGTACCCGATCCCCCGGATTGATGATCTTTTTGATCAGTTAGTCGGGTCGACGGTGTACTCGAAGTTAGATCTCAAGGATGGGTACTATCAGCTGCGAATAAGGGAGAGTGATATCCCAAAGACAGCGTTTAGTACGAGATACGGACATTATGAGTTTACGGTCATGCCATTTGGGCTGACTAATGTGCCGTCAGTGTTCATGGATTTGATGAACAGGACTTTCAGGGAGTACTTGGACCATTTCGTGATCGTCTTCATCGACGATATTTTGGTGTACTCGCAAAGTGAGGAAGATCACTTCAAGCATCTTCATTTGGTTCTCGAGACGCTAAGGAGAAATCAGTTGTATGCCAAGTTCTCGAAGTGCGAGTTTTGTCTATCCTCAGTGGCGTTCCTCGGTCATATAGTGAGTGGAGAGGGTATTGTTGTGGATCCGGCGAAGATCATTACGATACGGGAGTGACCTGAGCTTGCTACGGTAGCGGAAGTCCGGAGTTTTCTGGGGCTTGCCGGCTATTATAGGCGCTTAGTAGAGAACTTCTCGCGGATAGCTTTACCTCTCACTACTTTGACGAGGAAGGAGCATAAGTTCGTTTGGACGCCAGAGTGCGCGCGAGCTTTTGAGGAGTTGAAGTGTCGGTTGACCACGACGCCTGTGCTGAGTTTGCCATGTGGGACCGAAGGCTATGAGATTTATAGTGATGCTTCGGGCAGCGGTTTGGGTTGCGTGCTACTGCAACACAGAAGTGTAATAGCTTATGGCTCGAGATAGCTAAAAGTGCATGAAAGGAACTATCCGGTCCATGACTTGGAGTTAGCGGCCGTGATTTTTGCCTTGAAGCTGTGGAGACACTATTTGTACGGTGTGAAGATTGATATCTACACCGATCATAAGAGCCTGAAGTATCTTATTGATCAGAAGGATCTGAATATGCGGCAGCGTAGATGGATGGAGTTCCTGGGGGACTATACATTCAAGATCCACTACGTGCCTGGTAAAGGGAATGAGGTTGCGGACGCGTTGAGTCGTCGAGCCCCAGCTCAAGCCACTTGGCTATCGGTGCATGATGAGCGGTTGGTGCGGGAGTTGGAGGCATTGGAGATTGTTTGTGTGGATAGGCAATCATGTGCTGAAGTAGTTCTGAATTGGACTGAAGTCCAATATGACCTGGCTGATCGTATTCGGCAGGCTTTGGATATGGATGCTCTTATGAAGCAGTTCATGGTAGAGGCTCTGGATGGGTCAAATTCCCAATTCGTCGTGGAGGACGGATTACTTTGGAAGGACGGTCGTCTGTGCGTCCCAAGTGTGGGTAATCTGCGGGTGGAGTTGTTGTACGAGGCACAACATACCAAGTACTCGATTCACCTGGGGAGCACGAAGATGTACCATGATGTGAAGAAACTGTTTTGGTGGCCGGGTTTGAAGAAAGATGTGGCGCTCTACGTAGTGAAGTGCCAAACTTGCGCCTTGGTGAAGGCGGAGTGCCAAAAGCCAGGAGGATTTCTTAACTCCTTGCCTATCCCGGAGTGGAAATTCGACGACATCTCTATGGACTTTGTGCACGGTTTGCCAAGGTCGCAAAAGGGGAACGACGCTATTTGGGTGGTCGTGGATCGGTTAACGAAGGTGTCGCATTTCATTCCGCATAGGAAGGATGATCCGGTGGAGAAGTTGGCAATGCTTTATGTGGATAACATAGTACGGCTTCATGGTGTGCCCCGCAACATCGTGAGTGACCGAGATGGGCAGTTCACGTCCAATGATTGGAGGCTTGTGCAGCAAATGTTGGGAACAAAGCTGAAATTCAGCACAGCCTTCCATCCGCAAACGGATGGGCAGATCGAGAGGGTCAATAGAACCATGGAAGACATGGTCCGCATGTGTGTCTTGGATTTTGGAAAGCAGTGGGAAGACCACCTTTATTTGGTGGAGTTCGCATACAACAATAGCTACCAAGCGAGTATTCAGATGGCGCCTTTCGAGGCCCTATATGGTAGAAAATGTCGCACACCGTTGTCTTGGTTAGAAACGGGTGAGTCAAAGTTGTATAAGCGATTGGAAGTGGAGGATGCTACTTCTTTGGTGAGAACCATTCGGGAGAGGTTGCTTATCGCTCAGGACCGGCAAGCGAAGTACTATAATTCCAAGCACAGGAACGTGGAGTTCGCTGTGGGCGACTATGTGTACTTAAAGATCAAGCCGTTCAAGGGTGTCTCGCGGGTGCGGCGACTGAAAAAGCTAAGCCCGAGGTACCTTGGGCCGTTTGAGGTTCTGGAGCGAGTCGGTGAAGCGGCCTATCGGTTGAAGCTTTCAGTGGAGCTTAGTGGTTTACATGATGTATTCCATATTTCGGTACTTCGGAAGGCAGTGCAAGAGCCTACGCAAGTGATCGCGGTTGATCAAGTGTCGGTGGATAGTGGGCTGACGACAAAGGTCAAGCTCGTGTGGATTGAGGACTCGGAAGTCAAGAGGCTACACAATAAAGAGATCAGGATGGTCAATGTCTGATGGGACAATTGCGGTCATGAGGAGCTCTCTTGGGAACGAGAGCAGACTATGCTTGACGAGTATCCGGAGTTGTTCCGCTCAGGTACAAATTTTGGTTTTGTACATGTCTTTCCTTTATATAATTTCGTGGACGAAATTCTTTTAAGAGGGGGAGAGTTGTAACGCCCCGAAACTCAAAAGAGCGACGAGGGACGTTTTGGGCTAGTTTTGGGTTCTAGCTGTAGGCACACAGCCTGGGATACGGGCATGTCCCAGGGCGTGTCAAGCTTGTGTCGACACTCAGCCGGGAAGTCGACATTTTGAGCTCGACATTGTGTTGAGACTGGGCACACGGCCTGCGATACGGGAGTGTCTCAGGGCGTGTCAACCCGTGTCGACACTTAGCCCGTGAAGTCGACACTCAGCGTTCGATGAAGTGTCGAGACATGGCACACGGCCTGTGACACGGGCGTGTTGTAAGGCGTGTCGACCCGTGTCGACACTCATCCCGGGAAGTCGACACTTTGCTCGACGATGTGCCGAGACAAGGCACACGGCCTAGGACACGGGCGTGTCCAAGGCCGTGTTGTCAGGTCGACGATCTTCGCTCGACGAAGTGTCGAGTGTCGAGACCGTGTACACGGCCTGGAGCCCAGGCGTATTGAGGTGACACGGGCAAGGACACGGGCGTGTCCTAGAACCCGTGCAGTGCTCAGGTTGTTTTCGGGGAAAAACGATGGGGGTACACGGCCGGCCACACGGCCGTATCAGGTGGAACACTGGCGTGTCAGGTCGAACACGGGCGTGTTCGGTACCCGTGTGTTGTTCCAGGCGAGCCGATTTTGACGGAGAATGAGGCATACGGCCCTGGACACGGGCGTGTGCCAGGCCGTGTGCGGTCCATATTGGGCATTTCAGTCCCGAATCAAAGCCGTTCATTTCTTTAATTGATGATCCAACGGCTGGGGGTTGTTCCTGAAGGGATATACCCGGGATTGGGCCTTAGAAACCCTCATTTTCATGAGTGGTTGTCTTTCTAAATCTTAGAAAGAGAGGAGATCCAAGGAAGGAAGAAAAAGCTAGATCCGGCCATTGGAGGAGCTTCGAAGCTCCAAATCGCGAGCCGACTCCGGATCCACGGAGGCAAAGCTAGTACGGTGCTTTTCATCCGCTTACTATTCCATGGCGCCAAAGGGGAACGCAAGGGTAATGATTCTCTTCTTGAGCATGAGTAGCTCTCCTTCTTTGCATAGGAAGCACGCTCTCGCGAGTTTGCGGAGAGTTGGAGGCGTTCCTTCGGGTAGATATGTGAAGTCCCTGTTGTTTAGAGTCCGTAAGCGAGAACGGACATAGGCATGATGTGTGAAGCCTACTCGGACATATTGGTCTGGATCGGTGATGTTGCATTGCATTATGCCGGAGAAGACTCCGTGCTATTGGTTGTTTTTCGGGTTTTCTACACGGTAGATTGCAACAGGGAACCTTGGGGATTAACCCAAAGGTGCACCCGGAAAACTGGGCGGATACGTGATCTTGCCAACTTGGTGGCCTGAGAGCCAACTTGAACATAACCGGGTTATGTGAATTGTGATGGAAACGGGACTCTGGAGAAGTTTGACCCGCGCAAATGGCTTAAATTGTCGTTGCGATGTGAGCACGGGTTAGATGGAACCGTACCCGTTCTATGTCGTTCGGTTAAAGAGACCTAAGGGTACGTGGCACTTGCCGTTGGCATAGATTAGGGTCTTCGGGAGTCAATGGCTTAAATTGTCGTGACCCAGGCCAAGAAGACAAAGTGCTCATAGGTTTGGCCGTCAAAGTGGCGGTGGCGAGTCCGGAATGTCTATGGCTTTAATTGACGTGACATCGACCGGTTCACCGAGAATGTGCCCTGAGAGCACGGGGCGTGTGGCCATGCGAGCCAACGTCTGTGATGAAATGAATATTGTTATATATTGCTCGCTTATGCTAATGAAATGCAGGGAAGGAGCATCGCCGCCCCGAGTTGGGGGCGGGATCGTTATAATTTGGTCAGCATTGCTGACCGTTGCCTTGTTTTGCCACAGTGCGGTGGTTTGTTGTTTGCAGGTGCTGCTGGACCAAGCGGTCAATAGCGGGCTAAAGCCCTTTTTGCGAAGCCGGCCCTCGAAGGCCTAATCGGAGTGTTTACTGCTTTATTCATGTGTGACCGGCCTGTGTGCCGTGGTTTGTAAAACATGTAATCTGAAGTGAACAATTTTTGTAAGGCCTTAAGGCTTGTACTGGTGTATTTTGTAACACTCCTATTTTGTATTAGTGGACATTCATGCTTTATTGTTGGGTTCTTTGCTATAGCTTATTAATCTGCTTCCGCTAGAATGCTCTGTGTAGGACATTATGATTGGTTGGATGGTTTCCATGAGTAACCACCCGGTCTGTCTATAGTATATGGCGTCGGGCCCCGGCCGGACCTACTGCTATATGATATGCGCCGGATAGGGGGTGTTACAACTTATCAGCGTGAAACTCAACTACGTATCCTTTATCGCAGAGTTGTCTTATGCTTATAAGTTTATGTTCCAAACCTTCAACGTAAGCCACATCTGAGAAGGATACATTACTGTTAGTAATCATACCATAGCCTTTAGTAATTCCATGGTCTGAACCTCCAAAGATGACCTTCGGTCCGTTCACAACTGGAGTAAAATTTTGAATAAGGCTTCTTGTCCCGGTCATATGCCGAGAGCATCCACTATCCAAATACAAGATTGGCATTTTGTTGGCCTTTAGACATTCCTGCAATCACAATCAGTTAGCCTTAGGAACCCAAATACGTTTGGGTCCTTGGTCTCGGGTTAGAACACTCCCCCTACAAATATTAGCATTAGGAGTGGTCTTCCTCGTATTGCCAACATGTGGGGTTGCAGCATTTCTAGGATTAAACCAACAATCAATGGCAAAGTGACCAATTCTGCCACAACACCAACAGTCAAATCTGTTGTATCTTCGCCTTAAGTTCTCCTGCTTGACCCTTTGGAATTGTGGTCTAGCAGGGGCAGCATTCTTGGAGGAAGATGCCTCATGATGATGACAATCACATGGCTTCTTCTCCTTCACTGGCTTTTCTACAACAGGCTTTGCCTTTGGTGCCTTCTAGAAGTTATGGCCATGATTTAAAGGGTCATAGCTCTGAAGAATGGCTTCTTCATAAGGTGCCTTAAAGACACTTTCTCCAAAATTTCTGGGTCGAGTCCATCCTTGATAACAGGACTTTGGCTCTACATAGGTAGGCCTAGCAAAGTGCCAGTAGGATGAGTCAAAATCAAACTCATTTGAAGGAAATATAACCTTCTTGAACGTGGTCTGATCTTGAGGAGCTTTCCCCTTCTCTTTGGCTAAGGCATTTTTGGCGGCCTTATTCTTTCGTTGAGCCTTATTTCTCCTAGAGGATTTACTGGGAGCTTCTTCATGGCCTAATCCAGCACCCTTGACCTTAGCTGAGAATTCAGCAACGAATGGAAGAACTGTCTTGGGCTTCAAGAAACTTTCAACAAGTTTCTTTTCAGCGGCAAGTTGGGCTTCCAGCTCTTTGATGATTTTCTCTTTAAGGTCGAGGTGCTCAAGAGCCTTATTATATTCTTCAATAGTATTATTGAAGTTCTCTTCGAGCGAGTCAGTCTTTGTGACTTTCTCTCTCAAGATGCTCTCTTCATCTTTGAGAGACTTTATCTCTTTAACCTGAGTTTTCACGACTCGGCGACATTTGTCGTAAGCCTTGATTAACTCCTTATATTGGGCCATGAGTTCTGACTCATCGTCAGAAGAGCTATCATCACAATCATGTTCAGAAACTTCAGAATCAGAGAGAGGAGTGTGAGAGTTTACCTTCCCAGTGAACTATGGCTCTTGTTCATCATCAGTTTGAGCCATGAGTCCAAAATAGGCTTCTTCTTCACTCGACTCAGATGAGTCAGAGTCACTAAGAGTTTTGCCTTTTTTGGCCATCAAGCTCTTCTCTGTCCTCTTCTTGTTGTATGAGGAATTCTTTTCCTCTCTTCTACCACCCTCCTTCTTATGAGGGCAGTCAGTGATGACGTGTCCTGGCTTATTACAACAATAACAAACAATGTCAGTCGAAATATGTTTGTTCTGTTTAGAATTATACCTGTCATGGCGGCTTGAGCCTTTTCTTTGCCGATCACCATCGCGTTGTGATCTTCTATAAGAGGCATCCTTGCCTTTCCATTGCTTCTTCTTATTCAAGAATTTCTTGAACTGCCGAGAGAGTAGTGAGAACTCTCCTTCCGATAGTTCAGAACCTGAGGTGTTTGGCTCTGAGGTTTCTTCTTCACTAACTTCTGGTGCTGGAGTAAGAGGAACAGCCTTGGACTTCTTAGAGGTGTCTTACTTTAAAGCAACAGACTTCTCTTTGAATGCAGGCATGTTTTTCTCTTCTTCAGCCTTCCTGGTGTTGAGTTGGAGCTCATAGGACATTAGCTTCCCGAAGAGATTCTGAGGATCTGTCTCGGCCAGTTTTCCAAACTCCCTTATAGCACAGACCTTGTTATCCCATTCCTTAGTCAGGGATCTCAAGAACTTATCATTTAACTCTCCATTAGTGAAGACTCTGTCGTATACCCTTAGCCCATTCACTATCTTGAAGAAGTTCTCAAATGTGTCAGCAATGGTATCCTTGTTTCCTTGTCGGAAAGCCTCGTACTTCTGATTAAGTAGGGATCTTCTATCATCCCTCACTTCTTTGGTACCTTCCATCAAGGTAACTAGAGACCGCCACATCTCCTTTGCAGACTGGCAGTGAATCAGATTTTGCAGCATTGAATCATCGACTGCACTCGCTATGATATTTTTCGCTTTTTTATCCAATGAGACAAGTGCAATCTCATCCTTGTCTAGATCCATAAATTTCTTGGGGACTTTCTTAGTAGGATCTATAGTGGAGATGGTCATGGGAATATAAGGACCTTCTTCAACTATCATGAAGATCCTTGGATCCACAGCTTCCATGAAGAACTTGATTCTTTCTTTCCACATAGGGAAATTATTTTTGTTGCACAAAGGAAGCTTGGCAAAATCTTTAGCCTTGTCCATTTGGTAGATCTCAAATGACAACTATTTAAGGATCTGATCAAGATGTTAACCTTTTAACGATCAACCTGCCTCTGATACCAATTGAAAGATAATAGTTGTCAACCTAAATCACCTAGAGGGGGGTGAATAGGTGAGTTGTGCATCTTTTGCGGAATAAAAAATCTCAACCAAAGCACAGATCTATCTACCAAACAAGCAATCACAAACGAGGCAAAATTTATAGTGGTTCCCCAACCTTGGGTACATCCACTTTCTCTCACCGATCTAGCAATATACTAGACTCGGCTACTTCACTATCTCGGATTGGAAATCAATCCTACCCTCGAAACAACGTTCCTACAAACTCGATCCACAAACAGATCTACACTTGGAAGGAAAAACTTCCTACAATCTAGGAGTTGAAAACTCCTACACTCAGATAAAACTTCTCCTATAATAATGAAATAAAGTAGTACAGAAATATAAATAGTAAATTCTCTTGTTCAGATCTGCAACAGAAAATCAGAAATTCCTTCTTCTAGGCGTGCGGCTTTATCGGGATGTTGAAGAAGAATCTCGGTAATATCATATCTGGAACTTTTACACTTTACACGATCGAATTAGAAGATGGAGCGTTGAGCGGAGATCTCGATCTGTCGAGTCTTATTGATCTGAATCCTCAAAAAGATGAAACCCTAGCCAGTTAGAAATCTGCGATGGCAGCGGCGGCGAGTTTCGTTCTTGGAGAGAGAGAGAGAGGAGACAGAATTCTTTTTGGAAAGTACGGCTGCAAAAAATTTCTTAGAATAATTTTCTTTGAAAACTTAGGGTTTGTCAGATTAGACAAGACCTTTTATAGGAGAAGAAAAGATTAGACTTAAATGAGTGAATATGAGAAAGACACGTGGACCAATCACGTTAGAGATTAAGAATGTGACTGTTATTCTGGACTTAGAATTTCTGAAAAGGTCAAAGTAAATTACTCGAGTCAAGCAGAACTACTCGAGTTTATGCAGCACTACACGAGTAGGTAGAAGATGACTACTCGAGTACATGAGAGAAATTATTCGGGAGAAAAAGAAATCATTACTCGAGTACATGGAGTCAACTACTCGAGTAAATAAGAATTCAAGGAATCAGCTACTCGAGTAACAAGAGTGACTTACTCGAGTACTTAAGTGCTTACACGAGAGGTGGAGTATATTACTCAAGTACAAGAAATACTACTCGAGCATATAAAAATGAACTACTCGAGTATATCTGAAACTACTTGAGACAAACACTTAGAAAGATTCTGGAACAGGAAAATAGAACTACTCGAGTATATAACATGAACTACTCGAGACAGAATGAACTACTCGAGTATATAACATGAACTACTCGAGTAATTCACTTAGAGAATATTTTGGAAAAGAATTCTGGATTACACGAGTAAAAGCATTGGACTACTCGAGTAGTATATGAACTACTTGAGTATATGATTTAGACTACTCGAGTAAGTAGGAACTACACGAGAGTCAGAATACAATTAACTCTAGACAGAAGATAGAACTACTCGAGTATATATAATATCACTCGAGTATTTCACTTAGACAAATTTGAGAAGAGAAAATCTGAAAAACTAGAGAGATAAAAGGAAACTACTCGAGTATATAAGATGAACTACTCGAGAGCCATAATTGGACTACTCGAGTATATCTTAACTACTCGAGTAAGTGAATTACTACTCGAGTATAGACTCAGTAACTTACTCGAGTAAGTAAGGAACTACTCGAGTACTTTACTTAGGAAAATTTTTCTGACACTTCTTCTAAGGGAAATCAGCATCAAGTCTTTTCACATAGTCCTAGAGCTTGAATATGAAGTGTAGCCCAATAGAGAGACTACATATGAGTCAACACTTTGGAACACACAATGAGGGATTACATTGTATGGTCCTGTGTTTGGTGACCCATTGCAGACTGACATTGGTCTACACTTCTCATTAGAATCCTGCAAACACATAACTCAAACCAAGCATCAAATACAACTTAATTCATCTTAGTTCAAGGGTGACTTCATCAAATTTTGGTTAGTGTGGATACAATACCCAACATGGTATTTGAAGTATGGATACTCTCGGCACATGACCGGAACAAGAAGCCTTTTGCACGACTATACCCCAGTCAAAGACCGACCAAAAGTAATCTTTGGAGGGTCAGATGGGAGAACAAAAAAAGGTTATGGTATGATCTCCAACGGCGTAGTGTCTTTCACAAACGTTGCTTATGTTGAAGGATTACACCATAATCTCATAAGCATAAGTCAACTATGTGAAAAAGGCTAAATCGTTGAGTTTTGTAAGGACAAGTGTTTGATAAAGTCGTCTGCAAATTTGGAGACGGTCCTAACAGGCACTCGGAGTAAAAATATTTTTTATTTAAATTTCCTTTGCTTAGATAATTCTACACCAGTATGTTTTATTGCAAAAGATAGTACGTCTCTTTGTGAACAATGACATAAGAGATTAGCACATATGAATTTTAAGACCTTAAATATGCTTTTTTTCTCACAACTTAGTGCGTGATGCCCCCAACATTAAGTGCCTTAAAGAGAGTCCATATCACTCATGTCAAATGGATAAGCAGACATGGGCTACCTTCAAGCGTATTGCTGAAAAATATTCTTCGCGAAGCTTATACTTTCTTCATATGGACTTATTTGATCCTATGCCTATTCACAGCTTAGGAGGTAAGGTCTATACATTAGTAATTATTGATGACTACTCGTGTTTCACTTGGGTGTTCTTTCTAATACAAAAGTCAGACACCTTAGATTCTTTCACTAATTTTGTCCGACAAATTCGGAACGAATTGGACTGCTCAGCGGTCAAAATCAGAAGTGACCATGGAGCAGAGTTTGAGTCTGGTGCCATGACAAAAGTTTGTGAAAGCCAAGACATATTTCATGAGTTTTCCTCCCCACGCACTCCAAAACAAAATGGAGTTGTTGAGAGAAGGAATAGAACCCTAATTGAAGCATGTACAGCCATGTTGAACGATGCTTCACTTCCGGAGTACTTCTGGGCTGAAGCAGTCAACACGGCTTGTCACGTGCAAAACAGGGCACTCATCAACAAAAGCTATTTTAAGACCCCCTATGATCTATTGAAGCAAAGAAAACTGACTGTGTCATACTTTAGAATCTTTAGAAGTAAATGCTTCGTACTTAATAATGGGAAGTATTACCGCACAAAGTTTAATGAAAAGTGTTTTGAAGGTATTTTGTAGGATATATTAGTCATAGTAAGGCATATAGGATTTTCAATAAGAAAACTCTGGTGGTAGAAGAGTCGACAAATGTTGTATTTGATGAGACTAACATGTTCCATAGCAGCTCGTTTAGTGTTATTGGTGCAGATGCAGGTACCAGGTTCAAGGAGCTAAGCTTGGATGAAGATGTCAAGGAAGAAGCCCCAAGCTCAGTCAAGCTCGTCGATCCATGCTTGGTGGATAAAGAAACCCTAGATGAAGAACTTCCTCAACCTACAGAGGTGGCACCGGATGTTGTAGAGCCTGTTGGAGGTAAAGCAGAGAATCTAGGGCTCAGACACCTAAGAGATCACCCAGCTGATAAGATCATTCGAGAGCCAGGTGACGGTGTTAGAATCAGAAGAGGTACAGCTAATGAGATTATGCATCTGAGTTTTCTGCCGCATGTTGAGTCGAAGAAGTTCGAAGAAGCAAACAAAGATGCCTCTTGGTTCATGACAATGCAAGATGAGCTCAACCAGTTTGAATGATGCAAAGTCTGGGAGCAGTGCCCAGGCCAAAGGGACATAACGTGATAGGAACCTAGTGGATATTCACAAATCTATTGGACGTGACCAAGTTCTCATTTTTCAAAATGGAACTAGGAATGTTAAACAAAGACTCGTAAAGAAAGCCAAGGAAGTAGGACCTCTCTTGAGGAATAATTCTGAAAGAAAAACTTTTTACAGGGCAATTTTGGTGAATATCAGCTATCACTCGCCAAATTGGTCTGAGGGAAAAATTTCAAATTTTTATATTGGATTCGAAGAATCGATGACAAATATTGAGGTACACGCCTTCTTTAACAATTTAAATATATATATATATATATATATATATATATATATATATATATATATATATATATATATATATATATATATATATATATATATATATATATATATATAGTGAGAGGGGCAACCACACGGGGTATTTGCCGAAACTCGCCGAATTCAAATTTCCCCGACCCTTCGGCTCCCGACTTTTAGCATCGTCGTCTTCCTCCAAAAAGCCGTCGGTGTTCTCCCCCTGGCCGTCTGTGGACGATTTCGGCAACCCTAATTCACCGATTCCCGTGGACTTGCTGATTCTATTTCCAGCCACTACTTGACTCTCGCCGATTCTGACGTCGTAGACTCGTTGTTTCCGGCAGTGATCTTCAACCATCTCTAGTGACGTTCAAGATATTTCAGAAGTTAGTCAGTTACAGAGTTTTGATTTCCAGTTTTCAGTTTTTTTTAATGGCTCCTAGAAGTACAAGTGGATTTCTAGGACGAGTAGAACTTGTTCGCACCGGGTATGCTCATGCTTCTGATGAGTTCAAAAATGTCATTCTTATGCTTGAAACTGCATTACTGTCCTTTGTCCTAGAACACCTATGCAAGGTTCCGGACAAGGAAGTTCTTGACTTCTTCCAACATGCAAAGCTCAGACATGAAGACACTGTTATCAAAAACAAAGTTCAGAAGTACAAGTTCAAAGTGAAAGCTTCTCTTCTGTCCAGGTATTTGCGGCTTCCCGTCTGTGAAGAGGCCGATTACCTAGACGAAGCTGATTTCTTTAGAGCCCTGTTATTTTGTGGACTGCCACGAGGCTCAAAAGCAGTTAAGCACAAGGGGATGAACGATGAAGAAAAACTTCTGTCTGACATAGTTGGAAAAGTACTGATATGCAAGACTGGATCTCACGATTACCTTTCTACAGAAATGTTCAAAGTGCTTGTTATTATCTGCAGGAAGAGGTTGGATTGGGGTGCTTTGATGTTTGCCAAAATCAAAGACAACCAACGCACTCCCAACTTTGGGAGGATTATCAGCCTATACCTAAATCAGTTAGATGGTGATAGGTTTGATATGACCAAAGGAGTTCATATCCATCATTTAAAGAAAATCGACTCTTCAATCTTCTCAAGATGGGATAGTAGGATAGTCAGGCAAGGGGGAGCCCCAAGTTTGCAAGTGGAGGAGGAAGAACATGCTCCTGATGATAGGATTCCTACTCCACCGCCCCCCCCCTAGTGAGATTCCTGCTGGCATGAGTGCAAGAATTGAGGGGGAGACAATTGCTCTTTCAGTTTCAGTTCCAGAGATTCCATATTCAATTCCTGATTCAGTGGCCGTAGATACAGTGCTTACCGACTCAGAGCCAGTTGTTCTCCTAACAGAGGTGGCTACTATTGGTACTGCTGCTATGGCTGAGGTTCTGCAAGTTGAGGACTCAGAAGTAACTCAAAAAGAAGAGGATCCAGCTCCTTCTGAGCATGATGAGGATGCTGAGGATCTTGATGAGGTTGTTGATGGTGAAGATTTGAGTGTTGATGATTATGAACTAGATAATGCTACTGGTGAGATTTTGGTTGTTGTTGATACGTCTGCTACTGCTAAGGTAGGTTGTGATTCCCTTATTATTTTAGAGCCTTTGTCTATGGATAATCTAGTTGTTTATCTCCCTGGGATGGTCTCTACTACAGTGTCAGAGGGGGAGGCAACTCAGTCCCGAATATCTATTTCCACTTAGGTTGACAGATTGATGCGCAACCTGGAGACAAGGATTGGTAAGCTGCCAGGTGTCCCTCCAGTTATTGAGGAGGAGGTGATCACCTTATCTGATGAGGAAGGAGATGTTGAGGAGCATGCTCCTGTCCCAACTGCTGTCGTACCAGTGTTGCTTTCTCCAAATATTTCTATACCTGCACTGACTGATGTTCCAAGCTTAAGCTCAGGTGATCAGATTCTAAAAGCTGTTGAAGCTATGCTGGCAAAACAACGGGCACAGTTCGATGCCTCATTGGAGAAAGTAGTTAAAAGAGTTAAATAATCCGAGAAATTTATGCTAGATGGCCTTGCTATAGTTAAAGTGAAATTTGATAAGTTTGATGCCGGATTTGAAGAAAAGTATGTATAAGCTGCAACTGCAATGACTCTTATGATGAGTGGACTTAAGCACAACAAAGCTGCACTGAAAACTGTTGACACAAACACTCTCTCTCTGATCGAAGCTCATAACAGGTCTATGGCACATTATGATTCTTCCATGCACATTTATGTCAATGCAATTGCTGTAGATGCCAAAAATGGAGAGGAAGCCTTTACAACTAAGGTTGTCAAGGTTGAAAAGTCTATGTTCGATCAATTCAAACAACCCAATGATTATAGTTATGACAATGTCGTGTGGTTACATGGATAGCTATTCCCTTTTCAAGTTCCTGCTGAGCTTGGTCATGTTGGCGTTCATCCGGCTGAGCCTGGTCACGATGACGTTCATATCCGTCTACTGATTACACTCAATACTGGACAGACTCATAGGACTTCTCCCAGGTTCATGGTGTTGATGCTATGACTCTTGATGTTCAGGCTACTACTGCTGCTACTGTTGCTGCTTTTTCAGAGGTTGCTGCTCTCAAGAAGAGAAAATTTGGGGAGGGCACATCTGAGGTCAGGCCGGTTCTAGTCAAAGTAGAGCCCAACAGAGAATTGGAAGAGGTTTGGAGACCAACTTCCAAAGGAATTATCTTGGATACTTTTCTTTGTATGAGCTCGGAGTGGAGAAACATCAGGACCACTACAGTCAAGAAGAATGGAACAGATATAAGGAATCCTGCACTAGGAGGAGGATTAATTTCAGGAAGTACAAAAAGGTTGATCCTATGCATCCTCCTCCCAGATACTATCTGAAGCCCAGAGAATACTTTGAGAGACAGCTTTTGAAGAGAAAGAACAAGCAGATCTGATTTCATATTTCAATTGTTGAGTGTTGTGGGCTGCCCTCCCAAAACTAAACATTTTTTGATATATATATATATATATATATATATATATATATATATATATATATATATATATATATATATATATATATATATATACAAGCAGTCGTGCACGGGGGACCCCGTGCGGGCAACATTTGTCGAGGGTGCGACATTCGTCGTGGGTGCGACATTCGTCGAGGGGGCGACATTCGTCGTGGGTGCGACATTCGTCGAGGGGGCGACATTCGTCGTGGGTGCGACATTCGTCGAGGGGGCGACATTTGTCGTGGATGCGACATTCGTCATGGGGGCGACATTTGTCAAGGGGGCGACATTCGTCGTGGGGGAGACATTAGTCATGGTGGCAACATTTATCGTGGGGGTAACATGCATCTTGGGGGCGACATTCGTCGGGGGCGTCAACATTGGGACGGGGCGGAGACATTGGTCGGGGGCGCCGACATTGGTCGGGGGCACCGACATTGTTCGGGGATGTCGGCGCGCCGACATTGGGCATGAGCGGTGACATTGATCGTGAGGAGGCGACATTGGTCGTGGCGGGGTAACATTGGTCGTGGGGGACAACATTGATCGAGGGGGATAACATTGGTTGAGGGAGGGCGACATGTGTCGTTTACGATGAACAAACATGTCGGGAAAAAAATAAAGCCAGCTTAATGATCTATGAGGGAAAATAAAGGCGGATTAATTTAACGAACGACTGTAATAACAATTGATTAAGCAAAAACAATGTTCAAAGCTCAACAAAACACCAATAATTTATTAAAGAAGAACCACGGCGGAACAACAAACCAACATAAAATATAGTACCCTTCAGATTTTTGGATAAACAAACTCATATCATCAAATTATCATGCAGATCAAGTGGCTATGTGAATTATGATTTAAACAAACTCATACCATCAAGTGGCCACACCAAACAGAGCCCAAATAAGTGCAACTTTAGTGTGATTATGATTTAAACATAACAACCGAAATAGTTAATGGTATCCAAAGGTTAAGTGAAACATCACTCTTGGGCTTTTACATCTGGCAGAGACAATCAAACCTTTCATCAGGAATGTATTAACATCAGTAGTTAAACGAAATGGTGATTTAACTTTTCACAGCTAAAATCAAACACTCGACATAAAACCTATTAAAAACAAAAAAACATTCACCGCTACCAAATGTTTGCATATAAATGTTGAATATAATCTTTTGATTCTCTATCAAACTCCCCTAAATCTGTGGCTCAAAAGTTTCCAGTTGAGCTTATCATCAATCAACCTTATCTAAAAAGATAACAGAACATCCCGAAAGAACGTGCAGAAAATTCATTAATATGGAGGTTAAACATAAACAATGAAGAAGTGTTAGGAAGGAATTCTGTGGAATCAATCTCAGCAATTGAGTAATGCTTGCTTGAAAACAGGTTCCTCCTCCATCACTCCAAATCTGCTTGATAGACGGTAACATCCCAAAAAATCTGGCATAGCACAAAACTAATGCGATAACTCCACAGATATCGTTTTTGGTGCAAATGAATACTATATTATTAAACAAATTAGATGATAAGTATAATTTGGAATGGTGCAAAACAACAAAGAATCTAAGAATTGTATAAAAAATGTTTTCTTCAAAATTCTCCAAATTCATCCTCATGATTTAATATTGTTGTCAATAATATGGAAAATAGCTGTAAAGAAGAGCAGGAAAAAATTCTCCATCATACAAAAATCTGAAAAAACATGAAGAGATCAATATTTCCAGGAACATTTAGGCGGGTATAATGCATTGGCGACATGAGAGCGAGAGGGGAGATACTGTAAATTAAACTACACACATTCAACATATATAACAGGAGATGGATAGGATGGTTCAGGATTTTTTTACTTATTAGTTTTAGCTCTGTGATAATCAGGTGAATACAATATTAAAAATGTACCTGAACTTCGATCACCTTTGTTGTATGGTCTCCAAGCATTCCTTGGCCTTATGAAACTTTAACTGAAGGTGGAAGCTCCCCATCTTTGCGTTCCTCTCAAACAGAGGATTGTATTTCTACACATAGACAATATATATGTTAGAAATTACATTAAGCAACACACTTTAGCACTAACTACATGGTGGAGAACTTATGAGGAAGCAACATAACAGAAATCACAGAGAGTAGGAGTAATGTTAGAAATCCTCAAATCAGGGGGATTAAAAGTAATATTAGAAATCCACAGTTCATGCATCAACTAATAGACTTTGGAACTAATCACATTGTGGAAGGGATTAGGGGTATTTTTAGAAATCCAGAGTGAATGCAACAACTAACATGCTTTAGAAGTGTAAAAAATGCAGAGGAAGAAGAAATCGAAGAGGTGCGGGCTTTGCATACCTGGAGAGACGGAAGATGGGGATGTGGCACGGCTGAAGTTGAGATATATTGACGACGATGGAAGCGATGCGGAGAAGAGCGATGGAACGGTTAAGTGCAATGTGGGAGAAGGCCCTATGGTTTTTCTGTCAGAGTCAAGGTTCATTCGTAGATGAAGATGTGCACAGGAAGAAAGAGGCATGTGATTCCCTATCTGAATCGGGGATCTATTGGGGTTGAGAGACAGAAAGGGCTTTCCCTACAAGATCAATGGAGATGAGGAGAAACCTTCATCGGCAATGGTGTAAATGGCGTTTGACTGAAAATAGCGGAAACAAAAGAGGTGTTAAAAATGTCTAACCAAAAGAAGCCGATAATACTTGTGAACCAGAGCTTTGGAAGGAGAGAAATCTATGGGGACTGCGAAGAGAGCTGGTTGAGAGCGATGCCCTAGCGGAGAGATTTTATCGGGCTTGAGGGAGGGAGACGGCGTGGGAGTGAAGGTGGCGTGCAGGCTTTAGACGCGTGCCGCCGTAGAATCGGGAGTGGCTTACCCCTGTAGCTCTCGATCGGGGGAGATGAACAGCGCCACATTTCCTCCTGGTAGATTGCCCTCTTGAGCGCGAGTGTGGGAGGAAAAATGGCGAGTAGAGGAAGGGATTTTATGCAGCTGTGAAGAAATCGCGGAAGAGCGGGGAGGAGGAATTAGGGCAGCTATGAAGAAATCGCGTGCACTATAGAGGAGGGCGAGAGTACCTTTTCCACTGTTACCGTGACGAGCAGCACTATCGCGGCGAGCAGCAGCTATCGCGGCGAGCGGGGTGTGAGGAGGAGTAGCAGCTATCGCGGCGAGCAGCGCAACCCTCTCCCTGCGCAGAAAGAAGAAGACGGGGTATCGGGATTTTGAGGCCAATGAACAGTGCCGATCACTCTTAATTAACGCCTAATTCTGCCAAATGACCAAAATAGCCCCCGAATTAACTCACAAAAGTTAGTATTATGAGGGCTTTTTGGGCAAGTGAATGTTACACCATGAGGGATTAGGCCTTTCCTTATAGTATAAAGATATATATATATAATTTATCTGATTGTCTTGGAATGCTCGTGTACAACCCCGTATCCGGCGAGTGGGCCCGATAGAAACCAGACAGACGGCCCCCCTTTTTTATCTGAGATGGGTGAGCACCAAGGGGGAATGGAGCTCGGCAACCTCCAGCTCGCCCAGGCAAGCCCGGCACATTCTATGCGAGTTCGGCCAACCTCGCAAGCTTGGCGCTCGGAGAAATGAGCTCGGCGTTCGTCGAACGGAGCTCAACAATCGTCGTTCCCTCGACCTTTTTTGCCGACCTCCAGATGGCTCGCCGAGTCCGGACAGCTTGGAGGATTCGCAGCTCGCGAGTAGGGAAGTCTGTGCCCGTGCTTGCCTCCATTGTCGAGTTGAGACAGCTGAGGGCTACTCGCTCATCGATCTATGAGGTATTTTTTACTATTTTGCCACCATTGGCCTGCCCATAGCCTTTCAGAATAGCGGAGTTACGCTGTTGGCAGGCCAACCTGGACTGCACATAGCCGTTCAGGACAACGAAGGTTGGCTATTTACATGCCGTTTTCATAAATCTATAAATAGGACCCATGGCTAGTTTGGCATTTTTTCCAAAAAACAGGGGGGGAAAGCTCTGCACAGGCGAGTCAGGACTCGCCAAGTTCAGCTCGGCCTCGGCAGAAGGGCGGCAAGCCGGGCCCTTAGATCTCATTGAAGGGAGGCGAGCTCTGGCAGAACACTTCACCCCCTCTCAATATTACTTGGGAAATTTTTTGATTTTAGTCTTATATTGATAAAATTATGGGCAGCTCGTGAGCGAGTCGGGGGTAGTGTGCCCAGTGCAGCGGATAGTCCACCCCTGGATCATCTAAGAATCGACAAGCTCTCCAGTCCAACTCTCAGGAGCGGGTCCAAACAACTATCCTAATAGCAAAACCTATCTACGCGAGGTCGCCAGGGGCAGGGCTTGCAGGCAAGCAGGGCGCAGCAAGAAAGTCCAGAAAGAAGAAAAAATAGATTGTGGCAAAATGTATTCAATTAAATAATAGTAATTACACTGGGAGCTTGCCTCGGCGAGATTACAGGAAAAAAGGAAAAAAAATGTATACATCATCCTTTGCCCCCCCCTCGCCAGACTGGCGATCCCCCCCCCCCCCCCCTTGTCAGGAAAATCCTGGAAGCCCTTCCCGAAGAGCGTGTCGAGGCTATCCTCCTTTTCGTTGGGCGGCGTCGCCGGGAACAAGCTCGGCATCTGGTCCCGGACTGAGATCTCCTCGCACCCCTACACCAGCACTCCTATATCCTTCATCATCTGGAGGGTACATTCGGCGGCCTGGATTGAGTTGATCCGCAGCCTCTCGGTGACGTCGGCCTCGCCAAAGATCCTCGGGCTCTTGTACGGGAAGGTGGGATCGAAGTTGCAAGCTGGGAAGAAGATCTCCGCATGGCGGCGGACCTCGCGGCTGAGGCTCGTATTCTCCTCTTTCAGCTTTGTGTTTGCCCCGTCCAGCTCGGCAAGACGGGCACGCAGCTGGCCGATCTCCTCTTCCTGCCCGGCGGCACGAGCCCGTAATTCTCCAGCGGCCTTGGCGTCCTGATTTGAAAGGAAGTATGTAAGCAACAACGCAGAAAATTCTAAGTAAAAGGGGAGAAGGAAGCCCAATACTTACCAGGTGCCGACATTTTGTGCGAGAACGCTCACAGCGATGACGAGCTGCCTTGCTAGGTCAACGGCCTTATCCTTAGCGACGTCGTGTGTTTGCTCGGCCTTCTGGAGGTGGTTACTGAGATTGAAGCTGCGGCGGACCATCATGTGGTGGAGCTCCATGACTCGCATATGGGGCTGCATGCCCTCATGGCCGAGCTGTCGCAGGGTCATGCCCTTGTAGGCCTCAGCATCCTCACAGCCATAGAGGCCGAAGCCGAGTGCGTAGGCATGACCGGTGGAGATCTCGAGGTCAGTCCAAGAGGGTTGGAGGGTGGAGATGGAGACTCGGTGGTCCAGCGCGCCCACTGGACTATTGGCTCGCCAGCCGAGTCCTTCCACCTCCCCCCAAAGCCGAAAAGGGGGTATTCCTTCGGCAGGGCGGGCTCGCGGGCCGCCTTCTTCGCCGCAGGGGGAGCATAGGTTGCCACAGGGGGAGCAGAGGCCTCGCCACCCTTCTGCCCCTTGCTTGTTATCTCCTTGAGCGGGCTCTCCGGCAACGCATCGGGGATAACCTCGGGCAAGCGCATGTATTTCAGGCTTTGTTGATGTTATTGATGTTGTTTCGCCCGAGGAGCCACCGTGGCTCTCCTCATCTTTTTTGGTAGTTGTTGGCGATGGGGCGGGCTCGACCCCGCATCCTCAGGTTGCCTCTTGCTAGAGGAGGGTTTGGAGAAAGCCGCCTCGTCTCGGCAGGCCGATGTCGCTGCCTTCTCACGAGGAAGAGGGTCTGCATATAACCCCGAGTCCGCAAACGGCGGGTTCACGGGGATTAGTCGCTCCCCTGCATGAAATAACTTAGAAAATTTCCATGAGGTTATGGCAAGCTGAGCAACAGGGAAGAGGACGATACCTTCGCCGGGCAGGACGGGGCGGAGCGAGTCCAGGCCCCTTCGCAGGAAGGCGACCTCGAAGTCTTTGTGGAGGAAGAAATTGTGGAGGTCGGCATCGTTGCCGGACACGGTCGGCGGGCGGTAGATTTCCTCGCCCTTCTGTTGAGGGGAGTAAGGGATGTTGCCGAGATCGCCCTTGATGAAGGCGATCTTGGCCATCAAGTTGTGATGTTTGTTCGCGATCACATCCGGAGTAGGCGACCCCATCCGGAGTGGCCTTGTAAGAGAAGTGTTTCCTGAACACGATCATGTTGAACTCTATCCGCTCCCGGCAAAGGAAGCTCGCGAATGCCACCATCATGGCGATAGCGTTCGAGTTCAGCTGCGCGGGCACCGCGCCGTAGTACTTCAAGATCTGGCGGATTTCCGGCCAGAGGGGGATTCACAACCCCACCTCAAAATGCGAGATGGGGAAGACGAGTTCGTTGTCGTAAAAGGAGTTGATGGCCTCGCCCTCCCTCGGCCGGCGTGCCTCGAAGCCAGGCGGAACATGGTCGCCGACGAATTCGGTGAGCTCGTCCTCGCTGGTGTTTCCCAAAAAGAAATAGTAGTCCATGAAGTGCTGGGCGCACTTGGAGAGACCGTCGACGTCGGGGTTGGTCTTGCCCATGCTCGCAAAAAGGGGGGTGGAGCGCGAGTATGAAGGGGGCGCGGAAAAAGAGAGAAAAAGCAAGCAGTTAAGGCGGCGGTACGGGGTTGGTGGGGGGGGGGGGGCTATTTATAGAAAAAGAAATCTGGGGCCAAGCTGTCAAATCGACCCATCTCGCTATCCCATCTCGCCAACCCCCAGCTCACCGACTTCTGTCGCGTCCTATCCCAGGCCGAGTTAAATACGAAGCAATATACTTATTAATATTATTCGAATACCAGACACTAGTCTAAGAATGTTTGAAGTTATTACAGGAATTAAGTGCAAAAATAAGAAAGCAGGGCGTACGGGCAGAGGGGGACCAGGAGGCAAGTGTCGGTCGGCTCGGCAAGGGAGCCGCCTTCTATCTACCCCGGCCTCGCATCCCCCATCCCCCAGACTGCCGCGAGCGGAGAGGCTCGCGAATCCGCCCCAAATTCCTCTGCGCCACCGAAAGGCTGTCGTCGATCTCATCTAGAAGCCGAGAAGGAGACGTCATCTCGCCAGCCTAGCCGCCGCGCACATCGTCAACGAGACGCACGTAGTCGCGTTGCAGCGCCTCATTGACCTCCTACACCTCGCGCAGCCCGTGCACAAGTTTCTTGAAGAGCTTGATACACCTCCTCGTCAGCTCGTCATTCTCCACTTCAGGGCCCAGATAAGAGTCCAGCGAGCTCGGAGAAGGGAGGGGAGAGTAGTGGGTTGTCTGCGAGGACTCCTCGACAGCGGATTGGCTGGGGGGAGCTGTGAAGGCAGAAAAATCAGCAAGGGGAGGTGTCTTGGAAAACCACATGGCAAGAATCCAAGGCCAAGTTTACCTGACGAGCTCAGCATCTCCAAGAAGGTACGAGGAGGGACAAATCTCAGGTCCTTCCTACGACCTGGGCAGCACGTTCCCGGTTAGAGGAGGTCGAATCCCGGAATAGGGATGGTTTCCACACCTGTCCCCGTAGTCAGGGCAGGTCGCTGAGGAGAAGGGGGGCGAAATGGCGAGTTCGGCATCTACGAGTCCACCCCTAAGGTCCCAACGGGGGGGGGGGGGGGGTGGGACGGGTCCCGAGGACGATTCTCCGGAATTCTGAATTGCGAGTAGCCAAGTACGGTCTTGGCTCGCAGGGTCGGGTCTTGCGGCGTGGTTCCCTCCATGTCGTCCAGCAGGCTATCCGGGCCGTCGCAGAGGTCAACAATATTCTTTCCCTTTTCAAGGGCAGGCAGAGTGGAGGAGCCGGTCCCGTGCTCCAAGGTCGTTCTCAGGTCATCATAAATGGGCTTGGCCGCTTGAGGAAACGGCTTCACCCTCTTGGCGGCGTTGGGCACGACCGAGCCACCCTACGGGATAGCGGGTGGAACCGCAGTCAGGGCAGCTACGCGAGCAGCCGAGGTCTGGCGAACCCGGGCGGGCCGCTCTTGGATCTCCTTTGGGATCAGCATCTCGGCAGGGATAGAGCAAAGGGAATGGCAAGAGTCAGGCAGGTATGCAGGTGTAAATATATAGCCACGGGTGGACCCCACCCAAAGATTCTCTCTGGTTCACCCCGCACTCGCCGAACACTTGGGGTTGGATGTTTCTTTCCAAGCTTTGTCAAGCTCAAAAAGAGCGGGGATTGTGTACAACCCCGTATCCGGCAAGTGGGCTCGACAAAAACCAGACAGGCGGCCCCCCTTTTTTACCTGAGAAGGGAGAGCACCAAGGGAGAATGGAGCTCGGACACCTCTAGCTCGCCCAGGCGAGCCCGGCATATGCTACGCGAGTTCGGCCAACCTCACGAGCTTGGCGCTCGGCGAAATGATCTCGGCGTTCGTCAAATGGAGCTCAACGATCATTGTTCCCTCGACCTTTTTGCCGACCTCCAGATGGCTCACTGAGTCCGGACAGCTTGGCAGATTCGCAGCTCGCGAGCAGGGAAGTCCGTGCCCGTGCTCGCAGTCATTGCTGAGTAGAGACAGCTGAGGGCTACTCGCCCATCGATCTATGAGGTATTTTTTACTATTTTGCCCCCACTGGCATGCCAATAGCCTTTCAAAACACCGGAGTTACGTTGTTGGCAGGCCAACCTGGACTGCACATAGTCGTTCAGGACAGCGGAGGTTAGCAATTTACTGGCCGTTTTCAGAAATCTATAAATAGGACCCAAGGGGTACCTCAAAAAGCATGCTTCTTGTGCCCCCTTGCTCCATTTCTCAAGCGCTTTCTGAGGATACCTTAGCACATCCTTTGGCTAAGGAGGGGAAGTGCTCTAAGATCTTCTGGGTGTATGGTGGGTCCTCCTGCCGAGCCCTTGGGACAGTTCTTCTTTGCTTCCTTTGTTGTTTCACTTGCAGGAGAGATGTAGGTGCGTGATTACCCTTTCCGCAAGGGAGAACTCCACAGAGACCGAATCTTCGGTTTCAATAGTGCGCTTTTATCTCTTTAATTCCATTCATCTTTTCATGTCTTAATTTTGCTATTTGTTATGTGCAATTCACCTTCGCTTGTAAGATTTTGGCTTCTTCAAATAGGGGGAGATTGTTGAGTATTGTATCCACAATAACCCTGATTTGAAGAAGAGCCTTGTCAAGCTAAGATGAATTGAGTTTGTATTTGATGTTGTATTATAGTTATGTACTTGTAGGTTTACTTTGTTAAGTAAACACCAATGTCAGGTTACAGTGGGTCAGTAAACATAGGGCTACACAATGTAATCCCTCATTGTGTAGGTCATCGTGTTGACTCATGTGTAATCTCTCTATTGGAGTGTACTTCTATCCCAAGTATAGGAGAAGGATCAAGGAATGTCAAAGTCTAGGACACAAAGAAGAGGAATTTTACCTAAGTAAAATTCAGCGAGTATGGTGAGTCATGCACGTCGAATTCGTCGAGTATCCCCTTGATACTCGCTGAATTCATCGTGTATGCTTCCCAATACCCGTCGAATTCGTCATATATACTTTGGGAAAATTCGCAGACAAGCGGAAAATTCACCTAGGAAAATTCGCCGAGTATAACTGGCGATACTCGTCAAATTCGTTGAGTATCACTGGTGATACTCGCCGAATTTGGGGAGTATCCCATACGATACTCGCCCAATGTGTCGAGCCATATGTCGATCACTCTGGATTTTTGGCTAAGGCAAATTCGACGAATATTACTTATACATTCGGCGAGTATCATAAACAATATTCGACGAATTTCGCCGAATTTGACTTAGGCCGATTTTTCCTATTTTTCTCTGGTTTGAAACTGACGGCCATGCACAGTGTTTTTCTAGTGTTTGTTTTTGGAAATCTTTTATAGCTGTTTTTTTTTTTGAATCTCCCTATAAAAAGGATTGTGATGGTTTTAAAGTCAAGAATCTTAACCTAATTGTTATTTGCTTTCAAAAGAACCTTCCAAAAAAGGATCCCGTCGGCCGCATCCACGCCTCTCTCGCGATTTTCTTCCGATCGGCCGCGACATCGTGTGATCTTCTTCTTCGACGACTTCTTCGACTGGATTGCGTGTTCTCTCAAGATCTAATCTACTCCAGTGGAAGTTATTTCAAGATCGAATGTTCAAGATTCAAGATCCAAACAATTTCAAGTTTTTGAGTTCTCCGAGTTTCTAGTTCAACACTTTCAAAGAACGTCGGATCGAAGACATGCAATTGTGTTTATTGTTTGTAATATTGTTTTAAATATTGTAGTAGATCTGTTTGTGGATCGAAAGTTAGTATATCTGTTTGTGGATCGAGAGTTTGTAGATCCGGTTTGTAGATCGAGTTGTAGATCCGGTTGTGGATCGAGGTGTAGGAGAGTTTGTTCTCCGAGGTGTAGGAGCATTGCTCCGAGTTTTAAGATTGTGATAATCTGAGAAAGGTGAAGTAGCTGAATCTATCCCTTCGTGGTAGATAGGCGAGGCAGGACAGTGGACGTACCCAATACGGGGAACCACTATAAATCTCTGTGTTTCTGTGCTTGCTTATTTTTGAGTAATTTTTTAATCAGCGAAAAGACACAAACATTACCTATTCATCCCCCTCCCACTAGGTGAGTTAGGTAGATGCTAGATACTTTCAATATGGCACGTGTGTGTCAAAGTAGACCGCCAAAAGTAGAGAAAAAGGCAGGTGCGTCTTATGCTGAAAAGGGAAAGACAGTGGTGGAGTCAACTGCATCCCAAGCACAACCCTGAGTATATAATCTTGGCCAACATGTGGCCATAAAGCAAAGTGACGTCGTAATAAGTATGAGTTAAGATACAGTTTTTACTGCTTTCCATACTTAGTACCTTGTGTGTTGCTTGTGTATAATTTGTTTATGTTAGGCTTTGTCCTGATTCGTGACTATCTGTAACTCCCCGTATTTTTTCGTTGAATGATTGCATACGCTTGATGGGCGTTACGTTGGCTTTGACCGTTGTTCGAGCATGGCTTTCCCGCGGGCTTGCGAGTGGCTGTTTTGGTAGCCGAGTTGCACGATTCCCCAGCAAGCTGGAGTCCAATTTGGGGACTCGGTGAGGCCTCTTAGGGAATGCTTGCACTTTTTCGAGCCCGGGTAAGGTTGCTCAAAACGGGTTGATTGTATGGAAGATGTGTACAGAAAACAAAAAGGGGTAAAAAGTCCTTAAGGAAAAAATGGTCTATGATGAGAAAGAAACACTTTTCAAACAGTGAAAAATGGTCAGTGTTTTTTGTGACACGACCTGGGACACGGGCGTGTCCCAGGGCGTGTCCAGCTCGGGATGCAGTTTGGCTTTGTGGTCGTCGAACTTCGTTCGACGAAGTTGCAGGAGGAACACGCCCCCCGACCTGGGCGTGTCGGGGCGTGACCCAGGGCGTGACCTGGGGCGTGACCTCCTTGACTCGTCGAATTTTCTTGCGTCGAGTGGAGCTCGACGACTGTGGTACACGCCCAGTGACACGGGCGTGTCACGGGCCGTATCCCACTATTTCGAGTGTCGAGTGTCGAGTGTCGAGGGTAGAGTGTCGAGTGTCGAGTGTCGAGAGAAGGGACACGGCCTGTGACACGGGCGTGTCACAGGGCGTGTCAAGCTTTATCGAAGTGTCGACACTTTTGGTCGACAAGATGTCGAGACACGGGCTATACGCCCTAGGTCACGGGCGGGACTGACCCGTCACGGGCGTGTACCCGGTCGTGTACCTTGTGGATAAGCTGGAAATTGTTGGTGTCTGCGCCGCTTAAGGTACACGCCCTGTGACACGGGCGTGTCACAGGGCGTGACAGGGCCGAAAATTGACTTTTTTAGTTTTTTTGTGTCGTTCATTTCTCTGATTCTGGATCTAACGGTCCAGCTCTGTTCTGGAGGGAATAAGGCCGAGAAAGAGATTCTTTCTCCTCGCTTATCCCTTTCTCCATCTTCTTCTTCATTCTCAAAGAGAAAGCAAGGGAGAAAAGCTAAAGCAAGGCAAGGAAAGAGAGGAGCAGTCGTCGCGGTGTCTTCTCGGTTCAGGCAAGCGGTGTTCTTCACCCTTGCCAATCTTGTTTTCTTGTTCTTTGATTGTGCAAGTTTAGCTAGCTTTCCTCTTTCAATTTTACTAGCTTGTTCAATTTTATTAGCCTTGTTACTCTTGTTTTTGTTTAGTACTCACAAACATGAATTCTCTTGTTCCTTCAAGTCTTACATGATTGCCGCCTAATTATCGAATTTTCCCTATGCTCAATTAATTCTTATGCTCATTTGATTCATGTAGCCTTTCTTGTTCATGTGATTCTTTCTTGTTCATGTCATAATCATGTTCGAATACGCTTGTTGGTTTGGTTAGCGTTGTCCTTTGTGGAGTAAGTAGAAATCCAAATGCTAATAAGTTTGACATAATATGGGTAATGTGTGGTCATGAGTGAGGACGATGAAATAAAACGTGTTTAGCTTGGGTTTTGGTGAGTTTTGCAAGGCGAATTGTGAACCATGGCAGGAGCGTTTGTGTGAGGATTCTATAAGGGGTGGTGTGGTTTCAGCCTTGGTGGCCACCGGGTTTTGTTTTATGGTATAGAGTACCATTTTGGCCCCGATTTGGGCTGGCTTTTATTGGTGCGTTCCACTTGAGGGCCGCCACCAAAAGACCCTTGCGGAATCAAACTTAATCGCTGCTTATGTTTCACTAGTATAGTGGTTCTTGTTATAAAAAATGATGGAATGGGCATGTATATTGCCTTTTTGCTCCTGCGGGTTGAGCAGGACTTGATGAGAATTGCACGCACTTGGTGCGTTTTACACTTTGGGTTGGCAGTGTTGAACACTTGTTTTCCACTTGTTCTTTTCACTCGTTTTGCATGAAAAATTGCTACGGGGTTGGTAAGCCCCTTCGTCATATTTTATGAACTTCATACTCTATTGTGTAGCTTTGATGGTTGCTGAGGTGTTCTTTCTTGAATGCCTCAGGTGCAGGTTGTAGCCGGTTGAGCGGCTAGTGCTTGGGTAGAGTTTCTTTGGAGCTAGCCGAGCTTACTTAGCGAGGTAGTTCTTTACTTTGTTGTACAAACATACATGTGCCCCAATGAGTTCGTGTCAGCTTGTTGGCGCCCATTGGTGGCTTTCTTTACTTGTGATATATGAACGCTAGACTGCTAATGTGACTCATTTGGATGAGATGATGTCTCCTTGCTCTTGGGAAGGATTTATGCTAGGTTGCATTAGATATTTTCAAGATAAAACAAACATATTATCCTATATCATGCATACATGTTTTGATAAACTAAGACGTATTTTCCAAACAACGTAAAAAGGATGATTTCTTATATGATTATAAAGCTTGGATGCATATAGGAGATCGTCATAAGTAAACTAAAGTATTTTCCTCCGCGTACAAACACACGTTTTGATCCATAAGGCCGAGGGATACGGCCATCAAACTAAACAGTTTTCTTGCATACAACTGATGGTTTTCAACTACTAAAGGAAGCGTCGAGCGTTTGTCTGAGCGTGTGCAGTTATCCCCTGCACGACGTGGCAGCATAACACGTAGTTCCTCTGACTCTGATATGATATACTCGTTGAGGAAATGCGGGTTGTGACAGTTGGTATCAGAGGGAGGTTTGCTTGACAATTGGTCGGGCAAACTTTCCTTTCTTAAACAATAGTAATTAGCATGATCTCATACACATACCGAGGTGCCATCAGTACGTCTTGGCCGAAGTACGAACACTACACTCATGGCATGAACAGAAGTATACGGGGCATATTATGTAGTATGGGATGCATAATATATGGTTGTATATGGATCCACCATAGGGGCAACATGTGAGGGTTATGTAGTATGGGATGCATAACCTCACCACATGGATGCGACTAGCACGTTTTCTTTTATTCGTTGCATGCAATGCTATGTAGTATGGGATGCATAGCATTGTGATGCGTACGACCGCTCATGGCATGCATTAAGGCCTTTTCTAGATTGCATAGCACAGCACGCATACCATAACATTGCATGGGCACAACATGCCAAGCTAAAGATTTACATGATGACACCTGTACACTCATGGTTTTGGGTCAAAGAAATTCATGCATTCATGGTTTAGGCACAAGTTAGTGGGATAACAGTGAGTCATCTTAGGCTAGGCATAACATCATGCAAAACAAAACTCCCAGAGCAAGTTAGCAGTTGATGTTCATATTTATACATGTATTATCTGTACATAGCAGTTGTGTGTTTTGTTGGGTTTGAGCTTGATGAGGGTAAACGTGGTTATAGGATGTCGAAGCGTCTAGTGACAAGGCAGACTCCCCAATCTGAGGGTGAGTCTTCGGGCGCGCAAAACAATGCCCTGATGGATAGCCTACGACAAAGTAATGAGGCTTTGACTAGGTAGGTGCAGGAGGTGTAGTCCCAGCTCCAAGCTATGTCATCAGCGATGTCTGGGCTAGCACCAAGAGTGCAAGAGACTGTCAGAGGCCCTGCTGTTTCTACTCCATCCGTGGCGTTGATACCCCCAGTTGTGGTTCATCCTGCGATGACTTTTATCTCGCAGTTTCAGCGACTTGGACCACCTACCTATGATGGAAAAGCGGACTTTGTGATCTTGGATGATTGGGTGATCACGTTGGAAGAGATGTTTGTCTATTTTGGCGTTACCGAAGACCAGAAGGTGATGCTTGCCGCCTACCAACTAAAAGGACTGGCAAAAAGTTGGTGGTTGCGAGAAAAAGAAAGCCTAGTGGCGGGATGTTCGTGGGAAGCCTTCAAAGAAATGTTACGGCGCAAGTTTCTGCCGTCAGTGGAAAGGGACCGCCTGATGAATGACTTTTTGTACCTGAAACAGAGGAAACTCACAGTGAGTGAGTATGAAATTGAGTTTAGCAAGCTAAGTCGCTTCGCTCCGAGCTTGGTGACTACGGAAGCTGACCGAGTGAAGAGATTTCTTGGCGGACTCCGGAGCGATGTTCAGCAGTTTGCAAGCGCTTATGGAGCGACAAGTTACACCAGTGTGGTTGAGGCTGCTTTGAAAGGTGGAAGCTATAGAAACTGCAAAACAAAGAGGGCAGCTGATGAGGAAGGAAAAGAGAAAGCTGGTGGGAGGGAAAAGCTCCCAAGAAGCAGACGTAAGGAAGAAGAATAAGGAGACGTGTAGCTTCTGTGGCCGGTCAGGCCACCCATTTGAGAAATGTTTCAAGCGGTTGGGGATGCAGAAGAAGGAGCAGGTGCACGCCATTCAGGGTGCGCCAACCAGAGACTTGGAGTGTACAAGTTGTGGGGGAAGAGGTCATGATGTGGGCCGTTGCTGGGTCAAAGACAAGGTGTGCTTTCAGTGTGGCAAACAGGGACATCTCAAAGCAAGGTGCCCACAAAACCAGCTCGTACTGCAGCCAATGCCACTCTAGGCTTTTCCTCCGCCTCCGCGTTTGGACAAAGGAAAAGGGAAGTTAAATGTGATCTCGTCAGAGGAAGCTCAGATGTCACCTCAGGTTATCTCAGGTTCGATTCCTTCCTCTGTTTCACGTTTTGTTTATGCCTCTTACGCGTAGTTCTTAGCTACATATGTACCCTTATAGGAAACTTTAAGGTAAAGAACCGTTGGGCGCGTGTTCTCTTCGATTCTGGCGCGACCCATTCATTTGTGGCTCGAACCTTTCTGGATCGGTATCATTTGACACCAGATCGAGTGGGGAATGCCTTTTTGGTGCGGTTTCCTTCCGGTGCTTATGTGGTAGCAGACTGGGGTCTTCTTGATTGTCCCATTTTGTTAGGGGATTTCTTAGCGAAGGCTGATTTCAAGGTGATCGATTTGGAAGATTTTGACGTCATTCTGGGCATGGACTGGTTATCCCGCTATGACGCCGTCATCCAGTGCAAAGGAAAGCGCTTGGATTTTATCAAGGACAATGGTCAGCCGGGAAGTGTTTATAGTGATTCATGCCAGGATTCTCCAGGGATTTCGGCGGTATGTGTTCGGACGTTGTTTGTTTCCGACTGTTTTGCTTGTCTAGTCTCAGTTGTGGGGCCTAGTGCTGTTTTGCCGCGTTTGGAGGAGATTCTTGTTGTGCGTGAATTTCCAGATGTTTTTCCTACTGATCTTCCTGGTCTTCCCCCTGATCGTGATGTCGAGTTTGTCATTGATTTGGAGCCGGGTACGCGGCCTATTGCGAAAGCCCCGTACAGAATGGCCCCGCGTGAGCTAGCAGAGTTGCGTACCCAGCTGGATGACCTATTGGCAAAGGGGTTTATCAGGCCAAGTTCATCACCTTGGGGTGCACCGTTGTTATTTGTGAAGAAGAAAGATGGGTCGATGCGGCTTTGCATCGATTACCGGGAGTTGAACAAGGTGACAATTAAGAACAAGTACCCACTGCCAAGAATTGATGATTTGTTTGATCAACTGCGTGGCAGTTCAGTATTTTCGAAGATTGATCTCCGCTCGGGCTATCATCAGCTAAAGGTTCGGGAATCGGATAGTCCGCGGACTGCGTTTCGATCGAGACATGACCATTTTGAATTTCTTGTGATGTCGTTTGGTTTGACCAACGCACCATCAGCCTTCATGGATATGATGAACCGGGTGTTCAAGGACTACTTGGATAGGTTTGTGGTGGTGTTTATTGACGACGTTCTTGTCTACTCACGTAGTGTTGAGGAGCATGAACAGCATCTGCGATTGGTATTAGCCTCTTTGCGAGAATAAAAGTTGTTCGCCAAGCTAAGCAAATGCGAGTTTTGGTTGCCTCAGGTTGCATTCCTGGGTCATGTTATTAATCAACATGGAATTTCCGTGGATCCCGAAAAGATTGCTGCAGTCATGGAGTGGAGGAGACCGGAGACACCCAAGGAGATTCGGAGCTTCTTGGGATTGGCCGGCTATTATCGCAGATTTGTAGAAGGTTTTGCTACGTTGGCTGCACCTTTGACTCGCTTAAACCAGAATAATGTGGCGTTTGATTGGAATGACAAGTGTGAGGCGTCCTTCCTTGAACTCAAGAACAGGTTATGTACCGCTCCTGTGTTGATCTTGCCGACAGAAGGGATAGATTATGAGGTTTTTGTGGATGCATCGCACGTTGGACTCGGATGTGTATTAATGCAAGACCAAAAAGTCATTGCGTATGGGTCTCGGCAGTTAAAAAGTCATGAAAAGAACTACCCGACGCATGATTTGGAGTTCGCAGCGGTGATATTTGCATTGAAGTTGTGGAGACACTTACCATTTTGGCCCCGATTTGGGCTGGCTTTTATTGGTGCGTTCCACTTGAGGGCCGCCACCAAAAGACCCTTGTGGAATCAAACTTAATCGCTACTTATGTTTCACTAGTATAGTGGTTCTTGTTATAAAAAATGATGGAATGGGCATGTATATTGCCTTTTTGCTCCTGCGGGTGAGCAGGACTTGATGAGAATTGCACGAACTTGGTGCGTTTTACACTTTGGGTTGGCAGTGTTGAACACTTGTTTTCCACTTGTTCTTTTCACTCGTTTTGCATGAAAAATTGCTACGGGGTCGGTAAGCCCCTTCGTCATATTTTATGAACTTCATACTCTATTGTGTAGCTTTAATGGTTGTTGAGGTGTTCTTTCTTGAATGCCTCAGGTGCAGGTTGTAGCTGGTTGAGCGGCTAGTGCTTGGGTAGAGTTTCTTTGGAGCTAGCCGAGCTTACTTAGCGAGGTAGTTCTTTACTTTGTTGTACAAACATACATGTGCCCCAATGGGTTCGTGTCAGCTTGTTGGCGCCCATTGGTGGCTTTCTTTACTTGTGATATATGAATGCTAGACTGCTAATGTGACTCATTTGGATGAGATGATGTCTCCTTGCTCTTGGGAAGGATTTATGCTAGGTTGCATTAGATATTTTCAAGATAAAACAAACCTATTATCCTATATCATGCATACATGTTTTGATAAACTAAGACGTATTTTCCAAACAACGTAAAAATGATGATTTCTGATATAATTATAAATCTAGGATGCATATAGGAGATCGTCATAAGTAAACTAAAGTATTTTCCGCCGCGTACAAACACACGTTTTGATTCATAAGACCGAGGGATACGGCCATCAAACTAAACAGTTTTCTTGCATAAAACTGATGGTTTTCAACTACTAAAGGAAGCGTCGAGCGTTTGCCTGAGCGTGTGCAGTTATCCCCTGCACGACGTGGCATCATAATACATAGTTGCTCTGACTCTGATACGATATACTTGTTGAGGAAATGCGGGTTGTGACACTATCCGGTGAGAGCACTGTTCGATACAGGTGCTTCACATTTGTTTCTATCTGATGACTTTGTGTCGCGGATCGGAGTGCCCACTCATGTGTTGACAGATAGACTAAAGGTATTGTTGCATAACAGATGTTTGATGTGTACGAATAGGTCTTTCTTTGTTGTAGTGCAAATAGGAAGTCGTGATTTTGGATTGGAAGCATCTGTGCTACCGATATCAGAGTTTGATGTAATCTTTGGTATGTACTGGCTCTCACTGCAGTGTGCCTACATAGATTGCAACTCTAAGGAAGTCACATTTGGACAAAACACCGAACGAGAGACTAAGTTTGCCGGTATGCGAGGATCGAGCAAGATATTGATGTCTGCTCTCCAGGTAGTCAAGGCAGTTCGAAAGGGCGTGAAGTTGTTCTTCACACTGTTGGAGGCTGTTGAGCCGAAGCCCAGTGTAAATGACGTTCCTATTGTATCGGAGTATGCTGATGTGTTTCCTAAGGACCTCCCTAGGATTCCACCCCAGCGGGAGATTGACTTGGCTATAGAGTTGATGTCAGGTGCGAAACCTGTGGCCCGCTCGCTGTATCGTGTTGTGACAAAGAAGATGACGGAACTGAAAGTTAAACTGCAAAAGTTGTTAGAGCAAGGATATATACGCCCAAGTATGTCACACCCTGAGAAGGATGGAAGCTTGCGGATATGCATTGACTATCGAGAACTGAATAAGCTGACAGAAAAGAACAAGTATCTGATTCCACGGATTGATGACTTGTTCGATCAACTAGTGGGATCAACTGTCTACTCGAAGCTGGATTTAAAGTCTGGCTATTACCAATTGAGGATTATGGAATGTGATATTCCCAAGACAGTGTTTGGAACACGTTACGATCATTATGAGTTCACTGTAATGTCGTTTGGGCTAACAAATGTGCCATCTGTGTTCATGGACCTAATGCATCGAACATTTTGAGAGTACTTGGACTTATTTGTAATCGTCTTTATTGATGACATTTTAGTATACTCTCAGTCTGAAAAAGATCATGTGAACCATTAGCGGATGGTGTTGCACACCCTGAGAAGAAACATGCTTTATGCCAAGTTCTCAAAGTGTGAGTATTGGCTATCGTTAGTGGCCTTTCTTGGTCATGTGGTAAGTGGAGAAGGCATTGTGTTTGATCCGACGAAGATAGTTGTGATACGAGAGTGGCCGATTTTGTCTTCTATGCATGAAGTCGGGAGTTTCCTTAGACTTGCGAGCTACTACATGCTCTTCGTAGAAAACTTCTCACGGATAGCCTTGCCTCTCACCACACTGGCGAGGAAGGATTAGAAGTTCGTTTGGACGTCGGAGTGCGCGTGAGCTTTTGAAGAGTTGAAAAGTCATCTGACTATGCCGCAAATCTTGATGTCGTCATGTGGTTTAGACGGCTATGAAATTTATAGTAATGCATTAGGGAGCGGCTTAGGCTGCATTCTTCTTCAGTTTGGAAAGGTGATATCTTATGGCTCACGCCAGTTGAAGGTGCATGAGCGGAACTATCTAGTCCGTGACCTAGAGTTGGCGGCTGTGATTTTCTCACTTAAACTGTGGCGGCATTACTTATATGGCGTGAAAGTTGACATCTTCAAGGACCATAAGAGCCTTAAGTATCTTCTGGATCAGAAGGATCTAAATATGTGACAGCAGAGGTGGATGGAGTTCCTCGGGGACTACAACTTCTAGATTCACTATACTCCAGGGAAGGGAAATGTGGTCGCAGATGCCATGAGTCGTAGGACTCCGGTAAGGGCAACTTGGTTTTAGATGCAGGATGAGCGTCTTATCCAAGAGTTGGAGAACTTAGACATTTCTTGTGTTGATAAGAATGCAACTGCAAATGCTTGCCTGAACTAGACGGAGGTACAGTATGACCTTGTGGATAGGGTTCAGTGAGCAACAGAACTAGATGAAAGTCTACAATGCTATACAGCGGATGGGTCAAATGCCCAATTTTCATTGGATGATGGCCTTTTTGCGGAAAGATGGTCATTTGTGCATCCCGGATGTGGGTAAACTACATGATGAGTTGATGTACGAAACATATTTTACCAAGGACTCAATTCACCCGGGGAGTACGAAAATGTATAAGGACATGAAGAACGTGTTCTGGTGGCCAGGTTTTAAGAAAGACATAGCCCATTACGTGGCAAAATGTCAAACTTGTGCCTTGGTGAAAGCTAAATTCCAGAAACCTGGAGGTTTTCTGAAGTCGTTACCAATCTCGTTATGGAAGTTCGATGACATTTCTTTGGATTTCGTGCATGGACTGCCGAGATCTCAGAGCGGAAATGATGTCGTGTGGGTGATCGTTGACCGGTTAACAAAAGTGTCACACTTCATACCTAACAGGAAGGACGATTCAGTGTAAAAATTGGCCAAATTGTATGTGAATAACATCATACGATTGCATGTCGTACCCTGTAGCATCGTCAGTGACCGAGATGGGCGTTTTACTTCAAATGATTGGAGGTTAGTCCACCAGTTTTTGGGTACTCAACTGAAATTCAGTACGTCCTTTCATCCTCAAACGGATGGTCAGACCGAGAGAACCCACAAAACTATGAAGGACATGCTCCAAATGTGCGGCTTAGATTTCAGGAAGAGGTGGGAGGACCATCTCTATATGATTGAGTTCGCCTATAATAATAGCTATCAAGCTAGTATTCAGATAGCGCCCTTTGAAGCTCTATACAGTCAAAAATGTCGTACACATTTAGCTTGGCGGAAACAGGCGAGTCTAAGTTATATAAGCGTAAGAAGGTAAAAGATGCAAATTCGACGATACGCTCTATTCAAGAAAGGCTATTGGTAGCCCAAGATAGGCAAGCGAAGTACTACAACGCCAAGCACCGAAACGTGGAATTTGTGGTTGGCGATTGGGCATATTTGAAGATCAAGCGATTCAAAGGCGTATCCAAGATTCGGCTCTTGAAAAAGTTGAGTCTGAGGTATCTTGGCCCATTTGAAGTGGTTGAACGAGTTGGAGAAGCTGCCTATCGGTTAGCCCTTTCGGCGGAGCTAAGTGATTTGCACGATGTGTTTCATATATCGGTGATACACAAAGCTGTAAAAGAATCAGCTCAAGTGATTGTTGTTGATCAAGTACCAGTCGATAGTCGGCTAATGACAAAAGTTCGGCCCATTCGAATCAAGGATACAGAGATCAAGCAGCTGCAAAACAAGACAATCTGGATGGTCAAAGTCCGATGGGACACTTGTGGTCGAGAAGAGCTGACATGTGAGTGAGAGCAAACCATGCACGAGGAGTACCCCGAATTATTTGAAAAATAATGTTGTAACATATAATTTACTGATTTTCTCTTATCAATGAATAAAATTTCGGGACGAAATTTCTGTAAGGAGGGGAGGGTTGTAACACCCAAAAATGATAGCAGAACCTTTGGTCAATATCGTCGGGCGACAGAGGATATCACCGACGGCGACAGTAAGGCCACTCAACGCCATGAAGCGTTGAATGAGCTCATCGCACTGGACGACAGGGAGTGTTGAGTGAGATATCGCTAGGCGATAGTGGATATCGACATGTTATAGCAATAACACTAGATGCCTTAAAGTGTTGAGTGAGCTCAACACACTCGACGCCTTTTGACGGATCGTAGAGTAAGAAACTATCACGTGGAGATAATGGGTATTGCACTGCAATAGCCCAGCTCTCAACGCTCTTGGCGCCTTAAAGCATTGAGTGTACTTAACGCACTCGACTCCGTAAAGCGTTGAGTGAGATATCGGAACAGCGATAGTGGATATCGCCAGGCGATGGTGCAACAAATGTTGGACACCTGTCAGATGGCCGGTCGGTGGCCGATGAGCGGTGGTTGACTGGGGTCAAAACGGCGAAAAAGCCGATGTCGTCAGGCGATAGTCAATATCACGCGGCGATATCACTAGAGTTGACCAGTCAACTCAAATCTTGGCCTTTGCTTCCTTTTCATAAAATAAGCTTGTGGCTGGGATTAATCCCGTAGCACTTAAGCAGAGGAGAGATCAAGAGAAGTCTCATTTCACTTCTCTCTCTCTCTCTTCTTTTCCATTTACTGTCTTGGTAGAAGGAGCAAAGGAAGAAGGCTGAAGCTGAGCTTGGAAGGCTTGGTGAAGGAGATCCTGTCGTCGGAACCGAGAACTGAGGCTTGATCTACGAAGAGGAAAGTTGAGCGTTCCTTTCCAACCAGACACAAAAGCTCGTTCATGGCTCCAAAACAGACTAAAAGGGTAAGGATCTTTCTTCTTAGATGTTGAGAACCAAGGTCCAGCGGGATTGGGTGTGTGTGGGACCGTATATTTGGGCTTCCCCATCGCGTTCCTGGTCTGGGTGTTGACCCCGGTGGGCCCCCCGTGTGGCAGAATATCCCCGTCATCCCGTGGTTGGATTAGTCCCACACTGCCTGCAGCGGGTGGTCCTTGGTATTTATGTACCCCTGTCCCCCCTTCCTACTACCTCGGGGTCTTGGGAAGATGTGTGGTGACGGGTGGTTTCCACATGGTATCAGAGCCATCCCGCTGCGGGGGTGTGTTGAGAACCAAGGTCCAGCGGGATTGGGTGTGTGTGGGACCGCATATTTGGGCTTCCCCATCGCTTTCCTGGTATGGGTGTTGACCCCACCAAAAAGTCCTTCTTTTTGGCATGTGCATGGAATCCCCCACCAAAAGGTGGAAGAGTGAAGGGAATTCCATTCGGGTTGATATGTGATGTCCCGATAAATTTGCATATAGATCCGTAAATACGCGGTACAAAATAGGTATGTTGTGTGAAGCCCATCTGGACAGGTTAATCTGTATTGGTGATGTTTTTGTTTGCTTGCCGAAGAAGACTCTGTGGATAAATGTGTAGGTGAACGTGTGAAATCCGAGGTCTAGGGGTGTGCAGTGGACTGCGATAAAGTACTGGAGTTAATCTCAAGGAAAACCCCAAATTAGGGAAGCAATGAAACTCTGTTCCCTATCGCGCGGCGATAGTGAGTATCGCCCGGCGATAGCTCCTAGTGAGCTATGTAGGCTGTCTTTGGGAGACCTGTTGGCTACTAATGGTAAGGCCTGTCTCCAGGAGACCTGAGAGCCGTTATTGTTTAATATCAGGAACTTAAAATGATCTACTTGGGCACAAAGGAAATGTCGACCCGCGTCATGTCACGGCCATGAAGGTTTCAGCTTTCGGCGCATGACGGTTTGAGCAACGGGCAAGGTTGATCTGCACCAACCTTATGACGATCGACTTGGAGCGCGTCACTGGACTGGATCTCAAAGTAATGGAACTCGTTTGACGTTGTCGACTCATAGGAAGAAAAGAGAGAAATGCTCAAGTGTTGTCATCAAGTCTGGGACTGAAAATGGTGGTGGGGCCTGAAACTTCGGCACACCGATAATATGCCTTGAGTGCACGCGGCATGTGGATGTTACGCCTACGTCTATGGTGAATGATTATTGCCACTTTGTATACATGTTATGCTTGCAGGGAAGGAATACCGCTGCCCCGAGAATGGGGTTAGGTTGTTATAAATTGGTCAGCTAAATATGTACTGTTGGCTTGTTTGTCATCCTTGTGGTGGATTGTCACTGTGCAGGTGCTGGAGAACCGAGCGGGAAGTAGCGGGGTAAAGCCCAGAAGCTATGTCGGCCCTCGAAGGCCAAGCAAAGTTTATTACTTTCATGTGTCGCCAGCCTGCGTACCGATTTCTGTAATCCACACCTTGTAAAGAGTAAATGTAAGGCCTTAAGGCCATGATAGTGTTAAAGTATTATTGACTGTCGCCGGGCGACAGTGACTATCGCAGCCGGTGATAGTAACTTTTGTGTCGTTTTGTAATAAACATTCCAGGGGTAACATAGTGGACATTCCTATGATTACTTGTGTTCAAAAAGATAACCCAGAATCTTCCGCTAGAATGTTCTGTGTTAGCATTCGTGTGGTTTTTGATATTAACATGTAATCTCGCTGCATGTCCGTAGAATATGGGGTGGGGCCCCTGCCGGATCCTCTATTATATTTCATGTAACGGATGGAGGTGTTACAATTTTAATAGCTTGAAAATTCCTATATTTTGATAAGTGAAGTAAAGATAATTACAGTCTACATATATTTGGCTAACATAATACACATGTCTTTATTTATAATAAACTAGAAATTATTTTTAAAACCAATTCTCTAAAATAAAATGCACAAATTATTCTTTAAAACTTAACTCTAGATATTTAGATCTATCTATTTATGATAAATAAACGACTAGTAAATTGAAAAACTAGATAACTATTTATATATCAACTCAAATATTTATTTATTTTTTTGATTTTATAAAAGAAGTAGGGATTTTAAATTTTTTGGATGATTGATTGAGAAAAAATATATGCACAAGAAGATTTTTTTTATTATTTTTATTTATATATATATATTATTTTTGTTATTTATTTATTATTAATTTTTAGCAAATATATACATAAATATTTATAAGAAAAAAAAGGTCTAAAAAAGGAAACAGATTTTTCTGCAAGGAAATATATCCTCATACTTATTTTGTGCATAAGTATGAAAAAAAAGATATATACAAAACTGATAATAAAACAGAATAAAAAGGCTTTCCTGATTGGAGGTCGGGGAGGTCGTAAGCAAAACCTATAAAAATAAAAGATAAGTAAAAAACCAGATAATTATGGAATGTCCCCCACAAGGGCTTTGCTTATCATGTTTCCTGATAAAACTCCAGGTTGGCGCTCCGACATCATCTTCGAAAGCTGTACAATTTGAGTTTCCAGATTTTTAATTGATCCGATCAGATTCCGGATATTTGACTCATTTGTAACGATGTATTTTGTAAAGATGTCTTCTATCGGGGTGGGTCGTAGTGATTGTGATTGTGGTGGTGGTGGTTGTGGTGCAAATCCAAGTGGATTTGCATTAGGCGGGCGCTGAGCATTATTGAGATTGCTCCGTGATAAATTTGGATGGTTCCTAAACCCTGAATTATAAGTATTATTATTAATATTTGGGTTATGGGAGGGAGTTTGATATGGATTCCCCATATAATCAACGCGTTCTTCTAATATATTTTGTGTTGAATTCCAAGTAGGGGCAGTGGAGAAAGTCGTCATCTCCGCTACTTTCGTAGTTAGATATTCTACTTGCAACGCTAAATTAGAAGAAGCGTCGAGCTCGTAAAACCCAATGGGTTTATCAGGGCGTGACATAGGCATGTTCCATTGGTAGACATTTGTGGCCATTTCCTCAAACAATGCTTGAGCGGTCTCGGGGGTTTTATTATTTAGCGTTCCCCTGGCGGTAGCATCAATCATTTGTCTGGTTTGGAAATTCAAACCATTATAGAATGTCTGCAATTGGATCCAAGCCGACAGTACGTGATGTTGACACCTATGTAAAAATTATTTAAAGCGTTCCCAAGTCTCATAGAGAGACTCAGACTTGCCCCGAACAAAGGAAGAAATATCTGCATGTAATTTAGCAGTTTTAGCAGGCGGAAAATACTTAGTTAAAAATTTTTCGGTCATCTCAGCCTAAGTAATGATTGATCATCTGGGTAAAGAACCTAACCACTGATTCACTTTCGTCCGTAACAAAAATGAAAATAAACGCAAACGAATGACATCGTCAGTGACACCATTTATTTTAAAAGTGTCGCATATTTCTAGAAAATTTGACAGATGCGTGTTAGGATCTTCATCTGGCTATCCATCGAATTGTACTGAGTTTTGAATCATTTGGATTATGCTAGGTTTGATTTCAAAATTATTATTAGCAACTGTGGGACGAACGATACATGACCTGGTGATGTCCAAGTTCGGCCTCGCATAATAAGACATATTCCTTTGCGAGTTCGCAACTGGAATTTGATCTATCATAGCTTCTACGTGCGTGGTTCCGATATACTCTTCAAGATTTAAATCTTGGTCTTGGTCACGAGATCGAAGCCGCCTGTAATAGGTGCGGTCGATTTCAGGATCAAAATCAAGATTATGATCAATTGGAGAGTTTCGTCAGATCATGCACTAAAAAGCTATTATACAAAACTTTTTTGTTATTTTTATTTTTGTTTTATTATATTTTTTGTGGTTTTTTTATTATTTTAGAAAATAAAAGAGTTGTTAATAAAAAAAATATAGTTTTTTATAAAAACAAAAGTTTTGTAGTAAACAGAGAATTTATGCTTTGGTTATTTTTATAAAAACAGTGTTTTTTTTGTTTTTTTATTTGTAAGTTTTTAATTACTTTTTGTTAATTTTTATTTTTATAATAGCTAAGATAAAAGTAATTGTGATTCCTTTTTATTTCAAATATCAACACAAAATGATCTCCGGCAACGGCGCCAAAAACTTGATAAGTAAAATATAGATATAGTTTTAAATTGAAAATTAAGTTAGATTTATAAATTAGGCATTCTGCGTGATCTATCTATTTTCACTTATATACGTCGATTAAGGCAAGCGCACCAATCACGTAGTAGTATAGTATGTTTTTAAATATCAAGGTCGTACTTTTCTACGGTTTGTGTCGAGTACTCTACTTTAAGAACTGTAACTATTATTTTATCAAAAAGATTTAATGATTTTTAAAAGTAAAAATACAAGTAAGACGCAGGGGTCTTGAAAATAGATGAGCTAGAGAGCTCTCGATTTTTTGACTTATTTTGGGAAATACTTTTTAAATAATAAAAACTCTATTTTTTATTAATTAAAATCTTTGATCGTGGAAGTTTCTTAAATTTGAGTGCACCTCTATCGAGGATACATCCACCTGTGATTACGTATTTTGACTGAACTTTTGTATCTAATCAAACATACTTTTAACGCACGCTTTACGTGGTGATGATGGCGAGGATGCCCCGCCATTTGCTCGTGCCGACATGGATCTCGCTTTTGATCGTCGCCGCTACATGTTCGTGGACATTGATGGTCGTTGCCGCAACTGTCGTCGCCGCCGCCGCCGTTACTTCAGATCATTTTGATTATAATATTATAACATTATAATCAAAATAATTTTGTTATAAACAATTTTTGTCTTAAGATTTATATGTTTATAATTTATAAATTTATAAATCTTATTATGTGTTTTTTTGTTGTTTTTATTAAGCATGAGTGGTTGGGATTAGATTAGATTTAGATGAAGGGTGGATGGAGAGGGTATGTTGCTATATATATGTATGTTGTGTTGGAGAGGTTATGTTGAAAGAGAAAAAAAAGAAACCCTAATCAAAAGGTGCGTGAAGGAGCCGCTCGGCCTGGCCGACCCGACCCCGACCTCCTGGAGCCGCGCCTAGCTGCTGCCGCCGCCCCCTCTTGGTGGTGACTCCTGCTGCTCTGGCGACCTCCTACCTCCTCCGGTGTGACTCCGAAGAAGGCGGCTCGGTTCTCCCCATCCGATGCGACTCCGGTGGACCCGTGGAAGTGCGACTCTTTCATAGTTATCTTCCTCCTCCTCCTCTCTAATTTCAGATTTGGGTAACGAATTATCTTCCCCTAAAACTTGTGTAATGATTCATCTTGGATTGTGAGTTTGTGGAAATCTAGTTATCAAATTTCATCCTAAATTTTGATTCCAATTTGCATTAACAAATCTGAATTTACATTGCTTTCATCCGATTTTCGCGAAGGTTTTGCAAGGATAGGTCCCCTTGGACGTTTGCAAACCGAGGTTGGTTTAGCCTTTGGTTTCGAATGGATCAAGAGGATTTGGTATATCCTCGGTTGATTTTGTTTTGAGGGCTGCATTTGGACTTTTTTTCCGAATCAAATTTCTTAGTCCAGAGCGCTCTCCATGAGGATGGAAATGCGGTGATATGACACTAAATGTATGGCTAGGTTATGACAAATGTGTATGTGAATGTTTGTGCAGCTTTGGATGGGAATTTCCCACTTGTGAGATCGCAACATTATAGTCGAAACTCTGCCGAAATTTTGAGTTTTGCGCGCACACCACGTGTTCGGTTAAATTCCCCTTAGGAACCCCTTGCCATTTCGTGCCTTAATCCCACCCTCGGGAGTGCCCTGCATCAATTTGGTATCAGAGACAGGTTTGCCAATTTCTCAACTTGGCAACAATCCGCTCGTTCCGAGCTCCCCCCCTTTTTGTACTTAGGCACGCTCGTTGGTTTTCTATTTTATTTTTAGTTATATAAAGAAAATTTGTGTTTCATAAAATATATCATAAAAAAATGTTTTTCGGGTTCACTTAGTTTGAGTTTTCCATTAGTCTTTTATGGCGCGCATTGGGAGTTCCGCTCACTCACCTTCATTCGTTGAGCATAACGTTATGTTAGCACAGTATTTGACACCACCACCGCGCACCTCTAGGCCTGTTAGAGTTCCTACTCCGACCTATGATGGGATCGGTGGACCGCGAGTGTTTTTATGTTGGGTGAAGGACATGGAACGCTATTTTGAGAGATATCATATTGTGGACCCCCACAAGATTCCCGTTGCGAGACTACAATTAATTGGTCGAGCTCTGACCTTCTGGCTCAATGAGGAGAGACGTTTTGGGATGTCACTCAACGACTCACTTGTAGGTTGGCAGATTATGAAGAATCTATTAACGGATGAGTATTACCCTCCCTACTGTCGTTCCCAGATTCCTGATTATCTGAGTGATTCGCCGCCTAATACTTTGCCTACATCGAACCAGTACGTCCCCTTGTACCCCCTTACTCGGACGTCTTATGATATTATTTCTCTCCTCCAGGGCACTAGACCCGTTTTTGATCACAAGAGTGACTACAAGCCTCCCACTAGATCCTTGCTCCGCCAAGATCTGACTACTTTTATCCCACGTACTCCAACCTTTAGGGAGAAGGAGAAGGTTCGGTCCTCCGCCCCGCAACCTGTCGTTGTCACAACTAGGGATGTTATAAATCCGCGGGCTAACCATAGGAAGACAATTAAGATTTGCAAGGAGAATGCTACATGTTACGCTTGTGGTGTGATTGGGCACTATGTCATGGAGTGCCCCACAAAGCCTAGGGTTTTAGCTCTTTTAGCCTCGACGTCTGAGCCCGCCACTGAGGGCGACGCCAATTTCTCTGACGACTTTAGTGACGATGAGGAGCTTGGATATCCTAGTGACCTGGATGAGGATGTCTCCTCCAAGGTATCACCCCCTGGGATTATCCCACTTCCCCTTGACCATATTTCCGGTCCATCTCCTATGATAGTTGAGGAACCGTCTGATGGCCATGAGTTAGCGGATGTGCCTATTGTCTTTGGAAGATTCACCTTGCGAGGGAAGGTTATTTTTGGATGAAGCATCTAGTGGGTTGGAATACATTTCAGCTGAGTTGGTAGAGTCATCCTGTGGCGAATGTTTATCTGAGAGTGAGTTAGGTGATGACGATCCGATTGACTTTTCAGTGGGGAAGAATCTACTGGTTGATCTTCCCGTTGATTTTGATGGCTTGCAATCGGAGGACTTTTTTTGTCCTTAAATCCGTGTTTTGATGGTGAGTATGACTTAGGTCCTCCTCCGGAATTGACCGTGTTGACTCTCCCTCTGATTCCCTTGACTCGATTAGATGATTTGTTTGGAAACGAGCTTGTCATTTCTAGCCCGAGATATTTAGAGATGCTTATTCATCTAGCTCCCCCGTTAGACTTACCTAGACGGATATGTGTGGGCGAGTTGTTAGTTGTCGCTTTCGGTCTTTCCACTCCCGTTCGTAGATCTGACTATGCTTTTCCTAGGATGGGTCGTTCATCTGACTGCCTGGCGTTGGGTGAGGCTTTGTGTTGGACTGCTAGTGATTCCTTGACTATTGGGCTTTTTTATGTGGTGTCCCCTAGACACACTTATTTGTCAAGCCCGGTCGCACGCATTTATCCTCCGCCTTTTGATGATCCGTGCATGCACACGTTAGTGAACCTAATTGGGTATGTTGAGTTGTGTCACACGTACGTCCTTTCAAATCCGGGAGTGTCCGAATCTATAATCGGTGATGAGCGTCTTTCGCTGGCATTTCTTTATGACATTTTTAAACAAAAATTTAAAACTATGACGTTGGATGTGACTTGTGGGCTATGTATTAGTGAGTGTTTGTATGCGGACATATCTTCGTCTGCGACTGCATATGATTTCACGGCGACCGTGCCTTTTGATTTGGTGTCCTCACGATATTGTTACCCATCAAATCAAATTGCACATACTTTTCATCCATCCTGGTACGATCTGCACGTACACATGTCATCGCCTTATGCCAGTGTCTGTGGGTTGCGTCACTTTCACGTCTGTTCATCTATGAGAGCTTCTGACTGCAGAATTGTTGATTCAAATTTAGACTGGTTAGCCCACAAGTGGATACCTTCGGGTTCCGTAACAAAATTATTACGTTGGAGCGTCGATCCTTTCATGATCTTCATGAATTTTGGATTTAATGCAATTTTTTTGGATTTTTACGATGCAATCGGTGTTTCGCCGTGTTTCAATTTTTCGGATTTAATTTTGCATATCTGGTTTCAACCTGAGTGGTTTTCTCTGACGTTTCTCTCTTCCACTTCAGATTCTCTTGGATTGAGAGGTGAGATTCTTTTCGTGTCGCTCTTCCAATTGGGTTTCCTGGTTCTCGCATTGGATGGTAAGATTCGCACTGCTTTTCTTCATGCTGACACACCTACGAGGTTTTCTGCTGTTCTTGCTCATGACAGGATATGTTCTATTGTGGATGCCCACACTGCTTGTCCTACCCCGTGGATGTCCTCTCTTGCTATGCTACCTGTGGATGCTGCTGTCTCCTGTTATTCTCTCCCTGGCCACTCATCGGGGATGAGTGATTTTGAGCGGGGGAGGATTGATGGCGAGGATGTCCTGCCATTTGCTCGTGCCGACATGGATCTCGCTTTTGATCGCCGCCGCTACATGTTCGTGGACATTTATGGTCGTTGCCGCAACTGTCGCCGCCGCCGCCGTTACTTCAGATCATTTTGATTATAATGTTATAACATTATAATCAAAATAATTTTGTTATTAACAATTTTTGTCTTAAAATTTATAAGTTTATAATTTATAAATTTATAAATCTTATTAGGTGCTTTTTTGTTGTTTTTATTAAGCATGAGTGGTTGGGATTAGATTTAGATGAAGGGTGGATGGAGAGGGTATGTTGCTATATATATGTATGTTGTGTTGGAGAGGTTATGTTGAAAGAGAAAAAAAAAAGAAACCCTAATCAAAAGGTGCGTGAAGCAGCCGCTCGGCCTGGCCGACACGACCCCGACCTCCTGGAGCCGCGCCTAGCTGCTGCCGCCTCCCCCTCTTGGTGGTGACTCCTGCTGCTCCGGCGACCTACTACCTCCTCTGGTGTGACTCTGAATAAGGCGACTCGGTTCTCCCCATCCGGTGCGACTCCGGTGGACCCGTGGAAGTGCGACTCTTCCATAGTTATCTTCCTCCTCTCTAATTTCAGATTTGGGTAACGAATTACCTTCCCCTAAAACTTGTGTAATGATTCGTCTTGGATTGTGAGTTTGGTGGAAATCTAGTTATCAAATTTCATCCTAAATTTTGATTCCAATTTGCATTAACAAATCTGAATTTACATTGCTTTCATCTGATTTTCGCGAAGGTTTTGCAAGGATAGGTCCCCTTGGACGTTTGCAAACCGAGGTTGGTTCAGCCTTTGGTTTCGAATGGATCAAGAGGATTTGGTATATCCTCGGTTGATTTTGTTTTGAGGGCTGCATTTGGACTTTTGTTTTTCCGAATCGAATTTCTTAGTTCAGAGCGCTCTCCATGTGGATGGAAATGCGGTGATATGACACTAAATGTATGGCTAGGTTATGACAAATGTGTATGTGAATGTTCGTGCAGGTTTGGATGGGAATTTCCCACTTGTGAGATCGCAACATTATAGTCAAAACTCTGCCGAAATTTTAAGTTTTGCGCGGACACCACGTGTTCGCTTAAATTCCCCTTAGGAACCCCTTGTCATTTCTTGCCTTAATCCCACCCTCGGGAGTGGCCTGCATCAGGTGAACCCCTCTATTGACCTCTACTAGTCTTCGAAGGTTCAACCTGGGAGACTAACGTTCATCTCCTTCGAGTATGAGCCATTATTTCTCTTTACCTGAGAATGATCAATTTCCGGGTAAATCTGAAATTTTTTAATTTAGAAAATAGGGCTTTTAAAATGCAGAAATAATACCCTTCTCAAACTCATCTCAATCGAGTGATAAAAAGTTCTTAGCCTCTCATCGTGATGTGGGTGGTAGTAGAAAAGTAAAATACATATAAAGGTGCAGAAATATTATATGTCCTAACCATCTTAATCAAGCACTAAAAAGTTCTTATCCTCTCATCCGGGATGGGGGCGTTATATAAAAAACAAAGAAAAATAAGGGAAAGTACTTACGCACACATCCTTTCTCAACAGAAATAAAAGGTAAGTTAAAATGTAAAAAGAGATGAAAAATTACTGAACGTTGAAATTTATTACATAAAAAATGTTACACACTAGGAAATCCAAAGTAAGGTTAGGAAAATAAAACTCAAAAGTTACTCCTAACTACTATATAAGAAACTCTACCAATTCATTTATAAACATCAGCCATGGAGGTCTATTTATAGCCGAAACTTTTGAAGTACACGCCCCCTCGGGCGTGTCGCCTAGGCATGACGCTGACGTGGAGGCTGTGGATAAAATTACAGCTGATTTCTGGATCAGGTTGAAAGTACACGGGCGTGACTTGATTGTCACGGGCGTGTAATCAGGGTGTGTCTGTAACGCCCCCTGTTTTTTCTGGTATTATTCTTTTTCCTGCTGACGTCATAATGACGGAAGGGCGTTACGTGTCCGTGAGTTGACAGCGCGACGCCGTTTGTGCGTTTTTTTGGCGTCCGTTAGGTTTGACCGGCTAGATTTTGGGATATGCGTCAGAACCGAAATTTTTACATCGGGAAGCTAAGTTATATAATTTATGACCTGCTCGTCGAGTTTTGTTGCAATCCGAGCATTTTTGGAGCCTCGGCGCGCGTTTGAAATTAGGATAATTATAAATTATCGTAACTTTGTTAGTCCATAACTCGAGATCAGTGCGTCGGATTTTGATTCCGACTTCGTCGTTGGGTTCGTAGCGTCGAGATTCGCCTACAGCGCGAATTTCGTCCGTTTCGACGCGCGTTTGGGTCTTCGTAATAGCATAGCAAAAATAAATAAATATAATCTTAGTTTTTCCCTGCGCTCAAAGATCTCCGAGCGGAGCTCCGAGGTCTCCGAGCGGAGCTCAGAGATCTCTGCGCTCAGAGATCTCCGCTCAGAGATCTCCGAGCGGAGCTCCGAGATCTTTGCGCTCAGAGATCTCCGAGCGGAGCTCAGAGATCTCAGCGCTCAGAGATCTCCGAGAGCAGCTCAGAGTTCTCCGAGCGAAGCTCAAAGATCTCCCTCTTCCCTGTAAAAAAAAAAGATTTAGACACAAAAAATTTATAATAAAGTAAATTTATATATATATATTTATATAATTATTATAAATATATATAACTTAGAATATATATGTAAGTAAAAGCCTACTTACCTTCATCTTCTCCCCAACGAAGAAAAAAAAAACAGAGCGTCGGTGACGGCGAGAACCTCCCGTTCGTGAAACTCCAGACCACCGCCGACAGAGCTCCGGTGCTCAGAATCGCGAGCCGACCATAGATTCGAAAAGCTCTCGCCGAGATCTACGCGATCGTGGTAAGTATTTCTACTTTCATGGAATTTCTACGTTAGGGTTATCAGCCCATATCCTTTGTGATCTGGTGTTGACGGAGGTGTTTCTTTGTCAAGTCCACCCCAGCCTGGAGTAAGAAGAATATCATCCACATGCACTGCTAAAACCACCAGCCCCGAGGCGGTTTTGCGAATAAACAAGGAGTGATCGGCCGAACTCCTTGCAAAGCCGATGGCAGCCACAATGCCACTGAACTTGTCAAACCATGCCCGAGGGCTCTGTTTTAGGCCATAGATAGCCTTCTTCAACCGGCATACTCGTGTCTCCTCCTGAGCAACATACCCAGGAGGTTGTTCCATGTAGACGTCCTCCTGAAGATCCCCATAGAGAAATGCATTCTTGACATCAAGCTGAGAAATGGCCCAAGCCCTGTTGACAGCCACAGAGAGAAGAACCCAGATGGTGCTGAGGCGAGCAACCGGAGAGAAAGTATCAAAGTAATCAACCACATAAGTCTGAGTGAAGCCTTTGGCCACCAGTCGAGCCTTGTAGCGATCCATAGTGCCATCGGGGCGAAACTTCACAACAAATACCCAGCGACAACCAACCACATCAGTACCCACTGGTGGGGGAACAAGGGTCCAGGTACCCCTTTCAGTAAGAGTGGCGATCTCATCACCCATGGCAGATTTTCAATGAGGAATAACAAGAGCCTCCTGGTAGGTGCAGGGAGTGGCAGTAGCCGAGATAGCCAAGGCAAAACACCTGCGAGAGGGAGTAAGCCGATCATAGGAAACAACTGTCGTAAGCGGGTTTTGAGTACACGCCCGCACCCCTTTGCGAAGAGCAATGGGAAGATCCAGGTCCACTCGGGCCTCAGTGACCGGAGCGTCCGTGGCGGAGAAGGCTGGCCCGGGACTGGAGAGAGACAGCTGCGGAGAAGAGGGAGAAGGTGGAGGAGGTATGTAGGAGGGAGGAGGAGACGGAGGAGGAGACGTGGTAAGAGGGGAGAGGTCGATAGGCGTGGAAGGAACGGAGGGAGATGGTGGAGAATCAGAGACATCAGGAGGAAGAGGGGAGTCAGGAGAGAAGTAGGACGCATTTTCGAAGAAGGTCACGTCGGCGGAGACAAACTGCTTATGCAGAACGGGGTCAAACAACAATAGTCTTTCTGAGTAATAGAGTAACCCAAAAAGACACACTTGGTGGAACGGGGGGAAAGCTTGTCACGGGTGGCTGACGGAGCATGTACAAAGGTCGTACACCCAAAGTCACGGAGAGGGAGAGGAAACAGTTCCTTGCTCGGGTAGAGAATTGTTGGAACACCCTATTACTAATTTGGGTCAGGATCACTATGTCTCTAGGAACCTTTGTTTGACCTTCTGTATAGCTTAATAGGTCAATTAGATTTGAGTCTAAGGGTTAGAAGTCTAGGATTGGAAGCTGCCCTGAAGACCAAGTTTTTCTGTCTGGAGACCAAGTCTGATCGTCGAGCTCAGCACGACGATTCGTCGAACTCAGATCGACGATCGTCGAGCTCAACTTCGGCAGATCGTCGAGCTCCACTCGACGATCGCTGAGCTCAACTTCACAATATCGTCGAACTTCATTTGACGATCGGTGAGCTCAGGTCGACGATTTTGACTCTGTATTGGATCTTTATCTCTGAGCTCAGTTCGACGATCTTTGAGCTCAGATCGACGATTATTTTGCTGCTTGAGTTTTCCAGTTCGCTGAGCTCAGATCGACGATAGCAGAGCTCAGTTCGACGATTTCAGTTAACTTCCAGAATTCAAATTCAAATCAGACAGGAGTTATTATGCAATTAATTCAGAGATTTGCTAGCCGTTTTCATTTATTTCTGGACCAAGTTTCAAGGGATTTTTCAAGGAATAATTCTGTGGACTTTCCTCTAGAAGAGTTTTTGCAATTAAGGATGCAATCAATGCAGACCAACGACTATCTTTGACAGAGTGATATTCTATTCTGGCACAGAGAATAAAAGACAGAATGTTTTTGAATGAAGACAGATGAACAAAAAAGAGGACACATAACTCAGAATACAGAGACTCTCTCAAATATATTCTGTCAAAAAGAATTCTGAAGAACACTCATCAAGAGATCAAGCTTTCAAAAATCTTCAGATCTCTTCAGCTCTAAAAGTGTTCAAGGCCAACATCATTTCAAGACTCCAGACACTCAACATTTCAGCCATTGCTGAAATCATCTTTTGCTGGAGTTCTACCTTTGAAGGCCTATCACCCTCAGCAAAGCTTTCCTTCCTGAAGATTTCAAGGATTCAGGGGGAGCTTTGACATCAATCCACAAAGTCTTCTCAGTTGTTTGAGAAAGAGAAGACTGCCATCACTCTCTCACCCCCACTCTGTAAAGGGTTTTTCAAACTCCCTTCAAAAGTTTGAATCTGGTTTTTGAGCACCTTGTCAAAAGCTCATTGGTGGCAAGACACCTGATCAAAAAATCTGCTTTGGTTTTTGAGCACCTTATCAAAAGCTCATTGGTGCCCAGGACACCTGATCAACTCATCCTGCAGTGGATTCCTACCTAGGGTGGTAGAAGAGTGGATGTACCCAAGTTTGGGGAACCACTATATTTCCTTGTGTCCTCTGGCTCTGCTTGTTTACTTTTTGTTTCTGGCCTTGATTTGTCTGTGCTTAGTTTTTGCATAGTTTAGTTCTGTGATTAGATTTATATTTGCTTCCCTGTTCACACTTATTACAACAATTGTTGTAAAAGTTTTTAAAAGTACTAAAACACCATATACTCTATTCACCCCCCCCCCCTCTAGAGTATATCAGATCTAGTTGCACTTTCAATTGGTATCAGAGGGAGGTTGGTTAAACATACCATATCTGATTGGTTGTACAGGCTAACACCTGAACCCCAAGATCCTAAACTAGATCTGTTTTTCTTTTGTATTTTATTATTAGATTTTGTTTGCACAAATCATGGCCCAAAACAAAGATTATGCTAGCACCAGACCTCCAGTGTGCAATCTGTCAAAGTTTGCACTTTGGAAAGCAAGGATTAGACTCTACATGAATTCTATTGACGAAGATATATTTAATTCTGTTTTGACAGTGTGTCCAAGACCCCCAGAAAGTACAAGTACAAATGCTGTTCCACCTCCATCAGGAACAGATGCTGACATCAAAAAATGGAAAGTAGCTGATGCCAAGGCTATGAACATTCTAGCCCAGACAATGTCAGATGACATTTTTCAAAAGGTAGCTGAATGTAATTCAGCCAAGGAAATTTGGGATAGACTCTCAGAAATAGTCTCAGGCTCAGCTGACGAGAGAAAGGACAGAAGATCTCATCTCATCTCCCAATATGAGAACTTCAAGAAGGGAGAGACTGAGTCAGTGGGAGACATGTACAACAGACTAAGTCTAATTGTCAGTGAACTAAGGACATTGGACAAAGAGATTTCTCTAACAGAACTTAATGACAAGATCCTAATGTGCTTCCCCAGCACTTGGGATTCAAGAATCTGGCCAATTAAGGATGCCAGAAGTCTGAATGAGATCACCACTGAAGCCTTGTTGGGTAAGCTCAAATCTTATGAGCTACTCATCAAGAACAGAGAGGAAGAACAGAAGGCTGCCTCACCAGCCACAAGAAAGGAGAAGACCATAGCATTCAAGGCAACTGAAGATCTGCCTGAAGAAAAAGCTACAGGCAATGATGAACTTCTCAGCTTGTTGGCCAAAAGATTCTATAAGATGGCCAGAAAGGACTTCAGAAGAAGATCATACAAGGAGCAGGATAAGCCAAGGTATGACAAGTCCATTGGTAATAACAAAGACATTATCTGCTTTGGTTGCAGGAAACCAGGGCACATAGTTCCTGACTGTCCAGAGAACAAGAACAAGGACAGAAGGGAAAGAAAGGAGAGAAGAAAGGAGAAAGACTCCAAAAGGAGTGGCAATAGCAAACCTTCTTCCAGCAAAAATAAGCATACAAGGAAAGGGTTTGTTGCTGAATCCTGGAGTGAGACTGAAGAGGAGTCAGAAGCCTCTTCCAGCTCCAGTGATGATGAGGATGATGCAGAAGAAAAGGAATTCTGCATGATGGCAATTAATGCCTCACAGCACAATTCAGAGGATGAAGAGTCAGAGTCAGACTCAGAAACTCAACCTGAAGAAGATCAGGTAATTAGTTCCTTTGATTTTACTTCAGAAGATTTTAAATCTGAATTTAAAGCACTGTGTTTAGACCTGCTAAAGTCTGAGAAAGAGATTATCTCTCTCAGAAATCAATTATCTGAACACAATGGTTTAAAGTCAGAAAACCTCAAACTCTCTCAGGAGTTGGAGAACTGTAGGGAACAGATAGCTACACTGAAAAGTGAGCTCTCTGAGGCCAAGAAGCTTGAAGAATCCCTTAATGGGAGAAGCATCAAGCTGATGGACATCACAAGCACAGTGAACTCTAGATTCAACAGTACACTGGGCTTGGGTGCTTCATCCAGCCAACCTATAGTTCTAACAACTCCCATCAAGTTTATTTCTAGCAAGGGAAAGGGAGTTGTAGAGGTTGATAGGAAAAATTCTGATCTGCCTCAGAAAACTAAGTCCCAGCAAAAATCGTCGAACGGAGATCGACGATCGCCGAATGAAGATCGACGATCGCCGAACGCAGCTCGACGATCTCAGGACAAATCGTCGAACGCAGATCGACGATCTCAGCCAAAGTCGTCGAACGCAGGTCGACGATCTCATATACCTGACCCCAGCCATAGTCGACCGTCGAACGGAGCTCGACGATCTGACCCACGATCGTCGAACGCAGCTCCAAGATCGTCGAACAGAGGTCAGAGCTCTGGAAACTCTTTCAAAGGCAAGTCAAGATTGAATCCTAAGGGTTCTTCATCCCAAACCTTCAACCCTTATACTGAATGGATTTTACCTCCAAGGAGATATCATCCTGAAGGATATAAGAGTCAGCCAGGGATGTCTTTTATTTCTGAATTTAGAGGTTATCAACCTAGGCCCAAGGTAAACTGGGTCAAAAACAAGTGAATTGTTTTATGTGCAGGTGAAGACCTATCCAACATCTAACCAGCAATGGTATTTGGATAGTGGGTGCTCTAAGCACATGACAGGGAATAAGGACAACCTCACATCCTTCAGAGCCAAGCTTGGACCCAAAGTTATCTTTGGTGATTCCAACTTTGGACAAACTAAGGATATGGTGCAGTACAGATTGGATCAGTAACCTTCAAGAAGGTAGCATATGTGGAAGGACTGAAGCACAACCTGATCAGCATCAGTCAGCTATGTGATGAAGGCTACCAGGTGACCTTCAGCAAAACCTTATGCAAAATCAAGTCAGAGGACAACACAACTGTGTTGACAGGTAAAAGGAAAGGTAACATCTACTTAGTAGATTTTCTTTCAACTGATATAGATATTTGCCTGTTCAATTCAGTCTGTAGACCTAATGTTTTATGGCATAAGAGACTAGGACACCTAAACCTTAGAACTATTGCTAGGCTATACAAGGACAACCTTGTTAGAGGACTACCTTCTGGCCCCTACAAGAAGGAAGGACTATGCAAGGCTTGTCAATTAGGCAAGCAAACTAAAAACAGTTTTAAGTCACTTAATAAGAGTGATTCACCTAGGATATTGTATCTGTTACACATGGATCTATTTGGACCCATCACAGTACAAAGCCTAGGAGGGAAATCCTACACTTTAGTAGTTGTAGATGACTTCTCTAGATTCACTTGGGTGTTCTTTCTAAGGAAGAAGTCTGATAACTTTAAGTGTCTGACAGAGTTTCTCAAATGTATACAGATTGAGTTCAATACTCACATTGCCCTGATCAGAAGTGATCATGGGACAGAGTTTGATTCTCTTCTTATGCAAGAGTTCTGTCAGAGTGAAGGGATCAGGCATACTTTCTCAGCTCCTAGAACTCCTCAACAAAATGGGGTAGCTGAAAGGAAAAATAGAACCCTTATTGAATCTGCCACTACATTGTTGTCAGATGCTCATCTACCTCTATCCTTTTGGGCAGAGGCAGTGAACACCTCCAACTATGTGCTGAACAGAAGTCTGATACATAAACTAAAGGGAAAGACTCCCTATGAATTACTCAAAGGGAAGAAACCTAAAGTTGACTATTTCAGAATTTTTGGTTGTATTTGCTATATTCACAATAATGACAAGAAATATCTAGCAAAATTTCAAGCCAAAGCTGATGAAGGAGTGTTTCTAGGATACTCCATGATCAGCAAGGCCTATAGGGTCTATAATAAATCATCTTTGAAAATTGAGGAATCTGTTCATGTTTCTTTTGATGAAACTAACATGTCTTTCAAGGAGAAGATTTCTTCTACCATAGAACCTTTGCAGGAACACTCTCTAGTTGAAGATATGAACAAGTTACAGGTTGCTCAAGAGGATGAAAGCAGTGAAGATGAAGGGAATGCTCAACATATTGAAGCACAACCTGAAGAGCCAGTTGTTGTACCACAAGAGGAAACAACAACACAGGTTGGTGAACAATCAACACCCCCTGTTGATTTAGTAACATCAAGAGACCATCCAATTACCCAAATAATTGGAGAACTCTCAGCTGGTGTGCAAACCAGAAATCAGGTCAACCAAAACCTGTTGCACACCTGCTTCTTATCTCAAATTGAACCTCAGTCCATTCAAGATGCAGAGCAAGATCCACATTGGATCATTGCAATGCAAGAGGAGTTGCATCAATTTGAGAGAAACAAAGTATGGGAACTAGTGCCAAAGCCTAAGGATCATTCCATTGTTGGAACAAAATGGGTATTCAGAAACAAACTGGATGATCAAGGAATAATTATAAGGAACAAGGCAAGGCTAGTTGCTCAGGGATATTCTCAAGAAGAAGGAATTGACTACGACCAGACTTTTGCACCTGTTGCAAGATTGGAAGCCATCAAGATATTTTTAGCTTATGCAGCTCACAAAAGCTTCAAGGTCTATCAGATGGATGTCAAGAGTGCTTTCTTAAATGGAGACATCAAAGAGGAAGTTTATGTCAGACAACCTCCAGGTTTTATCTCTCCAACTTATCCTGATTATGTTTTTAGACTGAACAAAGCATTATATGGTCTCAAGCAAGCTCCTAGAGCATGGTATGAGACCCTAGCATGCTTTCTCTTGGAAAATGGTTTTATAAGGGGTAGAGTAGACCAAACTCTTTTTATTAGAACCCATAAGTCCCATACCCTACTAGTACAAATTTATGTAGACGATATCATTTTTGGTTCTACTGACTCAAAATTGTGCAGAAGGTTTTCTAACCTGATGCATTCTAAATTTGAGATGAGTAGCATGGGTGAGCTATCCTTCTTCCTAGGATTGCAAGTCAAACAACATGCTGAAGGCATCTTTATTTCTCAAACCAAATATGCTAATGAACTGGTTAAGAAATTTGGTATGTCTGAGGCATCTTGTATGAAAACACCCATGCCTACCAATGCTGTATTGGATGCTGATGAACATGGGAAACCTGTTGATCAGACAACATATAGAGCAATGATTGGCTCTTTACTGTATCTTACAGCTAGTAGACCAGATATAATGTTTGCTACATGTATATGTGCTAGGTTCCAAGTAAGCCCTAGAGAGTCACACCTAACATTAGTAAAGAGGATTCTCAGGTATGTTAAAAGTTGTCCAAATCTAGGTCTCTGGTATCCAAAAGATTCAGCATTTGATTTAACTGGATTCTCTGATGCTGATTATGCTGGATGCAGAATTGACAGGAAAAGCACCAGTGGAACTTGTCAGTTCCTTGGTGACAGACTTGTCTCTTGGTTTTGCAAGAAACAAACATCTGTGTCAACTTCAACTGCTGAAGCTGAATATATGGCTGCAGGCAGTTGTTGTTCACAAATACTGTGGATTCAAAACCAACTCCTAGACTATGGCTACAACTTAGAGAAGTCTAAAATCTTTTGTGACAATACAAGTGCTATTTCCATAGCTCAAAATCCAGTCCTCCATAGTAGGACAAAACACATAGAGATTAGGCATCATTTCTTAAGGGACAATGTTGAAAAGAAAAAAATTGAATTACAATATATCCCAACTGATTTACAAAGGGGAGATATTTTCACCAAGCCTTTGGATGAAAAGAAACACACATTCTTCCTAAATCAGTTAGGAATGTTAGATGGAGGAAGTCTTAAATAATATCCAAGATTTTGAAAGCTAAAAATTGACCAAGACTAGGCAAAAATTCTGATTTCTCTTAGTGACTAGAATTTTCTGATCTCTGAACTGCGCTCGACGATTTCCCCACAGATCGTCGAACGGAGGTCGACGATTTCCAGAATCGTCGAACTGAGTTCAGCGCCTCTCAGATAGTATGAACTATCTCCTTCGGTCAACGATCGTCGAACGGCGCTCGACGATTTTGTTCACTGAACGATCGTCGAACGGAGCTCGACGTCTTTCCAGATCGTCGAACGGAGATCGACGATGTTGGAGTCTCTTCAGATTCCTTTAGAAGCCTCGATCGTCGAACCGAGATCAACGATCTTTCCAATTTTGCGTCGAACCCTAATATAAAACTCATTTTTCGCCGTCGTTCTCTCTTGCGCTTTCAATTTCTCTGCAAGAATCTTCTTCCCTCCAAACAGCTCTACACTTGGTCGTTTTGTTTGTTAAGTTTTTGCAGGTACAATGGCCGTATCAGTTGCTGTCCTAGCCGCAATGAAGTTTGATGCAGGCTTCGACATTGATCTGGAATCGTTCAACACTACTGATCAAGTTTTCCAAGACATTCTGAATTTATTCAAGGATCAGAACTTGTCTGCCCTCATGACCACTAGAATCAAGCTTGCTTCAGATGAAATAAAGGAATGGGTCTATACTGCTCACAATCTAGACAACAACACAATAGTTGGATCTATTGCTAGAACTCAGGTACCTCTGACCCCCACAGTTTTAACAGAGGTTTTTGGTTTGAGAAATGGAGAAGAAACTGCTGAATTATCTGGGGAGGAGTTTTCTGATATACTTGCCAGGATGGGTCATCCAGAGGGAAACCCTAGCAAGTTATTCAAAAGGAACTTGTCTGTTGAGTACAGGTTCCTAGCATATGTTGTAGGAAAAGTGCTGTTGGCAAAGCACTCTGCACATGACACTATCTCTAGACATCAGCTCTGCCTCATGGGAGCTCTGGTAGATAAGAAAAGTTTGAACTGGGGAGAGGTCTTCTTTGACCTAATAAAGAAGAAAATAAATAAAAGCTTTGTAAATTTTGGAAGGATTATTGGAGTCTTCCTGCAGAACAAGTGCCCTACCTTACTGGTCTCCTCTGGAGTGCACATAAATGCCTCCAAGAGACTTACCTGTGCCCTCTTTGGCAAGTGGGACAGGCAGATAAGCAAGCCAAGCAGGCCCTCATCTAGTGCTCCTTCAGGCACCAGGACTCACAGAGTCACTCTCCCACAGGTCTCTGCTCCTGCAGAAGACCTGGCTGCTGCTGTTGCTGCCTCTCCTCCTCCTCCAAGTCCAACCTTACCTCTACCATCCACCACTCTAGCTCCATCCACCATTACCATATCTATCCCTTCTCCAACATCAATTCCATCTCCAGCAACCATTTCCTCACCTCCAGTAGACCAATTCCACCCATTGTTCTCATATCCACCACCAGATGTCACTTCTTCCCCATCCATACCATCCTTCACCCTTCTGGATGACTCCTACATGGATGATTCCCCCTCATCTCCTCCAGAATTACCCTCCTCCTCAACCTCATTCCAAGATCTCCTCCTCCACATCATTGACCAACCATCATTCACTCCATCCATATCCATCCCCTTGTCCTCCATCTCCACCATCCCCACACCTCAGCCAACCATCCCTCCACTCTCCAGCCCTCCACTTCCAGCATCCTCAGCCATCCCTATTCCATCTACCTCTGCTCCTACTATTGAGCATGTAGATCTCCCAACCTTAGCTGACAAGTTGTATGAGCTCCTTGCCCCCAGGCTCTCTCTTCTCTTGGAGGCCTCCTTAGCTCATCTACAACAGTCAGTGGCAGCTCTCTCTGCCAGGCTTTCCTCCCTCCTTCCTCAGGCAGCACCTCCAGCAGTGTGCCTTGATACAGATGTATCTGCATCCAGGCAGGGGGAGATGCCATATGAAGCAAGCCTTCATGCTGCTGTTGCTGCTGCTTCTGCTCCTGCTGTTGATGATACTGCTGCTGCTGCTGTTGTTTTTGTATCTACTGTTCCTATTTCTGTGGCTCCTACTCCAGTTCTGGCAATAGACCTACAGTCTTTGCTTTCTGCCTTTGATACTGCATACTTCAGCTATCTCCCAGAGCCTAATGCTGTCCAGCCCCCAGAAGATTTGTCCAAGGCTCTGGTGCCTTTCTCTGGCTGTGACCCCAGCATTATATCTTCTTTTGCACACTCAGTGATTGCTGCTGCTGCTGTTGAAGAAAAGACTGAATCTGCTTCTGAAACTGTTTTTGCTGCTGCTGAAAAGGTTCTCACTGCTGCTGAAATCCCAATTGTTCCTGATGAGCCAACATCCAAGGATTTTCTGATTTCAGAGGCCACTGATTTTGAGCCTGCTGAAGATTTTGTTGATGTTACTGAAGTTGGTGCTGCCATCACTCCTGAAGTTACTGTTGTTGTTTCTGCTTCTCCTTCTGTATCTGCTGCTGAATCTGTTACTGTATCTGCTGCTGAATCTGCTGTTGTTTTTGCTGCTATCTCTGCTGCTGTCCCTGCTGCTGCTCCTTCTGCTTCTGCCTCATCTGCTGCAATTCAACTGAAGAAAGATCTTATGAAGAAGATAGATGTTATATATGATGCCCAGAGTTCTGACTCTGATGAGTTCAAGACAGACTCTGATGACTCTGCTGCCACTATTGCCAGGAAAAGGAAGGCTAGAAGCAAGGCTATGAAAAGGGTTCCTCCTGCAAAAGTAAAGGATGATAATGATATTCCCTATTATATTCTGCATAACTGCCAAATTACTGAACATTGGATGCAGTATTCCAAAAATCAGCTGAAAGCAATGAAAAAGAAGAGAAAGTATGAGAAGGGATCCTCCCAGTTCCAGCACCCTCATCCTCCTCCACCACCTCCTCCTAATACAGGTGCAGGTGGCAGCTCTGCAAGTCAAGCCCCATCTAGAAGCCAGGCTCCCTACCAACCCCATGCCAGATCATACCAAAGGGAAAGCCAGCCTAGGGGTTCTTATTCCAGGAGAGGAGGATACAGGGGAAGTCAAAGAGATATTCAGGTTTATTCTAAAGGGCATTCCAGGCAGCACCCTTACTCCAGGGGAGGACATGTTTCATCTGATACTACTTCTGGTCTATTCCCCTATAAGCTAAAAGAGACAGTGTCTGCTAGGCCTCCTCAAGACAATTCTTCCAACAGGTATGAGTCACCTGTGCCATTTGAGGACCCTGAAAAGAATCCATCTGCTTGGACTGCTAGGATGAAAGAAATGGCTGCATTAGACCAGATAAAGAAAGCCAGAGAGCAAGGCTTAGACACTTCAAATATTTCTACCATGTCAGAGCAAAGACAAAAAGAGCTAGAAAGATATGCCTCCAGCAAATTCTTTGATGCAGACAGATATATGGAGTTGCATCCTGCTGCTGTGGTTCCCAGGACTTCAAAGCAAACATACTTGGGTGCAGGTGATGACACCAGGTCCAACAAGGAAGCCTTAAATCCAAATAGAGAAATCAAAATGGTTAAAGGCAAAGAGAAGAAGTAACTCTGTAAGGTGACAATCTTTGGTTTTTCTGACTGCTATCTGGATGATATATATATATATATATATATCTGTGATGTTTCTGCAATGTGTCTAGCTGCTGTTGTTTTTATGCTTTTTTGATTATATGTTGTTATTTGAATTTCCAAAGTCTGTAAATAGTAATCCTAACCCAAATAGGAGGAGATTGTTGGAACACCCTATTACTAATTTGGGTCAGGATCACTATGTCTCTAGGAACCTTTGTTTGACCTTCTGTATAGCTTAATAGGTCAATTAGATTTGAGTCTAAGGGTTAGAAGTCTAGGATTGGAAGCTGCCCTGAAGACCAAGTTTTTCTGTCTAGAGACCAAGTCTGATCGTCGAGCTCAGCACGACGATTCGTCGAACTCAGATCGACGATCGTCGAGCTCAACTTCGGCAGATCGTCGAGCTCCACTCGACGATCGCTGAGCTCAACTTCACAATATCGTCGAACTCCATTCGACGATCGGTGAGCTCAGGTCGATGATTTTGACTCTGTATTGGATCTTTATCTCTGAGCTCAGTTCGACGATCTTTGAGCTCAGATCGACGATTATTTTGCTGCTTGAGTTTTCCAGTTCGCTGAGCTCAGATCGACGATAGCAGAGCTCAGTTCGACGATTTCAGTTAACTTCCAGAATTCAAATTCAAATCAGACAGGAGTTATTATGCAATTAATTCAGAGATTTGCTAGCCGTTTTCATTTATTTCTGGACCAAGTTTCAAGGGATTTTTCAAGGAATAATTCTGTGGACTTTCCTCTAGAAGAGTTTTTGCAATTAAGGATGCAATCAATGCAGACCAACGGCTATCTTTGACAGAATGATATTTTATTCTGGCACAGAGAATAAAAGACAGAATGTTTTTGAATGAAGACAGATGAACAAAAAAGAGGACACACAACTCAGAATACAGAGACTCTCTCAAATATATTCTGTCAAAAAGAATTCTGAAGAACACTCATCAAGAGATCAAGCTTTCAAAAATCTTCAGATCTCTTCAGCTCTAAAAGTGTTCAAGGCCAACATCATTTCAAGACTCCAGACACTCAACATTTCAGCCATTGCTGAAATCATCTTTTGCTGGAGTTCCACCTTTGAAGGCTTATCACCCTCAGCAAAGCTTTCCTTCCTGAAGATTTCAAGGATTCAGGGGGAGCTTTGACATCAATCCACATAGTCTTCTCAGTTGTTTGAGAAAGAGAAGACTGCCATCACTCTCTCACCCCCACTCTGTAAAGGGTTTTTCAAACTCCCTTCAAAAGTTTGAATCTGGTTTTTGAGCACCTTGTCAAAAGCTCATTGGTGGCAAGACACCTGATCAAAAAATCTGCTTTGGTTTTTGAGCACCTTATCAAAAGCTCATTGGTGCCCAGGACACCTGATCAACTCATCCTGCAGTGGATTCCTACCTAGGGTGGTAGAAGAGTGGATGTACCCAAGTTTGGGGAACCACTATATTTCCTTCTGTCCTCTGGCTCTGCTTGTTTACTTTTTGTTTCTGGCCTTGATTTGTCTGTGCTTAGTTTTTGCATAGTTTAGTTCTGTGATTAGATTTATATTTGCTTCCCTGTTCACACTTATTACAACAATTGTTGTAAAAGTTTTTAAAAGTACTAAAACACCATATACTCTATTCACCCCCCTCTAGAGTATATCAGATCTAGTTGCACTTTCAATGGAGAAGGGGGTCTGGCCGTGGAGAACCATAGAGGGAAGGAGATTGATGAGATAACAGGAAAGGAGAACAGCATAGCCCCAGTAGGAGCGAGGCACCTGCATCTGCGTCATGAGGGTGCGAGCGACATCAAGGAGGTGACGGTTTTTACGCTCCGCCACCCCATTTTGCTGGGAGGTGTAAACACAGCTGGTCTGATGAATAAGACCAAGTTGCATACAAAAAGAGGAAAACTCATGACTAAGATATTCCTTAGTATTATCAGAGCGAAAGACTTTAATGGAAACATCAAATTGAGTTTTAACCATATAATAAAAGGATTGCCAGACAGAAAAGAGTTCAGAGCGATCTTTTAATAGATACACCCAGGTACATCTAGAGAAATCATCAATAAAAGTTACAAAGTAGGAACTACCCCGACCAATGGTGAGAGTAGGAGAAGGACCCCAGACATCAGAATGAATGAGATCAAACGAGCGAGAAGAGCCACGCCCTGCTTCGGTGGGAAGATAGAGCGATGATGTTTGCCAAGCTGACATGCATCACAGTTGAGTGGAGGACTGGTCTGAGGTAAGTGGTGCAGAAGCTAACGAAGAATCCGAGGAGGAGGATGCCCAAGGCGAAGATGACATTGAAGCAGATCTGTAGAAGAGGAGGAGAAGGCGGACAAAGCAGAAACGTTGTCGAGGAAGTAGAGACCGCCGCTCTCAGTCCCAGTAGCAATCATCCGTTGGGTTCTCGGGTCCTAGAAAGAACAAGAAGTCAGAGTGAATAAGACCGAACACTAAATTTGCTTGCATAAAGTAGTAACGGATAATAAATTGCAAGAGAACTTTGGGACATAGAAGGTGTCCGACAGGCGAAGTGACAGGGTAACTTGAACCATGCCCGTCCCATGAATCGGGGAAGGGGAACCATCCGCAACATTAACCAGGGGCAACCGATCATGTGTTTTGAGGAGAGTGAAGCAGTGAGGATTGCCGGTCATGTGATTTGTAGCACCAGAGTCAATCAACCATTTACCTTGGGTAGCGACGTGGGCACTACCTGAAGTCGTGGCCACAGAGGCAGACGGCCGAGAGGAGGTGGAAGGTGAGGAAGAGATGACATGGGTGGAGAGACCGGAATTGTCCATAGAGAGACATAGGAAACCGCACGAGTAGAAGAGAAGGCGCGCAGACAGAAACGGGAGGAAGTCGCGCGAACAGAGGAGGAGGCCGCGACGAGACAAGAAGACCGCAGCGAAAAAGACAAAACCGCAGCGGGCAAAAGAGAAGAAGCTGCAACAGTCACAGTGTCAGCACACCAGCGGCAAGAGGGGCCACGAGCAGGAAGCAGATCAAAGCACAGGGAAGAAGTCGCGCGAATAGGGAAGATCGCGCGAACAGAAGAGAGAGACCGAACAGAGAAGAGAAAAAGAGAGAGCCCGCGAAAACAGGTCGCAGAAAAAGAGGGAAGGAAGTCGCGCGAACATGGCAGCGACAAGGTAAAGAAGCCGCGTGGACAGAGAATAAGCCGCGCGGACAGAAGGGCCAAAGGAATCAGGTCGATTTAAAACCTCCCTCTGATACCACGTGAGAGTAACGAACAAACGACTAGAAAACAAGCCGAAAATTAAATAATTGAAAGTTTTATTATCCAAAAAATATATCTTTACAAAGGTATGGCCTCCCTTATATAGAATGGAGGAGAGAGAGGAGAGAATACATGTAAACAATGTGGGACTAAAAATTTACATAGCTGTGCGGCTAGAAATAATTTAAACCGAACAGGCCGCGTGGTTAGACAAATGTACTAACCGCTCGGCAACACCAGAAGAAGGAGCACAAGCCGCATTGGGAGACCACTAGACCGCCAGGTCTACAAATAGCAACAGTCTGGAAACAAACCGCTGGAGAGAATCCGATAGACCGTGCGGTCAATAACCCGCCAGACTTAGACCGCCCGGTCTTGTACTTCAACAGGGGGGGATTCCACAAGTCTTATATATGACTAACATATCGTTGTACACTATTTTTAGGAGATGTCACAACCTGAGATACCACTTGAACTTGAGAGAGTACTCGCAATAGAGCCAGTATGTGTGAGTGCAGCTACCTCGTTGCCAGTCTTTAGAGATGTGGGAGACTAACTAATAGTGATAGCATGTGTTTTGAACTTTTGATCTAGCCCAGGGGAAGATATGTATAAACTATGGTTACGACCTGAATTATATGTGTGTGTGTTATTTCTGAGATTACTTTTGTGCATGTGATGAATCTAGATGTAATGATGTACGTAAGTTTTCCTTACAAAATGATCAAGGCTCTAGAGGCATTAAACCCCAACCATTCGAGATGAATGTTCTGAGGACGCCTTCCGTTCTCAACCGTACTGAACTCAGAAATAAATTCTACATCCATTTGTCCAAAAAGGCACGATAGAGGATTTGTTTGACCCTTGTCCTAGAAGGTAGTGACAGAAGGTGAGAGCTCACCTCTGTCCTGAGAGTGCGACAAGAAGAGCTCTACAAGGAGAGTGTACCAACTGTCCTAATCGTGGTGATGGAAAGCATGAGCACACTTTCGGTCCCATGGCGTGGTGACATGAGATTTGAGTTCACCTCTGATCCTTAAACGGTAATTTTTCAACGTAGCATGATGCAGCTTTTAACGTACACGGCCAACGTGTCATACCCTAAACAGCTTGTAACCATTACTACTAAGTGACGGGTAATTCTCTTGTCAAACAAAAGGCCTCAAATATCGCCGTTCCAATGGGCCCAACGCAAGCCCACTTAGGAATGATCCTTCACAAAGAAGACTCATAAGTTCCTGCAACTTCTATGGCGAACGGTACAAGACATTCCCATTTGAACACCTAGGGCTATTCGCAATGCACGTCAACATATACATCATCAATTTGGGATTGCCGCAACGGGTAGGATTCACACAAAATGCCGAAATTCAGACTCGCATATTAGATTACTAATGCAAATTCTTACTAGGGATGAACACAATCGACCCGATGGTCCGCAAATGAACCGAGAGAATCACACACTGCTTCTAATTAGAGATGGGTGACCCTCATATGCAAGTAAAAGCTGAAAAGCTGCGTCATGGTTACAATATATCATACTACTTGGCGGAGTCCCAGTTTTCTAGCGAGTAGCAGGAGAGGGACTCCACATGCAGATCACACTAACATATGTCGGGGTCACAATGTATAAAAACCTCACAGGCACGCGACTTACTAGCGCTCGCGTGCGCCTTGCGCTAGCACGCACGCAGTCCGCTAGCACGTGCCTTGTGTCTGCACAGTGTGCTAGCATGCACCTGTAGTGTCGTCGTCGGCCGTTGTACCGAATGATCGTGAATAGTGTCTATATTTCTTATTTCTATGGACATTTAGAGTCAAAGATTAGTGGATGCAGATACTCTTTGATTCTGATACATCTTACTCTTTTATTGCGCGCCATTTTGTGGACCTTCATTGTTTGCCTACTTCGCCTCTTAAGATCCCTTATGAAATTTCTGTGCTTAGTCATTTGCATGAGTAGCGGCATTCTCAACTATTCGATATTGCTTGAAAAATTGCGAGTTTTAGCTGATCTTATAGTTCTAGATATGACGGAGTTCAACATAATCTTGGGCATGAATTGTTTGGTAGCGTACAGAGAAAAACTGGATTGTGTGGCAAAGATGGTCAATCTCACCATCGATGACAAGGACTACAACGTTCATATTAAAACCCACAGTCACCTGAAGGTAATTTTTGATGTGCGCGCCACTCGTCTGCTTAGTCAAGGATGCTCTGCTTGTTTTTTTATGCTTTGCTTTTGGATGCTGCATCTCCTCAACTTGAAACCATCTTGATTGCCTCTGAGTTTCTTGATGTTTTCACCGCCGAATTGCCTGGGATGACTCCTGATCGAGATGTGGAGTTTTGCATTGATTTAGAGCCCGGAATGCGCCCCATATCTAAAGCTCTGTACTGTATGGATGGATACATTTGTCATAACTCTTCACCTTGGTGAGCCCTCGTTCTTGTTGTTAAGAAGAAGGATGGTTTATAAGGCTATGCATCGATTATCAAGATCTTAACAAGGTACCAATCAAGAATAAGTATCCCCTTCCTTGTGTGGATGATCTATTCAATCAGATAAAGGGCAATGTCATCTTTTCCAAGATAGATCTCGGATCGGGTTACCATCAGATGAAGATCAAGCAATCTAACATTCCCAAGACTGCCTTTCGAACTCGATATGAGCATTTTGAATTCTTGGTGATGTCCTTTGGTTTGACTAATGCTCCTACTTTTATGAATATGATGAAATGTGTCTTCCGCGAATTTCTAGATAAGTTCATCATCGTGTTCATTGATGATATTCTGGTCTTTTCGAAGACCCGTGAGGAGCATGTTGCCCATCTGAAAGAATTAGTGTCTAACCACCTAGAGGGGGGTGAATAGGTGTAATTCCTTTTTCTTTTTAAGGCAGCAAATCTATACAGTTAATTACTTAGCAGCAGTTAATTTTAAAGCTAACACAGCACAGCATTCACAGAATAATTCAATCACAGATTGCACAGAGATTTTATAGTGGTTCCCCAAGGTCTGGGTACATCCACTTTCCCTCTTCGCCTATCTAGCAGTGTACTAGATTCGGCCTAACTTCTTCTCTTCACCTCAGATCCTCAGATCTTACAACTCAGAACCCAACAAGGCTCCTACAGCTCAGGCAATCTGCCGTACCTCAGCCTACACAAGGCCTACAACTCAGAAATATCAATCTCCTACAACTCAGGCTCACAGCCCTACCTCATCCTTCAACAAGGCCTACCACTCAGAGAAATTACTCTCATACACTCAGCCTTTATAAAATAGGCTTACAGCTCAGATCTAGAATAGATCCTACAGAAAATAGTGTTTACAAAGTGTTTTACCACCACCCAGGTAGAGAGAGAAGAGATGGATGGTTTCTTGATCAGTTCTTGGAAGAAACTGATGGCAGAGCACAACCTCTCTTAGCTTTCTTCAAAGCTTCTTGAATCTGAACTCAGTAGGGTTGAACTCTTGAGAAGTTGATCTTCAATCAGCTTCTGACTTGAGATTCAGATCTCAATCTGAATCTTTCTTGGCAGCCTTGTTTAGCAACTGCACTTCTTAGATGGAGCTCTCTCTCTCCAACTTCTTAGATCTTCTGTCGAAGGTCTTCTTCTTTTTGTGTTGTTAGTTATCTGTGTATGTTCTTCTTCTTAATTGTAATTATCACTACTTCTGTTGAAGGAGAAAACCTTTATATAGTCTTCCTCCATGGTAACCGGCTTATCCGGTTTCTAACAAACTTCTGACAGCTTTGACAGTTGCAGTAGACCAGTTAGAAATGACATCTATCAAGTCATCTAGTCACTTCTTGAAATACTGTCTCAGTCTGAAAGTGTCGAGACTGAACTTCATCATGTGTCGACACAAGTAGACTAAATGTCGACACAAGTGGACTAAGTGTCGACACAAGCCTTGGTGGTGTCGACACATCTCCTTTGTTGTTGTTAATACTTCTCGACACAGCCTTCTGTTGAATGTGTCGACACTGATTCTGTGTGTCGACACAATCACTTCTCTTCTTTAACATAGTTGAAACTTTGCTGTGTGTCGACACAAGTCCTGTGTGTCGACACAGTTGATGTCGATAAGGTCTTCTGTGGGTCGACACTGGCTCTTGGTGTCAACACAGTTGATGTCGACAATGCTTCATTGTATGTCGACACTACCTCTGCATGTTGACACAGCTGATGTCGACTAAACTTCTCTATGAGTCGACACTGCCTCTGTATATCGACTTAGTTTCTTCAAGTGTCGACACAGCCTTTTCAAGTGTCGACACAATTAGCTCCAAGTGTCGACACAGTTTTTCTCCAGTGTCGACACAAGCCTTCATAAGTGTCGACACAGCTTTTCTGGTGTCGACATATGGACTTAGAAATTTTTGCTGCATTCCTGCATTTACTTAACCTGCACATATAAACTCAAAACACATCAAATACACCTTGATGCATATTATTGAGTAAGGTGAGGCTTCTTCAAATCTGCTACACATTTTCCAATGTACCCAACAATATCCACCTATTTGGAGAAGTCATAACCCTTAGTCAATGATATACACATTTCAAAACAAATACACATTATGATGTATAACAAATATTATATGACAGGGTAACTACTAAAACAAAACATATATAACAAATTATCACAGTATAACAATGCAACCAAAATGATCATTAATCATGTTTTGTTCAACTTTCAAAAGATTCTTTCATAACAGTTGAAAGAACTAGTGCCTAAACAACTAGAGGGGGGGGGGGGGAATAGGTGCACTTAATCTTTTTAAACTTTAATGGCAGAAACACAGAATTATATGCAATTCTTCACAGCAATACAGCACAGCAATCACAGAATAAAGCACACACAGAGAACACAGATTTTATAGTGGTTTCCCAAGGTCTGGGTACATCCACTTTCCCCCTTCGCTTATCTAGTAGTGTACTAGATTCGGCCCAACTTCTCCACTATGCCTCAGATCCTCAGATCTTACACTCAGAACCCCAAATAGGTTCCTACAGCTCAGAGTGATCCCACTCTTACAACTCAGGCTCAAAAGCCCTACCACTCAGTCTTCACAAAGACCTATACTCAGCCTTCAACAAGGCCTACACTCAGAGAAAAATATCTCCTACACTCAGGCACTCAGGCCCTACTACTCAGCCTTTATAATTTCAGGCTTACAACTCAGATCCCTTAGGATCCTACAAGATATTAAAATTACAAAGTATATACTAACAACTCAGAATGAGAGAGAAGAGTTGACAGGTTTCTTGATGAGTTCTTGGAAGAACTTTGCTGAGATCAACTTCCCTTGACTTCCTTCAAAGCTTCTTGAATTTAGAACACAGTAGGGTTGAGTCTCTATGCAGATGATCTTCAATCATTGCTGACTTAAGAATCAGATCTCAATCTGAAACTTTCTTCACAGCCTGGTTCAACAGCTGTCTTCTTAGAATGAGCTCTCTCTCTCCAACTTCTTAGATCTTCTGATCACTTCAATTGATTGTTGTTAATCTTCTACTGATTACCCCTTCTGTTGAAGCGATAAGCCTTTAAATAGGCTTTCTTCATGGTGACCGGCTGATCCGGTTTCTAACAGACTTCTGACAGTTCTGACAGTTGCAGTAGACCGGCTGGAATGGCAGCTGTCAAGTCATGCAGTCACTTCTTGAATTTTCTGTAACTGTCTGAAAGTGTCGAGACAGACAGTCTTTAAGTGTCGACACAAAAAGACCAAGTGTCGACACAAGTAGACTAAGTGTCGACACTAGCCTTCATGGTGTCGACACAACTCCTTGTGTTGTAGAATCTGCTTCTCAACACTGCTTCTTCAGAATGTGTCGACACTGATATTGTGTGTCGACACAACTCTTTGTTCTTCAGTACTTCGTTGAATTCTGCTAAGTGTCGACACAACTCCTTTGTGTCGACACATCTTCTTGTGTTGAACTTGTTAAGTGTCGACACATCTTCTTGGTGTCGACACATGCCTTCTGTGTTGATACTTTTGCTGAGTGTCGACACATCTCCTTTGTGTCGACACTTGTACTTAGACTTTATTGAAATTTGCTGAGTGTCGACACAGCCTCCTAGTGTCGACACTTTCTTCATGTGTTGAGACTTTTGTTGTGTGTCGACACATTCTTCATTATGTCGACACTTGTACTTAAACTCTGTTGAAGTTTACTGTGTCGACACAGCCTCCTAGTGTCGACACTTGTACTTGAACTTTGTTGATGTCTTGCTGAGTGTTGACACAGCCTCCTAGTGTCGACACTTTTGATGTCGACAAAGTTCCTCTGGGTGTCGACACTGCTTCTAAGTGTCGACACTGATTCTTTAGACATTTCTTCATTGAGTGTCGACACAGCCTGTATGTGTCGACACTTTTCCTCTGGTGTCGACTCTGCATTCCTGGTGTCGACACAATTACTCCAAGTGTCGACACAGCTTCTCTGGGTGTCGACACAAGTCTTCTTAAGTGTCGACACTTTTCGACACAATTACTCAGATCTTACACTCAGAACCCCAAATAGGTTCCTACAGCTCAGAGTGATCTCACTCTTACAACTTAGGCTCAAAAGCCCTACCACTCAGTCTTCACAAAGACCTATACTCAGCCTTCAACAAGGCCTACACTCAGAGAAAAGTATCTCCTACACTCAGGCACTCAGGCCCTACCACTCAGCCTTTATAATTTCAGGCTTACAACTCAGATCCCTTAGAATCCTACAAGAAATTAAAATTACAAAGTATATACCAACAACTCAGAATAAGAGAGAAGAGTTGACAGGTTTCTTGATGAGTTCTTGGAAGAACTTTGCTGAGATCAACCTCCCTTGGCTTCCTTCAAAGCTTCTTGAATTTAGAACACAGTAGGGTTGAGTCTCTATGCAGATGATCTTCAATCATTGCTGACTTAAGAATCAGATCTCAATCTGAAACTTTCTTCACAGCCTGGTTCAACAGCTGTCTTCTTAGAAGGAGCTCTCTCTCTCCAACTTCTTAGATCTTCTGATCACTTCAATTGATTGTTGTTAATCTTCTACTGATTACCCCTTCTGTTGAAGCAATAAGCCTTTAAATAAGCTTTTTTCATGGTGACCGGCTGATCCGATTTCTAACAGACTTCTGACAGTTCTGACAGTTGCAGTAGACCGGCTGGAATGGCAGCTGTCAAGTCATGTAGTCACTTCTTGAATTTTCTGTAACTGTCTGAAAGTGTCGAGACAGACAGTCTTTAAGTGTCGACACAAAAAGACCAAGTGTCGACACAAGTAGACTAAGTGTCGACACTAGCCTTCATGGTGTCGACACAACTCCTTGTGTTGTAGAATCTGCTTCTCAACACTGCTTCTTCAGAATGTGTCGACACTGATATTGTGTGTCGACACAACTCCTTGTTCTTCAGTACTTCGTTGAATTCTGCTAAGTGTCGACACAACTCCTTTGTGTCGACACATCTTCTTGTGTTGAACTTGTTAAGTGTCGACACATCTTCTTGGTGTCGACACATGCCTTCTGTGTTGATACTTTTGCTGAGTGTCGACACATCTCCTTTGTGTCGACACTTGTACTTAGACTTTATTGAAATTTGCTGAGTGTCGACACAGCCTCCTAGTGTCGACACTTTCTTCATGTGTTGAGACTTTTGTTGTGTGTCGACACATTCTTCATTATGTCGACAATTGTACTTAAACTCTGTTGAAGTTTGCTGTGTCGACACAGCCTCCTAGTGTCGACACTTGTACTTGAACTTTGTTGATGTCTTGCTGAGTGTCGACACAGCCTCCTAGTGTCGACACTTTTGATGTCGACAAAGTTCCTCTGGGTGTCGACACTGCTTCTAAGTGTCGACACTGATTCTTTAGACATTTCTTCATTGTGTGTCGACACAGCCTGTATGTGTCGACACTTTTCCTCGTGTGTCGACTCTGCATTCCTGGTGTCGACACAATTACTCCAAGTGTCGACACAGCTTCTCTGGGTGTCGACACAAGTCTTCTTAAGTGTCGACACTTTTCGACACAATTACTCAGATCTTACACTCAGAACCCCAAATAGGTTCCTACAGCTCAGAGTGATCCCACTCTTACAACTTAGGCTCAAAAGCCCTACCACTCAGTCTTCACAAAGACCTATACTCAGCCTTCAACAAGGCCTACACTCAGAGAAAAGTATCTCCTACACTCAGGCACTCAGGCCCTACCACTCAGCCTTTATAATTTCAGGCTTACAACTCAGATCCCTTAGGATCCTACAAGAAATTAAAATTACAAAGTATATACCAACAACTCAGAATGAGAGAGAAGAGTTGACAGGTTTCTTGATGAGTTCTTGGAAGAACTTTGCTGAGATCAGCCTCCCTTGGCTTCCTTCAAAGCTTCTTGAATTTAGAACACAGTAGGGTTGAGTCTCTATGCAGATGATCTTCAATCATTGCTGACTTAAGAATCAGATCTCAATCTGAAACTTTCTTCACAGCCTGGTTCTACAGCTATTTTCTTAGAAGGAGCTCTCTCTCTCTAACTTCTTAGATCTTCTGATCACTTCAATTGATTGTTGTTAATCTTCTACTGATTACCCCTTCTGTTGAAGCAATAAGCCTTTAAATAGGCTTTCTTCATGGTGACCGGCTGATCCAGTTTCTAACAGACTTCTGACAGTTCTGACAGTTGCAGTAGACCGGCTGGAATGGCAGTTGTCAAGTCATCCAGTCACTTCTTGAATTTTCTGTAACTGTCTGAAAGTGTCGAGACAGACAGTCTTTAAGTGTCGACACAAAAAGACCAAGTGTCGACACAAGTAGACTAAGTGTCGACACTAGCCTTCATGGTGTCGACACAACTTCTTGTGTTGTAGAATCTGCTTCTCAACACTGCTTCTTCAGAATGTGTCGACACTGATATTGTGTGTCGACACAACTCCTTGTTCTTCAGTACTTCGTTGAATTCTGCTAAGTGTCGACACAACTCCTTTGTGTCGACACATCTTCTTGTGTTGAACTTGTTAAGTGTCGACACATCTTCTTGGTGTCGACACATGCCTTCTGTGTTGATACTTTTGCTGAGTGTTGACACATCTCCTTTGTGTCGACACTTGTACTTAGACTTTATTGAAATTTGCTGAGTGTCGACACAGCCTCCTAGTGTCGACACTTTCTTCATGTGTTGAGACTTTTGTTGTGTGTTGACACATTCTTCATTATGTCGACACTTATACTTAAACTCTGTTGAAGTTTGCTGTGTCGACAAAGCCTCCTAGTGTCGACACTTGTACTTGAACTTTGTTGATGTCTTGTTGAGTGTCGACACAGCCTCCTAGTGTCGACACTTTTGATGTCGACAAAGTTCCTCTGGGTGTCGACACTGCTTCTAAGTGTCGACACTGATTCTTTAGACATTTCTTCATTGAGTGTCAACACAGCCTGTATGTGTCGACACTTTTTTTCTGGTGTCGACTCTGCATTCCTGGTGTCGACACAATTACTCCAAGTGTCGACACAGCTTCTCTGGGTGTCGACACAAGTCTTCTTAAGTGTCGACACTTTTCTTCTAGGTGTCGACACATGGACTTAGAAACTTTTAAGCTTTCCCTGCAATTACTTAACTTGCACAAGGTAACTCAAAATACATCAAATACACCTTGATGTATATCATTGAGTAGGGTGAGGCTTCTTCAAATCAGGTACATATTTTCCAATGTACCCAATAATATCCCCCTATTTGGAGAAGTCATAACCCTTAGTCAATGATATACACCATACATAACAAATTCACAGTATGATGTAAAACAGTAATACATGACAGGGAAAATACTTAAACATGCTTGAACAAAACATGTATATACCATTATCTCAGAACAATTAATGTAATAATTGAACATATATCACATTGTTCTAACAACTTCAACATTTTCATTATTCAAAAGTTTACAGAAAGTTTTAATACAAGTGATTACACATAGTAAACTTAAGAAAAATTTCTATCCTAAGGCTGCTCAGGCTCCTTGATCACAATGCCCTTTCCTGATTGTAGCTTTGCTTGGACAGGAGCTTCAGTATCTTCAGCAGCAGCAGACTTCTTCCCTTTAAGATCTTTCTTTTTCAATTCTTCAGCCTTGATATTTTGCCTTTCAAAGTAATGATAAGGCTTTGGAAAGTACTTGCTAGACTCCTGTGCAGTAGGAGGTAGCTTTCCCATCTTAGTCTTCCTTCTATATTGAACAATAGCCTCTTGCCTGTTCTCATGCTTCCTCCACTCCAGTTCAGAATACCACTTGTTTATATCCCGGATATTGTCCTTGGCAGCCTTCCATGTAATCAAGATGATATTCCTGGAAGTGGGGCTCCATTGTTCAAAATCAGGCCTAAGTTCAGCTTGCTCTCTGAACCTTTTCTTAGATAATTATGCTTCTTGTTCTTTTAGCAAGGCCTCTTGTTCTTTCAGTATTGCCTCTGTCACAGGCTGAACTACTTTCTCTATGATGACCTTCTGATTTCCCTCAGGAGGACTGTACATAGTCTGGATTTCTTGATGTATCATGTCAAAGTCTGCTGGAGGGTATATTACCTGAGCTACTTCAGCTTACTCTCCTCCAAGATATGCAGGATTAATACCAGACTCTGCCACATTGTCATCATCACATAATGGCGCATATCCAAGGGTGGCTCTGATGGAATTTGAAATCCATTTGGCATGATCAAAGCTGACTTTGACTAACACCCTCTCCCCCTTTATGACTTCTCTTTCAATGTGATCCCTAAGATCATCTTTTTGAAACCTTATCTGTGCATTCAGATAGTTGACTCCATTTTTGTAGAAAGGTTTCAACCTTTGGAGCTTTTCAGTTATTAGCTTCTGGGAATCCTGAAGTGCAGAAGTAACAGCAATGATACCTTCTTGTAAGGCTTTATCAAATTCTGCCTTGGCTGTAGTCATGGCTGCAGTATCGGCAGAAGCTATATTCTTCATTTCTGTGACTATTATATTATGAGAAGCTGTTAAATTATCATTCATTCTCAGCTGATTCCCATATGGAAGCAGTCACTCATTTCTTTCTTATTTAGATTCATTTCAAATCTGATTGACTTAATGTCTTGGGCCAGATCAAATTGCAGTGACTTATGCCATTCATCCATATAAGTCTGCAAAGCCTGTCTTTGCTCATCTAGCTTGATCTGTAATGCTACCATCAGAGAACTGTAATCAGTAGATGGTGCAGGCTGTGGTGCAATTGTTTGTAAAGCCTTTTTGTAAGTCTGGCTTCTTCTTTTGAAGACTTGGAACTTCCTCTTCTTGGCTCTTGCAGCCTCTTCATCCTCTGAAGCAGATGTGCTAGCTATATCAACTCTGTCCTTAGGGCTTGAAGGTAAATCCTTGTCAGTCCTAGGAACCTGCTCAGCATTCTTTGGCACTTCAGGTTCTTTATTTGTAGTTTCTTATTCAATCTCCACATGCTCTCCCTCAATAATTACTTTCTCCCCCTCAGCAGCAGTTTTTTCTCTCTCAAAGTCAGTTTGTAGAAGGTCTGGGAACAGTTCTTCTAAAGTAAATTCCTGTTGAGGATTGGGTGGAGAATCTCTTATATCATCAACCACTTGATCAGCAACAGATGTGTCTTCCATGACAACATCCTGAGGTTGACTAAGAATCTGAGGTTGCTGATTAACATCAGATAATGTGTCCGTCATAACATTATTCTCAATAGGGAATTGTAATTGGTTGATTTCAGTTATTACCTCAAGTATAGTTTAGGTAGCCTGTTCACTCTATAGTGGAGTTGGCTCTTCCACAAGTAGAAGCTCCCCCTGGATTGAATCCTGGTGAATTGGGCTTGCTGAGGGTAGCTCCCCCTGCCTCTCTGCATCTTCTTGTCTTGCTGGAGATTGTCCAGCATTTCCAGTGTTGAAGTTGGTAACCGGGCGGTCTGGCGGTTTGTCTTGGCGGGTTGAAGACCGCGCGGTCTGGCGGTTTGTCTCAGTCGGCTTGGAGACCGGGCGGTCTGGCGGTCTTCCCTGGCAGTCTCTCTTCCTCTCTGGTGGTAGCCGTGCGGTTAGCCCTGCTGTCTAACCGCGCGGCTTGTGCGGTTTGTTTTGTATAGTCCGCTTGTCCTGTAAATTATAGTCCCACCTCTCTTATTTGTATTCTCTCATCTCTCCTCCATTCTATATAAAGGAGGGCATACCTTTGTAATAGATATCTTTTTTGAATAATAAAATTTCAGTTATTCAAAAGTTTATTCGGCTTGTTCTCTACTTTTCGCTTCTTTTCTCTACTTTCTAACATGGTATCAGAGCACACGGTCATTTCCTTCTGATTCTGTGCGCTCTCTGTTGTTCGCGGCTTGTTTTTCGCATTCTGCGACTTGCTTCGCAACTTGTCTTCTCTCTGTCCGCGCGGCTTGTTTCTATCTGCGCGGCTTGTTTCTGTCCGCTGCCCTGTTCGCGCGGCTTGCTTCTTCTTCTTCTCTTCTCCTACTGTTCTTTGTCGCAGCGACCTGTTTCCTTGTCGCCGCGCTCCTTGTTCTTTCCTCCCGCTCCGACTTCCTAGTCGTTGCGGTCTGTCCCTATCCGCGTGTGTTGTCTCTATACTCGCGGCTTGCTGTTGTGATCTGCCGGACCGTGCGGGTTGTTCCTTTCTCACCCGCATCTTGGTCGCGGTCACCAGCTCTTCTCCTCTCTTCTGTTCGCTCGGCCTTTTTAGTCCGCGCGACCTCTTCCCCGCTGTGCCTTTGACCGCCTTCTCGCAGCTGCTGTGATCTGCCTGACCGTGCGGGTTATTCCTTTCTTACCCGCATCTTGGTCGCGGTCACCTGCTCTTCTCCTCTCTGCTGTTCGCTCGGCCTTTTCAGTCCGTGCGACCTCTTCCCCACTGAGCCTTTGCCTCTTTCAAGCCGCTACTGTTCGCGCGGCTTCGTCTGTTTTCTAACCGCTTCTGTTCGCCCGACTTTTTCAGGTCGTGCGACTTCTTTCCCTCTGCTTTGCTCGGCTTCTTGGAAGCGGCCTTTCTAGCCGCCCGACCTATTTTCTGGTCGCCCGGCTTGGTGCTCTATTCTCTTCTCGCGGCTTGTTCTTCTCATAGCGGTTTGCTACTCTCTTGCTTCCATGGCTTTCCTCTCCTCCAGCCCGTCAGCCTCCGTGGTCACCTCTTCTGGTAGTGCTCATGTTGTGACTCGCGGACGATGGCTCATCGACTCTGGTGCAACAAGTCATATGACAGGCAACCCTCAATGTTTCTCTCTTCTTGACACACAGGCTCAGTTGCCCCCAGTCATTGTCGCTGATGGATCTCCCTCCCCGGTCCATGGGACGGGCATGGTTCAAGTCACTCCGTCTCTCTGCTTGGCTGATACCCTCTATGTGCCCACGTTTCCGTGCAATTTATTATCGGTTACTTCTTTATGCAAGCAACTACAGTGTTCTGTCACATTCACCCCTACCTCTGGTGCTTTTCAGGATCCGGACTCCCAACGGACGATTGCTACCAGGACTGAGAGTGGTGGCCTCTACTTCCTTGACAACGTTTCTGCTCTATCCGTCTTCTCCTCCTCCTCTACAGATCTTCTCCAATGGCATCTTCGCCTTGGTCATGCTCCTCCCCGCATTCTACGACAACTCCTGCCGCACCTCCCTCCTCATCATCCTCCTCTAAACTGTGATGCATGTCAACTTGGCAAACATCACCGCTCCTCATTCCCACCAACGCAGAGTCGGGGCTCCTCCCATCCGTTCGACCTCGTTCACTCTGACATATGGGGTCCCGCTCCTACCCTCACCATCGGTCGGGGCAGTTCCTATTTTGTCACCTTCATTGATGATTTCTCTCGATCTACGTGGGTATATCTTCTTAAAGATCGCTCCGAGTTATTCTCTGTTTGGACCTCCTTTTATTCGATGGTTAAAACTCAGTTCGCTACGTCTATTAAAATCCTTCGTTCTGACAATGCTAAGGAGTATCTTAGCCACGACTTCTCCTCCTTTTGCACTCACCATGGTGTTATTCGTCAAACCAGCTGTGTCTACACTTCCCAACAAAATGGGGTGGCGGAACGCAAAAACCGTCACCTCCTTGATGTCGCTCGCACTATGATGAATCAAATGCATGTTCCTCGCTCCTATTGGGGCTATGCTGTCCTTCTCTCCTGCTATCTCATCAATCGCCTTCCCTCCACCGTTCTCCACGGTGCTACCCCCTTCTCCATCCTTTATCCGGACAAGGATCCCTTTCCTCTTCCTCTACACATCTTTAGGTGCACCGCTTTTGTGCACTCTCCCGCTGCCACCCGTGATAAACTCTCACCCCGTGCCACCAAATGTGTCTTTCTGGGCTATTCTCCCACTCAGAAAGGCTATTGTTGCTTTGACCCTGTTACCCGCAAGCAATTTGTCTCTGCGGATGTCACCTTCTTTGCCAATGCCTCTTACTTCTCTCCCGCTTCCTCTCCTCCTCCTCCTGCTCCTCCTTCTCATACCAACTCATCCCTTCCCTCTGCTCCCACTGAGTTTCCGTCCTCTCCCCCCACTCCACCGCCTTCCCCATCCTCCTCATCTCCACCCTCTACTCCGCTTTCTCCCTCCACTCCGCTGCCATCTCTCTCTAATCCCGGGCCAGCCCTCTCCACCACGGATACTCCGGATACTGAGGCACCTGCTGACCTGGATCTCCCGATTGCTCTTCGCAAAGGGGTTCGGGCTTGTACCCACCATCCTCTTGCTGCGGTTGTTTCCTACGATCGCCTTACTCCTGCTCGCCGAGCCTTTGCCCTGGCTATCTCGGCCACTACCACCCCCCGTTCCTACCAGGAGGCCCTTACTATTCCTCACTGGAAAGTTGCCATGGATGAGGAGATTGCTACTCTCACTGAACGGGGTACCTGGACCCTTGTTCCGCCTCCTTTCGGCACCGATGTTGTTGGTTGTCGCTGGGTCTTCGTGGTGAAGTTTCTCCCGGATGGCAGTGTGGATCGTTATAAGGCTCGCCTGGTTGCCAAGGGTTTTACCCAAACTTATGGGGTTGATTACTTTGACACTTTCTCGCCCGTGGCTCGCCTCAGCACTATTCGGGTTCTTCTCTCTGTAGCTGTCAACAGGGATTGGCCCATCTCGCAGCTAGATGTTAAGAATGCCTTCCTCTATGGAGATCTGCAGGAAGCTGTTTACATGGAGCAACCTCCTGGGTATGTTGCTCAGGGGGAGACACGTGTATGCCGGCTAAAGAAGGCTATCTATGGCCTCAAGCAGAGTCCTCGTGCCTGGTTTGACAAGTTCAGTGGCATTGTTGCGGCCATTGGTTTTACACGAAGCTCAGCAGATCACTCCTTGTTTGTTCGGAAAACCGCCTCTGGTCTTGTTGTTCTTGCGGTTTATGTTGATGACATTCTTCTTACTGGCGATGACCAGGATGGGATACTGATGACCAAGAAACACCTTCGTCAACATCTGGTTACAAAGGATATGGGCTCCCCGAAATACTTTCTGGGGATTGAAATCTCTAGAAAGCCCAACTCCATGGTCCTTTCACAACGGAAGTATGCTCTTGATCTTTTAAAGGATGCAGGACTCACTGGTGCTAAACCTGCAAGTTGTCCTATGGCTGCTGGAGAAGACAAAACTAGGACAGATGACTCACCTCTTCTCTCTGATCTTACGAGATACCGGCGTCTGGTGGGCAAGCTCATATATCTCACGGTAACCAGACCCGACATCTCCTATGCTGTTGGCAAGGTGAGCCAGTTCATGCAAGCTCCGAGGGAGTGTCATCTACAATCTGCTCTGAGGATATTAGAGTATATTAAAGCTGCTCCAGGGAAAGGACTCCTATTTCAGAAGAATGGTCACCTAAAGGTTGAAGCTTACTCTGATTCAAGCTATGCAGATGACAAAGGGGACCGCAAATCGACTTCAGGTTTCTGCACATTTGTTGGAGGCAATCTTGTGAGTTGGAAGAGCAAGAAACAGTCTGTCGTTTCCAGGTCTAGTGCAGAGGCTGAATATCGTAGCATGGCATCGACTACATGTGAGTTGAAGTGGTTGCGGGCTCTCATGCTTGACTTAGGAGAGGTTTACAACTATCCTCTTCCTATGTTCTGTGACAATAAGGCCGCGATACACATTTTCAAAAATCCGGTCTTTCATGAGAGAACAAAACACATAGAAGTCGACTGTCATTTTATTCGAGAAGAAATATTGAAGAAACAGATTTGCACTCCATTTGTCACGTCCGACAACGAGTTGGCAGACGTCTTCACCAAGCCAGTGTCCGCTTCCTTTTTCCACATCTGTGACAAGCTGGGCATGATCGATATATATGCTCCAGCTTGAGGGGGAGTGTTGAAGTTGGTAACCGGGCGGTCTGGCGGTTTGTCTTGGCGGGTTGAAGACCGCGCGGTCTGGCGGTTTGTCTCAGTCGGCTTGGAGACCGGGCGGTCTGGCGGTCTTCCCTGGCAGTCTCTCTTCCTCTCTGGTGGTAGCCGTGCGGTTAGCCCTGCTGTCTAACCGCGCGGCTTGTGCGGTTTGTTTTGTATAGTCCGCTTGTCCTGTAAATTATAGTCCCACATCTCTTATTTGTATTCTCTCATCTCTCCTCCATTCTATATAAAGGAGGGCATACCTTTGTAATAGATATCTTTTTTGAATAATAAAATTTCAGTTATTCAAAAGTTTATTCGGCTTGTTCTCTACTTTTCGCTTCTTTTCTCTACTTTCTAACATCCAGTTTCTTCTTCATCAGGAGTGAACACTACTTGCTCTTCAGAACTGCTTGAGGATTCTTGAGCCACAGGGGCTGTCTTCTTCTTCTTTTTCTGAGGTGTGCCTTTACTGGAGATGGCATTTCCTTGGTCAATACTCTGTCCCACCTAGAGAAGATTCTCATATCCATCTTCCTCATGTGGTTAATCTTTGAACCTGCAGCTTGGTTCATTACATCTGGAATACTTCCAGCAAGGTAAAGACTTAGAATTCTACCCATATTGGGTTTCTTCAGGCTCTCTTTAATCTTATCAAACAATACTGCAGACCAATCAGTATTAAGTTGGAAGATTATCCTTATCATGAGACTAAACATATGAGCTGAGATTCTGTCATGGCCTCCAGGCTTGCTCAGGATGACTTTGCCCACAATTTCAGATAAGAATTTGCCCTGCATGTTCATGCCTTTTCTGTTGAATACAGATCCTATTTTCAGATTTGAGTCCAAACCACACCATGTCAATGCTTCTCTAGTCTTAGAAGCAGAAACATCTTCTTCCTCCTTAGTTCTTGGTAGCTGAAGTACCTTCCTCAGACTCTTCTGTGTGACCTTGACCTTGGTTCCATGAACTCTGGATTTAATCTTAAGTCCAGATTCATCTAGAGTTGCTCCATTTAGAAATTCGAGGACTTCCTTCTTCCATATCTTGATCGGTTCTGATACAAGAAATTCTAATCCAGTCTCTTCTATTAGGGTTATCACGCCTTTGATCTCGGGTTCCGCGTCATCAAATACGTGTCGCACGAGTTCATATCCTTCATTCACATTCTCTTCTAGCTTGGGCGCCATTAGGGTTTGAAGAAATTTGAATCTAGAGAAGAGAGATGTCGACACACAAGTTTGGTCCCGAAACTTTGGTGAGCGTGTCGACAAACAATGGAGAAATCCTATTTATACCTTTCTAGAATCGAAGATGAAAGGGCGCGTCAAAATACTTAAATTGTGTCGACACTGTTGAAAAGTGTCGACACTTACTTATAATGTCTCGACAACTATGTGTCGACACAAGTATAGTCGACAGAATACATGTGTCGACACTTGTTTATGTGTCGACACCGCTTTGCTCGACACTTAGTCGAGGCTTTACTAGACTAATTCTAAGTAACGCCTAAGTGTCGACACCACCTTGGATGTGTCGACACCTACACTGCATGTGTCGACACTAATTCTCTGAAGTGTCGACACTGATTTCCTAGATGTGTCGACACCATTTCTCTGAAATGTCGACACTACTTCTATGTGTCGACACAGACAAATCTGTGTGTCGACACCATTTTACTTAGCCAATTTTGAAAACTTATTTTAAGTTTATCATCCCTAATTCAATTTTAAATTTATTGAATTTGGTTTCATCTAAGGGCTTAGTATACATGTCAGCTAGCTGATTATCTGTACTAATATACTCTAGTGAAATATCTCCTTTTTCCACATGTTCTCTTAGAAAATGGTATTTTATTTTTATGTGTTTAGTCCTACTATGTGAGACATGATTGTTTGCAATAGAAATAGCACTAGTAGAATCACAAAATAGAGGTGTTCTACTTACTTGTATACCATAGTCTTCTAGCTGATGTTGAATCCATAGAAGTTGAGCACAACAACTTCCTGCTGCAACATACTCTGATTCTGCTGTGGAGATACCCACACTGGTTTGTTTCTTGCTACTCCATGATATCAGTCTTCCTCCTAGGAATTGACAGGTACCTGTTGTACTTTTCCTATCTTCCTTGTAGCCTGCAAAATCTGCATCTGAATAACATGTCAGTTCAAAGTCTCCATTCCTAGGGTACCAAAGGCCTAGATAAGCAGTGCCCTTAAGATATCTCAAAATTATTTTGACTGCTGTCAAGTGAGATTCTTTAGGGCAAGCTTGGTACCTAGCACAGACACATGTAGCATACATGATATCTGGTCTACTTGCAGTCAAATATAGTAGGGAACCAACTATCCATCTATACAAAGTCTCATCTACAGGTTTCCCTGCATCATCTTTGCTTAGAGACATGCTTGACCCCATAGGAGTTTTCATGGTAGTGGATGATTCCATACCATACTTCCTTATTAATTCTAGGGTGAACTTAGACTATCATATGAATAAACCATCCTCAGTCTATCTAACTTGGAGACCCAAGAAGAACTTAAGTTCCCCATACTGCTCATTTCAAATTGTCCTTGCATAAGTTTTGCAAACTTTCTGCAAAGACCATTTTCTGTAGACCCAAATATAATGTCATCCACATATATTTGGACTAGGATGATCTTCCCTCTGGATTCCCTAAGGAATAGAGTCTTGTCTATTTTCCCCCTTGAGAATTTATTCTCAATGAGGAAACTAGACAGGGTTTCATACCAAGCCCTAGGGGCTTGTTTTAACCCATACAAAGCCTTCCTAAGTCTATAGACATAATTAGGTTTGATAGAATCTACAAAACCTGATGGTTGTTCTACATAGACTTCTTCCTTCAGATTTCCATTCAGAAAGGCTGACTTAACATCCATTTGGTATACTTTAAACCCTTGATAGGTTGCATAAGCCAAGAATATCCTTATTGCCTCCAGTCTGGCTACTGGAGCAAAGGTTTGATCAAAGTCAATACCTTCTTCCTGCCTATATCCTTTTGCAACCAGTCTTGCTTTGTTCTTTATAATCACTCCATGTTCATCCAACTTGTTCCTAAAGATCCACTTGGTTTCAATTATGTTGTGATCTTTTGATTTAGGAACTAGGTCACAGACATTGCATCTTTTGAACTGGTTCAGCTCCTCTTGCATAACCTCAATCCAATGAGGGTCTAGGATGGCTTCTTCAAATTTCTTTGGCTCTACCTGGGATAGAAAGCTGGAGTAGAGTACTGAACTTAGATTTCTGCTCCTTATTTGTACCCCTTGTCTGAGATCACCAATAATTTGATTGGCTGGATGATCTTTTAAATGTCTATTTGCTGGAGGCAGCCTGTCTTCAGGTTGTACTCCTTCAGCTTCTTCATCTTGTTGCACCCCTTGGTCTTCTTCTGCATTAGGTGTATCTAGTGCTCCTCCTGGACAACAACCACTATCATCCACTTGCTGACTTGCAGTAGAACCTTCTTCAATAGTGAGCTTGTCCATCTTCTCAGTCACACCTGTGGAGCTCCAAATACTTCTAGACAATTCATTGTTAATGAGTCTAGCTTCATCAAACACTACATGTACTGACTCTTCTACAACTTAAGTAGTCAAGTTGTAGGCCCTGTAAGCATTACTGTTGTTGCTGTACCCAACAAAGATCCCCTCTTGGGATTTGGCAGCAAACTTGGTTAAGTAAGACTTACCATTGTTAAGTATATAACATTTACAACCAAAGATCCTGAAATAGGATAGATTTGGTTTTCTGTCTTTCACAATCTCATAGAGGGTCTTATTGTGGCTCTTGGTGATAGTAGCCCTATTAATCACATGACATGCAGTATTAACTGCCTCAGCCCAGAAATATTCAGGGAGAGATGTGTCACTTAATAGTGTTCTACCAGCCTCAATCAAGGTTCTATTTTTCCTTTCAGCAATACCATTTTGCTGAGGTGTTCTTGGTGAGGAAAATTCCTGAAATATCCCAAACTCTTCACATAGCTTTGTCATACTATCAGACTGGAATTCAGTACCATGGTCACTTCTTATTTTGACCACTGTACTGTCTAACTCATTCTGAATTTGTTTGACAAAACTATAGAAGATACTAGGTGTTTCAGATTTTTGCCTTATGAAGAATACCCAGGAAAACCTTGAGTAGTCATCAACTACCACAAATGTATAGACCTTCCTACTTAGGCTGTGAACTAGCATAGGACCAAAAAGATCCATATGCAAGAGGTATAAGCACCTCACAGCATCTTTGTTCTCAATGCTATTAAAGGTGGCTTTGGTCTGCTTGCCCTTTTGACAAGCTGAGCATATCCCAACCTTTTTACACTTAACTTGAGAACCATTCCTCACTATCTCTTTACTATAGAATTGACCAATTGTCTTATAGTTAAGATGTGCTAGTCTCTTGTGCCATTTGACACAATGAGAGACTTTCTCATCAGCTACAAGACACACAGGAGAAACATTGTTCTCACACATAATGTCTAGACAATAGACATTTCTCTTCCTATAACCTGTCAGAATGATCTTTTGATCATTTGACCTCCTGATATGACAACCATCTTTGACAAATGAGATGTCATATCCTAGATCACTCAGTTGACTTATACTAATGAGGTTGTGTTTCAAACCTTTAACATAAGCCACTTGAGTAATTGTAATAAGGTTGCTAGAAATGTTTCCAAAGCCTTTGATGATTCCTTTTTCAGAACCACCAAAGGTGACTTTAGGACCATCCTTGATTGGTGTATAGTCCTTCAGCAATCCCCTAGTTCCAGTCATGTGCCTGGAACATCCACTGTCCAAGTACCATATTGGGGCATGACCACTTGGACTCACCTGCAAAACAGATTAGTTAACCTTAGAACCCAAAGAATTCTTGGGTCCTTGGTGCTGGTTAGTTTGCCTCTTAACAAAACTACCTGTAGCTTTTCTAGTAGGCAGATTGCTACTCACCTTGGCACTTGAATTGTGCCAACAATCTATGGCAAAGTGGCCTACCTTGCCACAACACCAACACTCAAATCTGTTGTACCTTTGTTTAGGTACAACCCTGGCTGTTTTATCTACAGCAGGCTTCTTGTTGAGTACTGGGGCTTTGCCCTTAGACTTGGACTTTACAGTACATGCAGGTTTTGTAAACCCTAATCCATTTTTACCCTTATGAGGTACAAACTCATCTATCAAAGGTAGAACAGGTTTTGGTTTAGAAAACCTTGCTACTAAATCTCTCTCCTTCTGAAGACTAATCTCCAGATTTCTGATTTGATCATTCTTGAATGTAATAGTCCCCATCTGAATAATAGTAATGTTCTTCAGTCTGGCTATTTCATTTAATTTCTGATCAAGCAACTTGTCAAAATCTGTTGCAGCAACTTTAAGACTGGCAATCTCCATAGCCTGACTCTTGGCCAAGGATTTGCTTTTCTTCAAAGCTTGCAACACTACTATATATTCATCAATCAACTGATGAATATCTCCTTCAGATTCAGATTCACTAACATCACTTGATGCTGATGTATCTGAATCTGACTCAGTACTAGAAATTGAACTAACAGAACAATTTTGTACCTGACTTGGTCCAGGCTGATCCTGGATTTTGTCTCCTTCTGATAAGGCCATCAGTCCCTGGCACTGATTGTCCTCATGCTCATATATAGAGTTCATTAACTGGATGAACTCATCTTCCTCTTCTTCAGCAAACAGTCCAATATAAGCATCAGCTTCTGAATCAGTTTCTGAAGATGACATATCAGACAGACTTTTGTCCTTCTTAGCAACAAAGGACCATTCCTTTTTGCCCTTGATCTGAGTCTTCTTCTTATCAGTTGACTCTTTCCTCTTCTCTGGACAGTCAGCAACAACATGTCCCTGTCTGTTACAACAATAACAAACTATCTTTGAAGATGAAGTTTTACTTGACTTGGGCTTTCTCCTGTCATTCTTTGATGACTTCTGTGAAGTGGATGGCTTAGACCTCCACTGTTTCTTCTTTAGAAACTTTTGAAAATGTCTTGTGAAAGCTGCAAAGTCCTCATCACTCTCACTGCTTTCAGAATTCTTGCTTTCTGACTCATCTGTCTCAGTCTCAGCAACTTTTGGAGGTGGAGATGGAGACTTACTTTTATATTTCCTAGTGGCTTCTGTCTTGAAAGCCACAGCTCTTTCTTTGTGCTCAACTCTGGTAGTCTTTTCTTCCTCCATCCTTACCATTAACTGCATCTCATAGGATAATAGTTTTCCAAACAATGTTGGAGGAGGAATGTCTGCTAATTTGGTCATTTCCCTTATGACACAAATCTTAGTATCCCAGTCTTTAGTTAGGGATCTCAAGAACTTATCATTCAGCTCATAATTGCTGAATTCTCTTCCATAGGACATTAACTCATTAACTATCCTATAGAATTTCTTGTAGCACTCAGTTATGCTATCAGACCTGCCTTGTCTGAAGCTTTCATACTCTTGATTCAATAAAGACTTTCTGTCCTGTCTAACTTCTTCAGAGCCCTCCATGTACACTATCAGTGTGTCCCATATTTCCTTTGATGTTTTTCAGTGTATCAAATTCTGAAATGTGGCATCATCTATTGCACTTACAATAATATTCTGAGCCCTCTTGTCCATGGTGGCCAGAATAATCTCATCTTTAATCATCTCTGAAAAGTCTTTTGGAGCTCTCTGATTTGCATCTAACACAGATACTTTCATTGGCACATATGACCCTTCTTTAACAGTAATATAAATTCTGGGGTCAGAGGCTTGCATAAACAGTCTAACCCTTTCTTTTCAAATGCCAAAGATTTCCTTTCTACAGATTGGCAACTTCATGGATCCTAGTTTTTTGTTATTCTCTGTTGAACCCATTTTCTTGATTCTTGATTACCACTGCTTCTGCCAACAGGAATTTTACTCAGACTGTTATGTCCTTTTTGAGTAACCTCCCTCTGATACCACTTGAAAGAACTAGTGCCTAAACACCTAGAGGGGGGTGAATAGGTGCACTTAATCTTTTTAAACTTTAATGGCAGAAACACAAAATTATATGTAATTCTTCACAGCAATACAGTACAGCAATCACAGAATAAAGCACACACAGAGAACACACAGATTTTACAGTGGTTCCCCAAGGTCTGGGTACATCCACTTTCCCCCTTCGCCTATCTAGTAGTGTACTAGATTCGGCCCAACTTCTCCACTATGCCTCAGATCCTCAGATCTTACACTCAGAACCCCAAATAGGTTCCTACAGCTCAGAGTGATCCCACTCTTACAACTCAGGCACAAAAGCCCTACCACTCAGTCTTCACAAAGACCTACACTCAGCCTTCAACAAGTCCTACACTCAGAGAAAAGTATCTCCTACACTGAGGCACTCAGGCCCTACCACTCAGCCTTTATAATTTCAGGCTTACAACTCAGATCCCTTAGGATCCTAAAAGAAATTAAAATTACAAAGTATATACCAAGAACTCAGAATGGGAGATAAGAGTTGACAAGTTTCTTGATGAGTTCTTGGAAGAACTTTGCTGAGATCAACCTCCTTTGGCTTCCTTCAAAGCTTCTTGAATTTAGAACACAGTAGGGTTGAGTCTCTATGCAGATGATCTTCAATCACTGCTGACTTAAGAATCAGATCTCAATCTGAAACTTTCTTCACAGCCTGGTTCAACAGCTGTCTTCTTAGAAGGAGCTCTCTCTCTCCAACTTCTTAGATCTTCTGATCACTTCAATTGATTGTTGTTAATCTTCTACTGATTAACCCTTCTGTTGAAGCAATAAGCCTTTAAATAGGCTTTCTTCACGGTGACCGGCTGATCTGGTTTTTAACAGACTTCTGACAGTTCTGACAGTTGCAGTAGACCGGCTGGAATAGCAGCTGTCAAGTCATCCAGTCACTTCTTGAATTTTCTGTAACTGTCTGAAAGTGTCGAGACAGTTAGTCTTTAAGTGTCGACACAAAAAGACCAAGTGTCGACACAAGTAGACTAAGTGTCGACACTAGCCTTCATGATGTCAACACAACTCCTTGTGTTGTAGAATCTGCTTCTCGACACTGCTTCTTCAGAATGTGTCGACACTGATATTGTGTGTCGACACAACTCCTTGTTCTTCAGTACTTAGTTGAATTCTGCTAAGTGTCGACACAACTCCTTTGTGTCGACACATCTTCTTGTGTTGAACTTGTTAAGTGTCGACACATCTTCTTGGTGTCGACACATGTCTTCTGTGTTGATACTTTTGCTGAGTTTCGACACATCTCCTTTGTGTCGACACTTGTACTTAGACTTTATTGAAATTTGCTGAGTGTCGACACAGCCTCCTAGTGTCGACACTTTCTTCATGTGTTGAGACTTTTGTTGTGTGTCGACACATTCTTCATTATGTCGACACTTGTACTTAAACTCTGTTGAAGTTTGCTGAGTGTCGACACAGCCTCCTAGTGTCGACACTTGTACTTGAACTTTGTTGATGTCTTGCTGAGTGTCGACACAGCCTCCTAGTGTCGACACTTTTGATGTCGACAAAGTTCCTCTGGGTGTCGACACTGCTTCTAAGTGTCGACACTGATTCTTTAGACATTTCTTCATTGAGTGTCGACACAGCCTGTATGTGTCGACACTTTTCCTCTAGCGTCGACTCTGCACTCCTGGTGTCGACACAATTACTTCAAGTGTCGACACAGCTTCTCTGGGTGTCGACACAAGTCTTCTTAAGTGTCGACACTTTTCTTGTAGGTGTCGACACATGGACTTAGAAACTTTTAAGCTTTCCCTGCAATTACTTAACCTGCACAAGGTAACTCAAAATACATCAAATACACCTTGATGTATATCATTGAGTAGGGTGAGGCTTCTTCAAATCAGGTACATATTTTCCATTGTACCCAACAATAGTTTTACATATATTTTAAACACTAAAGTTTACAATATGATAAAATCTAGTAAAGCTAATCTAAGGCTGCTCTGGCTCCTTAATGACAATTCCTTTGCCTGATTGGATCTTGGCTTGTACAGGAACATCAGTGTCATCAGCTGGCTTCTTGCCCTTTTGATCTTTCTTCTTTAGCTCTTCAGTCCTAATTCTTTGTCTTTCAAAGTAATGAAAAGGCTTTGGGAAATATTTGCTAGGCTCCTGAGCATTAGGAGGTAGCTTCCCAAGTTTTGCCTTTCTTCTATATTGAACAATGGCTTCTTGCCTGGCTTCATGCTTTCTTCATTCTTGTTCAGAGTATCATTTACCCCTATCATGGGTCTGGTCCTTTACATCTTTCCAAGCAGTTAATATAATATTCCTGGAGGTTGGACTCCACTGCTCAAAATCAGGCTTCAACTCTGCCTGTTCTCTGAATCTTTTCTTAGACAACAGAGCTTCTTGCTCTTTGTTCAAGACTTCCTCTGGCACTGGCTTGTCTACCTTCTCAAAGATAATATTCTGAGCACCTTTTGGAGGGTTGTAAATAGACTGTACTTCTTGATGTATCATCTCAAAATCTGCTGGAGGATAGATAACTTGAGCAACTTCAGCTTGAACCCCTTCTAAGTAAGCAGGTTGTATACCAGACTCAGCCACATTGTCATCATCACAGAGGAGTGGATATCCAAGTGTGGCTCTGATGCTGTTAGATATCCATTTAGCATGATCAGATCCAGCTTTGACTAATACTCTCTCCCCCTTTATGACTTCTCTAGCAACATGATCCCTGATGTCATCCTTTTGAAATCTGATTTGTGCATCTAGAAAATTGACACCATCTTTATAGAATGTCTTTAACTTCAGCAGCTGTCCTGAAATGGTCTTTTGAGATTGCTCAATAGCTGTTTTGACAGCAGCTAGACCTTCCTGTAATTGCTTATCAAACTCCCCCTTATCAAACTTTGTCTTGGCTTTAGCCCTGTCATCAGTCTGGGCAGTTGCAGCATTCTTCAGTTCTGTAACAATTACATTATGTGATTCTGTGAGATTATCATTCATTCTAATTTGATTTTCTAAGACATAGCCTTGCTTCACTGCTATATCATCCACTTGAGTCTTGATTTTCCCTTGATGTGTTGCAAGGAAAACCACAGCATTTCCACCCTTGTGGAAACAATCAGTCATTTCTTTCTTATTTTGATTCACTTCAAATCTTATTGACTTTATATCCTGAGCTAAGGAGAATTGTAGATTCTTATTAGTTTCATCCAGATACTTCTCCATGGCAATCCTTTGCTCATCTAGCTTTACTTGCAGAGATATCAACAAAGAACTATAATCAGTTACTGGGGTAGGTTGAGGAGCAGTTTGTAAAGCCCTTTTATAATTTTGGCTTCTCCTTTTGAATACCATCAGCTTCCTCTTTTTAGCTTGAACTTCTGCTTCATCATCTGAAGCTGAGGTGCTGGCAATATCAACTCTATCCTTAGGACTAGAAGGCAATTCCTTTTCAGTCCTTGGTAGCTCCCCCTGAGTTACTTGCTCCTCCTCAATTCTTGGTTTCTCCCCCTGAGATCCTACTTGCTCCCCCTCAAGATTGGCATGCTCCCCCTCAAAATCAGTTTTCTGAGCCCTCTTGGCTTGCTCTATTTCATTGAATAACTCTTCAAGAGTGAATTCTTGTTGAGTAGGGACTTGAGGTACCACAAACTCGGGAGCATTATCAGCAGCAGATGTATCTTCCATGACAACATCTTGTGGTTGACTGTTTAACTGAGTTGGCTGGTCAACATCAATCAAAAATTCAGTTAGAGTTTCATTCTTATCATTAAGAATTGATTGATTTACCTCTTGAATTACCTCAAGGATTTTTTGTGTAGTCAATTCACTGTCCAAGTGAGTTGGCACTTCCTCATGGTGAGGCTCCCCCTAGAGTGGATCCAGGTGGATGGGGCTAGTGGATGGTTGCTCCCCCTGCCTCTGTGCATCTTCATTTCTTACAGGTGTATTTCCAGCATTATCAGCCTCTTCCTCATTAGTACTAGAAGCTGCTTGCTCCTTTGAACTACTGGAAGGTTCAGGAACCATGTTGGCTTTCTTCTACTTCCTTTGTGGTGGAGCTTCCTTCTCTGGAGTAGGCATGTCCTTAGTTACTACCCTATCCCATCTTGAGATAATTCTTAAATCCATTCTTCTCATGTGGTTAATTTTAGAACCAGCAGCTTGTTCAATAACTTCTAGAATAGTTCCAGCTAAGTACAGACTCATTATCCTTCCTAGATTGGGCTTCTTAATACTTTCTTTAATCTTTTCAAAAATCACTGTTGACCAATCAGTGTTTAGGCTGTAGATGATCCTTGTCATAAGGGTGAACATATATGCAGAAATCTTATCATGCCCCCCTGGCTTACATAGAATCACTTTTCCTACAACTTAAGACAAGAACTTCCCTTACATATTCATGTCTTTCCTGTTTAAGGCTGAGCCAATCTTCATGGTGGAATTCAGTCCACACCATTGAAGTGCTTCCCTTAGCTTAGATGCTGGTACATCTTCTTCTTCTTGTGTTCTGGGCAGGTGTAGAGCTTTCCTTAAATTCTTCTGGGTGATTTTCACCTTTACTCCATGGACTGTGGATCTAATTTTGAGTCATGTTTGATCTAGGGTAGCAGCACCAAAAAATTCTAGAGTTTCTTTATTCCAGATCTTAGTTGGTTCAGAAACTAGAAACTCCAACCCATTCTCTGTAATTAGGGTTACTACTCCTGTAATTTCTGATTCTGCTCCATCAAATGCGTTACGAACCAGTTCGTATCCTTCATTAACATTATCCTCGATCTTTGGCGCCATTAGGGTTTCGAGAAATCTTGAATTTAGATGAGAGAGTTGTCGACACAAAGTTGTGGTCTCGAAACTATGGAGAGCGTGTCGACAGACAATGTTGATGTCCTATTTATACCTTCCTAAAAATGAAGGTTAAAAGGCACGTCAACAATCACTGAATGTGTCGACACTGTTGAAAAGTGTCGACATTGACTACTTAAGTCTCGACAACGGTGTTGTCTACTATGTGTCGACAACAACTATGATGTGTCGACACAAATATCCTTAACTGACGACTCAGTGTTTGAGTGTCGACATATACATCTGCATGTGTCGACACCAATATAGTCGACAGAACTTGTGTGTCGACACTTATTCTTAGTGTCGACACAACTATCCTGGATGTGTCGACACAACTTCCTGAAGTGTCGACACCAATTTTCTAGATGTGTCGACATCATTTCCCTGGAATGTTGACACCACTTCTATGTGTCGACACAGACAACTCCTTGTGTCGACACAATTTTACTTATCCAATTTTGTTAAACTAATCTATGTTCAACATTCCTAATTCAATTTTAAATTTATTGAATTTAGTTTCATCTATAGGCTTAGTAAACATATCTGCAATTTGATAATCTGTTTTGACAAATTCTAGTGAGATGTCATCTTTCTCTACATGTTCTCTAAGAAAATGGTATTTAATTTCTATATGCTTAGTCCTACTATGTGAAATAGGATTATTAGCAATAGAAATTGCACTTGTAGAATCACAAAGCAAAGGTGTTCTACTTACTTGAATACCATAGTCTTCTAGCTGGTGCTGAATCCACAAAAGTTGTGCACAACAACTTCCTACAACAACATATTCTGACTCAGCTATGGAGATTGCTACACTAGTCTGCTTCTTACAGCTCCAAGACACCAATCTTCCTCCTAGAAATTGACAGGTGTCTGTAGTACTTTTTCTATCTTCTTTGCAACCTGCAAAGTCTGCATCTGAATAGCCTGTCAGTAGAAAATCTCCATTCCTAGGGTACCAAAGGACTAGATTAGTGGTGCCCTTAAGATATCTCAAAATCGTTTTGACTGCAGTCAGATGAGATTCTTTAGGGCATGATTGGTATCTAGCATAGACACGTGTAGCATACATGATATCTGGTCTACTAGCAGTCAGATATAGGAGGGAGCCAACTATCCCTCTATACAAAGTTTTATCTACAGGTTTCCCTGCATCATCTTTGCTTAGAGACACACTTGTCCCCATTGGAGTTCTCATGGTAGTGTATGATTCCATACCATACTTCTTTATTAACTCCTTGGTGAACTTAGACTGGGATATGGACAAGCCATCTTCAGTCTGTCTTACTTGGAGACCCAAGAAGAACTTAAGTTCTCTCATACTGCTCATTTCAATTTTTTCTTGCATAAGTTTTGCAAACTTTCTACAAAGATTACTTTTAGTAGACCTAAATATTATGTCATCAACATATATTTGAACTAGGATTATCTTTCCTTTGGATTTCCTAAGGAATAGAGTCTTGTCTATTTTCTCCCTTGAGAATTTATTCTCAATGAGGAAATTAGACAGGGTTTCATACCAAGCCCTTGGGGCTTGTTTCAACCCATACAAAGCTTTTCTAAGTCTATAAACATAATCAGGTTTGAGAGGATCAACAAAACCTGAGGGCTGCTCTACATATACTTCTTCTTTTAGATTTCCATTTAGGAATGATGATTTTACATCCATTTGAAATACCTTGAAGCCTTGATATGTTGCATAAGCAAGGAACATCCTAATTGCTTCTAGTCTTGCTACTGGGGAAAAGGTTTGATCAAAATCAATACCCTCCTCCTGCCTGTATCCTTTTGCAACAAGTCTTGCTTTGTTCTTCACAATGATCTCATTCTCATCCAGTTTGTTCCTAAAGATCCACTTTGTTCCAATGATGTTGTGGTCTTTCGGTTTAGGAACTAATTTCCAGACCTTGCACCTTCTGAACTGATTCAGCTCCTCTTGCATGTCATCAATCCAATGTGGGTCTAGAACAGCTTCTTCAAATTTCTTGGGTTCTACTTGTGATAAGAAGCTAGAGCATAGAACTGTATTCAGATTCTCGCTCCTTGTTTGTACTCCTTGTCTTGGATCACCAATTATCTGATTTGCTGGATGATCCTTTAAGTGTCTATTAGTTGGAGGTAGTCTATCTTCAGGTTAAACACCTCCAGCCTCTTCATTAAGCTGCACCTCTTGGTTTTCATCAGTATCTGGTGAGTCTTGTACTCCCCCTGGACAGCAGCCACCATTTTCCACTTCCTAATTTACAGTTGAATCTTATGCAATGGTAAGCTTGTCCATTCTCTCATTTATACCTGTTGAACTGCAAGAACTACTTGGCAACTCACAGTTAATCAGTCTTGTTTCATCAAAGACAACATGTACAGACTCTTCTACAACTTGAGTAATCAAGTTGTAGACCCTATAGACCTTACTATTGTTGTTGTACCCAACAAATATCTCATCTTGGGATTTGGCAGCAAACATAGTTAGATAAGACTTTCCATTGTTAAGGACATAGCACTTGCAACTAAAGATCCTAAAATAGAATAAGTTTGGTTTTCTGCCCTTCATAATCTCATAGGGAGTCTTTTTGTGGCTCTTGGTGATAGTAGCCCTATTGATCACATGACATGCAGTGTTTACTGCCTCAGCCCAGAAATATTCTGGGAGAAAAGTGTCACTCAATAGAGTTCTACCAGCCTCAATCAGTGTTCTATTCTTTCTTTCAGCAATACCATTTTGCTGTGGTGTTCTAGGTGAGGAAAATTCTTGAAAAATCACAAATTCTTCACACAGTCTTGTCATATTCTCAGATTGAAATTCAGTGCCATGGTCACTTCTGATTTTGACCACAGTACTGTTCAGCTCATTCTGAATTTGTTTGACAAAACTATATAAAACACTTGGGGTTTCAGATTTTTGACTCAGAAAGAACACCCATGTATATCTAGAATAGTCATCTACCACCACAAATGTGTAGACCTTCCTACCTACACTATGAACTGGCATAGGACCAAATAGATTCATATGCAAGAGGTATAGACACCTCACTGAATCATTGTTTTCAAGGCTATGAAAGGTGGATTTGGTCTGCTTGCCTTTTTGACAAGCTGAGCATATCTCATCCTTTATACACTTAACTTGAGGACCATTCCTCACTAACTCTTTGCTAAAGAGTTGGCCAATAGTCTTGTAGTTAAGATGGGTCAGCCTCTTATGCCATTTAACACAATGAGAGGCTCTCTCATCAGATACAAGACAAATAGGAGAAGCATTGTTCTCACACTCAAAGTTAAGACAGTACACATTTCTCTTTCTATATCCTGTCAATATGACTTTTTGATCACTTGACCTTTTGATATGACATCCATTCTTAATAAATGAAATGTCATTTCCTAAATCACTCAACTGACTTATGCTTATAAGGTTGTGTTTCAAACCCCTCACATATGCCACTTGAGAGATAGTAATCTGGTTATTAGAAATGTTACCAAACCCTTTGATGATTCTTTTTTCAGAACCACCAAAGGTTACTTTAGGCCCATTCATGATAGGTGAGTAGTCCTTCAGCAACCCCCTTGTTCCACTCATGTGCCTGGTACATCCACTGTCCAAGTACCATATTGGGTCATGACAACTTGGACTCAACTACAATAAAGAATTACTTAACCTTAGAACCCAAATGAATTTTGGGTCCTTGGTTCATGTTAGCCTGAAATTTAACAAATCTGCCTGCAGCTTTTCTAACAGGCAGACTGCTACTCTACTTGACACTAGAATTGTGCCAACAATCTAAGGCAAAGTGACATACCTTGCCACAGCACCAGGACTCAAACTTGTTATACCTTTGTTTAGGTACAACCTTAGCTGAATTGTTTACAGCAGGTCTCTTGTTTTGTGCTGGGACTTTGCCTTTAGAATTGAACCTAGCAGTCCATGCAGTTTTCTTAAACCCTAACCCAGCCTTACCCTTTTGAGGCACAAACTCATCAATCAAGGGTAATACAGATTTTGGTTTAGAAAAACTAGCTACAATCTCCTTTTCTTTCTGAAGTCTATTCTCCAGACTTTTAATCTGATCATTCTTGAATGTGATTGTGCCCATTTGAATAACAGTTATGTTTTTCAATCTGGCAATCTCATTCAGCTTTTGATCCAGCAACTTCTCTGAATCAGATGCAGCCATCTTAAGATCTGCAATTTCCTTAGCCTGAGTTTTGGCCAGGTTTTTACTTTTTTTTAGTGCCTGCAACAAGTCTCCATATTCATCTATCAACTGATGAATATCACCTTCAGACTCAGACTCATCCACATCACTTGCTGCAGATGTTGCTGACTCTGACTCAGTACTGCAATCTGAATTTCTAGAAAGACATTGTACCTTACTAGGACCAGGCTGATCCTGACACTTGTCTTCTTCTGACATAGCCATCAGTCCCTTTCACTGATGGTCTTCTTGTTCATAGATAGAGTTCAGCACTTGTAGAAACTCTTCTTCTTCATCTGCTGCATATAGACCAATATATGCCTCAGCTTCAGATTCTGACTCTGAAGAAGATTGGTCTGTCAAGCTCTTCTCCTTCTTAGCAACAAAGGATTTCTCCTTCTTGCTCTGGTGTTGAATCTTATTTTTATCTGCAGACTCTTTTCTTTTATCTGGACACTCAGCTATAACATGTCCAGGTCTATTACAACAGTAGCAAACTATCTTTGATGTTGTAGATTTGCATGGCTTAAACCTGCTCCTGTCCTTCCTGGATGACTTCCTCTTTTGATAATAATCATCCTTAGGCTGAGATGTGGAAGGCTTAGACTTCCACTGCTTCTTCTTCAGGAATCTCTGAAACTACCTTGTGAAGGCAGCAAAGTCTTCATCTGAGTCACTGCTTTCTGAACTTTGGTTGTCTGAATTATCTGAAGCAATTTCAGCAACTATCTTAGGAGGTGATGGAGACATCCTCCTATTCTTCCTAGTGGCTTCAACCTTGAAGGCCACAGACTTTTCTCTATGCTCCCCTTTTGCACTTTTCTCTTCCTCTTTCCTAGCCATCAGCTGCATCTCATATGACAACAATTTTCCAAATAAAGTTAGAGGAGAAATATCTGCAAGTTTAGCCACTTCCCTTATGACACAAATCTTAGTGTCTCAATCCTTTGTCAAGGATCTTAGGAATTTATCATTCAGTTCATAAGTACTGAAGATTCTTCCATATGACATCAGCTCATTTACTATTCTATAGAACTTTTTATAACACTCAGTTATACTGTCAGATTTTCCTTATCTGAAACTCTCATATTCCTGGTTCAGCATAGATTTTCTATCTTGTCTGACTTCTTCAGAACCCTCCATGTAGACTATCAAAGTATCCCACATTTCTTTGGAGGTCTTGCAGTGAATCAAATTTTGAAAGGTTACATCATCTATGGCACTTACTATGATATTCTGGGCTCTTTTATCCATAGTTGTCAGGATGATCTCATCCTTAGTCATCTCTGAAAAATCTTTGGGAATTCTTTGGTTGGCATCAAGTACTGAAATCTTCATAGGAATATAAGGACCTTCCTTCACTGTAATGTAGATCCTTGGATCAGAAGCCTCCATAAACAGCCTGACCCTTTCTTTCCATATTCAAAATATCTCCTTTCTGCATATGGGTAATTTCATAGAACCTAGTTCCTTATGATTTTCTCCTGAACCCATTTTCTTGATCTTGAATCTGCCTTAAGGATCTAACTCAGACTGTTAAGTCCTTCTTTGAGTAACCTCCCTCTGATACCACTTGAAAGAATTAGTGGCTAACCACCTAGAGGGGAGATGAATAGGTGTAATTCCTTTTTCTTTTTAAGGCAGCAAATCTATACAGTTAATTACTTAGCAGCAGTTAATTTTAAAGCTAACACAGCACAGCATTCACAGAATAATTCAATCACAGATTGCACAGAGATTTTATAGTTGTTCCCCAAGGTCTGGGTACATCCACTTTCCCCCTTCTCCTATCTAGCAGTGTACTAGATTCGGCCTAACTTCTTCTCTTCACCTCAGATCCTCAGATCTTACAACTCAGAACCCAACAAGGCTCCTATAGCTCAGGCAATCTGCCCTACCTCAGCCTACACAAGGCCTACAACTCAGATATATCAATCTCCTACAACTCAGGCTCACAGCCCTACCTCAGCCTTCAACAAGGCCTACCACTCAGAGAAATTACTCTCCTACACTCAGCCTTTATAAAATAGGCTTACAGCTCAGATCTAGAATAGATCCTATAGAAAATAGTGTTTACAAAGTATTTTACCACCACCCAGGTAGAGAGAGAAGGGATGGATGGTTTCTTGATCAGTTCTTGGAAGAAACTGATGGTAGAGCACAACCTCTCTTAGCTTTCTTCAAAGCTTCTTGAATCTGAACTCAGTAGGGTTGAACTCTTGAGAAGTTGATCTTAAATCAGCTTCTGACTTGAGATTCAGATCTCAATCTGAATCTTTCTTGGCAGCCTGGTTCAGCAACTGCACTTCTTAGATGGAGTTCTCTCTCTCCAACTTCTTAGATCTTCTGTCGAAGGTCTTCTTCTTTTTGTGTTGTTAGTTATCTGTGTATGTTCTTCTTCTTAATTGTAATTATCACTTCTTCTGTTGAAGGAGAAAGCCTTCATATAGTCTTCCTCCATGGTAACCGGCTGATCCGGTTTCTAACAAACTTCTGACAGCTTTGACAGTTGCAGTAGACCAGTTAGAAATGGCAGATATCAAGTCATCCAGTCACTTCTTGAAATACTGTCTCTGTCTGAAAGTGTCGAGACTGAACATCATCATGTGTCGACACAAGTAGACTAAGTGTCGACACAAGTGGACTAAGTGTCGACACAAGCCTTGGTGGTGTCGACACATCTCCTTTGTTGTTGTTAATACTTCTCAACACAGCCTTCTGTTGAATGTGTCGACACTGATTCTGTGTGTCGACACAATCACTTATCTTCTTTAACATAGTTGAAACTTTGTTGTGTGTCGACACAAGTCCTGTGTGTCAACACAGTTGATGTCGACAAGGTCTTCTGTGTGTCGACACTGCCTCTTGGTGTCGACACAGTTGATGTCGACAATGCTTCACTGTGTGTCGACACTGCCTCTGCATGTCGACACAGCTGATGTCGACTAAACTTCTCTGTGAGTCGACACTGCCTCTGTATATCGACTTAGTTTCTTCAGGTGTCGACACAGCCTTTTCAAGTGTCGACACAATTAGCTCCAAGTGTCGACACAACTTTTCTCCAGTGTCGACACAAGCCTTCATAAGTGTCGACACAGTTTTCTGGTGTCGACATATGGACTTAGAAATTTTTCCTGCATTCCTGCATTTACTTAACTTGCACATATAAACTCAAAACACATCAAATACACCTTGATGCATATCATTGAGTAAGGTGAGGCTTCTTCAAATCTGGTACACATTTTCCAATGTACCCAACACCATCTTAGACTCACTCTCTCCACTCTTCGTCAGCATCAACTTTATGCCAAGCTGGCAAAATATGAGTTCTGGCTGGATCGTGTCGCTTTCTTGGGGCATGTCATTTTAGGAGATGGACTTTTCATTGATCCTGACAAGATTTTCGCAGTTATGGATTGGAAGCGAACTTGTACCCCTACGAAAATTTGTAGTTTTCTTAGTTTAGCTGGCTACTACCGACGTTTCGTCCAGGGTTTTTTTCCTCTCTTGCTTCTCCTCTAACAAAGCTAACTCAAAAGCATGTTAGATTCGAGTGGTCAGATCAGTGTGAGCATGCCATCTTGGAATAGAAGCAACGTTTGTGTTCGGCACCAGTTTTAGCTCTTCCTTCAGAGGGGGCAGATTTTTCAGTTTACACTAACGTTTCTGGAGTTAGTTTGGAATGTGTCTTGATGAAGGATGATTGTGTTATCGTTTATGGGTCAAGGTAGTTGAAAGTTCATGAACGCAACTACCTCACTCATGATTTGGAATTTGCTATAGTAGTATTTGCGTTGAAGCTTTGTTAATATTATCTTTATGGCGTAAAGTGTCACTTCTTCGCTGATCATTAAAGTTTGAAGTATATTTTTGTTCATAAGGATCTCAATCTTCGTCAGAGGCGTTGGCTCAAGTTCATAATATATTATGACTTGCAGCTCACGTATGTTCCAGGTAAAGCTAATTCAGTGGTAGATGTATTGAGCCGACAAGCTTATGTTGTCGCTTGTGCACCTATGTCAGCTACTCTTGCAGCCTTGATTGATGGCCATGATCGGATGGACATATCCATCTCGCCTAAGGGTCATGAAGAAGTTTCTGGTCCGTTACGGGTGGAGTAAGTGAAGGATTTGTAGCCATCTAATTCCGTACTCCAGCGTATCCGCCAAAAGGCTGAACTTGGGACTCTTCCAGATTTTTCTATCTTTGACGATGTTCTGCATTTTCGGGGTTTCCTATGCATTCCTTAAGTTACTGAATTGCTTGATAGTATTTTCTAAGAAGCTTTGAATCCCACACATCTGGTCATCGAGGAAATACTAAGATGTATCATGACTTGAAGCAGATTGTGTGGTGGACAGGTATGAACTATATTGCTCACTTCGTCTCTCGATGTTTGACATGTCAGAAGGTGAAACCTCAGTGCCGGCATCCGGGTGGTCTTTTGTAGCCCATGCCTATTCCAGAATGGAAGTGGGAAGACAACTCTATGGACTTCATCACTGGTTTGCCCTGTACTCTGAGGGGACATGATGGGATTTGGGTCATAGTTGATTGCATGACTAAAGTGGCTCACTTCATCCTGTATAAGGAAGCTCATTCAACCAAAAATATGACTCGTATGTATGTTTCAGAGATTGTTAGGCTTCATGGGATTCCTTTGCGAATTGTATCAGATCGAGACTCGAGATTTGTATCTCATTTCTAGAAGGGCTTCCAATAAGCTTTAGACACTCATCTCAACCTGAGCACAGCTTATCATCCAACGACCGATGACTAGACTGAAAGAGTTAATAAGATTCTTGAAGGCATGCTTCAGTGTTACATTCTGGATTTCAAGGGAGCTTGGGATGAGCACCTGCCTTCGGTTGAATTCGCCTACAATAATAGCTACTAAGAGAGTCTCAAGATGTTCCCTTCGAGGCACTGTATGGGCGTTGTTGTATTTTCACAGTAGCTTCCTTGTCTTGACTTATAAATCTTGTCGGAATGTATGCCAGCATAATCTTTGCCATTAGAGACCCTATTCAGAGTATTCTCAAATGTTTCAGGACAAAACTTCCTAAGTAAGAGATATTGTAACAAAAAATGAAAACAATGACAATAATATTAATAAAAATAACCTAAGTGGCAAATTTGTAATATTAACTTAGGTTCCGCCTTCTTAACATCGAGCCGAGCCAGCCCCTTCCCCCCCAATATTTATTTTCCTCGGGTCCAAGGTTTCTCGGAGACCGCAAGCCGTAACACCGATCCCACGTCTCTTGCTCCTGCACCGACGGCGATGCCCTTCCTTTTCTCGTTCCCTCCTCCAGCTGGCGGCTTCGTCTTCTGCCCCGCTTTATCAGGTCGGCGGCAACAAAGCTTCTTCCTCCTTCCTCCCTAGGCCATCATCATCTTCGTTTTCCTTCAAGGACCGGATGGTGACTCTTCATCCTCAGGTCGGCAACAACCTTTCTCCCCTCCAAAGAGCCTGCTTCTCAAATCCTCTAGGCGACATCCCTTCGTCCCCCTTCCTCTCTGTTTCGACTGGTGGATTTCAAGGACTCCTAGGATTTGCTCAAACTCCCCCCCCCCCCCGATACTTGGATTTTGAGCCCAAATTTGGTCTCCTTGGGTAAGGAACTCCTCCAATCTCATTTATTCAGATTTGTCATAAATTATTATGATAATGTTTGCACCCTAATCGATGTGATTACGTCGATCCATCATGTATTCGTCATATAATCGTCTAATCCCGAATTTAATTGTGTTTTCTGGCACTACTCTTCGGCCAAATTGTTAGGAACACTCAAAACCCTCTCTGATTTAGGATTTCTATCACTCAAGCACCACCAAGTCCCCGATCCTTCGTGGTAACTCTTCTCCCCTCACTCTCGAGGGAGGTAAATTGCTAACCTGCTCTTGAATTAATTTTGTAAAATAAACTGTTTGTGCTAACGTTTGATTTTCTGTCTTGTCAAATATAATTTATTGCCTGTAATTATTCCTGAACAGGTTCAAATAGGGCTTTTGTCCTTGCTTGCGCCTCTTAGTTGTCGTTGATAGTTTCAGCTTCATCTTCAGGCAAGTAGAGAATTTCATCTCGCTTGCAAATATTGAAATTTAGATGCTTCGTACATGTTCCTTGTTTATAAATAGTATCTGACACTGTTTGAATTGTAACCCTTTACCATGTCATGCTATGATAGAAGCCTTTAAACAATTATGAATCACTTAGGTCCTTAGTGTCATAAGTAAATCTTGAAAGGTAGGGTTTAGATGGTGCATCACCATGTTTGCATGGTCACGGTAAATAGGAAGTACTCTTTACTAATAAGACTTGAACTTGAGTGTTAACCATGTGCACCCACTATAAACCCCTACACATTTCATCGATTGCAGCTTATGTCGTTGTCAGAGCAATTATGCAAAACTTCAGAGTAGGCTAACAAATTTAGATAATTCTGCGTGTTTCCGTTGTCTATTTTACTAGATGTCCTAAAAGATAAATTGGCACTCTAATATTTCTATTTTCCTCTACACGTACTTAAATGCATAACTTGCTCACTACTTATTTCTATGCTCTGAAGCATTTTTCTTCTGGTTTTAGAATTTGCCTTAGCGTTCATAACTGCACTGTCTGCCACCTGAGTTCGAGCCGCGTCAAGTTTTCGTGTTCCTGGAGGTTTACCTTTTGTCGTTGTATCAGTTTCTATGTATTTGGTTTTTTTTACTGTTGAGTTTGTTATGATGTAATAGTTATGATCAGCTACCTTCTTTTGAGTCACGGACAACTGCTAGACTATTTCTAATTTACTGAAATTTAATATTAATGACATGTTCCCTTCTATGGTTTATGGCATTTACATTTTTTACTAGTACTATGTATGGCTTGAAATTTTATTAAAGCGCATGTGTATTATTTTTGCACCAAACTTTCTGCATAAAAACAAACTAGTCTCCTCAAATTAACTATTTTAAAACTAACATAATAATTTCAGCTCCCGCCTAACTGACATGAAATTTTCTTCGTCCATGCTTGTAGCATCACTCTGATAATTGCTATTAGACCAGTCCTGCCCAAAAAGACTGCCCAACCAGTCCCGGACCGGTCTTTTAAAAGACCGGTCTTTTGCCTTGCCGGTCCCGGACAGGTTCCAGTCAAACCAGTCCCGGTCCGGGACCGATTTTCCTACTCAAGAGGAGGACCGGCCGGGACCGGAGGACCGGTCCTAACCAACCTAACCGGTCCCGGACCGGTTTTTTTATTTAAATTTTTTTATATTAAAATTATAAATTCTATATTTATATTACAAATGAAATAAAATTCAAATTTCAAAGTGAAATAAAATTTAATTTTTATTAAAAATGAAATAGAATTACAAATTTACATTTTACATCATGACAAAAAAAATAACATTGAACGAAAATGAAAATTACATTTAAGTTAAAATAAAATATGAAAATTACATTTAAATATTCAAAATTGAAATAAAATACATTTTGCCTAATTATTCTTCGGCCGCGCTTCCCAAACTTAAGTTATTTATCTCGTCTTCCACTTCGGACTCACTATCTTCAATAGATGAGACGTGTTGCCTCATCCTTATAGCATCCAAATGATCCTTGTAGCAAATGCAAATCTCCAAAGATTTCTCGTTCAAACGACTTCTTCGCTCGTTCAGAATCCTGCCACTCAAAGAAAAAGCAGACTCCGATGCTACCGTACTAGCTTTCATTGTTAGTAAACCACGAGCCATTAAGATCAAAATAGGATAAACATTTGTTTTAGTTTTCCACCATTTTAAGATATCAAAATTTTATATTTCGTTTGCGGTCATATAATCTTGAAATTATGTTTTTGTATATAAACCTAATTCATTTAAATTACTCAAAATTCATTGTTTTTTTCTAGAGGCTAATTCTAAAAGTTTGTTTTTTAAAATATCTTTTGTTTTAGGTTGGGTGGATTTTTCACGAGATCGCGATTCACACATATTATCATAATAATTATAGAAACGAGTAAAATCAGAATTAAATTTTGAAACGCTTAAATTAACAAAATCACTAGTCGTTTCGTTTAAATTTAAATTTCGATTAATTTCTTATATAAAATTTTCTACCCCGTCCACACTCATTAATGGGTTTAAAGCTGCGGCGCATGAAAACATATATGGGTGACATTTCTTGGTAATATTTTAAAATTTTCTCCTCCATTACTAATATTAACGGACGACACATTTAATTTGTTTTGTATGTTTTAAACATTTCAGTAATTAATAAAATATTTTCAATAACTAATGAGTAAGTAAGGACCTACAAATTTTTTACCTTGTGAAATAACAATTTTTTTTAAAATCTTATTTTCTATTTTTCGAACTGTAAATAACTCGTAACATAGTTTGTGTTTTAATTACGTACTCGTTCATATAAACACAAATGTCTTGTACAATTAAATTTAAAATGTGAAAGACGCAACGTGTATGAAAAAAAATTTCATGTAACATTGGTTGTAAATCTGAAATCAAATATCTTATGCTGGTCGCATTATTTGAAGCGTTATCAAAAGAAATACTCATAAATTTTTCTTTTATTTTAAATTCTCTAATACACTTAATTATTACCTGGTAAATAGCTTTACCAGTATGCGGATATTCAAATCCTTCAAAACAAATTATTCTTTTATTTAGTTCCCAACTATTGGGATCGATCCAGTGAGCGGTAATGCAAATATATGAGTGTCCCTCAGATATACCGCTTGTCTAGACGTCGCTCGTTAAGCTAACGCGACCGTCAAATGTTTTAAAATAATTTTTTAAATATTCTTTAGATTGCATATAATCCGCTAAAGCATCGCGTCTAGTGGTAGAACGACTTACTTGCTGATATTTGGGTTGTAGTGCCTCGTGTATGTATGATGTCATCTCTTCATCATCGTACTGGCTGAATGGAAATCCCTTTTTGATTACGTTCTCCATTTGTCGCTCCAGCTGCCGAGATTGATCGTATGTCCAAATGTGCCCGGACATCGAAATTTGAGCTTGAGTAGACTCCGGTGCTTGTTTTGAAATGAACAATTTCACATGCCGAACGAGCGTTGTATTGCTGCCAACGACCATTAGCTTCCCGCAAAGTTTGCACTTCGCCTTCAATTTGCCGTCGATCCGCACTTTATCGAATTTCTCCCAGACCGCGCTTTGTGGTGGTGTTCTACTACTTCGTGCACGATGGACGCAGAGGAAGAAGACGGCATGGATGAGGAAGACGCCATTCGAGACTTAAGACTTGAGAGTGAGTGAGAGTTGAGAGAGAGAGAGAGGGAGAGTAAGTGAAAGAGAGAGAGATGAAAAAGAATTTTTAAGAGGGGAGGGGGGTATTTATAGGATTTGATTTTTTAATTTTTTTAAAATTTAAATTTTATATAAAATTTAAATTTTATAAAATTAATTATTTAAATAATTAAATTTAATAAATAAAATTAAAAAAAACAAAATTGGTGGCTGGCCGGCCATGCCAGCCACCAATTTTGGGGCCAACGGCTCTTTAAAGAGCCGTTAAAAACGGCTCTAAAAAGAGCCGTTTAAAACGACTCTAAAAAGAGCCCTTTAAAACGGCTTTTAAACGGCTCTTTTTAGAGCCGTTTTGGCTCTTTATATACGGGACCGATCTTTTTACCGGTCCGGTTCCAGTCCCAGTCCGGGACCGGTCAAAGACCGGTAAAAGATCGGTCTTTGACCGGTCTTTTATCGGTCCCGGTCCGGGACCGGTCTTTTATCGGTCCCGATCCGGGACCGGATTTTGAAGTGAAATGAGGGACTTCTTGGGACTTCTGGGACCGGTCCGGTACCGGTTTTTAGCCAGTCCTAACCGGTCCGGTCCCAACCGGACCGGTTAGGACCGGTTTTTTTGTACACCACTGTATTAGACTGGTCGTTGTTGAAGCCAAATATGACCTCAACTGAAGTTCGAAGAAAAAGGGGTGCAGCCAAAACCTACTTCTCTCAAGTCTCAACCCTTGACCGGATTCAAAGGACCTAAGACTGACCCAATAGCCTCAGCAGGGAGGTCCCACCTCACACCCGGAAGATCTCTGAGAGCTTCCCCTCCAAAGCCAAAGCTGGGCTAGGAGCTCCTCAGAAGGCACTGGAATGTGAGAGATAATGATAGCCTCTCTTCTGAGGAGCCCTTATGGGTCTATTTATAGCATCCTGCCGTCCTGAAATTACTGAAAAGCCCCTAGTTAGTCTGCCAATAGCCAAAACCCGTTGTTTTTCTGAGGGTACTGGAGTAATTTCTCCTGAGGGCAATTTGGTCATTCCACCCAAGGCCCTGGTCCCCACTCGGCGAGAGCCCCGAGCCGAGAACCTTCTGCCAGAGCCTGGCGGAAGCGGTCTCGCCTACCTATAGGCGAGAGTTTCTTTAAGACGATCTGGGGCTGGCGCAAGCGTTCGCGCGTTGATCTTCGTTCGACGATTTGGCTGCGCTCGCCGATCTGGGCTCGACGAATACAGGGCGCCTTGCGGGCGAGAGCTCATATGTGGCGGGAGCTTATCGCTTAGTGCAAGCGTTCCCGCCTACTTGGGCGAGAACTTCTCCGGCTAGCCTGTCTGACCGTTTGTGCCTCCTGGTCTGGCTCAGCGAATATGAGGTTGTACACAATCCCCGCTCTTTTTGAGCTAGCTCTGCGCTCGAAAAGACATGTCCAACCCAAAAATATTCGCTGAGCACGTGTCAACATCAGGGAATCTTTCGGTGGGTCGTACGGTGCCTATAAATATGTGTGCTGATAGACCGCCATAACACTTCCCTCGAGTCGTCATTCTCCGCCTCAGCTCTCACCTCCTCTCGCGATGCCTTCCAAGCGAGCCGACAACGCGCTTCTGCAGGATCTGCAAGACCGTATCAACGCGGCACAGGCGCGAGCCAAGGCTAACAGCGCCCTGGTTGCCCCATGGCTAGCGAGACATCCGTCGGTCGCTGAGCCTTCTCTGCCCAAGAAGAAGAAGAAGAGGGCGAAGGTGGTTCAACGGGACCTGCCCCGCGAGAACAGGAGCCCACCTACCCCAACCCCTAGCCGTGCGGACGGCCCTTCGCCGCGGAAGGTATGCCCGATTTACCAATTATTGAAAACCAGTTGCTCAGTAGTTGACGTGATACCTCTCGCAGGAGACGGTTCCCGATGCTGCCGCGTCTCCGCGAGAACACCTGGATCCATCCTCTAGCCACCACGAGGATCCACCACGGGTTCCAGAGGTGGCCCCTCCACCTGACCCGAACACCGCAGGTAACGGTTTCCCCTCTCGCCCTCAACTCAAATTTTTAAATGTTGAACTGTTTCCTCGCAGCGCCAGTTTTCGCACCGCCGGATCTCGCCACCCGGGAGAGCGGGGCGAGAGCTGCGAATCGGCCTCCCCTCGCGGTTGGTTCCTCCCTACTGGCGGGAGGAAATACTGCCGAGTCCTCCGTGCCTTTGTTAGACGCCAGCCCTCCTGCGGGAGAGGAGACCCACTCCCCCGCTCCCGACCAAGCCGGGATCACCATTCGCAAAGTTTTTCCCCCGGAAAAGGAAAGCCAATCCACCTCCTCTTTGGAGCTGAGGGGGGGGGGGGGGGGGGCTGGGCCTTCTCTCCTGCCGTCGACCGGGGGGCCTCGTCATACTGCAGGTATATGGAAACTTTATCACATCTACCCGTTAGCTCTCGCCATAACAGGAACTCTTTTGTCAGGGGACATGGGCTCGCGGCTTGGAGCTGAGGTAGAGGAAGAAGATGAAGAAGAAGAAGAAGAAGAAAGAGAGGGGGAAGATGGCGAGAGCTCTCCCTTCCCCGCATCTGACGAGATGGAGGAGATCTTGGCTGGTGCCGGGAGCGCTAAAAGACGGGGGAAGAAGGTCGTCGCCGTCCTATCGAAGCTCATCCGGCGAGAACGGGTCCGCGACCTTGCGGCGGAAGAGTTTCGCCAGTCCGTGGAGAAGAGGCTAGAGACACTGGAGCGGGATTATCTCATCGGTGAGATGGACCAGCCGGGGGGAGCTACCGCCGGATCCTCACCCGAGCGGTGCATCGAGCGAATCCGGGACTTGTCTCGCCGGGTTGACCTGGGATGCAGTGTTATGTCGTCCTACTTCAACCCACAGGCGCCACCCCGGACCAAGTTGCGGGACCGAGGAAAATGGCGGTGGGAGCAAGGGAAATGGTGCTGGGAGCCTTACTGAAGCGCGAGACCTCCCCTTCTCTTCTCCAGGCCTTCCCTTCTCAGATGTACCTTTATTTACTTAGAACTGTAACTAATAATTCTGCACTTATCGCTTATTTTTTATCCCGTTCTCGCTCAGCGAGAGCAGTAACTCGGTATTTATTACTTTCTGATATTGTATGCGTATGTGTTGTTTTCCTGGGTTATTGGGTGGCGAGAGCCACCTTGCTTCCGCCTACCTTGCCCGTCGTATGTCATCTCGCAACGTTTGCGCTAGTCACTTAATCAATCGGTCACTGTCAAACTCGGGCGGGAAAAACGAAACGTCGCTGACCTAGGGCGCGCCGGTTGTACCCCCGCCGCCTTTCTGAAAACAGCCATCATTATCACGGTTTTTTATAAATAGGGAAGCACACCTACCACATTCATTTCTCTGATTCCAGTCTCTCTCCTCTCCTGTTGCTTTCGCGGTCTCTCCAAAGCTCTCGCCTGTCTCCGCCTTCTCCTTCCGTTCTCGTACCGTTCTCGCTCTCGCCTTCTTCTCATAGTTCTCGCTCTCGCCTTCTTTTCGTAGTTCTCGCCTTCAAACTTCATCGCGATGCCGGGCGGAGGCGAGGGACGTTCAAACTGCGCGGAAGCTTTCCAGAAGCATCTTTTTCCTTCCTGCACTCTCACCGTTGATGAGTTCAACCTGATCAAGTCTCAACACGTTCCCGCCAGCTTCACTGCGCGGAACCCGGGCAATCACGACAAGGTAAACTCCGCAGGGGAGGGGGAGCTCGCCATCCCCATCGAGCACTTCAAGGTGGGCTTCCGTCTCCCGCTGTGGCCCGAGATGCGGCAGGCCCTCCGATATTACGGGGTGGTTCCCGCGCAGCTGAACCCAAATTCAGTGGCGATTCTCGTGGCATTCATATGTTATATGCGGTCCGAGAGGATCGAGTTTAACTTGCCGATCTTCCGCAAGATGTTTACTTTCCGCGCGAAAGGAGGTGTGGTGTTCTTCTCCGGGCAACTGCTCAAGACAATCGGTCTCGCCAACAAGCACCATCACTGGGGCGAGAGGTTCATCTACATTTCTGGCGACTTCGGGAACGTACCCCTTGCCCCCATCCAATACGAGGATGCCGCCTACAAGCCCCCCTCCTTGGGCTCGCGCGAGAGCGCCCTCCTTGAGTTCTTTGGAACCAAGGACTTCGACGTCCTCTACCTTCGGCGAGACGTCGATACCCTCCTCCCTGTGCTTCCAGGAGAAGGTAAAAGTCTCGCCTTTATCTTGCTTTTCCTTGTCTTCTTCAAGGCTGGAACTTAGTGTCATTGTCTCTTTCGCAGGAGAGCGCGAGATCCCTCGACGCCAACCCTTTGACGAGGCTCGCGCTGGTGGGGGCCAACCTCCAAAAGACCCGCTGGCTCTCGCAAAGGCCGCTGCACATGCCTGTCGTAAAGAGCCGCCCCCGCCTTCTTCATCCGGAGTTGCGAAGCGGAAACCCGGCGCCCCTGCGGCTCAACCAATCAAGAGACCCAAAACGACTGACACCGAGAAGGGCAAGGCCGTCGTGGTGCCACCCGCCCAACCTCTCCCTGCAGGCCACTCCTTTGAGGAGGTCTTGCAGGCCGTTAGCAAGATTGCGGCCAATAGGGGTGGCCCCGAGACCCCTGCCGAGAACCCTCAGGCCCCTGGTGCCGTAGAGAGCGAGGGTGCCGCCGCCGGGACCTTCGGCCAGCCCCTGTCTGAAGAGGTGCCGCGGGGCCATCGCAACTTCGGTCTCGGCATGAGGTGCCTGGACGCGGAAAACAAGCCGCTGCTGCAATGGGATCCTGACGCCAACAAGGTCTCGATCTCGTCCCTCTTGCCAAGCTGGGCAGAGCGAGACGAGGTAACCAGCGAGGCTTTCGCCTTAGGCTATTGCCTCTACAGCCGGGAGGATGCTAGCGTCTACGACAGGATGTCGACCCAGCTGCTGGCCTACGACTCCACTCGCGCCCTGATGCGTGGGCTGGAGCTTGCGCACATGTGTGCCCGCCGGAGCATCACAATAGACCGCAACTTTCAGGACATGTTCAAGGCCAGGGACGATGCGGTGGCTCAGGCGGCCACTCTGGCCAAGGAGCTGGCCGAGGCCCAGCAACTGTTATCCTCGCGCCAAGCGGAAGGGGTAAGCGAGAGCTTTCACAATCGCTTGCTCTCGCCACCTTAACTCTTCTCTTTTATGCTAACCTTCCGCTGTTCAGGATTCCGCCCAAGCCACACTTCGCGAGGAGCTGTCCCAAGCCCGATACGATAACGTTCTCCTGCGGGAGCAGATTGCGCGTCTCGAGGCGAGTGCGGCCCCCCCGTTGGACGAGAGACTGAAGAGCCGGTATTACTCGGTTTATGATATTGACAAGCTGCTCCAGGGGAACGCGCAAGCTACAGTAAAGTTGACGCTGGAGACGCTGCGAGACATCAACTGCTGGGATGGGAGGGGCAAAGACATCACTGCTCAACAACTCGTTCCATGGCTTTTCGAGCCCATTCCAAAGCCCCCGAGCGCCCCTGATACCCCACCCTCGGATGTCCCGAAGTCCCCTGCAGCGGGTGGCTTGACCTCCGGGGGGAGCTCCGGCGAGAGCTCCAGCGGGAGCTCAAACGGGAGCTCGGAGGGGTACAGCTTGTCTCCATGAGGGGCCCCCTCTTCTTTTTCTTTCCGCCTCTGCTTTTTCCCTCCGCCTCAATGTAAAGCGCGAGACGCTACCAGTTTATTCTTACATTTAATATATTTAATGCAAATGTTTTTATTGTAAACATCTCGCTCTATTATTGTGAATGTGCCCGATGTAATTGTTGTGGTCGAATGTTTTCCGCGCGTGCTTCCGCCGAGCCCCTTGGCCTTCCTAGGATGGTCTCCCTTAGCGATGGTTAGGCGGGAACCTGCTGCAAACGACCCGCCGGAAGCGTGGCTTACGAACCCTTAGGTCGCAACCGTCCCCTTTAGCCTGCGTGAATCACTTCAGGACTGTTGTATAACGATCCCGCCTGTTTGCCCGAGAACATTAAGAGGAGCCTTCTAGACGGAAGCTTCCGCCCTTTCTGCGAGACCTTTTTGGCGAGGACTTCCCTTTCGAGATCTATCCCTGCCGAGACCTTTCCTACCCTTTCCATTTCGTATTCCCGATGCACTTCCTGCCTTGTCCAAACCAAGCTAGCCAATCCAAACCTATCCCCCACAGGCGAGCCTACGGACCTACCAACTAGATGAGAGCCTGCGCAGCGGGTCTGCCTGGGGCTGAGCCGAGCTCGGGGTGCCGATGAAGATCGCAAGCCAACCAAACCTATCCCCACACAGGCGAGCCTACGGACCTGTCAGCTAGATAAGAGCCTGCGCAGCGGGTCTACCTGGGGCCGAGCCGAGCTCGGGATGCCGATGAAGATCTCAAACCAACCAAACCTATCCCCCACAGGCGAGCCTACGGACCTGCCAGCTAGATGAGAGCCTGCGCAGCGGGTCTACCTGGGGCCGAGCCGAGCTCGGGGTGCCGATGAAGATCTCAAACCAACCAAACCTATCCCCCACAGGCGAGCCTACGGACCTGCCAGCTAGATGAGAGCCTGCGCAGCGGGTCTACCTGGGGCCGAGCCGAGCTTGGGGTGCCGATGAAGATCTCAAACCAACCAAACCTATCCCCCACAGGCGAGCCTACGGACCTACCAGCTAGATGAGAGCCTGCGCAGCGGGTCTACTTGGGGCCGAGCCGAGCTCGGGGTGCCGATGAAGATCTCAAACCAACCAAATCTATCCCCCACAGGCGAGCCTACGGACCTGCCAGCTAGATGAGAGCCTGTGCAGCGGGTCTACCTGGGGCCGAGCCGAGCTCGGGGTGCCGATGAAGATCTCAAACCAACCAAACCTATCCCTTACAGGCGAGCCTACGGACCTGCCACCTAGATGAGAGCCTGCGCAGCGGGTCTACCTGGGGCCGAGCCGAGCTCGGGGTGCCGATGAAGATCTCAAACCAACCAAACCTATCCCCCACAGGCGAGCCTACGGACTTGCCAGCTAGATGAGAGCCTGCGCAGCGGGTCTACCTAGGGCCGAGCCGAGCTCGGGGTGCCGATGAAGATCTCAAGCCAACCAAACCTATCCCCCACAGGCGAGCCTACGGACCTGCCAGCTAGATGAGAGCCTGCGCAGCGGGTCTACCTGGGGCCGAGCCGAGCTCGGGATGCCGATGAAGATCTCAACCGACCAAACCTATCCCCCACAGGCGAGCCTATGGACCTGCCAGCTAGATGAGAGCCTGCGCAGCGGGTCTACCTGGGGTCGAGCCGAGCTCGGGGTGCCGATGAAGATCTCAAACCAACCAAACCTATCCTCCACAGGCGAGCCTACGGACCTGCCAGCTAGATGAGAGCCTGCGCAGCGGGTCTACCTGGGGCCGAGCCGAGCTCGGGGTGCCGATGAAGATCTCAAACCAACCAAACCTATCCCCCACAGGCGAGCCTACGGACCTGCCAGCTAGATGAGAGCCTGCGCAGCGGGTCTACCTGGGGCCGAGCCGAGTTCGAGGTGCCGATGAAGATCTCAAACCAACCAAACCTATCCCCCACAGGCGAGCCTACGGACCTGCCAGCTAGATGAGAGCCTGCGCAGCGGGTCTACCTGGGGCCGAGCCGAGCTCGGGGTGCCGATGAAGATCTTAAACCAACCAAACCTATCCCCCACAGGCAAGCCTACGGACCTGCCAGCTAGATGAGAGCCTGCGCAGCGGGTCTACCTGGGGCCGAGCCGAGCTCGGGGTATTACAAGACACACGATTATGTTATGTTATGAAAAATTTGACAATAGCTAAGAGAAAATCAATTGATGTAGTATAATAAGTTTGTTTTTGAGATACATGGTTACATCCTTCCCCCTTCACGGGTAGAAGCGTTTTAGGTCATCACCGCTCCAGGTGTGGCTTAGGGCCCTCCCTTCCACGTCCTGGAGGTAGTATCCTCCCGTTCCGAGGACTTCCTTCAATATGTATGGACCTTCCCAGTTCGGGTGGAGCTTGCCCACGGGAGCCGACCTTCCTGCTGCGTCGACCTTTCTCAGCACCAGATCCCCCTTAGCAAACTGTTTTACCCTGACATGCTTATCAAAATGCTTGGCCATCCGTCGCTTGATCTCTTCTTGCCTGATAACCGCCACGTCTCGCAGTTCCTCCACCATATCTAACGAGAGGCATTGCCCCTCCTCATTCTCCACCCTCCAAGCCTCGTCTCCTTCGCCCGCGGCTGTGACTCGCGGGGACCGGACCTCGAACTCCACTGGTAGGACGGTCTCACACCCATGAGAGAGCTTGAAGGGGGTCTCACCGGTGGCCGTGTTCTGAGTCGTTCGTAGGGCCCACAGGACCGAGGGGAGCTGTTCCACCCAATTCCCCTTTAGGTTTTTCACTTTTTTCTTTAGTAGGTTCACAATGATTTTGTTTGCTGCCTCCACTTGACCATTACTCCGAGGGTGGTGGACGGAGGCAAACCGGAGGTCTATCCCTAGTTGGGCGCAGAAGCTGATGAACTCCTCGCTGGCAAACTGGGGGCCGTTATCAGTCACTATGGCTTGGGGCAACCCATGTCTGCAAATAATCTCCCCCCAGACGAAGTTCCTTATGACCTGCGAGGTGACCTTGGCCAAGGCTTTAACCTCTAGCCACTTCGAGAAATAATCAACCATGACCAAGAGGAATCTCCTCTGCCCACTAGCCGGAGGAAAGGGCCCAACTAAGTCCATTCCCCATATAGCGAATGGCCACGGTGCCGTGATACTCCGGAGCCTCTGAGCTGCCAAGAGCTGAAGGGGGCGTAGAGCTGACATTTTTGACACCTTCTGGCAAACTCCATGGCATCCTTCCTTAGGGTGGGTCAGAAGTACCCCTGTCTGACCACCCTTTCCTCCAACGTCCTTCCTCCCGAGTGACTGCCGCACTCGCCCGAGTGCACCTCCCTCAATATCTTCGGGATCTCTTCTTCGGTCACACATCTAGCTAGGAGCCCTGACAACATCTTACGATGCAGGCCCCCCTCCATCATTAAGTAGTGAGCTGCTTTGCGCTTGAAGCTTCTCCCAACCTTGGTCCCTTCAGGAAGTTCACCGGTGGTTAGGAAGGTCACAAATGGATCCACCCACGAGGGTTGCCGGTCCACCACCATCAACTTTCCTTCCTCGATAGCCGGTCGGAATAGCTCCGTCAAGGTTCCTCCCCCTCGAGGTCCGAACTTGGCTAATCGATCGGCGGCTACGCTTTCTTCCCTTGGAACATGTTGAATCGAGAATGACCGGAATCCCCCGATGATCGCCCTTACCTTGGAGAGGTATTTGATGAGGGTAGGCTCCCGAGCTTCAAACTCTCCCCGGATCTGCGATGCTACTACCTTTGAATCAGTGAAAGCTTCCACATCCCGAATCTCCAGCTCCTTTGCCAAGCGGAGGCCGGCGATCATGGCCTCATACTCCGCTTGATTGTTGGTCACGGGGAAATGTAAAATGACCGCTTGCTCTATGGTTACCCCCTGAGGACTTGTCAATACCACCCCTGCCCCGAAGGAGTGCCTTCCCGAGGCCCCATCAACCACCAACTTCCATGCTTCTCGAGGTTGCTGCTCTCCCCCTCGACTTCAATGATGTAGTCTGCTAGGAAGTCCGCCACTGCCTGTGTCTTGATGGAGAGCCTTGGGACAAAGGAGATGTCGAACTCGCTTAACTCAATGGACCACTTAGCCAGTCTCCCCAAGTGCTTCACTCCTTCGAAGATCTTACGAAGAGGGTGGTCGGTCACCACCCTAATCGAATGCGCTTGAAAGTACGGCCGGAGTTTCCTTGCCGAGATGACCAAGGCGTAAGCGAGCTTTTCCAGGATGGGGTAGCGAAGCTCTGCTTTCCTCAATATCCGGCTGACGTAGTAGATGGGCAGCTGCTTCTTTCCTTCTTCCCTCACTAGGACGGAGCTCACCGCCTCTGCTCCTACCCCGAGGTACAAGGTCACGTCCTCTCCTTCCTTTGGGCTCTGAAGGAGAGGAGCCTGAGAGAGTTGTCTTTTCAGCCCTTGGAAGGCCTCTTCGCACTCGGTTATCCATTCGAACCTTTGATTCCCCCGCAGCATCTTAAAGAATGAAGAACACTTGTCTCCTGCCCTGGAGAGGAACCTGCTTAGCCCAGCCAGCTTGCCTGTCAAGCGCTGGACCTCCATGGCGTCGCGAGGTGACTCCAAATCCAGGATGGCCTTGACCTTGTCCGAGTTGGGCTCCACCCCCGCCGGAGTCAGAAGATGCCCGAGGAACTTCCCGCGGCTGGCCCCGAAGACACACTTCAATGGGTTCAGCCTCATCTTGAACCTTATTAAGCTGGCGAATGTTTCCTCCAGATCTTGCAGGTGCGAAACCATGCACTTGCTTTTGATCATTAGGTCGTCGACGTAGACCTCCAAGTTCCTCCCCCTTTGATCCCGGAAGACTCGATCCATCATGCGCTGATAGGTAGCCCCCGCGTTCTTTAACCTAAAGGGCATCATTTTGTAACTGAAGCATCCCTCCCTCGTGATGAAGGAAACATCTTTGGTATCAGGAGGATGCATCCGGATCTGGTGATAACCTGAAAAAGCATCTAAAAAGCTCATGACAGAAAAACCGACGGCTGAATTAACCAGCGCGTCGATCCGAGGCAGGGGGTAGCAATCCTTAGGGCATGATTCATTCAACAAAGAAAAGTCAATACACATTCTCCATTTACCACCTCCCTTCTTTACCATTACCACATTGGAGATCCAGCCTGGATACTGGATCTCTGAGATGAAGCCCGCCTCCAGGAGCTTCTTGACCTCTTCGCGAATGGGCTCCTCCAGCTTGGTGGCGATGGCTCTCATCTTCTGGCGTATGGGGCGAGTGCGGGGGTCCAAGTTCAGGCGATGGCAGGCTACGTCTGCGTCGATGCCCGGCATGTCCGCCGCGCTCCAGGCGAAGATGTCGACGTTGCCTTGAATGCAAGCCCGCACTTGCTCCCGGGCCTCGGGACTCAAGCCTCCGCTGACCCGCACCCTTTGTACTTGTCCTGCGCTCGTGAAGACCTCCATCTCCACCACTTCTTCGGCCGGCTCCAGCCGCGACTGCTCCCAGACGGCCCTTGCCTCTTCCTCCAGCTCCAGCTCTCCTCTTTCTCCCTCCTCCTCGATCTCCATCGCTTCTACCAGCCCCTCATGCTGCTGCTCAACTCCTACGCCCCTCGGGGCCTTTCCCTCAACTCCTCCTGTCGCTCGTTCTCCTACTTCCATCGCCCCTTCCGGGCTCTCCTGCCCCTCGTCCCCCCGGACCACCTGCACATCTCCTTGCAGCTTCTCAGTCTCCTCTTCTCCGACTTCCTCCACTGCTACCCCTCTTGCCTCCTCTAGGACCATCTCCTCTTCCTCAAGAACCTCCTCTAGGGCCGCCATCTCTATCTCCAACTCTTCTGCCTCTGCCATCCACGAAATGGTGTTGACCGCTGTAACGTAACATTGTCTTGCCACCTTCGGGTCCCCTCTTACCCTGACCTGCACCCCCCCATTGTTGAACTTGAGGCATTGATGGAACGAGGAGGGGACGCAGCGGAAGGCGCTGATGAGGGGGCGCCCAAAGATGGCATTATAGCTGCTTGGGGCGTCCACGATCACGAACCTACAGTTCCGTGACACGCCCCCAACCTTACGTGTAACCCTACTCCTCCTTCTACCTCTTTCATCTCTCCGGAGAACCCGAACAGAGGTCCATCCGATGCCAAGACCCTCTTCCCTTCAACCCTCATATCATCAAAGGCCTTCGTGAAGATGGCATTTACCGAGCTCCCGTTATCCACCAGTATCCTCAAGACCGTATAATTTTCCACCGCCGTCTGGATCACCAGGGCGTCACAGAAAGGATCCTCATAGTCTGGCATGTCTGCTGATGAGAAAGTGATCTTTTCTTCTGGTGGGGGAACCTGGGAGGTAGAGGCCACCCCTCTTCGGTACATGGTTTGGAGGCTCCCCTTGCGGGTTGCCTCAATCCCCACTCCTCTGTGAATCACCCTGATTCCTCCCCGGGTCCCTACATCCACCCGGTCTTCGGACCTATCTTCCACCTCGCCCTGCTGCACCTCCACTATCCTCACCGGTGGATCCTGCCTCCCTGCTCCTCTTGCCTCTCTTAACTCTAAGAACTCCGGGCAGGTGGCCGTTGCGTGACCTTCCTCCTGGTGGAAGTCACAAAAAAGCAACGCCTCCCCGCCCCTTCTTCCCTCTCCTCTCCCTCTTCTACCTCCTCCTTGAGCTCCTCTCCCAGCTCCTCTTCCTCTTCCCACTTCCATGGCCTCCTGCGGTGGTGGGGGACGACCCCTCGGCTCCTGCCTCCATGCCGGTCGGTCGAACCTCCGGGGCTCCCGCAGGTTATCTCTCCCCTGGTAGCTTTCTCCCGGCCCCTGGGGGCGACCCTCCTGGGGCCTCCAACCTAACCGGTTGTTCGGCTCCCGGGCCCCCCAACCCTGCTGCTGCCCAAACCTTCGGGGCTCTTCCCTTCTCCTTTCTTCTCTTTGCTCCCTCTGTTCCCTCGGCTCCTTTTGTCTTCCCGTTGCTGGTTCCTTCACATCGTCCTCTGCTAGCTTGGCCAACTTCCTGGCGAATGCTGGGTTTGCTCTCTCGAAGTCAATTTCCTTTGCCGCCCTCTCCATGAGCTCCTCAAAGGAGAGGGGAGGCACCCTTTTCAACTCCATGCTAAAGAATCCCGGTCTCAGCCCCAGGGTGAAGGCCAGCATCAGTGCGTACCCTGGGACCTCCTGGACCAGGAGGATCTCTTCCTGAAACCGGTCGACATAGTGACCCAGCGTCTCCTCCGGCTTCTGCCTCACCGCAAACAGACACTCTGCTTCCTTCTTCCGCTTCTTCGAGGTAGAGAACCTCAACAAGAAACTTCTCCGCAGATCCTCAAAACAGTAGATCGATCTTGCTGGCAACTGGTGGAACCAGTCCCAAGCCTTCTCCTTCAGCGTGATGGCAAACAGCCGGCACTTGAAGGCATCTGTCATCTGCCTTATCGATACAACGTCTTCAAACCACTGTACGTGCTGTACAGGGTCATCCTTCCCCGAGTAGTAGGACATGTCGGGCTCCCGGAACCCCTCCGGTACCGGAGCTGAGATGATGAGCTCGCTAAATGGGCTCTCGCCTCCTGCCTGGAGAGAAGGTACGTCTCGCGGCCTCGGCTGACTTGCCCGATCCGCGAGACCGTGCCCCGGAAAGAGCTCCCGCACTGTCGCTTCCTTCTCGCCCAGATCCGTTAGTGTCTCCTTGCCCGGGCGCTGGCTCTGGCCTGGGAAGAGTTCCCGCGCTGCCACGTCTCTCTCGCCCGCCTCCACCGGGACCTCCTTTCCCGGGCGCTGCCCTGGGGCGTTCTCGCCCAAGAGCGGGACCTCTTCTATCGGGACCTGAGGGGTGGCCCACTCGCCTCTCGCCGAGAAGGCCAAGCTGATCGTCTGCAGAACCTCTCGCCTGAACTCATCCAGCATCCTCTTCGTCGCTTCCTCTCCCCGGGTGGGGGAGCCTCCAGAACCTGACCCTTCACCTTCACCTCCAGCCATATGACAAAACTTAAGGCTTTCTTGAATCAGCTGCCTTCCACGTACGCTCACCGCACCAGAACTGTTGAAGCCAAATATGACCTCAACTGAAGTTCGAAGAAAAAGGGGTGCAGCCAAAACCTACTTCTCTCAAGTCTCAACCCTTGACCGGATTCAAAGGACCTAAGACTGACCCAATAGCCTCAGCAGGGAGGTCCCACCTCACACCTGCAAGATCTCTGAGAGCTTCCCCTCCAAAGCCAAAGCTGGGCTAGGAGCTCCTCAGAAGGCACTGGAATTTGAGAGATAATGATAGCCTCTCTTCTAAGGAGCCCTTATGGGTCTATTTATAGCATCCTGCCGTCCTGAAATTACTGAAAAGCCCCTAGTTAGTCTGCCAATAGCCAAAACCCGCTGTTTTTCTGAGGGTACTGGAGTAATTTCTCCTGAGGGCAATTTGGTCATTCCACCCAGGGCCCTGGTCCCCACTCGGCGAGAGCCCCGAGCCGAGAACCTTCTGCCAGAGCCTGGCGGAAGCGGTCTCGCCTACCAATAGGCGAGAGTTTCTTTAAGACGATCTGGGGCTGGCGCAAGCGTTCGCGCGTTGATCTTCGTTCGACGATTTCGCTGCGCTCGCCGATCTGGGCTCGACGAATACGGGGCGCCTTGCGGGCGAGAGCTCATATGTGGAGGGAGCTTATCGCTTAGTGCAAGCGTTCCCGCCTACTTGGGCGAGAACTTCTCCGGCTAGCATGTCTGACCGTTTGTGCCTCCTGGTTTGGCTCAGCGAATATGGGGTTGTACAGTCGTGACACCTGAGGTAAAGGGAGAAGGTGTTAGCGATAGAGAGAGAAAAGAAAGAGGAAGAGAAAGAGAGGGAGAGAATTAGGGTTAGGAGAGAGAAGAAACAAAATATTCATCCGAGATAACATTGCAAGTTCAAATCAGCCCCTCTTATAGAGGAGGGGTGCAAAAAAAGGAAATATAAAATAACATAACATAAAATATAAACTGAATATCAATTCTCCTCCACGTTGTCCCGATCTGGGTCATCCTTGTCGTTCCAAGTCACTCCCAACGTGCCTGGTTCATCTTCATCGGTCTGCACCCCATTCGTCGCAAATATCCATAACAATATCGCTGTCTGGAAAATATGCCTCGTCCCCAAGACAGCAGTCAGAGTGGTGACGATAATAGTGATTCTGGAACAACACCGTGGCTTCGGATTCCAGACGGTAAGTCCCAATAACCGGGCCCTCCTGCGGGTAGGGATGATATTGAGTCGAGTTCGAGTGATTTTGGCTCGGCTCGAAATCGAAATTTTCGATTTGAACTCGACTCGAAATCGAAATTAATTTCGATTCGAGGCGGCTCAACTCGAAATGACTCGATTCTGAGTTGGCTCGAAATCGAATCAAGCGGGCTCGAAATCGAATCGGGTCGGCTCAAAATCGAATCAAGTATGCTCGAAATTGAGCAATTTTTCGTTTTATTCCTAGTTTGCTCAAAATTAAATTGGGCAACCTATAAATTTACCAAATGAAACACTTAAAGCCTTTATTCTTTTTATTTAGGTATAAATTTTGTTATTTTTAATCTTAAAATAAGAATATATTAATAAATACCTATTTTTTTAATTAATTCGAGTTGATTCGAATCATATTTCGAGCGATTCAGGGCTGACTCGAAATCGACTCGAAATCAGATTCGAGTCAAATTGAATCGACTCAAATTGAGTCAAATCAGTTTTAAACGATTCCGATTCGACTCAATTTTCGATCGATTTTCGAGCGAATTTCGAGTTTCGAATAATATGCTCAGCCCTACATGCGGGCCAGAGTCTACCTAATGGTGGTAGCAACAACCAAGTAGCTTGGCTGGGTAATTTGAGGTCATTTGTCGTTTTTCTTCTGGACCAAAGCTAGCTGTGCTGGTGGAAACCCTATCAAAGGTTGTAGGACGGTGGAGTCACCGTCAAGGTGACATGGTTGTCCCTTGTTTAGGAACTGCATGAACTTAGTCTCTCAATTGATGCATACCTCGTCGAGCGTCCGGAGCGAAGCCACTCTCAGTATGGCGTCGAGGTCACCTAAGCCAAATGTGTAGAAGTCAGCGGTCACGAAATAGGGCCCCATAGAGAGAGACGGCCGTGCAACAACCCCGAGTCGGGCGCTGGCACCCATCGCCCATGCGGACCGCAACGTGTGGGACGTGAACCAAGGGAAGACGGAGTTGTTGCACCAAGTGCTCAAAGATGAGGTTGTGGATTGCACCACTGTCCACCATGATGATGATCGGGCGACCCGTAGTGTGCCCGAGTGTTGCATGGTTTGCTGGTCGGAGATCCCTCCCATTGAGGTGCAGGACAACTCCAACCGGTTTTCTGCAGTGGAGTCGAGACGTGTGTCCTCCGGTGAGAGCTCCAGAGCCTCAAAGTCAGCTAAGGCAACCTCCGGGTCGACATCATGATGAGGGAAAAGAACTCTTTGACTGCACATACATGGGTAGGAGTATAGGTTTGACGGCAGTGGAAACACAACCCCTTTCGACGTAGGTCGTCCAACTCGCGAGTAGAGAATCGCTGAGGAGGGGTTGGTCGGCCATGCTGAGTGGCTGGAGGAGGTCGAGGTGCTGGAGTCTCTAGAGTATCGGTCCTCCACGGTCGGCCTCCAAGCGAAGGTCCATCTGGCGGCGACAGTGGTTGAGGAGACAAATCCACCCCACTAGGCAGGCCATGTCGAGGGCATCAAAAATCGTCCGAGGATGGTGAGTACGGAGCCGAGAGCAGATGTGGGGCAAGATGCCCTGCATGAAGAAACTGAGATAATGATCCGACGGTAAGCCAAAAACTTGAGTGACGAGGGCCACAAACTCATCGATGTAATCATCAAATGCACTGGTTTGGCAGAATCCACACAGTCGTTCGATGGCGGATCCAGAACAACGACTGTTGAAAGTCTTTGTTTTCAAGGTAGCTTGCAACCTAGGGGGGTGAATATGTTTGTTGGTATATTGTGACTTCATTTAAGTTTCTTCTTTAAGTGCTTAGTGTGTTAGCAGTTATCAACTTTCAAGAACCTGCAATAAAGAAACAACACAGAAAAGCACACACAGAATTTATAGGGGTTCTCCAGATTATGGATACATCCACTATTCTCCCACCTTTCCAACTTTCAGTTAGATAATGCACTTCTCCAAAACTCAGCTCAAAGATCTTACACCTTAGATCCCACAGGATCTCTCAGTCTCTTCCAAGACTTACACCTTGGGCACTAAGCCCTACAACTCAGTGATCAACTAATCACCTACCTCAGGCCAAAGGCCCTACCACTCAAGCTGGGAGGACAACCTACCTCAGAGCAAACTTGCTCCTACCTCATAGAGAATGACTCTCCTACAGCTCGGGCCCAAAGGCCCTACCTCAGATCCAAAGGATCCTACAGCTCAGGCACAAGTGCCCTACAACACAGAGAGAATGACTCTCCTACCTCAGGCTCAAAAGCCCTACAGCTCAGTGATCAAAAGATCACCTACCTCAGATCCAAGTTGGGTCCTACACTCAGAGAGTATAACTCTCCTACAGCTCAGGAAAATTTGCCCTACTTCAGGCGCAAGAGCCATACAGTTCATATCCAAAAGGATCCTACAAAAATACAGTTGTTTTAATTAATTTGACACATAAACTTCTCTGTGTCAACACTTAGAGCTGAGTTATCTCTCTATATCTTTCTTCACAACAGCAGGAAGATGTTCTTCAATAAAAGGTTGTCTCTGCTGGAAGTAACTCAGAATGTTGTCTCTGAACTTACTATAGAAGACTGAAGATCTGCGAGTCTTGAGTTCTTCAAACAGCTAACTGAACCTTCAGAAGACTGAAGGCACTCCTCTCTTTCTTTATCAGAAGTATTTCTGATCTTGTTGTAGCAAAAGAGAATGCTACAGCTAACTGAACTTTTTGTTCTGCTAGCTGACTTCAAGCTTTTTCTCGACAGCAATGGCGAGGAAGATGAAGTCCAGCCGCTCTTTTTCTTGTTAAATAAAACCCTAAAAGTTGCGTTCAACATCAGGAAGCTGTCCCTTTTATCTTCCGCCAATTAACGGATCCAGGAAGCTGTGGGGACCACCTGCAACAGACAGATGCATCTTGCTTTAACGAAAGAAGACGTACAATAGACCTATGGTAGTGTTTGTCGTGTTCAGTAGCTTTCCCGCACTTAATTTGAACTCAGTTGACTTGTTGATTTTGCTGATGTCACCATCTGTGGACTTAGCCAAAATCAAACATCTTTAGTATAAACACTGAATGAGTAATTTTCACTCAACGCCAAAACACTTAGACAAATTTTCTATCACTAGGCGTTGAGTGAGCGACCTTCACTCAACGCCAAAACACTTAGAAAAATTTTCCTGTCATTAGACATTGAGTGAGCAACCTTCACACAACGCCAAAATAATTAGAAAAGTTTTTTGTCATTAGGCGTTGAGTGAGCAACTTTCACTCAATGCCAAAACACTTAGAAAAATTTCTCTGTCTATAGGCGTTGAGTGATTGAGCTTCACTCAACGCCAAACTACTTAACTGGAGTTCTGTCACTCGGCGTTGAGTGAGTAAGCTTCACTCAAATCCATAACACTTAGATTTTATTTTAGTCACTTGGCATTGAGTGAGTAAGCTTCACTCAACGCATTTGGACTTGCCCAAATTTCTGTGAAATCATAGTCTCTGACTGACTAAGGTTCAGTCAATGCTTTTTATCACAGGGCGTTGAGTGAGTAAGCTTCACTCAACGCCTGTGAATTTAGTCAAATATCTACACAGATTTTTTGTCGCGTTGACTCTTTGAGCTATACACAACGATTTATGTTGTATGGTGTTGAGTGAGTAGACTTCACTCAACGCCTGTAGACTTAGCCACATTTATGCCTATTTCTTTTTAGGCTTTGACAGGTTTAGCATTACTGAACGCTTTTAGCTGTACGACATTGAGTGAGTTGACTTCACTCAATGCTTGTGAACTTTGTCACATTTTCAGCTTGTCAATTGTTAGGCTGAGACTATACTCAACGCTTTTACTCAGCTAGCGTTGAGTGAATAGACTTCACTCAATGCTTATGGACTTAGGCGATTTCCAGCCTATGCAGCATCTTCCCTTGCATCTGACGTTGAGTTAACTTGCTTCACTCAACGCCTATGGACTTAGACAGAGTTCTGTCTGTTAGAACACCCTATTACTGATTTGGGCAAGGATCACTATGTCTTTTAGGAAATCTGTTTTGACCTCCTTGTATAGATCTAAAGGTCAATTAGAATTGAGTCTAAGGGTTAGTATTTAGGTTTGAAAGCTGCCCTCAAGACCAGAGATTTCAGTTCAGGAGACTAAGTCATTTCGTCGAGCTCAGTACGACGAATCGTCGAACTCCATTCGACGATCACTGAGCTCACTTCGACGAATCGTCGAACTCCATTCGACGATCTCTGAGCTCAACTTCAACAAGTCGTCGAACTCCATTCGACGATCTTCGAGCTCAGATCGACGTTCTTGTCTCCAGTTTGTTTCTCTATCTCTAAGCTCAGTTCGACGATAGTTGAGCTCAGATCGACGATCTCTATTTCAGTCTAAGTCCAGTCTCTGAGCTCAGTTCAACGATAGTGGAGCTCAGTTCGACGTTTTTCTGGTGAGATCGACGTTTTTCAATATTCAAATTCAGACAGTTGTGGAATTATTCTCAGCATTTATTTTAAGGATCTTGTAGCCGTTTTCAATTAATCTAGAGCAAGTTTCAAGGGATTTTCAAAGGAATGTTTTTATTGGACTTTCCTCCAGAAGATAAAATGCAGTTAAGGAAGTCATTTATTGACATGCTAACGGCTATCTTGGACAGAGAAATATTCTATTCAGATCTAAGGAATAAAAGATCAGTTTTTCATTCTCTTCTCAGAGTTAGACACACATATTCTGCAACAACAACTCTTACAACAACAACAACAATTAAACAACAGAAGAGAAAGAGTTGCAGACATTCTCAGTCTTAGAATTCATACTAGAACACCATCACAAAAGGAGATCAACATACTAAAACTTTCAGATCCCTTTTGATTCCAGTGTTCAAAGGCCATCATCATTCAAGACTCCAGACACCACACATTTCAGTTGCTGCGGAAATCATCTTTTGCTGGAGATCAAATTTTCTGAAGGCCTATCACCCTACTGCAAAGCTTCACTCCCTGAACAACTACAGATCTCAGGGGGAGCTTTGACAACATCCACTATCTTCTCTCTGATTGTTGATAGAGAAGATCATCTCATCTCTCTCTCTCTCTCTCTCTCTCTCTCTCTCTCTCTCTGCTGTAAAGGGTTTTTCAAACTCCCTTCAAAAGTTTGTGATGTTTTCTGAGACCTTGTCAAAACTCAGTGGTGGCAAGACACCTGATCAAAAAATCTGGTTTGGTTTTTGAGCACCTTATCAAAAGCTCATTGGTGCCCAGGACACCTGATCAACTCATCCTGTAGTGGATTCCTACCTAGGGTGGTAGAAGAGTGGATGTACCCAGGTTGATTGGGGAACCACTATAGCTCCTTGTGTCTTCTAGTTGCTTACTTTCTTTTTGTTTCTGGCTGTGGTTTGTGATTGGTTTGTGGTGGCTTTTTGATTAGATAGTTGATTTAGTTTATTTGCTTCCCTGTTCACTTAGGAATACAACAACTGTTGTAAAACATTTTTAGCAAGCACCATACTCTATTCACCCCCCCCCCCTCTAGAGTATATCAGATCTAACTTGCACTTTCAATTGGTATCAGAGGGAGGTTGGTTAAACATACAACATCTTTCAGGTTGGTTAAAATTACCACACCTTAGTGGTTGCACAGGCTAACACCTGAACCCAAAGATCCCTCTAGTTAGATCTGCTTGTTTTGATTTTGTTATTAGAATTATTTCTTCACAAAACATGGCCCAAAACAAAGATTATGCTAACACCAGACCTCTAGTGTGCAATCTATCTAAGTTTGCACTTTGGAAGGCAAGGATTAGACTGCACATGAACTCTATTGATGAGGACATTTTCAATTCTGTTTTGACAGTGTGTCCAAGGCCTCCAGAGAATACAAGCACAAGTGATGTTCCACCTCCATCAGGAACAGATGCAGAGATCAAGAAATGAAAAGTTGCAGATACAAAAGCTATGAACATTCTAGCCCAGCCTATGTCTGATGAGATATTCCAAAAGGTAGCTGAATGCAACTCAGCAAAGGACATCTGGGACAAGCTATCTGAGATAGTCTCAGGATCTGCTGATGAGAGAAAAGACAGAAGATATCACCTCATAACCCAATATGAGAATTTCAAGAAAGGAGAAGCTAAGTCCGTAGCAGACATGTATAATAGACTCATCCTGATAGTCAATGAGCTGAAAACTTTGGATAAAGAGATCTCATTGACTGAGCTAAATGATAAAATCCTAATGTGCTTCCCAAGCACTTGGGACTCAAGGATCTGGCCAATCAAGGATGCTAGAAGTCTCAATGAGATCACAACTGAAGCTCTCTTGGGCAAGCTCAAGTCTTATGAGCTGCTCATCAAAAATAGAGAAGAAGAGCAGAAGGCTGCCTCACCAGGTACAAGAAAAGAAAAATCAATAGTTTTCAAAGCCATTGAAGATCAGCCTGAATACAAAGTCACAGGCAATGAAGAGTTGCTAAGCCTACTGGCCAAAAGATTTTATAAAATGGCCAGAAAAGACTTCGGGAAAAGATCACATAGAGAGCATGACAAGCCAAGGTATGATAAATCAAATAACAAAGAGATTATCTGTTTTGGTTGCAGGAAACCAGGCCACATTGTGCCTGACTGTCCAGAAAATAAAAACAAGGACAGAAAGGACAAGAAAGAAAGAAGAAAAGACAAGTACTTCAAGAAGAATAGCAATGGCAAACCCTTCTCCAGCAAGAACAAACACACAAGGAAGGGATTTGTTGCTGAAACTTGGAGTGAGACAGAAGAAGAATCAGAAGCTTCATCCAGCTCTAGTGATGATGAAGATGATGCTGAAGAAAAGGAATTCTGCATGATGGATATCAATGCCTCACAACATAATTCTGATGCAGAAGAGTCAGAATTAGAATCAGAGACTCAGTTTGAAGAGGACCAGGTAATAAGTTCTTTTGATTTTAATTCTGAGGACTTCAAGTATGAGTTTGAAGCACTATGTTTAGATTTATTAAAATCTGAGAAGGAAATCATTTCTCTCAGAAGTCAATTATCTGAATACAGTACTTTAAAATCAGAAAACCTCAAACTCTCTGAGGAGTTGGAGTGCTGTAGGGAGCAGATAGTCTCACTGAAGAGTGAACTATCAGAGGCCAAGAAGCTTGAAGAATCCCTTAATGGGAGAAGTATCAAGCTAATGGACATCACAAGCACAGTGAACTCAAGATTCAATAGTACACTGGGCTTGGGTGCTTCATCCAGCCAACCTATAGTACTAACAACCCCATTAAATTTATCTCTGATAAAGGTAAGGGAGTTGTAGAGGTAGCTAGGAAGAATTCTGACTTACCTAAGAAAACAAGAGTTCAACAGAAATCGTCGAACGGAGGTAGACGATCGTCGAATGCAGATCAACGATCTCAGGCTAAATCGTCGAACTCAGGTCGACGATCTCTAAACCCTGAACTCTACCACAGTCGATCTTCGAACGGAGCTCGACGATCTGACCCAAGATCGTCGAACTCAGCTCAGCGATCGTCGAGCAGAGATCAGAGTTTTGAAAACCTTTTCAAAGGTAAATCAAATTCCAAACCTAGGGGTCCTTCATCCCAAAGATTTAACCTCTATAATGAATGGATAATACCTCCAAGGAGATATCATCCTAAAGGCTATAAGAGTCAACCAGGGATGTCTTTTATTTCTGAATTCAAAGGTTATCAACCTAGGCCCAAGGTAAACTAGGTCAAAAATAAATAAATTGTTTTATGTGCAGGTGAAGACCTATCCAACATCAAACCAGCAATGGTATCTGGATAGTGGGTGCTCAAAGCACATGACAGGAAACAAGGACAACTTCACATCCTTCAAAGCCAAGCTTGGACCCAAAGTAATATTTGGTGATTCAAACTTTGGACTAACAAAAGGATATGGTGCAGTCCAGATTGGCATAATCACATTCAAGAAAGTAGCCTATGTGGAAGGACTGAAGCACAACTTGATCAGTATCAGTCAACTATGTGATGAAGGCTACCAAGTGACCTTCAGCAAATCCTTATGCAAGATCAAATCAGAGGACAACACAACTATGTTGACAGGTAAAAGGAAAGGTAACATCTATTTAGTAGACTTTCTTTCAACAGAAGTAGATATTTACCTGTTTAATTCTATTTGTAGACCTAATGAGTTGTGGCATAAGAGATTAGGACATGTAAACCTTAGAACCATTGCTAGGCTATCCAAGGACAACCTTATTAGAGTACTACCTTCTGGCCCCTACAAGAAGGAAGGACTCTGCAAGGCTTGTCAATTAGGCAAGCAAACCAAAAATAGTTTCAAGTCACTTAATAAGAGTGATTCACCTAGGATTTTGTATCTGTTACACATGGATCTTTTTGGACCCATTACAGTACAAAGCTTAGGAGGGAAATCTTACACTTTAGTGGTTGTAGATGACTTATCTAGATTCACATGGGTGTTCTTTCTGAGGAAGAAGTCTGATAACTTTAAGTGTTTGACAGAGTTTCTCAAATGCATACAGAGTGAGTTCAATACTCACATTGCCCTGATCAGAAGTGATCATGGGACAGAGTTTGATTCTCTTCTTATGTAAGAGTTCTGTCAGAGTGAAGGGATCAGACACACTTTCTCAGCTCCTAGAACTCCTCAACAAAATGGGGTAGCTGAAAGGAAACATAGAACTCTTATTGAATCTGCTACTACATTGTTGTCAGATGCTCACCTTCCTCTATCTTTCTGGGCAGAGGCAGTGAACACCTACAACTATGTGTTGAATAGAAGTTTAATACATAAACTGAAGGGCAAGACTCTCTATGAATTACTCAAAGGGAAGAAACCTAAAGTAGATTACTTTAAAATTTTTGGTTGTATTTGTTACATTCACAATAATGACAAGAAATACTTAGCAAAATTTCAAGCTAAAGCTGATGAAGGAGTGTTTCTGGGATACTCCATGATCAGTAAAGCTTATAGGGTATATAATAAATCAACTCTTAAAATTGAAGAATCTGTTCATATATCTTTTGATGAATCTAACATGTCTTTCAAGGAGAAGAATACTTCTACCATAGAACCTTTGCAGGTACACTCTCTTGCTGAAGACTTGGACAGGCTACAAATTATTCAAAAAGAGGAAATTAGTGAAGATGAAGAAGACATTCAACATCTTGAAGAGAAACTTCTTGAAGAGCCAGTTGTTGTACCACCAGAGGAAACAACAACACAGGTTGGTGAACAATCAACATCTCCTATTGATTTAGTAACATCAAGAGACCATCCAATCTCCCAAGTGATTGGAGACATTTCAGCTGGTGTGCAAAACAGAAATCAGGTCAACCAAAACATGATGCACACTTACTTTCTTTCTCAAATTGAACCTCAATCCATTCAAGATGCAGAGCAAGATCCACACTGGATCATTGCAATGCAAGAAGAGTTGCATTAATTTGAAAGGAACAAATTTTGGGAACTAGTGCCAAGGCCTAAGGATCACTCCATTGTTGGAACAAAGTGGGTGTTCAGAAACAAATTGGATGATCAAGGAGTCATTGTAAGGAACAAGGCAAGGCTAGTTGCTCAAGGGTACTCTCAAGAAGAAGGGATAGATTATGACCAGAACTTTGCACCAGTTGCAAGGTTAGAGGCCATAAGAATCTTTTTAGCATATGCAACACACAAAGGATTCAAAGTATACCAGATGGATGTAAAGAGTGTTTTTCTCAATGGAGATATCAAAGAAGAAGTCTATGTCAGACAATCCCCAGGTTTTATCTCTTCAACTCATCCTGATTATGTTTTCAAATTGCATAAAGCATTATATGGTCTAAAACAAGCTCCTAGAGCATGGTATGAGACCCTAGCATGCTTTCTTCTAAAAAATGAGTTTATAAGGGGTAGAGTAGACCAAACTCTTTTTATTAGAACCCATAAGTCTCATACCCTATTAGTACAAATCTATGTATATGATATTATCTTTGGTTCTACTGATTCAAATTTGTGCAGAAGGTTCTCCAATCTAATGCATTCTAAATTTGAAATGAGTAGCATGGGTGAGTTATCCTTCTTTCTAGGATTGCAAATCAAACAATATGCTGAAGGCATATTTATTTCTCAAGCCAAGTATGCAAAAGAATTGGTTAAGAAATTTGATATGTCTGAAGCACCATGTATGAAAACACCTATGCCTACCAATGCTGTATTAGATGCTGATGAACATGGGAAACCTGTTGATCAGACAACATATAGAGCAATGATTGGCTCTTTATTGTACCTTACAGCTAGTAGACCTGATATAATATTTGCTACATGCATATGTGCTAGATTCCAAGTAAGCCCTAGAGAGTCACACCTAACCTTAGTAAAAAGGATTCTTAGGTATGTAAAAAGTTATCCAAATCTAGGTCTCTGGTATCCAAAAGATTCAGCATTTGACTTAACTGGATTTTCAGATGCTGATTATGCTGGATGTAGAATAGACAGGAAAAGCACCAGTGGAACTTGTCAGTTTCTTGGTGACAGACTTGTCTCCTGGTTTTGCAAGAAACAAACATCTGCGTCAACTTCAACTGCTGAAGCTGAGTATATGACTGCAGGTAGTTGTTGTTCACAAATATTGTGGATTCAAAACCAACTCCTAGACTATGGCTATAACTTAGAAAAGTCAAAAATATTTTGTGATAATACCAGTGTTATTTCTATAGCACAAAATCCAGTCCTTCATAGTAGGACAAAACACATAGAAATTAGGCATCACTTTCTAAGGGATAATGTTGAGAAAAATAAAATTGAACTTCAATATATCTCAACTGATTTGCAAAGGGGAGATATTTTCACCAAATCCTAGGATGAAAAGAAACATACATTCTTCCTGAATCAGTTAGAAATGTTAGATGGAGGAAGTCTAAAATAAGTTCCAAGATTTTAAAACTCTAAAATTGACCAAGACTAGGCAAATAAAAATGCTTTTTCTAGTGTATAGAGTGTTTCTGGTCTCTGAACTGCGCTGGACGATTTTCCCCCCGATCGTCGAACGGAGATCGACGACTTCCGAAATCATCGACCAGAGTTCAGCGCTTCTCAGATAGTGCTAAACTATCTTTCTTCAGGTCAGCGATCGTCGTGCGGAGGTCGACGATTTTATTTTCTGAAACTATCGTCGAACGGAGCTCGATGCTCTCCAATATCGTCGAACGGAGATCGACGATGTTGATGACCTTTCAGTTTCCTTTAGAAGCCCAGATCGTCGAACTGAGTTCAACGATCTTTCCTTTGCTGCGTCGAACCCTAATATAAAATTCATTTTTCGGCCGTCGTTCTCCCTTTGCTCTTTCATACTCTTTGCAAATTTTCTCTTTCCCTCCAAACTTCTCTACACTTGGTCGTTTGTTTGTTCATTTTTGCAGGAATCAATGGTCGTTTCAGTCGCCATCTTGGCCGCAATGAAATTTGATGCTGGATTTGACATCGACATGGATTCTTTCAACAACAGTGATCAAATCTTCAAGGAGATTCTGGAACTGTTCAAAGAACAACAGCTAGTTACCATCATGACTACCAGGATCAAATTAGATGCAGATGAGATCAAGGAATGGGTGTATACTGCCCACAATCAGGATCAGAATACAATGGTTGGAACAATCTCAGGAACCCAGGTATCTCTAACACCTGCTGCCTTGACACAGGTTTTTGAATTGAAATCTGGAGAAGAGTCTGTTGAACTTTCTGGAGAAGAGTTTTCCAATATGCTTGAAAGGATGGGACACTCAGAAGCAAACCCTAGCAAATTGCTGAAGAAAAATCTGTCTGTTGAGTACAGATTTCTAGCTGATGTTGTTGGCAAGGTATTGTTGGCCAAACACTCAGCTCATGATACCATATCCAGGTATCAGCTATTCTTGATGGGTGCCCTGGTGGACAAGAAACAACTGAACTAGGGAGAAGTTTTCTTTGATTTGATTAAGAAAAAGATTAACAAAAACTTTGTTAATTTTTGAAGGATATTAGGGCTGTTTCTTCAGAACAGATGTCCTGCACTGCTAGTTTCCAGTGGGATACACATCATTGCCTCCAAGAGGCTCACCTGTGCCCTATTTGGAAAATGGGACAGACAAATTGTAAAGCCCAGCAGACCCTCTGCAATTTCAACTTCAGGCACAAGAACTGCTCTAGTCACTTCCCCTCAGGTTTCTGCCCCTGCAGAAGACTTGCCTGTTTCTTCTCCTCCTCCTCCACCTCTTGTTTCATCTACCACAGTCACATCCACCATCATAATTTCCACCACATCTCCTACTTCAATTCCTTCTCCAACTCCACCACTCACTGAAGAACTCTTCCATCCTCTACATCACTACCCACACCTAGATATTGATTCATCCTCTCACATTCCATCTTTCAACCTTATAGATGATTCCTATATGGATGATTCTCCCTCATCCCCTACTGAGCCACCATCATCATCCACCTCTTATCAACAACTAATTCAAGACATAATTGCTCAACCATCCTTCACACCATCTGTTTCCATTCCATTATCTTCCATTTCCACAATTCTCATCTCTCAACCATCATTTCCACCATCCACAAGTTCTCCACCAACATCTCCTGTTGCTCCAACTTCAACTCCTACCTCTACTCAAGTCCATCTTAAGCAAGTAGATCTTCCAGCTCTTGCAGACTAGCTCTATGAGCTGATAGCTCCCAGACTATCCCTCTTGCTGGAGACCTCTTTGGCTCCCCTTCTCAAAATAGTTTTGGAACTGTCTATCGGGTTTTCTTCCATTCTTCCTTCTCAGGCAATCCCTTCTTATGGGTGCCTTGATCCAGTTCTCACTGAATCTAGGCAGGGGGAGATGCCTCATGAAGTTGAAAGATTGTCTGTCGCTGCTGTTACTTTAGTCCAAGCTCAAGCTCCAGTACCTCCAGTTGTAGTTATCACAGTGGACCTCAGGTCACTGTTATCAGTGTTTGATTCTGTTTATTTCAACTGTCTTCCAGTCCAGCACACTGAAGACCAGCAATCTGAAGATCTCTCTAAGGTCATTGTGCCTATTTCCAGCTGTGATACCAGTTTAATAAGCTCTTTTATAAACTCCCTCTATACTGCTGCTCCATATGTTTCTGTTGCTCTTACTGCTGCTGCTCCTACTGCTAATGTTGATCTCTCTATTAGTTCTGTTACTGCTGTTTTAGTATCTGAAGATATGCATATGACAGAGGCACTTGATTTTGAGCCTGCTGTTACTGCTGATGTTGTTCCTGTTGCTGAAAGTTTTGTATCTGAATTTACTGATGTAACTTCTTCTGCTAGTATTGCCTCTACTCCTCTTCCTGCTGTTGCTACTGCTACTGTTGATGTCTCTGCTGTTTCTCCTGCTCAATCTCAACAACAAAAAGCTTATCTCAAAAGGATTGATGCAGTGTATGATAATCCTCCAAGCTCAGACAGTGATCAGTTCAGGACCGACTCAGATGATTCCTCTGCTACAATTGCAAGGAAAAGGAAAGCCAGAATCAAAGCTATGAAGAGAGTTCCTCCAAAAAAAGTGAAAGACACAAATGACATTTCATACTACATACTGCATAATTGCCCTATCACAGAACCTTGGATGCAATATTCCAGGAATTAACTAAAAGCTATGAAGAAGAAGAGAAAGTATGACAAAGGATCTTCACATTTCAATCCTCCTCCTCCTCCTCCCTCACCTGATACAGGTGCAGGTGGTAGTTCTGCTCTCCAATCTACTGCCAGAAGTCAAACCTCATATCAACCTCAAGGTAGATCTCAGTACAGAGGTAGTCAATCTAGAGGTTACCAGTCCAGAAGAGGACATTACAGAGGAAATCAAAGAGAATTCCAAGTGTACTCCAAAGGATATTCCAGGCAACATCCATATTCAAGGGAAGGACAAGGTCCATCTGACACAACTTCTGGTCCCTTCCCTTATAAGCTGAAAGATTTAGTCTCTTCCAGAGCTCCTCCAGATAATCCTTCAAATAGATATGAGCCTCCTATTCCATTTGAAGATCCAGAAAATAACCCTACCTCATGGACAGCAAGAATGAAAGAATTGGCTGCTTTGGATCAGATCAAGAAAGCTAGAGAACAAGGAAAAGATACATCCAGTATCACTACTTTATCAGATCAAAGGAAGAAGGAACTTGAAAGATACTCATCCAGCAAATTCTTTGATTCAGAAAGCTACATGAAGCTGCATCCAGAAGCTGTAGTGCCCAGGCCAAAGCAACATACCTCTCTAGGTGCAGCTGATGATAGAAGATCAAAGAAAGAAGCTCTCAATCCAAACAGAGAAATAGTACTTATAAAGAGCAAGAAAAAAGAATGATTCTGTAAGATGACAATTATTTTGTTTTCTGAACTATCTGAAATAATGTTTGTGTTTCTGCTATGTCTTGTTTGTTATATTTCTGCTTTGTATGTTTTTATTTTTCCAATATCTGTAAATAGTAATCCTAACCCAAATAGGGGGAGATTGTTGGAACACCCTATTACTGATTTGGGCAAGGATCACTATGTCTTTTAGGAAATCTGTTTTGACCTCCTTATATAGATCTAAAGGTCAATTAGAATTGAGTCTAAGGATTATTAGTTAGGTTTGAAAGCTGCCCTCAAGACCAGAGATTTCAGTTCAGGAGACTACGTCATTTCGTCGAGCTCAGTACGACGAATCGTCGAACTCCATTCGACGATCGCTGAGCTCACTTCGACGAATCGTCGAACTCCATTCGACGATCTCTGAGCTCAACTTCAACAAGTCGTCGAACTCCATTCGACGATCTTCGAGCTCAGATCGACGTTCTTGTCTCCAGTTTGTTTCTCTATCTCTGAGCTCAGTTCGACGATAGTTGAGCTCAGATCGACGATCTCTGTTTCAGTCTAAGTCCAGTCTCTGAGCTCAGTTCAACGATAGTGGAGCTCAGTTCGATGTTTTTCTGGTGAGATCGACGTTTTTCAAGATTCAAATTCAGACAGTTGTGTAATTATTCTCAGCATTTATTTCAAGGATCTTGTAGCCGTTTTCAATTAATCTAGAGCAAGTTTCAAGGGATTTTCAAAGGAATGTTTTTATTGGACTTTCCTCCAGGAGACAAAATGCAGTTAAGGAAGTCATTTATTGACAGGCTAACGGCTATCTTGGACAGAGAAATATTCTATTCAGATCTAAGGAATAAAAGATCAGTTTTTCATTCTCTTCTCAGAGTTAGACACACATATTCTGCAACAACAACTCTTACAATAACAACAATTAAACAACAGAAGAGAAAGAGTTGCAGACATTCTCAGTCTTAGAATTCATACAAGAACACCATCACAAAAGGAGATCAACATGCTAAAACTTTCAGATCCCTTTTGATTCCAGTGTTCAGAGGCCATCATCATTCAAGACTCCAGACACCGCACATTTCAGTTGCTGCTGAAATCATCTTTTGCTGGAGATCAAATTTTCTGAAGGTCTATCACCCTACTGCAAAGCTTCACTTCCTGAACAACTACAGATCTCAGGGGGAGCTTTGACAACATCCACTATCTTCTCTCTGATTGTTGATAGAGAAGATCATCTCATCTCTCTCTCTCTCTCTCTCTGCTATAAAAGGTTTTTCAAACTCCCTTCAAAAGTTTGTGCTAGTTTCTGAGACCTTGTTAAAACTCAGTGGTGGCAAGACACATGATCAAAAAATCTGATTTGGTTTTTGAGCACCTTATCAAAAGCTCATTGGTGCCCAGGACAACTGATTAACTTATCTTGTAGTGGATTCCTACCTAGGGTGGTAGAAGAGTGGATGTACCCAGGTTGATTGGGGAACCACTATAGCTCCTTGTGTCTTCTGGTTGCTTACTTTCTTTTTATTTCTGGCTGTGGTTTGTGATTGGTTTGTGGTTGCTTTTTGATTAGATAGTTGCTTTAGTTTATTTGCTTCCCTGTTCACTTAGGAATACAACAACTGTTGTAAAAAGTTTTTAGCAAACACCATACTCTATTCACCCCCCCCCCTACAGTATATCAGATCTAACTTGCACTTTCACTGTCCCTCCACATCTTTACTTTGTGACTACTTGTCACATCACTTGAAATACTTGTCCTATCAATGTTTCAAGGACTAACCTGTATGCATGAACTTAAGCATACATCAAATACAACTTTATATATATTATTGGCATGATTGACTTCTTCAAATCTGGGACATTGTGGGAAATGAACTCAACAGTTGTCATAGCGACATATCATCTCCTATTTGATCTCCGACCAAGAGATTGTCATGTTGGACTGTCAGAGCCACCGAGCCCAATGAAGGGTGGAGTCGTCGAGTCCCACGACGATAGTAGAGACCTAATCCTGCTCTGAAGTATGGTGGAAGTCGAAGTACTACACCTCCTTGGCAATCCACCCAATCGGGTCCACACCGACAAAGGTGGGGAGGTCCAAAGAGAGGACGAGACAACCTGAAATAGGCGAGACCGCAAGGTCCCCGATGTACGGCAGAGGCACCACCCCGAGGATGGATCCGCTGGTAGCCGGGCATGCGGATCCATTGGTGGAGGAGGCGGCGGAGGGCTGAAGAGCATCGAACTTGGCGTGAAGGGAGAGAATGGAGGCATGCATAAAGGTCACAAGAGAATTTTAGGTGTCAACGCGGCGGCAGAGGGCCCAGGTAAAGTTCTCCGGCGGCGGTTTAGTGTTGGACCAGGTCGTAGGAGCCATAGTGGGGCTGATGCACAGGCTGCGGTGAAGCAGAAGGCAGGCGGCTACCCGGCGGAGGAGGAAACCGTAAAAAATGGAAGTGAATCGAGGATGGGTTGCAAAGCGCGTACTGAGCGAATCACGGAAAGCCGATGGGCGCGGCTGCGCGGCAAAGCAGAAGAAGGGAAATTGCGTGACGGACGTTGAGCGCAGGATGGTCGCTGCGCGCGGGATCATGTAGTTGCTTGGCGTCGGAACGAATTGCAAAATCACGGAGTCGTGAGGATCACGTCGCGTCGGTACTTGGGGTGGAACTGGCGTAACGTGGACTTGCAGACGGCGTTGGACGACTGGCGGCAGAGAGAACCAATGACCTGCGAAAGGCGGGTTGGTCCAAATTGGTAGAAATTAGGGAATCCGGTGGTAGAGAGCTCAAATTGCGATTCATTTCATGATGTGGATGTATTCTAAATTGATCTAATAATGTAGAATTTTTTGATTAAAAGAAAAATAAAATAGGACGAGATTAGTGAACTCGTCAGATCAGTAAGAGATAGATCTGAATCGTGAAATGGATACAATATATTTCATTTGAAATGAAGAGGATCGTGTTGCTCACTGTAGTTGATAAACTCACTGGAAAAAAGTAAGGGATACATTGAGTACGCTACACTACACGCGCTTATCATAATATGTTACACAATCACAATGTATGCATCATCTAAGAGTGTATGCACATCACACCATAAACATGGGTAATGTGTGCCGTATTCAGGACGGATTAATATGAGATCTAATGTGAGTGACTGTTCATACTGAATTAAAAAAATCTTTATTAAGATAATCACATTAAATTTTTGTTGACTTAATGTTATATCTATTCAAAAAAAATTCACTAAATTAGAATTGATATAGTGATTCTTGACTTTATAGTAAGGATAGAAAAAAAGTGAAAGATCTTCAGTTCAATTCCTTAAGACACCAGAATATATAATTTTTTTGCATAAATGTGTTAATTTGGCCCCAAAAAAATTTAAAAGTGTATTTTTTTTAATATTTAGACATTATACACAAATAATTCATCAAAAAAAAATGCACACATTTTTCTTTGCACACAAAATTTTATTAAAATTACAAAAAATAATTTAAAAAAGTTGGCATCAATATAAAATAGATATTTTTTTCAATATTTATTAATCAAAATTTTCAAATGAATTAACACTCCGCCCACACAAAAAATGACGTCACTACATTTCGATCACATGAATCACAAAATTTAGCGAAACGAAGGATGTGCACTCTGGACAGGGTGCCTGGAGACGGCAGCGGCCTCCGGCGTGCGGCCCAGACGGCGGCGGCCGCCGGTGCACAGCCCTGCCCGTGCGCGCGGAGTGCTGCCCTAGGCGGTCCGCGGCGCTGCGCGGCTGCGTGTTGCGCGGTCCTGCGTGGTGCGCAACCATGCGTGGTTGTGCGCGCGTAGGCCGTGCGCGCGCGTGCAGGCCGCACGGGTGCAGGCCGCGGGCGTGCGGTCCTGCACGGTGTGTGTCCCTGCTCGGCCGCGGGGTGCGCGGCCCTGCGCGCGACCGTGCGCGTGTAGGTCATGCACGCACGTAGGCCGCACGGGTGCAGGTCGCGGGAGTGCGCAGGCCGCACGCGCGTGCTGGCCGCACGAGGTGCTTCTGTGCGTGCCGGCTAGACGCGCGCGCGGCTTCGATCCCCGTCGAGAGTGTTTCCAGGGCTCGGGGAAATGCGGCTTGCACGCGCAACCGGTCGGATCAAGCCTAGGCGTACTATGTTTAGTGATTTATCCCCATCAAGTGGTTCAATATATTGTTCATCTTTCCCTCCAATTCATCAAGTGAAGCTTCATTAATTTCAAAGATAAAAGACAATACAAATATTAGAAGATGAGCGACATCAAACAAGCCAAATTAAGTGAAAAAAAAAAATGAAACTCCTGATAAAAACCTAAACCAGCTCCTATCTTTTGACCATTCATCAAAAAGTGAGGCATTATTAATTTCAAAGAAAAAGAAAAAAAAAACAACACAAATACTTGAATATCATAAGCTCTAGATGGGGGAAGAAAGAATTCGAGATTCTGATAACCTAGAGGCGGAAAGGCTGAAATCGTTGATTGGAGTTGGAGTGCACCAACCTCTGAATCTGGAAGAGATCGTGATCGAAACACCTGAAGTTGGAGTTGTCGACGCCTGCCGGCTGTCGGGAAGACGTCAGCTATTGGAGTTGGGGAGTTGCCCAAGTCGTCGAACCATGGAGTTGGAGCCGGAGGTGTGGAAGAGATCGCAATCGATACCAAGCCCTAGTCGTTGCGCCCAACACTTTTTTAAATTTGGAATCAAGAGTTCGGAGTCGGAGTGTTTTTTTTTTAATTTAGATTCTCAGGAGAATCTGTCATGGTTTATAATCAATTTGATACTAATATGGTATTAGGGTAGGCTAGATCCAAATAAAATCACATGTTAAAGGCCAAGTACCATACACATGAGGGGGTGAGTTGACAGTATATTCTCATATTGAGAAACTAATGTCGCATTGTTCACTTAGTAGATTCGAGGCCCCTTCATCTGTAACATGTTGGTTTTAGGTTGGATGCATATATCTCGTGCGGTATCAAAGCAAGCTAAGTTTAATGGTCCATTCTCACATACCTCAACTAAAACATAAGTTCACATGTAATAGGCCAAATTAATGCCTTGCACATAACGGGGCATTTTGGGAATATAATCCAATGTCAAAAACTTATGTAGTCTTGTGCACTTAATGTAGATCTTGTGCCCCTCCATCTATAAGCAATTTGTCTTAGGTTGGATGCATAAATTTTAATATGATAAATGAAATCCATGATGTTAAATGCACTTTTAGACAAATATAAAGTCCACTAACAAACTGATTCAACCATGTTTGCAGAACTAGATGAGAAATAATAATAAACCAGTATAATGATTGCAAAGAGAGCTTAAAAATAGCTTCCCCATTTTCTGAATCATTCAACAACAGCCACAGAAGAAAATAGTGCAAAATAAATAATAAAGGGGATGTCACAATGTTCAATAAATAGTTATCTACCTTGGAAACATCTCTGTGTGGGATCAAATATAAGACTTCTTGATATTGTCAGTACGGTTGATCACCAAGAAGAATATATGGTTAGAGAATGTGTCACATGTACTAAAACAATTAATTGATACAAAGTGTAACCGAAATCTTGCAGATATTTCTATTCCGACCAAAGCATATGCTCTAGCTTCAATTCAATCGATGTTTCTGTTACGGGCTTGCCGGAGAGGAGGCCGGAGACAGAGAAGATACTATGTAGTCGAAACCGCGGCTTCCTAAGCAGAGCTTGCTCAAGAGAGAGAAAGAACTTCCAATATCTCTTTTAGGGTTTGGAAAATTAGGACTTCATTCATTGATACCTCAAACGACAAAGTCATGTATATATATATATGCTTACAAAATACATAAAGGAAAATACAAATAAAAGACAATAATAAAAGACAAGAAAATAATAAAGATAGCGGTAATGATCAAGTCTGGTGCTCGAGACCCATAACATCTCTCTCACGCTGCAAAAAGAACATGTCCTCAAGCTCTAGGAAGATCGATGACGAAAACAGCCTCATCTGACACCCTTAGCATCAGAGTCCTCGATTTGCAGAAATTAAAGCCTTTTGCATTGATGTTCCTAAGTAGACTGCTCGTCAAAGTTATATCATAAGCCTTGCGCTCTCTGTTCCATCATCTCAGCGTGAGAGAGTCGACGGATCAGAGCGCCTGAAGGACTCAATACGTCCCTGTGGGACCCTATTTCAGTCGAAATGTAAGCCTCCAGTGCTAGCTGGAGGGGGCAATCGCAAATCCTGGCCAAGATCATGACAATCATTAAGTCACAAGAAGTCTCAAACTCGACATCCAGCCGCAGTCGGTCGCGAACTCCAAAAGTAAAGATGGAGACCTGCATGGTCAGGGAAAACGGGACGCGTGCCAGGAGAAGCTGAAACTCCTCTAGGTAATCGTCGACGACGCCCATCTGTCGTGAAGTCGCGAGCTCCCCTAGGGGGTTACTACGAGTGGAAAGTGTTGAAACCAAAAACTCGGTCTCTTGTGTAGTTCACCCTTGGGGAAGGAATGATCACGCACCTACTTCTCTCCTGCAAGTCAAACAACAAAAAGAAATGGAAACTGACACAAGAGCTCGGCGTGGAGGTCCCACCACACACCCGGAAGATCTTAGAGCGCTTCCCCTCCTTAGAGAAAGGCCGAGCTGAGACTACCTTCAGAAAGCGCAAGAAGATCTGAATACTGATAAGCATGCCCTCTGAGGTGCCCCTTGTGTCTTATTTATATATTTCTGAAAACGGCCTGCAAATAGCCAACCATCCGCTGTTTTGAACAGCTATGTGCAACCCAACTGGGTCTGCTAACAGCGTAACTCCGTTGTTCTATCAAGCTATTCGTACCCTTGGCAAGGGCACCCAGGTAATTTTGCCTCTGGGCCCCACTAGGCAGGTCCCAAGGATCCAGAGGCTAGCTCGTCGCTACTCTCCGCCTCTCTAGGGAGGACGCGACCTGGCTCCCGCAGCTCGCCTTCCCTCCGTGAGCGAGCGCGAGTCAGGCCGCCGCAGCCCGCCGATCCTCGCTCTGAGGCGGGCTGGCCGCCAGGTCGCCTAAAGGAGAGCGGGCTGGCCGGTATGAGACTGTCACAACAGAAGTTCCAGAGGAGCTCGCGGATCTTGGTTCGACGAATTCGGATTCCAACTCCCGGGGTTTAGCTCGAAGAATGCCGAGCTCCGTTCGACGAACGCCGAGCTCCGCTCGACGAACGTTGATCTCAACTCAAGCTCAGTTCCGCGGAAACCCACCTCGGTTTGACGAACCCCGGGCGGACGCGGGCTGGGTTGGCCAACTCATGCAGCTCGCGCGCCTAGCTTTGGCGGGAGCGGGCTAACCATTCTGAGCTCGCCAGTATGATGTTCTGGCGCGAGCAGGTCACCTTGGTCCGCTCGTCTCTCCTGGTGGACCTACTCGACAAACACGGGGTTGTACACAATCCCCGCTCTTTTTGAGCTTGACCAAGCTCGGAAAGAATCATCCAAACTCACGTGTTCGTTGAGTGCTTTGCTGAGCTGGAAGGAATCTTTTGGTGGGTCCCACCTTCACACTATAAATATACCATCGGGCCTTTGGAAAAATCTCGCCTTCTTTGAGCTTTTCCTGTGAGCTGTAGCTGAACGATGCATGTGTCCGAGGAGATGCGAGCTCGCCTTGCGGCCGCGAGGGAAAAGACTAGGGAGGAGGCTCTTGAGGCCGCTCCATGGCTGGCACGCGGATCGCCCGACCCCCTCTTCACGCCGGTAAAAGGGAAAATCGTCAGGCGATCTCCAACAAACGACCTCCCAGGCTCCAGCTCGGCGGCGGGCACCGAGATGGCCCATGAGGTATGCGCACCTCCCTCCTGACTCGTCGCTTTTCTTCTGACTTCTCTTTCCGCATGTGCAGCCTCATGAGGATGGAGGCGGTGGAGGGGAAGGGGATCATTCCCTCCCGCTGTCAACCGAGCGGGTCGCCAGCCCCTCGGGCCTGGGGCATCCCCCTCTGGAGACTTCCCCGTCTCCAATTCCTCCTGGGTTGGGAAAATCCTTCGCGGTTCTTGAGGAAGTACTCTTCCAGGGCCGACGGGCTCTTCTCGGCCACTAGCTGGTGCGAGGGATATTCGCCTCCCCCTGATACAGATCACATCTCCGAGTATCTGGGCGATCCGGCGGACGCGACGGGGATGAAGAAACAGGTGACGCGGTTGTTCCAGAAGCACACGCTACTACGGCAGGAGGTCTTCAACAGGGACGACAAGGACAATGCCGAAATGGAGGAGCGACTTGCAGTCCTGGAGGGAGCGAGGCGCCCAGCTGACGGGGACGGGGTTACTTCTACGGGGTGCACATAACGCGGGCCGAGGAGCGGCTCAGGCACGCCACAGAGCAAGTCGGCCTGGCCCAGCAGGAGTTTGTGGCGGTTCGCGAGTATCACTATCCTTGCGTGCACCCCCCCCCCCCCCCCCGATCTGGGACTCGTGGGCGGGGCAGGTGGAAATGGATCCGGTACCGATCCGCCTGGCCCCTCCCCGCGGTCGGTTGCCACGCCAGGACGCACCCGCACCCTAAACCGATTCGCTTAGGAGGGTTATCCATCCTGACACGTCTTTAATGTCTGTAATAACTTGAGACTCTCAGGCCCGTCAATGGGCTCGGCGCTTGTCGCACGTTATTTTTATTGTGTTTGCCGTTGTTCTTTCTGGTTGAATGTGGACGAAGCGCTCCTGCCCGCCTGCCACTTTCTTAAGCGGGCGCGAGATCGTTGAATCGGCTCGCCCAACCCGCCTATTTGATCTCGGCGGGAGCGGGCCGGGAGCTCGCCGATTGCGAACCCGCGCGACTCGCCTATTGCTTCAGGCGGGTGCGGGCCGTAGCTCGCCCGCCTTTCGTGCGGGCGCGGGTTGGCGCAACCCGCTGTCGAATGGTCTTCGTGGCGCGGTTGCGAGTCGGGAAGTCGAAACGTCAGGGGACATTTTGCTATCCGCACCTTTCCCGCCAGCGAAATGTTTTCCCGCCCTTTTTCTTTCTATAAATAGGCCCTGCCGGCCCTTTTTCACGCACCACATTTAAGATTTCTTCTTCTCCCTTGCTTTATGCGACTCCTCGACTCGCTCGTTTCCTGCGAGAACTTCCTCACCCCGCTTAGTAAGCTCTCTGCGAAATGGGCGGTGGCAGCGGCGATGTGGATGGGCGGGGTAAGTGTGCTTGGACCTTTTCAGAGCATGACTTTCCCCCCGCCGCCATTTCTAAATGCGAATTCTTTGACGCCATAGGCGACTACGTCCCGCCAGGTTTCGTGGCGAGGCGACCTGGAGAGGGGGAAAAGATAAACAACCTCTCTGGAGGGGAGCTCGTCATCCCCTTGGCGCACTTTGAGGCGGACCTTCGGCCTCCACTATGGCCAGAGATTCGCTAGATACTGAAATATTTTGGGGTCGTCCCAGGCCAGATGACCCCGAATTCTGTCGTCGTCATGGTCGGATTCGCCTGCTTCCTGCGGGAAGAGCGGGTTGAGTTCAGCTTCGCAGTCTTCCGCAAGCTGTTCTCTTTCCGCGCGAACAAGGACGGGACCGCCTATTTCTCCAGCGGCCACGTCAAGGTGCGGGGGACCGTCAATAAGAGCTATAATTGGCTCAAGAAATTCGTGTTCGTCAGGGGGGACTTCGGCAACGTCCCCTTCTCGCCGGTACAGCTCAGCGAGGCGAGCTACCGCCCCCTATTCTGGGGGGCCATGAAGCGGAGCTATGCGGGTTCTTCGCCGGGAAGAATTTTGAGGTCTCCTTCCTGCGCCAGAATCTGGACAACCTCGCCCCCATCTCGCTCGAGGGAGGTAAGCTACTCACGCTTCTCTTTTCTACTTTGATAATTTCTGTTTTAACTTTCTTTTTGTAGGCGAGCACGACATCCCTCTACACCCTCCTTACGAGAGCGCGCGGACTCGCTTCCGGCGAGCTCGCCCACGCCGAAGCCGCAGCCGCCGCACACCGCGAGACCCCGACATCTGCCCCCCAGAAGCGGCCCAGCCGCGAACAACCTCCACCGCCGCAGCCCAAGAAGGTGAAGGCCACGGGCGATGCGTCTACCGCGGCCCAAAGAAAAGGCAAGGCCCCCGCGGCCCAGCTGACCAAGGACCCCGCCCCCGCGACTGCTCCGGCCAGCGGCGCCCCTAGCGAGTTCGGCTTGCACATCCGGTCCGCAAGAAGAGACGCGGCCCGCCGTGAAGCCGGTGCCGAGAGGGCACCGCAACTTCGGCTACGGCGAGAAGTGCCTGGAAGAGCTCGGCGTCCCCCTCCTGCTGTGGGACAAGGAGTCGAACCGGACGATCATCTCCACCCTGCTGCCGAGCTGGCTGGAACAGGAAACCATTAGCGGGGAGGCCTACAACTTCTCGTTCGGCCTCTACTCGCGGGAGGACGCCTCCATCTACGACGAGGAGGCCACGCGGGTGCTGATCCATGAGAGTGCGCGAGCTCAGCTCCGCAGCATGGAGCTGGCCCACATGGTCGGCCGACGGTGCACCCAAATGGAGAAGAACGTCCCCTCGCTCAAGAGGCTGGTGGACGAGAAGGAGGCTCGCCGCCTCGCCCAGGAGGAGGCAGAACGACAGAGAGAGAGGGCGGACGCAGCCGATGCCGCCATCGCTGTTTTGAAGGAAGAAAAAGAAGCGCTACAGGCGCGGGTGCAAGAGATGGAGGCCGCAGCGGCTCTCCCGCCGCCCTCCAGCAGCGGCTATCAGCTTGTGCACTATACCGAGTACGAGCTGGAGGAAATGATGCAGAAGAACGCTGCCTGCGCGGCGAAATACACCCTCCAAACTCTTCGACGGGCCGATCTCATCAAGAGCGAGGGCGCGAGCCTTTATGCGAGCGACGTGGTACCGACGTTGTTCCTGTTGGTACCTAAGCCGGGAGACAAGTCCTATCAGCCCCTCTAAGGCTTGTCGCCCGGGAGCTCGCCTCGCCGAATTCCCGCGCCTCGCCTCTTATATGCTTTTGTTACGATGTAAGCGCGGGCTGAGTCCCGATCCTGTATTTCTGCCCATCAATGAACTCTTTTCTACTCGCCTCTCGCATATATATATATATGTTACCGCTGCTTGTAATGCTTCTGTGAAATATGGATTTTTTTCCTTTTTCGTACTCGCGACTTGTTTTGATTCTCCCGCTCGCAGTTCCTCATTCCGCGTTTTGTCAGCGAGATCGCGCGCCCCTCAAGGACTTAGCTTAGGAAGCATAGGGGGCTTAGTTAGCCGACACGCGAGTGGCAACCCATCTCCTTAGTCCAGATCGTCTGTGTTGGCTGCTCTCTAGAAGAGGCGAGCCTACTCGGCTCGCACCCGGGCCACCGAGTTCCGTGCGAGCTGATCCTCATGCAACGCGGCCTGGGATCTCTCCGCCTTGGCCGTTATCTTGGGTGCTGGTCGATTGCGTCGGACCCATTTCGTCAACTTTGCGACTTCTTCCTCGGTCATTTGGATGCCTGGGCCCCCAACTTCTAACATCGCTTTGTTCATCAAGACCTGTCTTGCTAGCCAGTGGGGAGCCGGAGTAGACCCCTACGAGTGACATCCAGCTATGCCAGCCAGGTGAGAGGCTGACAGCGGGATCTGCTCGGGGTACGGGTAGACACCATCGAGTGACATCCAGCCCCTGCCAGCTAGGTGAGAGTCTGACAGCGGGATCTGCTCGGGGTCCGAGTAGACGCCATCGTGTGACATCCAGCCCTGTCAGCTAGGTGAGAGCCTGACAGCGGGATCTGCTCGGGGTCCGAGTAGACGTCATCGAGTGACATCCAGCCCTGTCAGCTAGGTGAGAGCCTGGCAGCGGGATCTGCTCGGGGACCGAGTTGACGCCATCGAGTGACATCCAGCCCTACCAGCTAGGTGAGAGCCTGACAGCGGGATCTGCTCGGGGTCCGGGTAGACACCATCGAGTGACATCCAGCCCTGCCAGCTAGGTGAGAGCCTGACAGCGGGATCTGCTCGGGGTCTGAGTAGACGTCATCGAGTGACATCCAGCCCTGCCAGCTATGTGAGAGCCTGACAGCGGGATCTTCTCGGGGTCTGAGTAGACGTCATCCAGTGACATCCATCCCTGCCAGCTAGGTGAGAGCCTGACAACTGGATCTGCTCGGGGTCCGGGTAGACACCATCGAGTGACATCCAGCCTGCCAGCTAGGTGAGAGTCTGGCAGCGGGATCTGCTCGGGGTCCGGGTAGACACCATCAAGTGACATCCAGACCTGCCAGCTAGGTGAGAGCCTAGAAGCGGGATCTGCTCGGGGTCTGAGTAGACGACATCGAGTGACATCCAGCCCTGCTAGCAGGGTGAGAGCCTAGCAGCGGGATCTTCTCGGAGTCCGGGTAGACGCCATCGAGTGACATCCAGCCCTGTCAGCTAGGTGAGAGCCTGACAGCGGGATCTGCTCGGGGTCTGAGTAAACGCCATCGAGTGACATCCAGCCCTGCCAGCTAGGTGAGAGCCTGACAGCGGGATCTGCTCGGGGTCTGAGTAAACGCCATCGAGTGACATCCAGCCCTGCCAGTTAGGTGAGAGCCTGACAGCGGGATCTGCTCGGGGTCTGAGTAGACGCCATCGAGTGACATTCAGCCCTGCTAGCTAGGTGACAGTCTGGCAGCGGGATCTGCTCGGGGTTCGGGTAGACACCATCGAGTGACATCCAGCCCTGTCAGCTACGTGAGAGCCTGAAAGCGGGATCTGCTCGGGGTTCGGGTAGACACCATCGAGTGACATCCAGCCCTGCCAGCTAGGTGAGAGCCTGACAGCCGGATCTGCTCGGGGTCTGAGTAGACGCCCTCGAGTGACATCCAGCCCTGCCAGCTAGGTGAGAGTCTGGCAGCGGGATCGGCTCGTGGTCTACTAAGTGAAATATTTACCTACTCATGTGGATCATTGCAAGACTCGGCATATGAAAAAGCTTCATTAAGAAAAAAAAGGCACCACTTACATGTTTTACGGATAAAAGCGCTTCAAGTCATCACCACTCCAGGTGAGTCTCAGGACTTCGCCCTCCACATTCCGGAGGCGATACCCTCATGATTTCAAGGACTCTTTTACAATGTATGGACCCTCCCAGTTGGGGTTGAGCTTTCTCACGGCTGCTGATTTTCCCGCTGCATCTACCTTCTTTAAGACCAAGTCTCCTTCCGCAAATTGTTTGATTCTGACAAGTTTGTCAAAGTACTTGGTCATTCTCCTCTTCACCTCTTCCTGTCGGATGACGGAGAGGTCACGCAGCTCCTCCACCATGTCAAGGGAGAGGCGCAGTTCCTCCCCATTTTTAGCCGACCATTCCTCTCTGCCTTCCTACGTCGTGATCACCCGAGGCGTCTGGACTTCAAATTTATGGGGAGTACCGCCTCACATCCATGGGAGAGCTTGAAGGGGGTCTCCACTGTAGCTATGTTGGGGGTGGTCCTCAGGGCCCAGAGGACCGAGGGAAGATGCTCCACCCAACTCCCCTTCAGGTTTTCAACCTTTTTCTTCAAGAGGTTCACAATAATCTTGTTTACCGCCTCCACCTGTTCGTTGCTCCTGGGGTGGGGGACTGAGGTAAATCTGAGGTCAATTCCGAGCTGCTCGCAGAAGCTGATGAATTCCGCGCTGGCGAACTGAGTCCCGTTGTCCGTGACAATGGCCTGGGGTAGACCATGGCGGCAGATGATCTCCCCCAAACAAAATTTCTGATGACTTGGGAGGTCACCTTGGTCAGCGCCTTCACCTCTACCCACTTGGAAAAATAATCTATCATTACCAACAGGAACCTCCTCTGCCCGCTGGACTGGGGAACGGTCCGACCAAATCCATTCCCCAAATCGCAAAGGGTCAGGGGCCGTGATGCTCTTGAGGCGCTGAGCCGATTGCAGTTGGAGGGGGGCAAACAACTGGCATTTGTGGCACCCCTTTGTGAATTCCACAGCGTTGTGCCCCAGGGTAGGCCAGAAGTATCCTTGTCTGACAATCCTCCCTTCCAGGGTCCGGCTCCCGGAGTGGCTCCCACACTCCCCGGAGTGGACTTCTTCCAAGATCCTTTGCACTTCCCTCTCGGCTACGCAACAGGCCAGCATCCCCGAGAGAGTATTCCGATACAACTGCCCGTCCCGGAGGAGATAGTACGCCGACTTGTATTTGAACTATTTCTTGTCCATCCCCTCTGGATACTCCCCTGTGTAGAGGAAAGTCGTGAACGGGTCCATCCACGAGGGGTGTTGATCCACCTCCATCAGGCCCCCCTCTTCGATGGAAGGGCGGAATAGATCAGTGATGGTACCCCCCCCCCCCCCCACCCGGGGACCGTGTTTCGCCAGCTGATCGACCTGATCGTTCTCCTCTTTGGGCACGTGTCGGATGGAGAAGGTCTGAAACGTGCTGATGACGCCCTTCACTTTTGCTAAGTATAGCCGGAGCGTAGGCTCTCTCGCCTCGAACTCCCCATTGATCTGGGAAGCTACCACCATGGAGTAAGTGAGGACCTCCACATCGAGCACCCCCAGCTCCCTGGCCAGGCGCAGCCCTGCTATTACGGCCTCATACTCGGCCTGGTTGTTAGTGATGGGGAAGTGCACCACCACCGTTTGCTCAATTCTCGTCCCTTGTGGGCTTTCCAAGATTACCCCTACCCCCAGGGAATGTCTCCACGAAGAGCCGTCTACCTTCACCTTCCACAAAGTTGGTCGAGTGAGGTTTTCCTCCGGCACCTCGACCACGTAGTCAGCCAAAAAATCGGTCATTGCTTGGGCCTTGATCGAGAGGCGGGGGACGAAGTAGATGTCGAACTCACTCAGTTCCACCGACCACTTAGCTAGCCTGCTCGAATGTTCCACCCTCTCAAAGATGTTGCGGAGGGGATGGTCAGTCACCACTCGGATGGAGTGTGCCTGGAAGTAGGGTCGGAGCCTCCGGGCCGAGATGACCAGAGCAAAGGCCAGCTTTTCCAAGATGGGGTATCGGAGCTCGGTCTTCCTCAGGACCTGAATCACATAGTATATGGGGAGCTGCCTCTTCCCCTCTTCCCGAACCAGGACGGACCTCAAGGCCTCCGCTCCGACCCCGAGATACAAATACAGGTCTTCCCCTTCCTTCGGCCCTTGGAGCATCGGAGCCTGGATCAACTGCCTCTTCAGGGCCTGGAATGCCTCCTCGCACTCCTTTGTCCACTCGAACTTCTGACCCCCCCCCCCCTCAAAGTCTTGAAGAAGGGGAAGCATTTCTCCCCGGCCCGGGAGAGGAACCTGCTCAATCCTGCTAGCTTTCCTGCCAACCGCTGGGCCTCTTTAGCGATCCCAGCTCCATGATGCCTTTAACCTTGTCAGGATTTGGCTCGACCACTGCGGGGGTGAGGAGATGCCCCAAGAACAACCCCTTGCTAACCCCGAAAACGCACTTCAGGGGGTTCAGCCGCATCTTATATTTGCACAGGGTGGCGAAGGTTTCCTCTAGGTCCTGGAGGTGAGAGTCCACGTCTTAACTCTTGATCATGAGGTCGTCTACGTACAACTCCAAGTTCCCCCCCCTCTGTTCCCGGAAGACCCTGTCCATCATCTTCTGGTATGTTGCCCCTGCATTTTTCAACACAAAATGCATCATTTTGTAGCAGTAGCACGCATCTCCCGTGATGAACGAGACATTTTTGACGTCCGGGGGGGTGCATCCTAATCTGGTGATAACCTGAAAATGAATCTAAGAAGCTCATTATAGAAAAACCGTCGGCTGAGTCAACCAGCGCGTCGATCCGAGGCAAGGGATAACAGTCCTTTGGGCATGATTTATTAAGCAAAGAAAAATCAACACACATACGCCACCGGCCTTCTCCTTTTTTAACCATCACAACATTGGAGACCCAACCGGGGTATTGTATTTTGGATACAAAGCCGAACTTGAGGAGTTTGGCCACCTCCTCCCTGATGGGCTCGGGCAGCTTGTCCACCGTGTACCTCTTCTTCTGCTGGATGGTGCGAGCTCCCGGATCCAGGTTGAGGAGATGACAGGCCACGTCCGCGTCAATCTCAGGCATCTCCGCTGCGCTGCATGCGAAGATGTCCACATTCTTCTGGATGCATGTCAGCATCCTGCCCTGAGCCTCCGGGGTCAGCCACCCGCTGATGCGAATCCTCTCCACCCTGCCTCCAAGGGTGAGAACCTCCATCTTTACCACCTCTTCCGCAACCTCCAGCCTGGACTGCTCCTCCCATTCTCCGACGTTCCACTCCTCCGGGACAAGAACCTCTTCAGCTGTCGCCTCTTCCTCCGTGTCCATCACCTCGGTCAACTCCTCCTGGTCTCCTCCTGCCACCTCTACCTCGGTGAAGCTCTCCACCTCCATCGCCTCTGCTCCTGCCTCATGTTCTGCCTCCTCCATTCTCCGCTCCATCTCCTCGGCCCCTTCCTGCCAGGAGATAGAGTTCACGGCGGTGACGTAGCACTCCCTCGCCACTTTGGGGTCACCCCAAAACCAGACCTGGATCCCCTCGGCGTTGAATTTCAGGCATTGGTGGAAGGACGAGGGGACGTAGCGGAAGGCGCTGATGAGGGGCCGCCCAAAGATGACGTTGTAGCTGCTGGGGGCATACACGATGACAAACCTGCAGTTCCGGGACTGCCCCCCAGGGTAACGTGGAGCCCCACTCCTCCTACCTCCTTCATCTCCTCTGAAAATCCAAACAGGGGGCTATCTGAAGCCAACACCCTTTTCGCTTCCACCTTCATTGCGTCGAACGATTTTTTGAAGATGACGTTGACGGAGCTCCCATTGTCAATGAGGATCCTAGAGACGGTGAAATTCTCGATGGCCTTCAGGATGACCAGCGCATTGCAGAAGGGATTCTCATGATCTGACATATCCTTCCTTCAGAATGTGATCTTCTCTTCTGGGGGTGGGGTCTGGGATGTGGAGTCAACGCTCCGGCGGTACATGGTGTGGAGGTTCCCCTTCCGGGAAGCCTCAATCCCCATCCCCCCCCCCCCCCCCCCCCCCCCCCGTGGATCACTCTGATCCCTCCCCGGGTCCTGACGTCTGCCCGGTCTTCACATCGATCCTCCTGCGCCCGAGGCAGGGCCTCCTCGATCCTCACCTCCTGGCGACCCTGCTGATGATACTGCTCCCTGTTTCCTCTCATCTCGAGGAACTCCGGGCATGTGGTCGTGACGTGCCCCTTTTTTGGTGGAAGACGCAGTAGAGCAACTCCACCCTGACTTCTCTCATTCTCTGTGCTGCTCTCCTCTCCTCCCCCATGGCTATAGTCATAGCCTGATTTTGGTCGGAGAGGGGAGGTCTTCACGCCTGCCTCCAATCTGGGGGGTGGAACTGATCCTGGTCCCCCTGGCGGTTGTCCCTTCCCTGGTAACCTCTTTGTGGCCCCTGGTCCTGCCACTCAGGCCTCCAGCCCAGCCGACGGTCCGGCTCCTGATGCCCCCAGCTGGGCTGCTGCTGTCCCTGCAGTTGTCGTTGTTCCCTCTGCCGGGGTTCGGCTCTCCTTTCCTCCTGCCCTATGCCGCCTCTCGGCTCCTTCTCTTCCTCCGTGGCCCACCTGGCCAGCTTCCGGGCAAACTCCGGATTCGACGCCTCCCCGTCGACCTCCCTTGCCGCCCTCTCCATCAGCTCTTCGTAGGAGAGGGGTGGCACTCTCTTCAGCTCCATTCTGAAGAATCTCAGTTGCAGCCCCGGGGTGAAGGCCATCATCAGGCTATGGCCTGACATCTCCTGGACTTGGGTGACCTCTTCCTAAAACTGGTCAACGTAACTCCCCAAAGTCTCGTTCACCCCCTGCTTGATGTGGAACAGGGACTCCGACTCATTCCTGCTCTTGGAGGTGGTGAACCTCAATATGAACCCCCGACGTAGGTCCTCGAAGCAGTAAATGGAGCTGGCCGGCAGCTGGTGAAACCACTCCCTCGCCTTCTCCTTGAGGGTGATGGCGAAGAGCCGACACTTGAAGTCATACGATAACTGCAGGATCGAGACCACGTCCTCGAACCTGGACGTGCTGTACCGGGTCTCCCTTCCCAGTGTAGTAAGACATTTCGGGTTCCTTGAACACCTCCGGTACGGGGGCAGAGGAAACCAGCTTGCTGAAGGGGATGCCTCCCCCTGCTGGGCGAGCCGGAGGATCTCATCCCCCCATCTCGCCGAACCGGCCTCCGCTTGCCGAACCGGGGAAGAGCACGCGCCTAGGGAGCTCGCATCCCCTTCCTTCTTTGCCGACCACCTTCCCAGCTCGCCTGCCGGGAGCGTCCTCACCCAGAGACGGTGCGGCGGCGATTGGAACAGCTTGAGTCGAGCACTCGGCCCGCGCGCCGAGTGCGAACTTGACTAGGTTGAGCACCTCTTGCCTGAAGTCTTCGAACATCCCCACCGTGGCCAGAGGTGGTGGGGGTGGCGAGTCGAACCTGTCCGAGCCTTTTTCTTCTCCTCTTGTCATCTATCATGTTGAAGATTTTCTGTGCTGACCACTTTCCACGCTCACCGCACCAGAATGTTGAAACCGAAAACTCGGTCTCTTGTGAAGTTCACCCGTGGGGAAGGGATGATTGCGCACCTACTTCTCTCCTGCAAGACAAACAACAAAAATAAATGGAAACTGACCCAAGGGGCTCGGCGTGGAGGTTCCACCACACACCGGAAGATCTTAGAGCGCTTCCCCTCCTTAGCCAAAGACCGAGCTGAGGCTAACTCAGAAAGTGCAAGAAGATCTGAATACTGATAAGCGTGCTCTCTGAGATGCCCCTTGAGTCTTATTTATAGATTTCTGAAAACGGTCTGCAAATAGCCAACCTCCGATGTTTTGAACAGCTATGTGCAGCCCAACTGGGTCTGCTAACAGCGTAACTCTGCTGTTTTATCAAGCTATCCACACCCTTGGCAAGGGCACCCAGGTAATTTTGCCTCTGGGCCCCACTGGGCGGGTCCCAAGGATCCGGACGCCAGCTCGCCGCGACTCTCCGCCTCGCTGAGGCGGACGCGACCTGGCTCCCGCCGCTCGCCTTCCCTCCATGGGCAAGCGCGAGTCAGGCCGCGGCAGCCCGCCGATCCTCGCTTCTGAGGCGGGCTGGAGGCCAGGTCGCCTAAAGGAGAGCGGGCTAGCCGGTATGAGACTGTCACAATAGAAGTTCCAGAGGAGCTCGCCGATCTTGGTTCGACGAATTCGGATTCCAACTCCCGAGGTTTAGCTCGAAGAATGCTGAGCTCCGTTCGACGAACGCCGAGCTCCGCTCAACGAACGTCAATCTCAACTCAAGCTCAGTTCGGCGGAAACCCGCCTCGGATCGACGAACCCCGGGCGGACGCGGGCTGGGATGGCTAGCTCATGCAGCTCGCGCGCCTAGCTTTGGCGGGAGCGGGCTAACCATTCTGAGCTCGTCGGTATGATGTCCTGGCGCGAGCAGGTCGCCTTGGTCCGCTCGTCTCGCCTGGTGGACCTACTCGGCGAACACGCAAGTTACAGAATCACTTGAAATCTTGCAATGACAGACCCAGTTGGTCGGTGAGGAGACGAGTGACCCAAAACAGAGATGAGTCGAGGAAGTAGGAGGCTAAAGGAATCTGATTCGCTGTCGGTACTTGATGGTGAGCGAAAAATTGTTCGCACTTGGTGAGTCAACCCAATGGGTCCGTTCTCCCATCATAAGTCGAAAAATTCCACCTGAGGTAGCGTGGTAGTGGAACAGCCTCAGGGCGTACGATGGCTCGTGGAGGATGAGCGGCGGGGGAAGTGTCTGACTACTACTGGCATGATACGTGGACAGAGTATTAACAATGGGAAGGGAGGCGGCCAGCTCATTAAGAATAGCGGTGATGGTGGACATGTCCCGATGCCGGGTTTCGGCGTCCCGAAAGCGTGATTCCATGGAGGTCATGACAATCTGAAACATGTCCCAGAGAGCATTCCTAAAATCTTGTGAGTCCCCCATTGGTTGACTTGCTTGTCGAGAGATGGGATGGGTGATTGAACGACTGGAGTCATCGAAGGCGGCTGAATTTGGGTTGCCACGAGAACCGTAACACTATGCTATGATAAGATGGACCAAGGAAAATGCAAGATGCAAACCGAAAGGAGGAGTTGCACTGTTGTCTGTTGCTGCAATAGAATTAGGTCAGAGCATTGAAAACAGGTGATGGAGGCTGCTGGAAGGGCTGGACGGCGTGTGTGCGGCTGGGAACAAAGTCGCCGGAGTTGATTTCTAGAGGATCGTGCGGAAAGATGCCTGGACGAACGTTGTGAAGAGGAAGGAAGAATTCATCGTTGCGTGAGGGATCGGGCGTTGTTGTTGCGGAAAGGATGGGGTCTCGGGATTGTTGATGCAGGAGGCTTAGGCTGGATCGGATGGCGGTATCGGACGTTGCTGTTGCGTTAGGCATCGACACTGCTATTGTGTGAGGGATCGGGAACAGGGAACAACGATGCAGGAAGGAAGTTCTCGCCAAATCGAGACCGGCTGTCGGGTTGCTTCTTCAGCAGTGGGCAATCCGGGCATCGACGAAGGAAGCGTTAGAAGAGATGGGAGACGAGTCCCGTGATGTCGCTGGAGTCATGTGAGGCGAATGCGTGCAAGAGGCACGAGATCAAGAAAAATCACTGGGATGGAGGACCTAGGATGGATAGCGGCGTCGACGTAATAGGAGAAGGTGTCTCTGATACCAAGTTGTTACGGGTTTGCCGGAGAGGAGGCCAGAGGCGAAGGAGATACAACAGAGCCGGAACTGCGGCTACCTAAGCGGGGCTTGCTCAAGGGAGAAAGCTACCAAAAACTCTTTTAGGATTTGGGGAATTAGAACATTAACTGATACCCTTATACAACATAGTCATACCTATATATAGGCTTACAAAATAGTCAAGGAAAACACAAATAAAAGACAATAATAAAAGATAAGAAAATAATAAAGATAACGGTAATGATTAAGTCTGGTGCTTGAGGCCCATAACAATTTCACAAATTAGTATATGCAATTTGACAGGGGCATTCTAGTTGTACTTAAACAAATTCGATTATCTTATAATTAAGAATCCAATTAGTTCATTTTTGGTGAACTTTCTCTAATCACTACTATTTTGATTTGTATTTTCTATATTTGAACTATGCTGAAATTTTAAATATTGAAATTGTTGAATAAAAAGATAAAATGATCGTTTTTATTGATTTTCTTTGATTTATTCTTTTTTATTTATAAATTTCTTATTATTGTAATCATATATTTTAAATTTTTATTTCATAATGATATCGTTTTTATTGTTTGTGCATGGAAAAACATGCACAGTTATGTAGAGGAGTGTAACATGTGTGTCAAAACCGGATAGTAGATGCATTAGTCTAGTTGGGCCCTCACGGTTTAGTAGGGACTTCTGGTAAATTGTGTGAGTTGTATCCTCATATAAGGGAGGGGTGTCTCTTTTTTTGGCATATTTGATTTCTAGGACTATTATATCGAATGGAAAGAAGTTTTTAGAGGGAGCCAACCCTCAAGAACTTAGGCACGAGACAGTGGTTGTATTTGTATGACTTATAATGCAATCTCCCATGCCTGTTTGTAACAATTTGGTCTAACCTAGCCGACTATACACATTACCCATCTAGCAACTGGAATATACTCAGATTTAGTCCTTGCCATCAATGCATTAGCCCTTTGGGACTACTACAACACACTATCTCCACGATTCAATGATGATTAGGGCTCTCTTCGTTCACTTCGTCTCGGTTGAGCCCTTCTAATGAGTATATATCGCCTCAAGCGCACCCTGCTACCCTAGTCCTGATTGGCTCTGCACTCTGCACAGAATAACGTCCTCATTCCAGTCGCCGACAGCAACACCCTCTGCTCCTGCACGCCTCGAGTTCACCACCAATGAGCGTTGCTCCTCTAACATGCCTTCAGGGAGCCTCTTGCACATCCCACCGACGCTTTTTAGGATACTTAATGGATACAATCGTTCTTCTTCCAGTGCTAGCATCAACCTACCGACTACTTCACTGAAACAACCAAGTGAAACAACCACCACTGCTCGAAACACCTATATTACTCTAATCTCCTATGAATGACCATTGCCCGCGCGATGTCAGATAAACTTGAGGAACTTGACCATACGGCAACACACCTCTCATCCCACATGGACAATGTCGAGGCATCATTGGCCGACACTCTCCGCCTCTTACTCGACCACCAAACTACATTGATATCATTTTCCACTAAATCACCATCGAACCTGTTAGAGAAATATGATATATTGTAAAGGCCCATTAATTTGGCCAATTTTATTCTCTCTTGCTTTAGTCCCACATCTCTTGTATAGGACCCTTCTCCTCTCTCCTCTCCTATATGTTCTCATACTTGTTTTTAATATATGGAAAAGTGTTCATAAGGTTTGGGACCATTTCTCTACACGGTATCAGAGCCTAAATCGCTCTCTCGCGGTCTCCCTTGGTCTGTACGCACCTAGTGATCTCTCGCAGCCTGCCTCCCGCGGCCTGCCTATCGCGATCTGCCTCCCGCGGACTGTTGTTTCTATCCGCTTCCCTCTGCGGCTTGCTCCTCTCAGTCCGCTTCCTTTTTTTTTCCGCTGCCTCCTGTTGCTCTCTTTCTCCTGTGGTTCCACCCCCCCCCCCCCTTCTTATAGTCATTTCTCCTCAATCCGCGGGGACACCTTCTCTTTTATTCTCCGCTGTCCACTGCGGCCTCCCTACTTGCTACGGCCAGTCTTCAGTCCGCTGCTCTGCTCTCCGCTACTGGCTTTCCGCGGACTGCCTTGCTCGCGACCTGTTCCAGCTCGCCGCTTCCCGCTCTTCTTCTGTCTGCTCGAGCCTCCTTGCTCGTGGACTGCTCCTCTCTACTCCCTATCCGCAGTCTCTTGCGGACTGCTCTTATCTGCTGCGGGCTCGAGCACATCTCTCCTGTCCGTTGCGGGCTCTCCTCTTGTCCGCTGCGCGCTCCTCTTCTCCCTTGCTGTGTGGATTCTTCATCCTCGCGGTCTCTTCTTCAGACCGCCACGGGTTTGCTGCGGCCTGCTCTATGCTATAGTCTGCTGCGACCTGCTCAGCTCGCTGCGTGGGCTGTCCTCCAGTCCGCTGCGGGCTCTCCTCTGCTCTGGTGCGGCCTGCTTTCTACTTCAAATCCGCTGCGGTCTGCTCTCTGCTCCAGTCCGATGCGGCCTGCCCCAGTCCGCTGCGCTCTACTCCAGACTGCTGCGATCTCTGCCTTCTACTTCAAGCCGTTGCGGCCTGCTCACTGCTCCTCTCCGCTGCGGTCTCCCTGCTCACTAACTTCTCCGTCTGCTGCCTCTCTTCAATCGGCGAGCTCCCTTCCTGCACTTGCGGCCTCTCCTCTCTACTCGCTGCTTGCTACACCAGTTCCCTGCGGCCTGGTTCTTGCTGCAGCCTCGGCTTCTCCTGCGGCCTGGTTCTAGCTGCGGGCTTGGCTTCTACCTGGTCCTTGTTGCGGCCTCTGCGGCCTTGCCGCAGCCTTTGCTTGGTGCTCTGCTTGGTGCTCCTGCTGCGGCCTCTGCGGCCTGGTCTTTGGCGACCCCTATAAGGATGTGTGCCTCTTCCGCACTGATCACTCCACCACTGGGTTCTGTGGTGTCTATCTCTGATAGCGGAAGCTCCTGTCTTGTACACAGTTTCTCATGGATTTTGGACTCCGGTGCTACGCAACACATTACCCCACTACAGCCTCCACACTACCTGGCCTCCGTGCATCCTAAGTTCATCACTGTTGCAAATGGGGATACCACTCCCGTCTCTGGATCCGCTGACATCCCTCTTACTCTCTTTATTACACTTCGATCTGTTCTTCATGTTCCTGGCTCTCCTTTTAATCTTCTCTCTATTAGTCGTCTAATTCACGACCTCAATTGTGACATAACCTTCTCTTCAACCTCTTATGTTGTGCAGGATCGCAAGACGCGGAACATTCTCGGTACCGGGCGGCTGTCCAATGGGCTCTACATTTTCGGTTCCTCTTCTCCCACTGCTCTCTCCACCATCTCTTCTGTTGACTGACATCGTCGTCTTGGACATGCTACTCTTCCAATTCTCCAGAAAGATCTTCCTGATGTTTCTCTTTCTGAGTTTCGGTGTGACTCTTGCATTTATGGCAAACAACATCGTGTCTCCTTTACCTCCCCTAGTACTCGGTGCGATGCCCCCTTCTCCTTAGTCCATTCTGATATTTGGGGGTCATATAAGCTCCCGAGTGTTTTTGGCTATCGGTATTTTGTCACATTTATCGATGACTACTCACGCGTTACCTGGTTATATTTACTTCGAGATCGTACTGAACTTCCCTCCACTTTTCGTGCCTTTCTGGTAGAGACTCGTACTCAGTTTTTTACCTGCGTCAAAATTCTTCGTACCGATAATGCGCGCGAGTATACGAGCCACACCTTCTCTAATATTTGCACCGAGTTTGGTATTGTTCATCAGACCTCGTGTGCATATACTACTCAACAGAACGGTGTCGCCGAGCGGAAGAATCGGCACCTTCTCGAGGTCGCCCGCTCTCTCATGTTTCAGATGCAAGTTCCACCTCTCTATTGGAACTTTGCAGTCTCTACTGCCTGTCATCTCATCAACCGCATGCCCTCATCCACCTTGAACTTCGTGGCTCCTGTCACTCTTCTCTTTCCTTCCAAGGCTCTCTTCTCTCTCACGCCCCGAGTCTTTGGATGCACATGTTATGTTCATAACCTGGCTCCGCCCACTGACAAGCTCGCTCCCGAGCAACCAATGTGATGTTTGTTGGCTACTCCCGCACCCAAAAAGGATATGTTTGTTATTCTCCTGCCGACGGTAAACTAATCATCTTTGTTGATGTCACCTTTTTGGAAGATCAACCCTTTCATACCATCTCTACAGATCTGTTTCTTCCTCCTCCTATAATTCGGCCCGTCGTACATGTTACGTCTCCTTCCCCCCTCTACTTCCAACACCTACCCCCTTGCCAATCCGTCCTACGCCGCCCATCATCCAGGTATACTCTCGTCGGCCTCCGAGCTCTCATGCCCTGCCACGGCCTCCCTCTACCTAAGTGATTTCGCGGCCTGTTGATCCGGTGCCTATCTCCACACTCATCCCATGGCGAATTATGTCTCGTTACATCGCCTGTCCCCGACCCTTCACACCTTTGTTATTTCATTGTCCTCTATTTCTGTTCCCACGTCTGTGCAGGAGGCTTTGCAACATCCAGGTTGGCGTGCTGTCATGGATGAATAAATGCGCGCCCTTTGGGCGAATCAGACTTGGGATCTGGTCCCTCTACCACCTGGGCAGACTACAGTTAGTTGCAAATGGGTCTTTGTCATCAAACATGCTTCCGATGGGACGGTTGACTGTCTTAAGGCCAGACTGGTGGCTCGTGGCTTTACTCAACAACACGGTCTCGACTATGAGGAGACCTTCTCTCCGGTCACCAAGCTCAACACGGTTCGTGTCTTTCTCTCTGTCGCTGTGCATCGTCGGTGGCCCTTGCAACAACTCGATATCAAGAATGCGTTTCTCAATGACGACCTACAAGAAACCGTCTATATGCAACAACCTCCCGGGTTTGAGACCACAGGGGAGTCCAGAGTTTGTCATCTTAAGAAATCTATCTATGGTCTCAAACAATCCCCGCGGGCATGGTTCGATAAGTTCAGTAAAGTTGTTCAGGCAGTTGATTTTACTCGGAGTTCGGCAGACTTCTCTCTGTTCACTCGACATAGAACAACAGACACGATTCTCCTTTTGGTATATGTTGATGACATCCTAATCACAGGTGATGACTCAAAAATGATACTAGAGGACAAACAACATCTTAGCTCTGTTTTTCAAACAAAAGATCTGGGCAACCTTCGATACTTCCTTGACCTTGAAATCGCAAGACGTCCTGATAGACTTGTCCTATCCCAACGGAAGTACTGCCTTGACCTTCTCCGTGATGCTGGCTACTCCGGGTGTAAACCTGTGGACACACCGATGGATGTCAATCACAAGCTATGTGCCCATGGGTCTGACTCTGATGATCTGCTCCAAAACCCTGAGTATTATCGACGGCTTGTAGGAAAACTGATATATCTGGCAGTTACAAGACCTGACATCTCATTTGCTGTCGGAGTAGTCAGTCGGTATATGCATGCTCCTCGAGGCTCTCATTTACAAGTCGTGGAACGGATCCTCAGATACCTGAAGAATGCACCAGGATAAGGGTTGGTATATAAACCATCTTCTTCTCTATCTCTTGTTGCATATTCTGATGCGGACTATGCGGGCTCCCTGGATGACCGACGCTCTACTACGGGTTTTTGTACCTACTTTGGAGGGAATCTCATTACTTGGCGCAGCAAGAAACAATCTGTTGTTGCTCGCTCTTCTGCTGAAGCTGAGTATCGTGCAATGGCCGTCGTTGTTTCTGAACTCACCTGGCTGGATGCTCTTCTTGGTGATCTAGGAGTCACCTTATCCTCACCAACTGTTCTACTTTGCGATAGTCAGGCGCAATCCACATTGCGAAGAACCCAATTTTTCATGAAAGACCAAACACATTGAAGTTGATTGTCACTTCATCCGTGAAAAGGTTCAGTTAAAGAAGTTAGAGCTAGAGCATGTTCCCGCTTCTAAGCAAGTTGCTGACATCCTCACCAAGGCATTGCCCCGGCATTTGTACCATCAGTTCTTATCCAAGCTTGGTGCCTACGATTTGTATGCTCCAACTTGCGGGGGAGTGTTAGAGAAATAGGATATATTGTAAAAGCCCATTAATTTGGCCCATTTTATTCTCTCTTGCTTTTAGTCCCACATCTCTTGTATAGGACTCTTCTCCTCTCTCATCTCCTATATATATGTTCTCATACTTGTTTTTAATATATGGAAAAGTGTTCATAAGGTTTGGGACCATTTCTCTACAGAACCCACCAACATGGCAAGCACAACTCACCCCTCACCAATACCATCTCTTCACTTCTTACCCCCACAAGTCTTTAATGTCGATTTGATACACAAACCCTTTCAGTTGGATTTTGCATGCTGAGAGATATTGTGAACTGTTAATTCACATAGAACTAGCACAAAGTGTATCTCCATGATTTATATGGATAGTTGGCACTCCAAGGCATGCACTGACGCCGCCAAACAAATCTTATTATGACTTGAACAATGTTGAAGGAGGAACTCATCCTCTGTTATGACGCCTATCAACCCGAAAAGTTATCTGAGAGCTTATGTTTTGTCCACAAGGCGCACTCGATCAGCACAACAACTGACCCTTGTTTTGGTCGTTATAATCCCGCATCAACACAACACCGTTACCTCCATACTCCACCTAAAGATCCATTGTTGACCTTCCAACGTCCTCTAATTGATAAATTACAATTAATTGCTCAACCTATTCCCACTCATCTACGCGCTCCCAACAAGTCGCCCCCAAAACTGCACCACCAACCCCAATGACTGCCCTATTAGGAGTACCTCCAACTCCGATGCCGAGATTTCTATTTCTGCTGCAGATAGTCATACTTCCCTACATATCAATGTTTAAATAAAGAACGGTGGATGATCCTCGTTGTTGAAGACAAAAACATTACCATGGCTGCTATTGACGCATTGGTGCTGGACTATGATCCCAGAGAAACTTCGCTCGTCCTCTCTCACATGACCTTGGGTGCAAGGTCATTTTTTTCCAGAGGGGTACATTGTTACGCATATGAGTATCACATATATGCAAGATGAAAAGAGGATGCATTAGTCCAGTTGGCCCCTCGTGATCTAGCCGAAGCCTTTTAGTAAATTGTGAGAGTTGTATCACTATATAAGTGAGGGTTGCGTGTCTCCTGTTTGGGTAACTTTGGCTTCTAGGATTAGTATTCTCCCAAGTGAAGAGTTCTTAGAGGTAGCATGCCCTCGAGAACTTAGGTGGGAGCATTTCTTAGAGAGTTGCATCAGTATTTTGATTATATTGCAATCATAAATTCCAGTTTGCAACAAGCACACAAATAAACAAAATAATATTACTAAAAAGTAAAATTCGAAATGACAAAACATTCATTATCAAATGCTTTTCAGGAAATTCACAAACCATGCATGGAGCTGGCAGTTTTCTAGTATAAAATCATGTAAAAACTACATTTTGAAGTACATAAATGATTAGATAGTAGACTATGACACTGGGTTAGTAAAGCATCAAAGCACAAGCTACTAGAATTTTGAGTTCAGTACAAGAATAAATAGTTTCATACCTTGCCCTCATCTGCATCAGAATGGCGTTGAGGAAACACTACTCTAATATCATTATACAAATAAAAACGACGCTCTTCGTCATAATCCAGATTGTTTCTAATCGGCACTGAAAAGGGATCCGATTTGCATCTCTGGACTGCTTTGCAACATTTCCTTGAAGAAGGGCATAGAAAGCGTATATGTAAGGCATATCGCAAAGCACCGGAACTAGAACAATTATCATTTAATCTGGAATAGCTATGAGTAGATCTCTGAATAGGTATATCCCCTTCCCTACTCATACAATACTTGGTGTCTATCCCAGTTGCACACCCACTTGGCTGTTCGAAGCTGTCCTCGGATGAGAAAAACATGGAATTAAACCCTGTTATACTAGGTGATTCAGTTGCACGTCTACAATGATGATCCGCATTGGTATGCATACTGCCTGCAAAACTAGCAGATCCAGTTCAATGATACTCCACACACCTTGTCAAAATATTTCGAGATAATTTCATTACTTCAATTGGCTTGGCAATTGCATATTGTACCTTCATTTGGGTGGGAGATCACTGTGTCTTGGCTTCTCAGGCCCTTTACCAACTGTGGAGCAGACAAAGAAGATAGAGTAGCCTTCTGACGCATGAAGGTCTGTTTCATTGAAGATTGAAGCATTGATAAGGTAAAAGGATAGCCACAAACAAAAGAACTTGAAAATTCTGCAGACAGATTACAAGTGGAAGAAATTCTGCCCATTAATAGCCCTATTAAGATTTTCACTCCACATAATGGATCATTCTAGAATACACCATATACATGTACTTCCTGTAACCTTTTTACATATTCCTTGAGTTTATTTACAGGACTTGAGAAATAAGAAATATCAAGACTCTTATTGTTGTAATTATATTTTGTAATTAAGGTTCTCTATATTTAGTTTGTATTTTACTTTCGTCATAAAGGGGTTTTCTGGTCTTTACGCCCTCCAATATAAGTGTATATATATTACTTGTTTAATGAGAATTAAACATTTCATATTTCCTACAGGAATCAGAGCTGTCATTCTCTAGTCAAGATCTTCCATGCCTTCGTGCAATCATCAAGCCCTTCTTCTTTTTTAATGCCTACATCGTGTTTTTCGTCGTCTTCATTATGGCGCGTTGATTCGTCATCCCAGTGAGCATAAACGATCCATCTTATCGTTGCTGTCGTAGATCGTTCATTCCAACTTGTTGAAGCGTGTTTTCGTCTTGTCTGCGCAACAAATGCTTCTGCTTGAACGATCTCATAATGTCTCCTGCTCGACTGATCTATGTTCCATTTTTTGTGACCAATCAACGAGAGGCTTAGACTCGCCTGCATGACTCAGACCTGCATCCAGTGCTTTCGTCTCCATCTTCCAACAGATTTTATGGTGGTTGTTAGCTGTTCTAAGGTTGTTTGTTCCACTTTAAGTATAATTCCAGTCATTCTCTACATTCCGGCTACTGCTTTTCCACATTTTGAATGTCTGACCACCCTAAATCAGTTATCGCTTCTTCCCTACGACAGTATCTTGCCTTAGCCCCAATGCTCTTTCCATCCTCCATCACAACTATTCCCTCAATGAAAAAAACTATTGGTCCAAGTTATCCGCATTACTCTGAAAGGACGAAGAAAATTTAATCACATTCATGGAACTACCCTTGCGAAGACTGATGTCATGTTTAAGATTGGGATGATGAAGACTCTTATCATGACTTGGTTGTGTAATTTCATGACACCCGAGGTGAGTAGAAATTGTACGTTCTTAGCCACAACACGAAAAATCTGGGAAAATCTGCATCAAATCTACTTCATAAAGCAAGATGTTGCCACCTGCTATGAGATGAAGACAAAGCTTTTCTCTATAAAGCAAGAGAACCTCTTTGTTACTGATTACTATGGGATATTGAATGGCATGTGGAGCGCTTCGGACCAGTATTGGAATTTGAAGATGAAATGTCATAAGGATGCCTTTACCTCATCTACCTTTGTTAAAGAGATGGGACCTTTGAGTTCCTTCCAGATTTGAACTCTGAGTATGATCCCATCCACATGCAAGTTCAAGGGTAGGAAAGACTTCCAACCCTATCTGAAATATTTTATATTGTTATAGGTGAAGAGAGTCGTAGGGGTTTTAAGATAGATGACAAGCTCAACGACATGTTTACTCTTGCAACAAGTAAGAATGTCAAATCCAACAAAATTGTTTCATATCATTCTCCCAGAAGCAATAGAAATAACCAAGGTGCACTTACTGCGAAAAATCTGAACGGATTAAGGAAAATTGATTTAAACTACTTGGGAAGAAGCAAGTTCTTGATCGTACCAGGGGATTTAAAGGGATCCAACAAAATTGGGCCAACTTAGCTAAATCTAGGACCACGAAGGAACCACATCATGAAGTCAAATGTGAATGTTGGAAAAAACCTACCTTTTGATTTGATATACAGTTTGAAGAATGGTTAATTAGGATATTACCCATGCTATATAGAAAGGTAATTTGAGTCAAGGACAAATCTGTGTAACTAAAGAAAACATAGAAGATCTCAAAGTGACAGACATTCTCCAGAGGAGTGTCGAATAGTCTTCGACTCAACGCCGAAAGAAATAGACGCAACATCGATATATATTCAGAGCTGGGTTGACTTCCCCTCAAAGTTACTCAGACTTCTCAAAGCTGCGTCGAATTCTCAAAGTGACGTTGAATTCTCCAGAGTGATGTCGAATAGTATTTGACGCAACGTCGATATATATATTCAAGAGCTGCGTCAGCATCTTCTCAAAAGTATTCAGACTACTCAAAGCTGCGTAGACTTCTCAGAAGGCCTCCAATGACAAATTTCTTGGAACCTGTCATGACCAAGGTTGCAGATGTCAGATATCGGGTTCATGTCGGTTTGAGTTTAAAATTTCTGATGTCGGATTGCGAGGGATATATCACGGAAATATTTTAAAATGTCAGATTTTAATATTTAAATAAATTTATTCATATACATACACAATTTTTATAAATATGTATAATTATATACATAATGTATGTCTATAAATTATACAATAAACATATATATACATAGTGAATGTTTATAAATTACACAAGTAAGAGACGCTAGACTTAGAGAGATGCACGAAATGAAGCACAAAATAAAATATTTCTGTTTGGTCTCTTTAAAAGGGGTAGCCCGGTGCACAAAGCATCCCCGCGCAACAAGGATCTGGGGAAGGGTCCCATCATAAGGGTGAAATGTAGGCAAACTTTACCATGCATTTTTGCAAGAAGCTGCATCCATGACTCGAACTTGTAACCTTAAGGTCACACAGTGACACTGTAACCGGTGTTTGGTCTCTTCAAAAAATGAAAAAAAAATTAATACTTTCGACGATATATCGGTCGCGAAATATCGTTCGATAAATCGGGTTAAACGGATCGATATTTTCAAAAATAACAATTTTACTTAAAATATTGATGTTGGCTTTTTATCACCAAAACTTTTACGTCGACCGACATGTCGGACCTATCAGGTCACCGACATATACAACACTAATCATGACAGTAATAGAGATAAAATGCAGTAGTTATTCTACCTATTTTAAGAAAAAATAGTCCTTGGAACTTGATTTGGCAAGCCATGAAAAAATATGATTCGTCAGCATTGACTACTCAAAAGGCTTTAGTTGGCAAGAATTTGAAATTCCTGCAGTCAATTTTATGTCAGAGAATAAGAAGGAATATAAAAGATGATACAATATACGATACAAAAAGATGGAAGGCATGTAACAAAAAATGCCTTCAATATGAGAACACTACTATGATCGTGCTCCACCACAGACAACTGGGACATCCTCCATTCCGCCTTCTTAAACTACATTTCTGACCTTATTTCTTAAGAAGTATGTTGAGTTACTTCATTTTGAAACATGTGAACTGACTAAACATTGTCGTGCTTCTTTTCATCCTAGTATTTCTATAAGTAGTGAACCATTTGATCTCGTTGATTCTAATGGTTGAGGTCCTTTTTCTACTATTACTATTCTAGTGCTAAGTGGTTTGTTAATTTTATTGATGATTGTTCTCGAGTATCTTGTGTCTTTTTTGTAGAAATGGAGAAAGCCAACCTTGTATATATGTTCACTTGGTAATAGTTACAAGTATACATACCCTTATATAGGAGAAGAAGGAAGGAAAAATCCTAATACATGATGTGGGACTAATACAAGAGAGAGAAATAAATAAGGAACAACATGGGCCCTTAAATGGGCTTTTCTAACACTCCCCCGCAAGCTGGAGCGTACAAGTCGTAGGCGCCAAGCTTGGATAAGAACTGATAGTATAGCGGCTTGGAGAGAGCTTTCGTCAGGATGTCCGCAACTTGGTCGGTAGCAGGAACATGCGCCAAATCTATCTTCTTTGACTGTACCTTTTCCCGGATAAAGTGACAGTCAACTTCGATATGCTTTGTTCGTTCGTGAAAAACCGGATTCTTGGCAATATGAATTGCTGCCTGACTGTCGCAAAATAAGGTTGCTGGAGATGAGAGACGAACACCTAAGTCTCTCAGAAGGCCTTCAAGCCAGGTTAGCTCAGAAACGACAGCAGCCATAGCCCGGTACTCGGCTTCGGCAGAGGAACGCGCAACCACATTCTGTTTCTTGCTACGCCAAGTTATGAGGTGTCCACCAAAGTAAGTACAGAATCCAGTTGTGGAGCGCCTATCATCAATAGATCCTGCGTAGTCAGCGTCAGAATACGCGACAAGAGATAGAGATGTGGATGGCTTGTACACGAGTCCTTGTCCGGGGGCGATCTTGAGATATCGAAGGATGCGCTCGACAGCTTGAAGATGAGATGTCCGAGGAGCGTGCATGAAACGGCTCACAACTCCCACAGCAAATGAGATGTCTGGTCGAGTCACCGTAAGGTAGATCAGCTTCCCAACCAAGCGTCTGTAATATTCCGGATTTGTAAGTAGCTTGTCAGAGTCAGAGCTATGGGCCGAGAGCTTGTGATTTGCGTCCATAGGAGTTTCTGCAGGTTTGCACCCAGAATAACCTGCATCACGAAGGAGGTCTATACAGTACTTCCTTTGAGATAACACAAGACCATCAGGGCGTCGGGCGACCTCAAGCCCAAGAAAGTACCGAAGGTTGCCCAGGTCTTTGGTTTGAAAGGCAGAATTCAACTGTGCCTTGATCTGTTGTATTCCTGTCGTGTCGTCGCCAGTAATCAGGATATCATCAACATAGACCAGAAGAATCACAGTCCCGGTTGACCGATGTCGGGTGAAGAGAGAAAAATCAGCCGAGCTCCGAGTGAAGCCACTAGCACAGACCACCTTACTGAACTTTTCAAACCATGCACGCGGGGACTGTTTGAGACCATAAATGGATTTCCGAAGGTGGCATACCAAAGACTCCCTCGTGGTCTCAAACCCGGGAGGCTGCTGCATATAAACTGTCTCCTGGAGATCGCCGTTGAGGAAGGCATTCTTGATATCCAGCTGATAAAGTGGCCAGTGACGATGAACAGCCAAGGAGAGAAGAACGCGGACCGTGTTCAATTTGGCCACGGGAGAGAAGGTTTCCTCGTAGTCAAGGCCATGTTGCTGAGTAAACCCCCGTGCCACAAGACGTGCCACAAGACGGTCGATAGTGCCATCCGCCGCATGTTTAATGACAAAGACTCATTTGCAGCTAACAGGGGTGTGGCCAGTAGGAAGAGGAACCAGATCCCAGGTCTGGTTAGCCCAGAGAGCCTGCATTTCATCGTGCATAGCAGCCCGCCATCCTGGGTGGTGAAGCGCCTCCTGCACATTGTTAGGAAGAGAAATAGAGGAAAGGGAGGTGGCAAAAGTGTAGAGAGGCGGTGTGAGCCGATGTAAAGAGACATAGTTGGTCAAGGGATGAGCTGTAGAGACGGGAGCGTGATCGACTGCAGCCGAGCTATCGCTGGCAGCAGGGAGCTGGGTCACGGGAGCATCCTTGGATGGGCGACGAGAGTAGACACGGATTAGCGGTGGAGGAACCCGAGGAGGAACGGGGGGAGAGGAGGAAGAAGACGGCACAGATGGCGTGACCGGGACAACGGGCCGGGGAAGAGAGGGAGCAGAAGACGAGGGAGCAGAAGACGAGGTGGTGTCGGGTAAGTGGAAGGGCTGGTCTTCGCAGAAGGTGACATCTGCGGAAACGACCATTTTGCCGGTAGTAGGAGAGTAGCAGACGTACCCCTTTTGAGTGCGTGAGTAGCCAACAAACATATACTTGGCGGCCCGAGGAGCAAGTTTGTCGGAAGGAGGGCCAAGAAGGTGGACATAACAGACACACCCGAAGATCCGTGGTGTGAGAGAGGTGAGGGGGATGGAGGGATAGAGAAGTTGGATAGGCGAGGCAAAATTAAGGACAGAGGAGGGAAGGCGGTTGATGAGATGACAGGCGGTGGAAACAGCAAAGTTCCAATATTTGGTGGGAACATGCATTTGGAACATAAGAGAGCGGGCAACATCGAGAAGATGACGATTTTTTCGTTCGGCCACCCCGTTTTGCTGAGGGGTATACGCACAGGAAGTTTGATGGATGACACCAAAGTCTGTGCAGAGATCGGAGAAGGCACGACCCGTATACTCCCGAGCATTATCTGTGCGAATGACTTTGAGAGGAGTGGCGAACTGCGTACGCATCTCAAGTAAAAAGGCACGAAAGACAGAGGGAAGTTCAGTGCGATCATGTAGGAAATAGAGCCACGTGGTACGGGAGTAATCGTCAATGAACGTGACAAAATACCGAAAGCCAAAAATACTAGGGAGCCGATAAGGACCACAAATATCAGAATGAACTAACGACAAGGGAGTAGGACTCCTGGTACAGGCAGGGGGGAAAGAGGAACGGTGTTGTTTGCCGTAGACACAAGATTCACAGGAGAATTCTTGTAAAGAGATATCAGGAAGAGCCCGCTTGAGAATCGAAAGGGGAGCATGTCCAAGGCGGCAATGCCAATCAACAGTAGAGATGGTGGAGAGAAGAGTTGGTGGGATATCCAAGATGTACAACCCATTCACCAGCTGCCCTTGACCAATGGTACTCCGGGTGCGGCGATCCTGCATAAGAAAAGAAGAGGGTGAAAATGTAATACAACAGTCAAGGTCGTGGGTGAGACGACTAACTGATAATAAATTGAAGGGAGAACCCGGAACGTGAAGAACCGAGGAAAGAGAAAGGGTTGGCGTAAGCTGAAAATCAGCGGAGCCAAAGACAGGGAGGGTGTCACCGTTGGCCACAGTGATGCGAGCAGGATGAGGCATTTGGAGATATACTGGGGGCTTCTGAGAGGAGATATGGTGAGTAGCGCCAGAATCAACGATCCAACGAGGATAATGAGAGAGGCAGGTGATACCCTCCGTAGAGAAGGACACAACAGAGGTGACAGCTGAAGCAGCAGGCGCCATGCGGTGACAGAGACGAGGCCGGGCGACTAGCAGAAGGGAGGCCGGCAGCGAGCAGGAACAGTCCGCGGCGGACTGGATGAGGTCGCGGCGAGCGGGAGTAGGCCGTGGCGAGTACAGGCACGCTTAGCAAGGAGCGTGCTATGGAAGGCCGCGGCGGACTGGAGGAGGCCGAGGCGGACTGGATCAGACCGCGGCGGACTGGATCAGACCGCGGCGGACTGGATCAGACCGCGGCGGACTGGTTCCGGCCGTGGCAAGCAGAGCACAACAGCGGGCCGAGAAGAGAGGGCAAGCTGGGGGAGCTTGGCAAGTCGCGGGAACGGGGAAGTCGCGGCGAGCAGCGGGTAGAGAGAGGCCGCGCGGACAGAGACAGGCCGCAGCGGACAAAGAAGGAGGCCGCGACGAGTAGGGAGGCCGCGGCGGACAGAAAAGAGGCCGCAGGCAAGACAGGCCGCGACTAGGAGAGAGGTCGCAGCGGACGGGTAAGAAGGTGGTCCCACGGAGAGAGAAAAGGTTATAAAAGAGAGCGTCCGCAGCAAGAGAGAAGAGCGCACAACGGGCAAGAGGAGGGTCCGCAGCGGACAGGAGCAATCCGCAAGAGATTGTGGAGTCGGTTGAGGGAGTCCGCGAGGGAGCACGCAACGGACAAGAGGAGAGTCCGCGGCGGACAAAGAAGGAGTCCGCAAGAGATTGCGGATAGGGAGTCCGCGAGCAAAGAGGCTCGAGCGGACAGAAGCAGAGCGAGCTAGAGGGAGCAGTCCGCGAGCAAAGAGGCTCGAGCGGATACAAGCAGAGCCCGCAGCGAGAGAGAGAGAGAGAAGCAGAGCGAGCTAGAGGGAGCAGTCCGCGAGCAAAGAGGCTCGAGCGGATACAAGCAGAGCCCGCAGCGAGAGAGAGAGAGAAGCTAGAGGGAGCAGTCCGCGAGCAAAGAGGCTCGAGCGGATACAAGCAGAGGCCGCAGCGGACAGGAATGATCGTCCGGAGCGGAGAGAGAGAGGTGGGCCCCACGAGTCAGAGCAGAAGATGGCTATAAGAAGCCTGAGGAGGGTGGAACCACGGAGGGAGAGAAGAGGAGCGGAATCAGAAGGGCAGTCCGCACGAGACCGGAGCGGATGCAGGAAGGCAGTCCGCACGAGACCGGAGCGGACAGGAGTGCAGTCCGCAGGGTAGCCGGGCGGACAGAATCAGAGGGGCAGTCCGCAGGAGACCGGGCGGACAGAGAAGGGGCAGTCCGCGGCTAGACGAAACCTGGCTCTGATACCATGTAGAAATGGAGAAAGCCAACCTTGTATATATGTTCACTTGGTAATAGTTACAAGTATACATACCCTTATATAGGAGAAGAAGGAAGGAAAAATCCTAATACATGATGTGGGACTAATACAAGAGAGAGAAATAAATAAGGAACAACATGGGCCCTTAAATGGGCTTTTCTAACATTTTTAATTAAAGGAAAATCTGGAATTATAAAATTATCAATTTCATCATATGATCCATACTCAATTCAACAAATCTATAAAATATGTGCGTTCAAACAATGAAAAAGAATATGTAAATCAAAATTTTTTGAAGTTCACTACTAAAAATGACATCCTCCATGAATTCACTTGTATTGATACTCAATAAAATGACATCTTCAAAATAAAAAATCACCATCGCCTTGAAGTTACTCGAACTTTGCTCTTTCAGATGTCTGCCCCAAAACTTTAATGGGGTGAAGCCCTTCTTACTGACACCTACCTCATCAATCACCTACCATCAAAAATTCTTGGTGGGTCTAGTCCTGCCCAACTGTTAACATCATTCTTTTCATCTGCCCCTATTATGCAAAGTTTTCAAGCTCGTATGTTCGGGTGTGTTGCTTATGTCCATATCCATCATAAACATCACACCAAACTTGAGCTCTTATTTCAATCGTCTCCACATCCATGGGACAATACATCATTTTTTAGCTCCACGGAAAGATGGAAGTCATGTTGTACCTGTTGATCGTCCCATGGTTATTTGCCGGAGAGGGACACAATCCTCTCAATTTTGACTATGTTTTTACCCCTATCATGTTAACCTTCATATTGCCTTGAGGAATAAAAAAACACAACTACCAAGTATCTTATTTCTTCATTCATCCTACAAAGAACCTTTCTATGCATCATAAATGTTTTATCTCCTCTCTTGACTCCATTGTTGTCCCAACTCCCATACATGAAGTGTTAAAACATAAAAATTGAGCTTAAGACATGGACGAGAAAATGAGGGCCCTTAACAAGAATGACACTTGGGAAATTGTTCCAAAGCTAAGAGTTAAAAGGCCTATTGGGTGCAGGTGGATTTACTCTTTAAAATATATATCTGATAGCACTCGGGATTGGTATTAAGACTAGGTTAGTTGCAAAGAGGTATACTCTGACATGTGGTATTGATTATCAAAAAATTTCACTCATGTACCGAAAATGAATACTATGAGAGTTCTTCTATAGTTGCTCAGTTCAACTGAGAACTACATCAATTTGATGTTAAAAATGCATTTCTTCATAGAGACTTGAGGAAGAGTTCGATTTGGATATTTATCCTAGATTCAACTCTGACAACAAAGAGAATCAAGTGTCCAGATTGAAGAAAGCTCTACATAGGCTTAAGCAATCCCCCAGACCTGGTTCAGAAGATTTTCCAAAATAATACTGACCTAGGATGAACTCACAGGAAGATAAACACATTGTATTACTTGTGTACGTTGATAGTTGAAACAAAGTACAAAAAGAGAGACTAGCAACTGAATTTGAGATAAAAGACCTAGGATGACTGAAGTACTTTCTGGGAATGAAGTTGCGTACTTTAAAGAAGTTATCATTATTTCTCAGCGAAAGTATATAATTGTACTCCTCAAAGAAACCAAAAAAGTGGTATGTATGTCTAGCACTGTTCTAATTGAGCAGAACCACAAAATGGTAAATGATGACAACAACCCGAAGGTAAACAAAGCTCAATATCAGAGACTTGTTGGTAAAATGATATACCTAGCACATACAAGACCTGATTTAGCATATATTATCAACATAGTGAGCCAGTTTATGCGTGATCCAAAGTATCTACAAGTTGTTGACCAAAATATTTAATATCTCAAAATTTCTCCAGGGAGGGGATTATTCTTTAAACGTGGTAAAAGATTGTCTGTGAACACATATACTGCTGCTTACTGGGAGGCAATGTTGTCATATGAAGGAGTAAGGAGAAAAATGTTGTAGCCAGATCTAGTGTTGAGGTTGAATTCAAGGCTATGGTTCAAAGCACATGTGAACTTTTATGGGTGAAGATTCTATTAGACAACTTGAAAATCAAGCACAAAGTTCCAATGAACTTGTTTTGTGATAATGAATCGGCTATAAGAATTACTCAACACGATAGGGAAAAACACATCAACATCGATTGTCACTTCAACAAAGAAAAACTTGAAAGTGGGTTGATCACTATGTTATGGGTTTTGTGCCCAGTTATTACAATGTGTCTTTATTGTTTTAGAAGGTCATCTTTCCTTAGGTATTATTATCGTTTATGTAGTTTAAGTCTAAGTGCAGTCCAAGTGATGTGTACTTAATTACGTGTATGTCCCTTGTATTTATTATTTAAAGGTTGGGTTGGTGGAATACTATCGATTTAGTAATTATATTTCCTTGTCTTCAAAAGATTATGATAGCACTCTCTCGTTCCCCCTCTAAGCACATCCCACTTAGGTAGCTTCAGTTCCGGCTCTATAATATCCATCAACACCATCATCCTCACCTCCAACCAACTTCCGACAACTATACCGATGTTATGGGCTAGGCCCATAACAACTTTGTACCAGAGTCTTCAGTCCTCTTCTCTTCCGCAACAAACAAATCTGAAGTTCAATCACTGCAACAAGTTCCACCCTCGGTCAAGTGCCTAGCTAGGCCTCCGTCTTCGGACAAAGTAACCTCCGTACAGTCCACCACGACTACGATTCTGCCGGTACAGGTACAACCCAGGCAAAGAAATCTCATGACGACTGCAGCTCCTCCTCCGCCGAATGCGACAAATCATGTCGTAATCCCTCACAGTCGAATCATCGTCCATTTCTACTCTAGCCCGACACCTCTCTGCACACGATCGAACCCCCAGTGTGTGTGCGTAGTCCCGCCCAGGACGTGTGTTGTTGAGCTCCCGTGCAGTTGCGCATGTGCCACCATTTATTTGAATCGAACACCAGCATCTCCATCCCAGTCGACACAACTCAGTCCAAGTCGATGAAGCTAGGGCTTCTAATCGAATCCTTGTCAGCCCTCTGTGGCAGAGTACGCGTCGTCCTTCTTCACTGCATCCTACATCAATTTTCCAATGAACTGTCCTGCGCTTCGAGCCCACAATTTCAGATGCTCTTTCCATTTTGGATCCTCATGCCAATGACCTTATTATTTTGATCACTCTGCACTATTCACCAACCTACAGTTCTATTTCCACCGAGGCTGCCTATTCCCATCAAACCTCATGAGTTTCTGAATTGGAGGCCTGTACACGCCACAACATCTGCCATCCATATGCTGTGGTGGGGGATTTTTCATACACGTAATAATTAATTTTCTTTGATTAATAAATTCAAAGGAAAATCCGTTTTTGGGGTTTTATTTAAAGTCAATATAGGGAAGTGTCGCAGCTCACGTGACACATCTAGTGCTCGAAAATATAGGGAAGTGTCGCAGTTCACATGATACATTTAGTTCGAGCACTTTTGTTTCGCTCTCGTCTCCAGAATCGAGCTGAATTATAACTCACTCCATTTTGTGCTCCTTGCGCAGCATGGGAGACTCCTTGAATTAACTCAGCCAACTTCTAACTATGATGTAAGCCATCATGAGACATCAAACTGTCGTCGTGGCGCGTTATTAGGAGACCATTGCTTCCCTCTCCAAGCGCCTCGATGATCTCACATATGCTCTACCAATATCCACCACTCCCCGCACACGAGAAAGGTTGCATCCGACAGGCGTCTCCACCACTGCTTCTTCTACCTAACCCCCTCCCCCCCCGACCGTGGTACAACCACTTGAAGTCAACATCTTGCCCCATTGCACCAAACATGAATGTCAAACTTACGATGGGAAGGATGATCCTTTAGGATGGCTCACTAGATGCAAACAATTTTTTAGCCATTAACAGACACCGGTGACAAAATGGATAAGTTGGCCTCCCACCAGATGCTTGATATCACTCAACTATGGTTCATCCATTTGTAGCTCAACAAACCTGGGATGATAAGGAGAGGCTTTAAGTGGGCATGCAACCTGCGTTGTGTCCCCCAGATTCGTCGAAACCACTTGGTGCCCTCACGACATACATCAAAGAGAGTCGATTGCTGGATATCTAGAATAGTTTAAAATTATTCTGGCACATGTCATGATACCTCCAGAGATGCAGGTCACCATCTTTACGATCGGTCTTCACAAATGACTGTGCTTGGACTTCGTATTAGAGGCTCCTTGAGAATGAGGGACTGCTATGAGTTTAGTCAAATTGTGCGAACATTGACTTTAGCTGGATCAGGATGCCTACATCACCACCGACACAGCGACTCAGGATAGACGTAACGCACCAAGAGATTTTTTATATGCATGTGGAAGACTCTAATGATGAGGTAATCAGATGAAGTTAGCACCGTCTTTGATCTCTCATGAGTTTTAGAACAGGTCTTTTTGCAAGGTGGGAGAGATGTTATGAGCTTCGTACCCAATTATTACGTTGTCCTTAAGGTTTTATTAGGTCATCTTTCATTAAATTTTATTGTCGTTTATGTTGTTTCTGCAAGTTCAAGTGTAGTCCAAGTGTTGGGGACTTAATTATGTTTGTCAATTGTATCTCTTATTTAAAGGCCTATAGGGCTAACGGAATGTCATTGAAGAAGTATTCTATTTTTTTGACTTCAAAAGATTGCGGTAGCTCTCTCTCTCTCTCTCTCTCTCTATCTTTCTCCGAGAACACCTCGCCTAGACAGTTGCGATTTTGGCTCCATAGTATCCTTCACCACTATCACCCCTGTCTACAACCATATTCAGATGACTATTTTGACGTTACGGGACAGGCCCACAACAACTTGGTATTAGTGTCTTTGTTACAATATGTAGTAGTTTACTTGTATTCTATTGTATTATCTGCCTCCAATATATAAATAGGATAAAGTCTTGTAATGTTAAGAAATGAGATGTTTTTCCTATTGTTCAACATGGTATCATACGGAGGTTCTTGGTGACCCAGCCGTTCCTCCGTTCCGCTTCTCGACTCGATGGCGCCCGATCTTGATCCCGCCTCCGCTTCTGCTTTAGCGCCTGTTGCTTGCTCCTACTAGCTCTTGTGCCTTCCTCGTTCACCGTCGCTCGGTTCATCGGTCCCATGATCGTCGTTTCATCCTCCCGCAGCCGCCCTCCTCGCCTCCCGCAGGTCTCTCCCTCTCTATGTTCCAACAACCGGCGGTTCCATCAGTCGCTCCTTTTCTCCTCCTATTCCTATCCGGCGTTAATGCCTTTTTAAGTCTGCCTTTGCCTGCATCAGGTGACGACCTCTACATACAGTGATATGCATGTTCCTTCCCACGCCGTTTGCGCTTCTTGGTGGTGATTGCACGAATTGGATTTATCTTCATCTCCCCTTCCGGATTCATTTTTGCTCAGCGTGATCTGTCATTCCTTGTCTCCCTAAGGTTTGTGTGATCTCCAAATTTTTATTCTCAAGTCACTATGTCTATCAGTGATGATACTCCTGCTCCCTCATCGGCGGTCATCACTCCAGTAAGTTTTATCCATAGGAGCCATAATCATAATACCCCTCAGATCACCACCATTCGAATGGATGACTCTGATTATCTTTCATGGTCCCAGTCTATCAACTTAGTGCTCAAAAGCCGCCACCTCTTTGGCTATGTCAATAGTCAAACTAAGGAACCAGACAAGACCTCATCAGATTTGATAAAGTGGGATTCAGAGAACTCCTTAGTCATATCTTGGCTTACAAATTCTATGCAGGAATCAATTGCTCGTAATTATTTATTTCTCAACACTGCTGCGGACATTTGGCAGCGAGCAGAATCTACATACTCTCATCAGAGTAATGCTACTTAGATCTTCCAGTTATGGCGGAGGATATCCTTACTCCAACAAGGTGAACGCCCACCTTCTGTGTATTATTTGAAGTTTCCACAACTGTATCAGGAATACAATCATTTTGATCCCCTCACATTTGTTAGCCTTGTCGATAGGCGATGGTTCGTTCTAGAGAAAATTGTAATCGGATCTTTGAGTTTCACCACAATCTTCATCGAAACTTGATCTGATCAGTGTTCAGATTTTGGGGCATCCTCAATTACCATCTCTTCCTGGGGTCTACATTATTGTGCAACAAAAATTTGATCTTCATCAAACCTTGCTACCCGATCCTGCTCCTAATAGTGTTGCCATTGCTGCTACCTCTTCTATTCTTGGTGGTCGTCTATCACGTGACTCAAAGATGAAGGGATCAGGTAAAGACCATCCCCTCTGTGATTATTGTAGGAAGAACAATAACACTAGGGAGACTTGCTTCCGGATCCATGGGTTCCCTCAATCAAGAGGCGGTGCTCCACCTCGTGGAGGCCGTGGTTTTGGGAGACTTCAAGGTCATCATGCCCCTCCTCGTTGAGCTCATCTCATTGATGTTACTGTGGACAGTCCTCCTAGACAATCTGGCACTAATGGTTGTATTCTTCCCATCACATTCTCGGCTGACGAAGTGCATGCCCTCCATCGCTTGATGCAGGGTCTTTCTGCGGAGTCTTCTGTCTCCTCCGCCTATGCTCACACTGGCCTTCCAGATGCTCACTCTGCTACATCCTTTCCTTCCACCCAGTGGATCATTAACTCTGGGGCCACATACCATATGACTGGTTCTGCTTCAGGTTTCATATCATATACCCCTTTATCTGGTCGGGATAAGGTGAGCATTGTCGATGACTCACTTTCCTCTATTGCCAGAAAGGGATCCATCTCCCGGCTCTCTCACCTTGCCCTCTGTCCTCCATGTTCCCAATTTCAGTCATAATTTACTTTCTATTTGTCCTTTAACTAATTCCCTAAACTGCTCAGTAACCTTTCTTTCTTCCTCTTACATTTTTCAGGACCTGATGACGAGGAAGGTGATTGGCTCTACTTGGTATGGTAAATGGTCTGTATGTGCTCAACTCCAGCCCAGCTCAACCTCCACAGGCTCTTCATTCCAGCAGTACTTATCCATTGTATTCCTGACATTGTCTCCTAGGTCAGCCATCTGCTCCTGTTATGGAATTATTATTTCCTGCTATGTATGTTGTTGTTTTTGATTCCTTTGTGTGTGATGTCTGTACTATTAACAAACATCATCGTAATACGTTTAATCATGTTTTGTTGCCTAGTTCAACCCCTATTGCGTTTATTCATACTGATATTTGGGGATCGTGCCTATAACTTCTATTTCTGATTGTGTGTGGTTTGTTACTTTTATTAATTGCTTCTCTCATGCTACTTGGTTATATTTGTTGCGAAAAAAAGCGAACGTCATTCAATTTCATACCACCACTAAAACTCTTCGCAACGACAATGGCTGCGAATACATGGATTCGTAGTTTAAGCAATATCTTGCTAATCATGACATCGTCCACCAAACTATTTGCACTTATTCCCCAGCTCAGAATAGCGTGGCCGAGCGAAAAAAATCGTCATTTGCTAGAGATTGTTCAATGTCTCTTGTCCACCATGCATATTCCCAAATATTATTAGGGGGATGTTGTCCTTACTGTAATATATCTTATTAATCGTATGCCCATGTGTAACCTTCGAAATGTCAGTCCTCTTAGCACTTTGCAAGTGCCACCAACTCAGTTTTCCCTTAATGTGTTTGGATGCATCTTCTTTATTCACATCCACCACCCTCGTCCGACCAAACTTGATCCTTACACACTCAAGTGTGTTTTTATTGGTTACTCTCCCACATAGAAGGGATAAAAGTGCTTTCACCTACCTACGAAGAAAGTGTTTGTTACTATGGATGTCCCATTTCGTGAATTTGAGGCATACTATCCCGCCACGGGTGACCCTCCTCTGCCCTCTCCTTCTATACCTATGCCAATACTTCCACCTTATCCCTCACTTCAGGGGGAGTTCTACACTATTGGAAGTGAGTCCATCTACTGTCTCTTTACCTATTCCATCTACTGCTCCGAGCTTGCATATATATACTCGGTGCATCAAAAAGACCATCACACAAGATCTAACTATACAACTAGAACCATCATTGGATCCTGTCTCGGGGTCTTTTGATCCACTCATTGCTCTCAGGAAAGGTATCTGATCTTGTACTCTACATCTTCTTTGACATTATATATCTTAGACTCTTTTTATACTTCCCACAAGACCCGTGTGCCTTCCCTTGCTTTTCTTTCTATATCTACATCTTGGCAGTATGCCCCAAAGATCCCAATGTGGAGAGAAGCAATGCGTGAGGAAATGGCTGCACTTGAGAAGAACCACACATGAGATTTGGTACATCTTCCCCATGAAAAGAAGATTGTTGGGTGTTGTCCGTCAAACTGAACTCTCAAGGGGTTGTTGAAAGGTGTAAGACAAGGCTGGTGATAAGTGGTCATACACAAACTCTCGGAATCGACTATTAGAAAACATTTGCCCCTGTGGCAAATATGAACACTATTAGGGTCCAATTATCATGTACTGTCTGCAAAGGTTGGAATCGACTATTAGAAAACATTACCTCCATGGGGATCTGAATGAAGAAGTTTACATATCTATTCCACCAGGCCTCACTCCTAAAGATACAAAGGGTACAGTCTGCAGTTTAAAGAAGGACCTATATGGGCTAAAATAGTCACTAAGAGACAGGTTCGAAAGATTTCACAAAGTTATGGTGTCATTTGGCTATCACCAGAGTAATGTTGATCATACATTTTTCATCAAACATAGGACCGGTAAACTCACTATCCTCATTGTATATGTTGATGATATTGTCATAACATGTGATAATGTGAAAGAAATCAAGAATCTAAAATAAAAATTGACTATTTTGACAAGATTTTGGTAAACGAAAGGCAATGGAAACTCCCAGCCAGGATGAAATGCAAGGGAAAGAGAAGAAATCATTTCAATCTGGCCCATCTATGAGTAATGTGTCCCAGTCAACCGCAACAAAATGTGCAAAATGCGAAAAATTTCATCGAGGAAAATGCATGACCGGAATCCATTTCCACTGTTGTCAACCCGGGAACAGGCGGAATGAATGTCCAAAACTTCAAAACAAAGAAGTTAATTCTCGAGGACAACCACTTCTCCCGCAACCAAAATTATATCAGATGTGTACTGAATTGTTAGCTTCAGCACATGTCCCAGTTCAAGAAAGAGAAGTCCCGGAAGAAAGACAGATTCAACCTCGTGCTTTTAAATTAGGACCATTCCGAGATGAAAGAAAATGAATCATATTAACATGAATGTATTTTCTTTTTCCATCTTTTCGTAAACCACATAATGTAAATAAATAAAATGGACATATGTTGTTATCGTTTATCTAGTTTGATATGACAACCTCCAACATTATGATATTTTCGAGGACAAAAAATCCTTTTAAGAGGGGAAAAATTGGTAATGACCCAAATTATTATAAAACACGTAAACGATATTAAATCTCCGATTCAGAGAAATGAAATCAGTAGCAAGTTGTTGTTATCATATTTATTTTTAATACTTTTTTATGTTAGTAACAAATTATGATGTCAATTAATGATACTCGGGTTATTTCATATCTTGGGCATTAAGTTCATAATATTATCCATTAGATTTTTTGTATATGTTTGGGTGGATTCCACACAAGTGACTTGATATATTTTGAAACCATTTATTATTATTATTATTTTATGAATGGCTAATTGAGCAAACATGAAATAAACTTGTATGTTGGCTGGCAGGCTTGTTAGAGGGCACCTGGATAAATGTTATACAGTGCTTAAAATTGCTGGCATGCTGTGGTGCACTTCTATCTTCCATTTACACCGCCGAACAGCTATTTGGGCTCAATAAAATCCCGTCTACCCTTCCTCTTTCCCTTACGCTCTTATTCCGACTTTCCTTCCTCCCGCTGCTACTTCTTTGTTTGGCTAGGGCTTGACGCAGACGCTCCCTTCGGTTCCCTCTCTTTTGATTTTTCTCGCTCCCTAGATTCTTGCTTCTGCCGCTGAACTAGGGCTGCTGTTGCTGCCTGTTTTCGCCGTTGAACTAGGGCCGCTGTTGCTGCCTTGATTCTGCCACTGTCTGTTAGGCTGACGATCACCTCTCTGCCAAACAACAACTTCAGCGCCACTTTCAGAGCTTTTGGAAGGACTTTGGCTGGACCTCTGCTTGTCCGAGAAGGACCAGTTGCATATCACCTTCTTCCTCCTCCCACTGTAAGATCTCTCCTTCTCCTTCTATTGATTCATGCTGGAAATGGGGACAGTAATGGACTTGCCTTTGCTTTGGCTGCAAATTCCTTCCCCTTTTCCAAAATCTGGACTTCACCTTCATTGATTTATAAAACATAATATTACTATAGAGTTGGTTGTATTTTCATAATTAACTATGGGATACATGGTAGTTGACTTTTTATTTGAGGAGGTGATGATCTTTGACTGACCGGCTATAATTTTTTTACTATTTTGCTTTTTAAAGCTGGTTGTTAGCTTTTGTTTTTGGGCTTCGCCTTTGCTTTGGCTAACTATCCCCCTACTACATGTGGGCCGAACTCAGATTTATGCATATATGAAGCTGGCCGGCTATATGTTGTTACTATTTTGCTGTTAGCATAATATGGGGAGGGTTATATATATTGTTATATTGCCTACATGGGCTGAAATTAGATATTTTATTTATTTATATACATATTACTATAGCCCAGATTCATTTATACACATTGGAAGGTTTTGGGGCTTTGATCAAAAAGGGGTTTTTGCTGATTTTGAGGTCTTAAATTTGTATTTTCACTTTTAAAACTCACGCAACACATCCCCAGGACCCCAACCCTAGACATACCCTTAATAAAAGTCACATCATCTTAAAGTCAACATCACATTTATCTAAAAGGCGCAACACAATTAAAAATGCGTGATATTTCAGAATTTTCCCAAGCCGAGGGTGGCGTCTCGCGATAGGCGTGGTGATGAAACTAAGAAAGATAAAGGAAAGGGAAAAGCTATGATAAGTTTCTTATCTCTTGACTTGTGCTCTATTGTTAAAGTATTTTAAATATTTCATGCATACTATTTTTTAAACAAATTTCAATTTCTTGCCCGTGCATATCTTTATGATTTTGAAAATCACTGATATTGAAATATCGCTATGAAATCAAGCAGGGATGATAAAAAAAGCGATATCAATTCTGAAGGAAACTAGTATTTCAAATCATATGTTTTTATATAAATAAAAATGAGAGGTTGAATTAAATATTATAGAACATAATAGGAAAAAATAAAAGATGTTTAATAAGATACAAATGAGAAATGTTAAGGAAAGTCCTATGATGTAGGAAGTGTACCTACTTATGGATTACCCACGTAGGGAGTTAGCCTACGTCTAATACCCCGTGAGGGGTGGGCACAAATTTGATGAATCCCTTAATATTTCCTGAGTTATGTAATTAAAACAATGAGTAAATATTTTGAAAAATATGAATGAGATCTGAGATCTGAACTAGATTGAAATACGACTATTAAAATTTGAGAAACATTAGAAAATAAGAATTTCTTCGAATAACTATTATGTTATAAACTTTTGATGCTTTGTATGCATATTGATATTATTCCCTTGTTTGTCTATATAACAATTCAAGAAAAATTTTACTCGTATAGTCATATTTTTATGACTAACCCATCATGAATCCCATTTTTTAGAAAACAGTAGCATCGCCCAGTGCTCCAAAGAGGGCACCCCTAACTGCTAAGGAAAAGCAAAAGCGGGCTGAAGAATGTGCGAATGTTTGGCTTAAAATCTTTATTGGGATATAAGAAGCTAAAGAAAAATATAGGGCAACATGTGAAGACTGGCAATGTGCCTTCTGTAAACAAATAGACTAAAAATTTGTACCTATTTAACTACTGTATATTTGTTTTGTAATAAAACTTATAAAAAAGAATAAAAAATTTATGATGTGTTTTACTTTATATTTTTTGTGCATTTTAATGTAATGTACTGCGATGAATGAATTGTATTGGAATAGCCCATATAAATAGGCCCATTTTTTGGTTTTCTTCTTTTCTCCCCTTCAGTCCCACATCTTGTATAGGACTCTCTTCTCTCTTTCTCCCACCTATAAATGTGTATTCATACATTGTATTTCATAATTGAGATGGTATATAGAAGGTTGAGTTTTTCTCTACATGGTATCAGAGGAGACGGTCTGTCCTGTCGTTTTTGAAACCGCCAGTTCTTCCGGCTTACCGGGCGGCTTCCTCTCTTGCTTAGCAGCGGTCTAGTGCGGCCTACCTCTTTCTAGTCGCGCGGTCTCCGTAACCGCGGCTTCCGAACGGACAAGGTCTTTCTAACCGCTTCTTCTGCTCTGTCTCTCTCGTGGCTTCCACCTTTTCTCCTTCTCCTCTTCCTCCCTTTTATAACCTTTCTCACAGGTGGGGACCTCTTCTACTTGTTTCCTCTGCTCGCGCGGTCTCCCTTTCTATCCGCGCCGTCTCCCCCGCGCTTCTCGCCACGACTCTAACTGTATTCTTCCCGCTAGTCGCGATAGTCGTCGCAACTTGTATATAGTCGCCGCGACTTGTCTAAAGTCGCCGCGACTTGACTTTGTCGTCGCGGTCTCTCTTCTCTTACTCGTTGCGGTCTTATTGTGTACCCTCCGCGATCTTCCTCGCTGCTCGCCGCGGCTTGCCTTAGTCGTCGCGGCTTCTCTTCTCGCCGCGCTTTGCCTCTCTTGTCGTTGCGGCTTCTCCTCTTCTCGGCAAGCTCCACATCTAGGTCGTGGCATCTCTCCTTGCCGCTGGTGTACTCACCTTGACCGTGCGGATTCCTGCCTAGTCGTTGCGACTAGTCTTGTCGCTAGCGGTTTCTCCCTTCTGATGTGGACTCCGAATACTGGTCGTGGCATTCTCATTGTCGCTGGTGTAATCACCGTGACCGTGCAGCTTCTACCAGCTATCGGCTCCGCATTCTGCTCGCGACGGCCTCATTGTCTTGCCGTTGGTGGACTGCCACCCAGACCGTGTGGTCTCCTATCTGGTCGCTGTTTCTTTTCCTGTCCGCCGGCCTAGCCTCCTGCTCGCCTAGTCATGGCGACATCTCTAGAGTCAACTAGACAGACGGCGACTTCCTCTACAGACCGTCCGGCCTCTGCCCCTGAACTCCGTGATGAGTTGCGGATTACTACCATTTCGCTAGTCGGGAAGAACTTCGTGGAGTGGGTTCATTCTGTTCGCCGAGTACTATAGTCCAAAGGTTTTCTCCATCACTTGACCCAAGTGCCTCCTGCTGCTCCTACTGATGATTGGTTGCGCAACGATGGTCGGGTTCAGACATGTCTCCTCAACTCCCTTGATACTGAACTCTACTGCATCGACATGTATCACGAAACGACCAAGGCAATGTGGGATGAGCTTCATTCGCTATATTCCGGAAAATATAGTCTCCAGCATCTTTATGACATTATTACCGATCTCCAGTCTCTTGATGTTGGCGGGGCCACCAACCTCACCTCATTTGTTGCTCGGGCCAAGACTCTTGTTGAAACATGGATTCAACATCAACCTCCTACGTTGGACCTTGCTGCACAACGGGCTCAGAAAGAAGCTGTCGGGGTGGCCATGATGATGACTCATGTTCCACCTCATCTTCACAGCGTTCGGGCCCAGATCCTCTCCTCAGTTTCCACCCCCTCACTATCAGATGTGTGTTCTATGCTGCTCAAGGTCTCACCGCCTCCTGATAGTTCTGCTCATCCATCCCCGGCTCTCCTGCAGCAGACTAATGCTCCCCTGCTGCCTTCCCCCCTCCTCGCGGGGAGCGTTCTGGCTCTCGGGGCCGCGGACAGGAAGGTCGGCCTAGCCCAAAGTGTTCCTTCTATGGAAAGGACAGACACTTTGAGGCCACATGCTAATCGCAAGCTTGGGCTTCCTCCTCGTCCACAGGCCACTATTGCTGCTACCGACTCCGCCGCTCATACTGACATAGAAGAGGTCCGCCTTCAACTCCAACAACTACATGGTCTGCTCAGTCGCCCACCTGCCTCAATTGCCCCTGCTGCCTCCATCTCCCACGAAGGTATCGCTTGTCTCTCCACTAGGCTGCGCTGGATAGTGGACTCAGGTGTCACCCATCACATCACCTCCCTGCGACCACATCAATACCTGGATTCTCCTCATCCTAAGTGTATCACAGTGGCCAATGGGGACACTGTTCCCGTCTCTGGCTCGGCTGACATCCCTCTCACCTCCTCTCTCTCTACGCTCGGCTCTTCATGTTCTGGGTTCTCCGTTTAATTTGCTTTTTGTTGGTCGTCTGACTAATGATTTGAATTGCTCTGTAACATTCACCTTTTCTTCTTTTCTGGAACAGGATCACAAGACGCGGACTATCATTGGTAAGGGGCGACTGCAGAACGATCTTTACCTCCTTGATGACTCTCCAGCTATCCTCTCTTCAGTCTCCTCCGTCGATTGTCATCGGCGTCTTGGTCATGCCCCTTTACCAGTCCTTCAGAAAGCTCTCCCAGATATATATTTACCTTCTTTTCAGTGTGAATCATGTGTGTTAGGCAAGCAGCCTCGTTCCTCTTTTTCATCTCATTGTACTCGGAGCACTGCTCATTTTATTTTAGTACACTCCGATATTTGGGGTCCATACAAAGTTACTAGCATTTCTGATTATCGTTATTTTCTAACGTTTATTGATGATTATTCGCGAATGATGTGGCAATACCTACTTCGTGATCGCTCCGAGCTTCCTCGGGTCTTTCAGGCATTCCTTCTTAAGACCCAAACGCAATTCTCCACGACCATCAAAACTATCTGCACGGATAATGCTCGTGAATACACTAGTCACGAATTTGCGACTCTTTGCTCTGACTTTGGGGTTATTCACCAAACTTCATGTGCTTATACCCCCCAACAAAACGGAATCGCTAATCGGAAGAATTGACATCTTCTCGATGTGCCCCGCTACATCATGCTTCAAATGCATGTTCCCAAACCTTATTGGAACTTTGCTCTTTCAACGGCTTTCTATCTGATTAACCGTCTTCCTTCCCCCATCCTTCACAATGTCACTCCTTTCAGTCTCATGTTCTCGTCTACTCCGGCATTCTCTCTCACACCCCGCATCTTTGGGTGTACTTGCTACGTTCACACCCTTGGTCCATTCTTGGATAAATTGGCCCCCAGGGAACCAAACACATCTTTGTTGGCTACACTCGGACATAGAAAGGATACGTCTTCTACTCACCGGCTACCCGAAAGGTGACAGTTTCTGCTGATGTTACCTTTCGGGAGGATCTTCCTTTCTTTTGTGCTTCAGATCCTACACCTCCTCTACCAATTGTTTTACGTCCTGTCATTCCCGTTACCACTCCTCCACTACCAAGACCTCCAGCCCAGGCCCCCCTGTTGCCAAGCCTCCTGTTATTCGGTCTACACTCGTCGTCATCCTACCTCAAGTGCCCTACTACAGTCTGCATTGCCCTCTGATGCTCTGAGTCCCGCTGATCCGGTACCAAAATCTACAGCTCATCCCATGGCGAATTATGTATTCTTACATTGTCTGTCTCCACAATTTCAGACCTTTGCTACTTCATTATCCTCGATTTCTGTACCTAACTCTGTGCAGGAGGCTCTCCAACATACTGGCTGGCGAGCGACCATGGAAGAAGAAATGACAGCTCTCTGGGCTAACCATGTAACACCCACATCTGTCGCATGGCATATAACAGAAGGTCCAGCTGGAACCCGACGCCATATACCACAGACAGTCGGAAGGGTTACCAAATGAATATTCAAACCATCCAATTAAGACTACTCGTCCTACACAGAGCATTCTAGCGGAAGCTTTTAAAGTTGAAAGAACCCAAATCTTAAATCCAATACACATGAATGTTCACGACCACAACCACAGGAATGAAACCCAAATACACTGAAAAGGGACATGGCCTTATGGCCTTACAGATGTTCACTTAATAAAAACATGTCTTACATACATCGGCTCGCAGGCCGGCCACACATGATAAAAGTAAAAACAACTATTCTACGGCCTTCAAGGGCCAGCACAGCAACATGGGCTCCAGCCCGCTATTTGGCACTCGGCTCCGCAGCACCTGCAAGCCACATTCCACCGCACGGTGGCAAACAAAGCAACGGTCAGCCAAAAGCCGACCAAATTATAACGACCCCGCCCCTTACTCGGGACGGCGGTGCTCTTTCCCTGCATAACATTAGCCCAATAAAACAATAAAACGCAATTATACTACGCCACAGGTGTAGGCTCGCACGGCCAAACACCCCATGCACTCAGGGCACATTAACGGTGAATCCTGCCATATCAGTGTCTTCACCACCATCCCAAAGATGGCAACCAAGTGAGCATTTTAGCCTTTCTGACCCTGTCTAGTCTAAGACACCCGACTATGCCAACGACCAGTGCCCTTTTCGGATTTCTCGCACCGTTCCACATAGCCTAGGTCCAATTCCACTTGTCCGTTGCTCACGCCGCATATACACTTTAAGTCCTACGCGCGGGCCAAGCTTCTCTCGGATCCCAAAATTTTCCAAACAATCTCATAACTCAGTTATGATCAAGGCCGGTTCCCAGAACGCCAAGTTAGCAGAACACGTTTCCGCTCAGTTTTTCGGGTGCGCCTTGAAGCTAACCTCCAAGGATCCCTGCTGCAATCTACCGCGTAGAAACCCAAAAAACCCAAAGCACGGAGTCTTCTCCGGCAGAACATATCAAATGCAACATCACAGATTCAGACAATACACGTCCGGGTAGGCTTCACACACAATGCCTATGCCCGCACTTACGATTTCGGACTCTATATGCAACACAAGGGGGACTATTCACATCAACCCCAAGGAACACCACGCACTCACCGCACACTCGCGGGAGCGGGATTCCCTATGCAGAATGAAAGAGCTTCACATGCTCAAGTAGAGAATCGTTACCCTTGTAGTCCGTTTTGGCGCCATGGAAAAACTACACGGTCAGAACTCTTCGCAACGAACTTTCCTCCACGGATCCGCTCTCAGATCTCGAAACGGTGCTCCGATGCTCCGCCGGCGGCCGGAATCCATTCCTTCTTCCTCCTCTTTCCAACTCCTTGAGAGAGAGAATGGTGGGAGAGAAATGAAGGATTAACTCCCCTATTCCCGACCTTAACAGAGCAGGAAACCATCTGCGCCGTTGGATCTTAATTAAAGAAAAAGAACGGCTCAGATCCGCTCGAAAATCTCCAGACCTGGGCCGAACACGGCTTGGCACACGGTCGTGTCCCCGGCCGTGTGCCTCGATCCAGGCACGATCGTCAACCACAGAAAAGACACACGGGCTCAGACACGCCCGTGTCCAACCTGACACGCCCGTGTCGGGTGTCTCGACACGCCCGTGTCCGGGGGCGTGTCGAGCATAACCTCCACGCCAACCGACACGACCCAACTGCACACGGGTACTGACACGGGTAAGCACACGCCCGTGTCCAATGACACGCCCGTGTCATCCAGCCGTGTTCCTGGCCGTGTCCTTCTCGGGATGAAAACGGCCAAAAAACAATCACCAGCCAGACACGGGCTTGGACACGCCCGTGTCCTAGGCCGTGTACCCCTAAACAGGCACCAAAATCCCCTTTTTCGCGACCGACTCAAATACAATTTTCGGGGCGTTACAAATCTCCCCCACTTAAGGAATTTCGTCCCGAAATTAAGTAAAGGTGCACAAATCTAAATAATACCTGAGTGGAATAACTCGGGGTATTCCTCCAACATAGCTTGCTCTCGCTCCCAAGAAAGCTCCTCACGTCCGCAATTGTCCCAACGGACTTTAACCATTCGGATCTCCTTGTTGCGGAGTCGTTTGACTGCAACATCTTCAATACATACTGGTTTGACCCTTGTGGTCAACTCATAATCAACTGGTACTTGATTATCCGCAATGATCTGCGAAGGCTCTTGCACTGCCTTACGCAACACCGACACATGGAACACGTCATGCAGCCCACTCAATTCCGCCGACAGCTTCAATCTATACGCCGCCTCACCAACACGCTCCAGGATTTCGAATGGTCCAAGGTATCTCGGACTCAGCTTATTCAAGCGTCGAACCCGCGATACACCCTTGAACGGCTTGATTTTTAGATACACCATGTCGCCAACATTGAACTCCACATTCATATGTTTGGCGTTGTAATACTTTGTCTGCCTGTCCTGAGCGATCTTCAACCTTTCCTGAATTGTCCATATCATTGAAGTGGCGTCTTCCACCGCTTGACGTTTGTACAATTTCGATTCGCCTGCCTCCAACCAAGACAACGGCGTACGACACTTCCTCCCGTACAAGGCCTCGAAAGGCGTCATTCCAATACTTGTCTGAAAGCTGTTGTTGTACGCAAACTCCACCATATACAGGTGATCCTCCCAATGCTTTCCGAAATCTAGGACACACATACGAAGCATGTCCTCCATAGTCCTGTTGACCCTCCCGGTCTGACCATCCGTCTGTGGATGAAAGGTTGTGCTGAAACTCAGCTTAGTTCCAAACATACTATGCACCAACCTCCAATCCTTCGACGTAAAGCATCCATCTCGGTCACTAACAATACTGCGGGCACACCATGCAATCGTACAATATTCTCCACGTAGAGTTTGGCTAACTTTTCCACCGGATCTTCCTTCCTGTTCGGAATAAAGCATGACACCTTTATCAACCTATCTATGACCACCCAAATGGCGTCATTTCCCTTCTGTGACTTCGGCAAACCATGCACAAAATCCATAGATATGTCATCGAATTTCCATTCTGGGATAGGTAGGGGCTTCAAGAAACCTCCAGGTTTCTGACATTCCGCCTCCACCAATGAACATGTACGGCACTTGGCTACATAAAGTGCTACATCCTTCTTCAAACCCGGCCACCAGAATAATTTTTTCATGTCTCTATACATCTTCGTGCTCCCCAGGTGGATTGAGTACTTGGTATGATGAGCCTCATACATCAACTCCTCCCGAAGATTATCCGCACTAGGAACGCATAGGCGACCGTCCTTACTTAGCAAACCATTTTCAACAACAAACTGGGAATTTGACCCATCCAAAGATTCATCCAAGATCTGCTTCATGTTGTTATCCTGAACCAAAGCCCGCCGAACTCTATCCGCTAGGTCACACTGCACCTCTGTCCAAAACAGTTTCGCCTCAGCACTAAATTGCTTGTCGACACAAGATATCTCCAAAGTCTCCAACTCATGGACCAATCTCTCATCATGTACCGATAACCAGTTGGCCTGTGCGGGAATCTTACGACTCAACGGATCCGCCACTGCATTTCCCTTCTCAGGCACATAATGTATCTTGAAGGTGTAGTCCCCTAAGAACTCCATCCACCTCCGCTGCCTCATGTTCAGATCCTTTTGGTTCAACAGGTACTTCAAGCTCTTATGATCGGTGTAAATATCGACCTTCACACTGTACAGGTAGTGCCTCCAAAGCTTTAGGGCAAATATCACGGCCGCTAACTCCAAGTCATGGATCGGATAATTTCTTTCGTGAGCCTTCAATTGTCGTGAACCATAGGCTATCACTCTCCCATGCTGTAGCAGAACACAGCCCAAACCACTGCCCGAAACATCACTATAGATCTCGAACTCTTTGGTTCCACTTGGCGAACATAAAATAGGCACCGTGCTCAACCGCCTCTTCAACTCTTCAAAATCCCGTTCTCACTCCGGAGACCACACAAACTTCTGATCCTTCCTAGTCAACGTTGTGAGTGGTAGCGTTATCCGTGAGAAGTTCTCTACGAAGCGCATGTAGTAGCCAGCAAGCCCCAGAAAACTCCGGACCTCTGCCACTGTAGTCAAAGCAGGCCACTCTCGTATCGTCACTATCTTCGCCGGATCCACAGCTATCCCTTCTCCACTAACAACATGACCAAGGAACGCTATCGAGGATAACCAGAATTCATACTTGGAGAACTTAGCATACAACTGATTCCTCCTCAACGTCTCCAACACCATGTGTAGATGATTATAGTGATCCTCCTCGCACTGCGAGTACACCAGGATATCATCGATAAATACTATCACGAAACGATCCAGGTACTCTCTGAACGTCATGTTCATCAGATCCATAAACACGGATGGCGCATTAGTCAAACCAAACGGCATGACCGTGAACTCGTAATGCCCAAACCGCGTACTGAATGTTGTCTTTGGTATGTCGCTCTCCCTTATCCTCAACTGGTATTAACCGGACTTCAGATCTAACTTCGAATATACCGTTGACCCAACCAATTGATCAAATAGATCGTCAATCCTGGGGATCGGATATTAGTTCTTCTCCGTAAGCTTATTCAACTCCCGATAGTCGATACAAAGCCGCAAGCTCCCATCTTTCTTCTTAACAAAGAGAACGGGTGCGCTCCAAGGCGACGAACTTGGACGCACATACCTTGCTCTAGCAACTCTTGCAGTTGCACCTTCAACTCTGCCATCTCTCTTGGCGCTATCCGATATGGAGAGCGTGACACAGGTTTGGCACCCGGTACCAGCTCAATGGTAAAATCAATCTCCCGCTGAGGAGGGGCTCCTGGGAGATCATCTGGGAACACATCGGGATACTCGGACACAACTGGTATACTGTCAAGGCTTGGCTTAGGCGTCGAAGTCTGCACTAATGTGACAAACAGCTCTGCCCCAGACCGAGCTGCCTTGATCACCTGAAGGGACGACATCAAGACTTTCCCTGACCCCTTCATGCCCGCAAAAGTAGTCTCCCGATCAGCGTTCAGACTCAACTTGATTTCCTTACGGTTGCAATCAATGCATGCACCCTGCTCCGAGAGCCAATCCATACCGAATATTACGTCGAACTCCACTCACGGTAGAATCAACGCTCGCAAATCAAACTCCCGGTCTCCAATCCGAATCTTCATTACGCAGACCCTATCCGCGCGCATTGAGCAATACTAGTCAACAACACATCCATTATGTCTTTTGCCATCGGAAGATGTTCTCCGACACGCAATACAATTCCTTTGGGTAAACAGGGACACGAAGCCCCGCCCCCCCCACTTAAACGAACGGTGCTCTCACCAAATGAACGAAAGTCAGGACAAATCTCAACACAACTAGTTCTAATCTAACATGCATAAGGATGACATGTATTTACAGTTAACTGCTATAACTTTAAACCGTACCTGTCTCCACAACAGCGAGCTTCCTGGCCTCCTACTGGCCCCGGCTGTACACTTCAGACTTCCTCTCGGACTTTGCACGTCCGCTCCAACACTCACGAGCAAAATGCCCCGTCTTCCCGCAGTTATAACAAGCACCCGAGGTTCGGCCTGTAGTTTCCCTTGAAGCACCAAAAGGGGGGGCTGGACCCGAAGTCCTAGCCTTCTTATACCACCTACGATATCCAGACTTTGAGGTAGCCGACATTTTGAACTCTATTTTCTTGGCACTAGAGTCCTCAACCGCTCCTGACGTAGATTCCTTAGTCTTCTGAGCACCATCTCGACAAGCTTGGAAAGAGTGCCCTTTCTTGCCACAAGTATGACAGTTGAAAGTAACTTTTCTAGTCGATGATCTACCCTTCTGCTTCAGCGTTCTGCGAGATGCACCCCTCATAGGACTTGTAGGGTTCGATACCCTACTCACTGGTATCTGGTGAAGTTTCCCCATATCTACTTCCAAAGATCTAGCCGACTCCACCAAGGCTCGGAATCCCAATAGTTTTGGTCCTAGCAGTAGGATTCGCAGCTCACCACGCAGCCCATTGTAGAATCTATCAACTATAGACTGTTCGTTCTCCAATTCAAAGCATGGGTAGCGGCTTATCAAAAGAAACGCCTGCAAATACTCATCAACCGAGTGCGTACCCTGCACTAAGCACATGTTCAACGGCTGACCTGATGGCCTTCTAACTGTCATTTGATCCAACACACCACCCGGCATTGAAGTCATCACAGGGACAAAGGGTTGCACATTGCTTCCCTGCTGTGCACTAGTTACAGCGAGCACCACTTCAACAATCCTTCTTATGGTTTCAAACGATGGAGGGGTCTCAAGTACGTCGCTGGGTGCACTATAATCCTCAGAAACCAGACGTTCTGTTGGCTCTGCGCCACTCCCGGTCACCTATAGTCGTACAAAATACCAATAAGTGGCTAAACAAAATTGCAAAAAGCAACTATAGGAACACGCAGGTTCCTCAAAACAAGTGTATTTTTCATTCCTAAGTGGACATTCATGGGTTCTTTTTGATGTTATACCGATGACGCACACAAGTGCTCACCCCCACTTAAAAGAACTCGCCCACGAATTCATTAAGCCTGACCGTAACCAGAAGTCTGATACCAAATTGTAACACCACCATCTGTCGCATGACATATAACAGAAGGTCCAGCTGGAACCCGAAGTCATATATCACAGACAGTCGGAAGGGTTACCAAATGAATATTCAAACCATCCAATTAAGACTACTCGTCCTACACAGAGCATTCTAGCGGAAGCTTTTAAAGTTGAAAGAACCCAAATCTTAAATCCAATACACATGAATGTCCACGACCACAACCACAAGAATGAAACCCAAATACACTGAAAAGGAACATGGCCTTATGGCCTTACAGATATTTACTTAATAAAAACATGTCTTACATACATCAGCTCGCAGGCCGGTCACACATGATAAAAGTAAAAAACAACTATTCTACGGCCTTCAAGGGCCAGCACAGCAACATGGGCTCCAGCCCGCTATTTGGCACTCAGCTCCGCAGCACCTGCAAGCAACATTCCACCGCACGGTGGCAAACAAAGCAACGGTCAGCCAAAAGCCGACCAAAATATAACGACCCCGCCCCTTACTCGGGACGGCGATGCTCTTTCCCTGCATAACATTAGCCCAATAAAACAATAAAGCGCAATTATACTACGCCACAGGTGTAGGCTCGCACGGCCAAACACCCCGTGCACTCAGGGCACATTAACGATGAATCCTGACATATCGGTGTCTTCACCACCATCTCAAAGATGGCAACCAAGTGAGCATTTTAGCCCTTCTGACCTTGTCTAGTCTAAGGCTCCCGACTATGCCAACGACCAGTGCCCTTTTCGGATTTCTCGCACCGTTCCACATAGCCTAGGTCCAATTCCACTTGCCTGTTGCTCACGCCGCATATACACTTTAAGTCCTACGCGCGGGCCAATCTTCTCTCGGATCCCAAAATTTTCCAAACAATCTCATAACCCAGTTATGATCAAGGGCGGTTCCTAGACCGTCAAGTTAGCAGAACACGTTTCCGCTCAGTTTTCCGGGTGCGCCTTGAAGCTAACCTCCAAAGATCCCTGCTGCAATCTACCGCGTAGAAACCCAAAAAACCCAAAGCACGGAGTCTTCTCCGGCAGAACATATCAAATGCAACATCACCGATCCAGACAATACACGTCCGGGTAGGCTTCACACACAATGCATATGCCCGTACTTACGATTCCGGACTCTATATGCAACACAAGTGGGACTATTCACATCAACCCCAAGGAACACCACGCACTCACCGCACACTCGCGGGAGCGGGATTCCCTATGCAGAAAGAAAGAGCTTCACATGCTCAAGTAGAGAATCGTTACCCTTGTAGTCCGTTTTGGCGCCATGGAAAAACTACACGGACAGAACTATTTGCAACGAACTTTCCTCCATGGATCCGCTCTCAGATCTCGAAACGGTGCTCCGATGCTCCGCCGGCGGCCGGAATCCCTTCCTTCTTCCTCCTCTTTCCAACTCCTTGAGAGAGAGAATGGTGGGAGAGAAATGAAGGATTAACTCCCCTATTCTCGGCCTTAACAGAGCAGGAAACCATCTGGGCCGTTGGATCTTAATTAAAGAAAACGAACGGCTCAGATCCGCTCGAAATCTCCAGACCCGGGCCAAACACGGCTTGGCACACGGCCGTGTCCCAGGTCGTGTGCCTCGATCCAGGCACGATCGTCGACCACAGAAAAGACACACGGGCTCAGACACGCCCGGGTCCAACCTGACACGCCCGTGTCGGGTCTCTCGACACGCCCGTGTCCGGGGGCGTGTCACGCATAACCGCCACGCCAACCGACACGACCCAACTGCACACGGGTACTGACACGGGTAGGCACACGCCCGTGTCCAATGACACGCCGTGTCATCCAGCCGTGTTCCTGGCCGTGTCCTTCTCGGGATGAAACGGCCAAAAAAAAATCACCAGCCAGACATGGCCTTGGACACGCCCGTGTCCTAGGCCGTGTACCCCTAAACAGGCACCAAAATCCTCTTTTTCGCGACCGACTCAAATACAATTTTCGGAGCGTTACAAACCAGACCTGGAACTTTGTACCATTACCTACCGGTCAGACTCCTGTTGGGTGAAAATGGGTCATTGTGATCAAGCATGCCCCTGATGGGACGATTGACCGTCTGAAGGCCCGCCTGATGGCTCGTGGCTTCACCCAACAACAAGGCCTCGATTATGAGGAAACATTCTCCACTGTGGCGAAACTGAACACCGTTTGTGTTCTTCTCTCGGTGGTTGTGCATCGTCAATAGCCATTACACCAACTGGACATCAAAAAAACCTTTCTCAACGGCGATCTCCAGGAAACGGTTTTCATGCAGCAATCGCCCGGGTTTGAGACCACGGGGGAGTCCCGAGTTTGTCATCTTAAGAAGTCCATCTATGGTCTCAAACAATCACCTTGGGCATGATTTGACAAGTTCAGTAAGGCCGTCCGACAAGTCAGCTTTACTCGGAGTTCAGCTGACTTCTCACTGTTCACTCGTCATCAGGCAACGAGAACTGTTCTTCTGTTAGTTTATGTTGATGATATTTTAATCACTAGAGACGATTCAAAGGGCATCCAAGCAGTCAAACAGCACCTCAGCTTCGTCTTTCAAACAAAGGATCCGGGACATCTTTGTTACTTCCTTGGTCTTGAGGTCTCAAGACGACCAGATGGACTCGTCATCTCCCAAAGGAAGTACTGCCTGGATCTCTTTCAAGATGCTGGCTACTCGGGATCCAAGCCTACTACTAATCCAATGGATGCAAATCATAAGTTGTGTGCACATTCTTCTGATACAGACCTCCCTGTTCAAAATCCGGAATATTATCGACGACTGGTTGGAAAATTAATCTATCTAACGGTCACAAGACTGGATATTTCCTTCGATATTGGGGTGGTAAGTAGGTTTATGCATGCTCCGCGAACATCTCACCTTCAAGTTGTTGAGCGCATCCTTAGATACCTTAATACAATCCCAGGTTAGGGATTGGTATACAAAACATCATCGTCTACTCCAACATTGCTTGCGTACTCTGATGTTGACTATGCCGGTTTCTTGGATGATCGTCGGTCAAACAGTAGTTTTTGTACCTATTTTGAAGGTCATCTCGTTACCTGGTGAAGTAAGAAACAAGCAGTGGTTGCTCGATCATCAGCTGAAGCAGAATACCGGTCTCTGAGCTTACCTAGCTTGAGAGTCTCCTGGCCGATTTAGGGGTAAAACTTCCCTCACCTGTCATCCTGTTATGCGACAGCCAAGCGGCTATACATATTGCGAAGAATCCAGCCTTTCATGAAAGAACAAAACATATTGAAGTAGACTGTCACTTTATCCGGGAGAAAGTCCAAATGAAGAAGATAGAATTGAAGCATGTTCCTGGTACTAAACAAGTGGCGGATATCCTCACAAAGGCTCTACCTAGCACCCTATTCTACCAGTTCAGCACCCTATTCTACCAGTTCCTGTCCAAGCTTGATGCATACGACTTGTACGCTCCAGCTTGTGGGGGAGTGTTGAAAAAGCCCATGTAAATAGGCCCATTTTTTGGTTTTCTTCTTTTCTCCCGTTTAGTCCCACATCTTGTATAGGACTCTCTTCTCACTTTCTCACTCCTATAAATGTGTATTCATACATTGTATTTCATAATTGAGATAGTATATACAAGGTTGAGTTTTTCTCTACAAATTGAAACTACACTCAGATATTGAATGCATTGTGGAGACCAGAAAAAGGGTCTTCACAGTACATATGTTGCAAAGTGTCATACTTGTCAGGTAGTGAAAGCGGAACATATGAAGCGAGGGGGATATGTTTTAATCATTTCTCATTCCAGAATGGAAATGAGAAGACATAGCAATGATTTTTTTGTATTGTCGCGAAGTAAACCAGAAAATGATGCCAATTTGATGATCATAGATCGACCAACGAAGAGTGCACATTTTATCGCAATGAAGAAAGATGGACCAACTGAAAAATTAGTTGAACTCTAAATTGATGTCATCGTAAAGTTGCACAAATTTCCCCAAACTATTGTTTTTGACAGAGATGGTTGATTTATATCAAACACTTGGAAGTTAGTGCAGTCTGGAAACGAAGTTATTGTACAACATCATTTCATCCACAAATAGATGGTCAATCTGAGCATACTATCCATATGTTAAAAGATTTATTGAGAATGATTGTGTTGGATTTGAAGGGTTTATGGAAACAATATGTCATAAGTCGAATTTTCTTATAATAATAATTATCAAGCTACTATTCAGATGTCATCCTTTGAAGCTTTGTATGAAAGAAGATACAAGACGCCGCTTAGTTGGACAAAAGATGAGAAAGGAAACTGTTTAAGAAAGAGAAAATGGATAAATTATAGGAGAACATTTTCATTATCGAGAAGAAAATGAAGAATACTTATGATCGCCAACAAAACTATTATAATGCAAGACACTGTCATGTGGGATTTAATGTTGACAATTAAGTCTGTTTAAAGACCAAACCATTCAAGGGAGTCTCTCGTCTTCGAAAAACCGGGAAACTAAGTCCGAGGTATGTAGGACATTTTCTTATTATTGAATGCATTGGCGAAGTAGAACATACCGCTTAGCATTGCCCTATGGGTTGCAAAACATGCATGATGTCTTTCACGTTTCAGCGCTTCAATGGTTTATTGTTGATCCATATAAAATTGTATCAGCGGGAGAAGTACAAATTGAACCGGATTTATCAAGCCCAATAGAGCCCTATCAAATCAATGACTGGCAAAACAAAAGACTGCGCAATTGAGATGTGAATTTTGTCAAATTATGATGGAAAGGTCATCCGAGAAATGAGGTCACTGGGGTACGAGAAGATGTGATGTGAAATTTGTTTCCCATGTTATTTGATGCAAAAGGTGAAGAATTTTTGAAGACAATTTTTTTTGTAAGGGGGATTGAAATTGTAACAACAACAAAACAACAACACTCAAGTTTTTATCCCACTATAGTGGGGTCGGCATTGAAATTGTAACACTTTAACATATTTTTAATATTAAAGGAATCCCCGATAATTATAAAAGTAAACATAAGATCAGTGACATGATAACATTTCTGACGTTTTTCATTGCTTATTTTGCAACGATTGTTTTATCGATGAAATTTTTTGTTTTTTGTTTTCAATAAACATCTTTCCAATATAATTTGCCAACAAATTTTCTATAATGTCTCCTTCGAGGTCTTACAATAATTTGATAACTCGTGAAGGCTTAATTAAATGGGGGATGGGTTTTGTTTGGACGCTTGGGGCGGCTTGGTTAAATATTTATTGAGACACAGCAAACTATTTGGCGGGTTCAATGGGCCGGTTGTATTTGATTAAGCATATTTAAAGGGTGAATTATATGATATGGCTGACATTATATGAATATATGCCGGTTTGGGCTCCTCTCGATAAATCGAGAAGAAGCACATACTGATAAAATGAGAAACAACTACTCTTTTCTTCCTTATTACGCCACACGATTCTCTTCGTTCTCACCCAGTTCTCGGCTGAGGACGCAGAGCTCTCTCTCCCTCTCTCTCTCTCTCTCATTCTCTTTATCTCAATGGGCCCCCTGCATTGATCCTTCTCTCAATATTGGTGCAGAAAGCAGCCGTGATCTAGACCTAGTCCGGCGCCGACTGAAGCTTATGTCCTGTTTTGTGTGGTATTCTCATCCTTCCTCATTGTAAGAACTTTAAAATCTTCTTTCCCTGCTGAAGTTTGTAGTGATTATGAATTAGGGTTTTGTTTTAAGGTTCTTTTTTAAAAATTGAAGTCGGATGCTAGTCACACTTCTCACTTCTTTTTTTTTTGCATTTCTTAATCTGGAATGTTATGGCCGGCTATTTTATCTGGATGGGGAAGAGACTTAATGTTTTTTTTTGGAACAAAAAGTTGGGATTTTTGGTTATGGCCGGCTGTTTTAATGGTTATGATTAATTGGTGGTAAATTAAAAGCAAGCATCTTACATATCATGTGATTTTGGGCTTAGGCAATTGGCAATGGGCTGGTGGTTGAAATTTTATGGACTTATTACGTAGTCGACAAATTATCATATCAAAATTGGTTTGATGTTGTATTATGAGGCTGGTTGGGGGATTTCTTACCGAGGGTTTTGGAAATGGAATATGCCATAAGGTGATAGTTTGCGATACTTTATTTAGGGTGAATTTTATCAAATTTTGATTAAAATTCTTCTTATATTTCATTTGAGTCCACCTAAGTTTATTTACCTTTGACAACCCTTTTAAAAGTCGTAGCCGTTTAATGGAACCAACATTGTAGGATATTTAAGATGAAACTCATATGAATCAAGGCCTAATTACGGAGACTGCGGAGGATGACGTCAAAAGATAGGAGCGATGATGATTTGAGAAATGATAAAGGAAAAGAAAAAAATGACAGTGAGATTTTATATCTTTAATTTATGCTTTGTTTTCACATATTTCAACTTATTACATGCTAACACCTTACTTTCATATTGTTACCATTTATTGAAATGAATTAAATAAGTTCGATGTTTTCAATCACTGATATATGAAGAATCACTCAAATATTGAAAGAGAATTCATAAGCGCACATTAAACCTTATGTATAAATAATAAGAACTAAATGCGTAAATACTTGTGTTTAAAAGAACCATATGTAATGATAAGGGTTTGTAGTTTAATTCATTTGGGATGTCTTAATGAACACACTAGATGAACTCCAGGGCTAAAAGGACCGAAGCATGGAAAACAAGTATTATGATATTCAGTTTGGTTGGGACCTTAGCGTTGGTAGACTCAACCAATTCAGAGGCCCCAACGTGTGGCCTTGCTTTGTAGGCGATGAAAGAGCCAAAGAATGAGTAATGAACTAATGATAAGCTTGTATGTATTATAAAATTGAAACTGAAAAATGAATGATAATTAAAATGAAAATTAAAAGTATGTAAATACAGTAAATGAAATGAAAGGAGAGAATACAAATATATAGAACTTTCTATTGCTTCATATTATTAGAGAAGAGCTTAGAAGCTTATAACTTTAATATAAATAAATCCTATACATGATGTGGGACTAGGGAGAAAGAAGGAGGAAATCCCAATTTCAAAGATTAAAAATAGAGGAAGAGGCCATTAATGCTCCATTATGGCCTTTACATGGGTTTCCAATACTCCCCCGCAAGCTGGAGCGTACAAGTCGTATGCGCCAAGCTTGGATAGGCACTGATAGAAGAGGGTACTAGGGATAGAGCTTTGGTGAAGGATGTCAGCAACCTGTTCAGTACCCGGAACGTGCTTGAGCTCGATCTTCTTCATGTGGACTTTCTCTCGGATGAAATGACAATCTACCTCAATATGCTTCGTTCTTTCATGGAAGACCGGGTTTTTGGCAATATGTATGGCACTTGACTGTCACAAAGGAGGAGAGCTGGTGAAGGTAGTTTAACTCCAAGGTCGGTAAGGAGACTCTCAATCCATGTGAGCTCAGAGACCACAGCAGCCATTGCCCGATATTCTGCTTCGGCTGAGATCGAGCAACCACTGCTTGTTTCTTGCTTCGCCAAGTAATCAGATGTCCTCCAAAATAGGTACAAAACCCGCTAGTAGATCGTCGATCGTCGAGGGAGCCAGCGTAGTCGGCATCAGAGTATGCCACTATGTAGGAATGGAAGATGAGGTTTTGTATACAACCTTGGCCAGGAGCTGTCTTAAGATATCTGAGAATGCGTTCACAGCTGGAGATGAGAGCTTCGAGGAGAGTGCATATAGCGATCACAAGTCCCACAGCGAAAGATATATCAGGTCTTGTAACTGTTAGGTAGATAAGCTTCCCAACTAGACGACGGTAATATTCCGGATTTGTAGAAGCGAATCAGAACTTTTTCTGAGCCCTGAGCACAATATTTTGTGATTTGCATCCATGGGAGTGTTAATAGGTTTGCAACCAGAGTAGCCGGCATCTGAAGGAGATCCAGGCAATATTTGCGCTGAGAGAGAACCAATCCATCTGACCGTCTGGCCACTTCCAGACCGAGGAAGTACCGAAGAGGACCCAGATCTTTAGTTTGGAAGACGGAGCTCAGATGTAGCTTAACGGCCTGTATGCCGTCCAAGTCACTGCCAGTAATAATGATGTCGTCGACATATACCAACAGGAGAACCGTACCAGTGGCCTGGTGACGAGTAAACAATGAGAAGTCAGCCGAGCTGCGAGTGAAGCCAACGTCCCGGAGCGCTTTGCTGAACTTGTCGAACCATGCCCGAGGGGATTGTTTGAGACCATATAGAGATTTGAGAAGATGACAAACCCGTGACTCCCCCGTGGTCTCAAACCCGGGAGGTTGTTGCATGTAAACCGTTTCCTGAAGGTCGCCGTTCAGGAAAGCGTTCTTGACGTCGATTGAAACAAGGGCCACTGGCGATGGACAGCACAGAGAGAGAATGCGAACCGTGTTGAGCTTAGCGACCGGAGAGAAGGTCTCGTCATAGTCCAGCCCCGGTTGCTGGGTGAAAGCCACGAGCAACCAACCGAGCTTTGAGGCGATCAATGTCCCATCAGGAGCATGTTTAATGACGAAAACCCATTTGCACCCAACGGGTTTCTGGCCGGGAGGAAGGGGCACCAGGGTCCAAGTCTGGTTGGCCCAAAGAGCAGCCATCTCTCTTCCATAGCCGCACGCCACCCAGGATGTTGAAGAGCGTCCTGGACAGAAGTAGGAATAGAGACCGAGGAGAGCGAAGTAGCCAAGGCCTGTAGAGGTGGAGAGAGGCGATGTAAGAGAAACATAGTCCGCCATTGGATGAGCGGTAGAGGCCGACACCGGAGCAGCAGAACACGGAGAAGCCGAGGTCGAAGCCGACTGCAGAGGAGCAACGGAGGAAGAGGGCGACGAGCATAGACCCGAATAACTGGGGGTCGAGAACATGAGGGTCAATGGTGGGAGGAGGCGGAGGGATGGTGGGAGGTGAGTGGACGTGGATCACCGGCCGAGGGAAGGGAGGGTGTGGTAGTAGGTGGTGGGAGAAGTGGTGGCAACGGAGGAGGGAAGAAGGGTTGATCCTCCCGAAAGTAACATCAGCCGAAACAGAGACCTTCCGGGTGAGCGGAGAGTAGCAAACATAGCCCTTTTGGGTACGGGAGTAAGCCGACAAAAATGTGTTTGGCCGCACGGGGATCCAGTTTGTCAAGAGTGGGGCCCAATTTATGGACAAAGCAGGTACAGCCAAAAAACCCAGGGGGTGAGGGGGAAGGGGTGTGGAGGGAAAAAGAAGGCTGAAGGGTGTAGCGTTGTGGAGAACGGGAGAGGGGAGACGGTTGATAAGAAAACATGTCATCAAAACTGTGGAGACCGCAAAGTTCCAGAAGACTTTGGGAACGTGCATGTGAAGCATGAGAGAGCGAGCCACATCGAGAAGTGGCGGTTCTTGCGTTCAGCGACCCCGTTTTGTTGAGGGGTGTAGGGACAAGAAGTCTGGTGAACAATACCGAAGTTTGCGCAGAGAGTGGCAAACTCGTGGCTAGTGTATTCCCGAGCATTATCAGAGCGGAAAGTTTTAATGGTGGTAGAGAATTGCGTACGAGTCTCTAACACAAACGCCTGAAATACACGCGGAAGCTCAGAGCGATCATGCAGGAGATACAACCAAGTAGTACGAGAGTAATCATCAATAAATGTTATAAAATAACGATAACCAGAAATGCTAGGAACTTTATAGGGCCCCAAATATCAGAATGTAGTAAATCAAAGGGAGCTAAGCTCCTAGTACAATGAGCTGGAAAAGAAGAGCGAGGCTGTTTGCCAATAATACAAGAATCACATTGAAAAGCAGGAAGAGAAATGTCTGGAAGCGCCTTCTGGAGGATAGGTAGAGGGGCATGCCCAAGCCGACAATGCCAGTCAGACGAGGAAACGGAGGAAAGGGATGTGGGAGAGACATCGAGGAGGTAAAGCCCGTTCTGCAGCCGACCCCTACCAATGGTAATCCGCGTCTGCGATCCTGTATCAAAAAACCAGAAGAGGTGAAGGTGATAAAGCAATTCATATCAGTAGTAAGACGACCAACAGAGAGTAAATTAAAAGGCGAGGCCGGCACATAAAGAACGGAGCGAAGAGAGAGAGAGGGAGGAAGGAGGAGGTCCGCGCAGCCGGAGACGGACAAGCGCACCATTGGCCACAGTAATAGACGGGGGGTGAGCAGCAGTAGAGAACTGGGGCGGCCGCATGGAAGTGATGTGGTGGGTGGCTCCGAGTCAGGATCCAGCGAGAGCTGGAAGAGAGACAGGCAGTACCTGCAGAGGGTGGAGACAATACCTGCATGGGAGGTGGAGGCGTGGGAAGCAGAAGGGGGGTTGAGGAGCCCCTGGAGTTGTTGCAGCTGTAGGCGAAGAGCCTCAAGATCCGTACCAGTCGGAGGGGAGAGCTATCGGTAACAGCATCAGTAGGCGGGCGAGGGGGGTAGCCATGTTTCTTGTGACAAACGGCTTCAGTATGGCCATCCCGGCCGCAGTAGGTGCACTTGGGCGTCCGCGGCCACCACGGCCCGCCCACGGGAGCCCGTACGGCCACCCCGAGGAAAGGAGGTTGTGGGAGTAGCAAAGAGGCAATTGAGGGCCTGCTGAAGAAGGGCCGGCGAGGGTGATGCAGGAGCCTCCGGAGGAGGTGTGTACGCGAAGTAACATCGAGCAGACATCAGAGAAAGAAGGGGTAGTGGGTGAAGCCAGAACCTGGGCCCGAATACTATGTTTTTGTGGCGGGACGCGAGCCATAATCATAGCAATACAAACACCACCTCCTTCTTTGGGCGCGTTGGGCAGCGAGATCAGTAGTCGCGGGCGTTAACGGTGCTATTTTTGAATCCAGGCCTCCGTGAGAGTTTTAGCACGGGCCACGAAGGAGGTCATGTCCAGAGCTTTGCCAACATCCAAGGCTTGAAGATCAGTGAGGATGTCGAAAAGGTGTTGAAGGCTGTCCTTTCCGGAGTACAGCGAATGAAGTTCATCCCACATGGCTTTAGCAGTCTCATGATACATGATCATCTGGTACGGCTCATCTCGACTGAGTTCAGGATCCAGGTCTGGACACGGCCGTCATTGCGGAGCCAATCATCAGTAGACGGAGTTGGTGGGCCTGGGTAAGGTGACGGGCAAGGCCCTTGGCCTGTAAGACCCGGCGGACAGAGTGGACCCAGGAATGAAATTAGCCTTGCCAGAGAGAGAAATAGTAGTAATCTGAAGCTCATCCCGGAGTTCGAGAGGAGCCACTTGGTCGGCAGGGGGTTGAGCGGTATGGAGTCGCTGGAGGACATGGCGACTGAAGAGCAGCAGGGCGCGGAGAGAACAACCCGCAGCGGTCTGGAGGTCGCGGCGGGCTGGAGGCCGCGGCGGTCTGGAGGTCGCGGCGAGTTTGAGTGGGGGCAGGTCGCTGGAAGAGGAGCACAGCGGATACAAGCAGAGCTCGCAGCGGACAGGAGCAGTCCGCAATGGAATCGGAAGGCGAGAGAGAGAGAGAGTCCGCGAGCAGAGGCTCGAGCGGACAAAAAGGAGCGAGCTAGATGGGGGGCAGTCCGCGAGTATGGAGCTTAAGGCTCGAGCGGTAAATTACAAGCAGAGCCCGCAGCGAGCATGGAGAGAGAAGCTAAAGGGAGCAGTCCGCGAGCAAAGAGGCTTGAGCGGATACAAGCGGGGCCCGCAGCGGACAAGAGGGAGCAGTCCGCGAGCAAGGAGGCTCGAGCGGATACAAGCAGAGCCCGCAGCGGACAGGAATTTGATCGTCCGGAGCGGAGGGAGAGAGGTGGGCCCCACGAGTCAGAGCAGAGAGATGGCTATAAGAAGCCTGGGAGGGTGGAACCACGGAGGAGAGAAGAGGAGCGGAATCAGAAGGGCAGTCCGCACCGAGACCGGAGCGGATGCAGAAGGCAGTCCGCACGAGACCGGGCGGACAGAAGTAGAGGGGCAGTCCGCAGGAGACCGGGCGGACATGAGAAGGGGCAGTCCGCGGCTAGACGCAACCTGGCTATGTTACCATTTATTGAAATGAATTAAATAAGTTCGATGTTTTCAATCACTGATATATGAAGAATCACTCAAATATTGAAAGAGAATTCATAAGCGCACATTAAACCTTATGTATAAATAATAAGAACTAAATGCGTAAATACAGAACCTTGTGTTTAAAATTGAATGCATTGATGCATATGTAATGATAAGGGTTGTCCGTAGACTAAATTCCAATTCATTTGGGATGACGGGTCTTAAGCGTGGGGGAACACACTAGATTGAACTCCAAGGGGCTAAAAGGACCGAAGCATGTGGAAAAACAAGTTGGAGCAAATAGTGAGTCCAATTCAGTTTGGTTGGAAGACCTTAGCGTGTGAATGCACACTGAATTAGACTGGTCAACCAATTCAGAGGCCTAAAAAGGCTGAAACGTGTGGCCTTGCTGGATTGGTAGGCGATGAGAACCCTGAGGGATGGGGCACAAAGAATGAGTAATGAACTAATGATACTGATGCGTCTACCCTTACCAGTACCTAGAGTTGATAAATGGAAAGTAAAATAATGAAACTGAAAAATGAATGATAATTAAAATGAAAATTAAAAGTAACAATGCTGTAAAATGAACAGTAAATGAAATGAAAGTAAATGAAATGGACATTGAATGTAACACAATATATTAAAATATAGTATATAGAACTTTCTATTGCTTCATATTATTACTGACTTTTTACAGCACTTCACACTGTTTTTACTGCTTAGAATTTACTGCTTATAACTTTAATATAACTCATACGCAAATTGTTATTGCGGAAATCTTGTATATCATTGTTCAATGTACAAAAACAAGTATGAATACATTTATATAGGGAGAGAAGAGCGAGAGAAATCCCAATTTCAAGATGTGGGATTATTACAAATAGAGGAAGAGGGCCTATAATGGGCTCCATTATGGGCCTTTACATCATTATTTTCCAACACTCCCCCGCAAGCTGGAGCGTACAAGTCGTAGGCACCTAGCTTGGACAAGAACGTATAAAACAGGATACTCTATAGCGCCTTAGTAAGGATATCAACAACTTGATCTGTAGCTGAAACATGTTTCAATTCCAGCTTCTTCATTTGAACATTTTCCCGGATGAAATGACGGTCAACTTCAATGTGTTTTGTCCTTTCGTGGAAGACAGGATTCTTTGCTATGTGTATAACAACTTGACTGTCACGAAGTAAGGTAGCTGAAGAGGAAAGTTTTACTCTCATATCTTGTAGAAGACCTTCAAGCCATGTGAGCTCAGATATAGTAGATGTCATCGAACGGTACACAGCTTCAGCTGAAGATCGAGCCACCACAGACCGTTTCTTACTGCGCCAGGGTAACAAGGTGACCTCCGAAGTATGTACAGAATCCGCTGGTGGATTGTCGATCATCAATAGAGCCAACATAATCAACAACCGAATATGCAACTAATGTAGGAGTAGAAGATGAAGAAGTTTTGTATACCAACCCTTGACCAAGGGCTCTTTTTAGGTATCTCAGAATTCGTTCGACAACTTGTAGATGAGACATCTAAGGAGAATGCATAAACCGGCTGACAACCCCAACAATAATAGATATGTTTGGTCTGGTGACTGTTAGATAAATCAGTTTTCCAACCAGACATCGATAGTATTCCGAATTTGGAAGGAGGAGAACTTTTTCAGAGGCATGAACACAAAGCTTGTGATTGACATCTATATGAGTATTAACCGGCTTGCATCCAGAGTAGTCAGCATTCTGAAAAAGTTCAAGGCAGTACTTCCGTTGGGATAGGACAAGGTCATCAGGCCGCCATGCAATCTCAAGGCCTAGAAAATATCAACGGTTCCCCAGATCTTCTGTTTGAAATACAGAACACAGATGTTGTTTGACAGTTTGTATTCCATTGTCAACATCTCCCGTGATTAGAATGTCATCAACATAAACTAGGAGGAGAACCATTCATGTTGTCTTATGTCGAGTGAACAGAGAGAAATCTTCCGAGCTCCGAATAAAGCTAATTTCCCGAATATCCCTACTAAACTTATCGAACCATGCCCGAGGAGATTGTTTGAGACCATAAATTGACTTCTTGAGGTGACAAAATCTGGACTCCCCCGTGGTCTCAAACGTGGGAGGTTGTTGCATATAAACAGTCTCTTGCAGATCTCCATTTAAAAAACCATTCTTTATATCTAGCTGATGTAGGGGCTAATGACAATGCACAGCTACTGAGAGAAACACACGAACCGTGTTGAGTTTGTCCATCGGAGAGAACGTTTCTTCATAATCAAGACCTTGTTGTTGAGTAAAGCTATGAGCCACCAGGCGGGCTTTAAGACGGGTAATTGTCCCATCAGCAGAATGCTTGATGACAAAGACCCATTTACATCTAACAAGAGTCTGTTCTGGAGGAAGAGAAACCAGATGGCACGAGTGATTAGTCCAGAGGGCTGTCATTTCTTCGTCCACGACCACCCTCCAACCCGGATGTTGAATAGTCTCTTGCACAGAATTAGGGACAAAAATAGAGGATAATGTAGTGACAAATTTCTGAAGCGCCTGGGACAGGCGATGTAAGGATACGTAATTTTCCATTAGATGAGATGTGGAGGCAGGAGTTGGATAAACAGGTCGCAGAGTGCCAGAGGTGGAGGCCGACTGCAATGGGGCGGCGGAATGAGGAGGTCGACGAGTGTAGACACAAATAAGTGGAGGTGGTTGGAGAACATGAGGGTTGGTGGGAGATGGTGGTGGCAAGGTGGACGTAATGGGGACGACAGTCCGTGTTAATGATGTTGGTTGGGAGAGAGGTGGTGATGAAGCAGGGAAAAATGGTTGCTCTTCCAGAAAGGTGTCATGTGCTGAAACAGTGACCTTGAGGGTAGTGGGAGAGTAGCAAACGTATCCTTTTTGAGTACGGGAATAACCAATGAACACCTGTTTAGTTGCCCGAGGATTCAGCTTGTCACTAGAGGGACCAAGATGATGGACATAGCAAGTACAACCAAATATGCAAGGGGTGAGAGGAAATGGTGGTGTGGATGGAAAGAGAATACTGAAGGGGGTGACATGATGGAGGACAGAGGAGGGGAGATGGTTAATGAGAAAGCATGTCATCAAAACTGTGAAATGTCAATAAGCCTTAGGAACATGCATCTGAATCATAAGGCAGCGAGCAACATCAAGAAGATGTTTATTCTTGCGCTCAGCCGCACCATTTTGTTGAGTGTAAACACACGAAGTCTGATGAATAATGTCAAATTCAGAGCACAGATTATCGAACTCATGACTCGTGTATTCACGAGTATTATCCGTGTGAAGTGTCTTTATTTTATCGATAAATTGTATGCAAGTCTCCAGAACGAACGCACAAAATACACGAGAAAGCTCGGAGCGATCACGAAGTAAGTACAACCAGGTTATTCAGAATAATCATCAATAAACGTGATAAAATAACGATAACCCAACACACTTGTTATTTTATAAGGGCCTCAAACAAAAAAATGAACTAACATAAACAGAGCAGAGCTCCGGGTACAATGGGGAGAAAAAGAGGAACGATATTGTTTCCCTGAAATACAGGGATCACATATAAAAGCAGGAAGCGGAACATCCGCAAGAGCCTTCTGGAGAACTGGACGAGGACCGTGTCCAAGACGCTGATGCCAGTCAATTGAGGAGACGGGGGAGAGAATAGTAGGGGAGATATCAAGAAGGTAGAGCCCGTTGTGCAGTCGCCATTTACCAATGATACTCTGCGTCCTGCGATCCTGCATCAGAAAAGAGAAAGAGGTGAATGTGATAGAACAATCCAAATCAGCAGTGAGGTGCCTAACAGAGAGTAAATTAAAAGGAGAGTCCGAGACATGGAGAGCCGAGCGAAGAGAAATAGAGGGATTGAGAGGTATATCAGCGGGGTCGGAGACAGAAGCAGTGTTGTCATTGGCTACAGTGATAAACTTTGGATGCGGAGAATTCGAGTATCGGGGTGGCTTCAAGGAGGTAATATGGTGAGTAGCACCGGAATCCACTATCCAGTGCGGACTAGCGGAGATACAAGTGATACCTTCATGAGAGATGGAGGCAACAAAAACAGGCGAGTTGTGGAGCAACCCTTGAAGTTGTTGAAGCTGTAGACGAATTTCATCAATATCAATACGAGTGGCGGAGGGGCAGTGGGTAGCGGCAGGCCGACAGCAGTAGTTGGACGAGGAGGAAAACCATGTTTACGATAACATGTGGCCTCTAGGTGTCCATCTTTGCTACAGAAAGAACACTTAGGCCGGGGCCGGCCACCGCGACCTCTCCCCCTGGAGCTTGTCCGTCCTCCACGAGTAGGTGGCGGTAGCAAAGGTGCAGGAGTGTGCTGGAGAAGGGTAGTTGATGGAGGGCTGATAGCATCCGGAGGCGGTGAAACCTTTAACAGCATGGAGTACACATCAGAGAAGGAGGGTATAGTAGGAGAGGAGAGGACCTGTGCTTGAATACTGTGAAAATGAGGCTTGACTATCTTGACTCATAACACCCCCCTCAAGTTAGCTTGACTATCTTGACTCATAACATCATAAGCATTCAACATCCCGAGCTTGAGCGAGAAAGAATGAAGAGATTTCCAATAAACAGCTTTGGTGAGAATGTCAGCAAGTTGATCCTCAGATGACACAAAAGTCATAGTGACAGTCTTATCTTGGATTTTGTCTCGAACGAAGTGACACTCGACTTCAATGTGTTTGGTTCTCTAATCAAAGACAGGGTTGTTAGCTATATGGATCGCCGCTTGATTATCACAGTAAAAATGCATGGCTTCAGAAAAACAAAAAAGTCCATCTCCCCCAATATAGACTTAACCTAGATAAGTTCACAGGTAGCGACAGCAATGACTCGATACTCGGCTTCTGTGGAGGAACGGGTAACAACATTTTGTTTTTTACTTCTCCAGGAAATAAGATTGACACCAACATAGATAGAATATCCACTTGTAGATCTTTTATCCAAGGAAGAGCATGCCCAATCAGTATCACAGTACCCGTGGACCTTAAGATGGCCATGATCTTGATAGAGAATGCCTTTTTCGGGGTCCTTTTTAAGTATTTGAGAATTCGCAGGATGGCTTGATAGTGATGAACTTTAGGGTTGTGCATGAATTGACTCACTAAGCCCACAACAAAGGAGATATCAGGTCTGGTAATAGTCAAATAAATCAAATTTCTCATAATACGTTGAAATTCAGACTTCCTCTCAAGATCGGAAGAATTCTCCTTGTGAATGTCATAATTGAGGTCCACAGGTCTTCCACGGGTTTGACACCCAAATATCCAACATCTCTAAGAAGATCCAAGACACTATGAAGCACGGATACTTCCCTGAAGGCACCGTACCCGTACCAGATACATATGTGGTACCGGTACGTACCCGATACTCGACGGATACACCTATGTGGACACACTTGAACTTAGCACATCATTTTGCATATTGTGATAGGAGTATGTTTTTCTAGAATAAACAAAGGTTGGTTCTATGCTAAGAAGCATTGATACGTCCAATTAAATTATGTATCTGTACCGAGTATCTGGTATCGGTACGTTTCTGTTACAAGTACATGTATTGAACGTGTTGATTCAACGCAAGTTATTAACAAACGACTAACTTGTCTCTAAAATAACCGGAGATTGAAGATGTTGATCTCCAACAATGAAGAAGAAGAAAAAAGACTAATAAGTAGACTTAAGTTTAATTTTCTTTTTTGGTTAAACATATAAGATGTTAAATTTTATAATATTTACGAATGCTTAATGTTTGAAAACTTCATGTTATGTTGCATTGATTTGTGAACTTGTACTTCAAGTTACGATTTATGTTTGATGTTTCGATATTTTGAGATATATTTATTGCACTTGTGATATATAAATATATATTATATTTGTTTTAATGTATCATGACGTACCTGTATCCTTATTTTCTAATTTTTTTCGTACCGCCGTACCGGGTACGTATCATATCTGGCACCCGTACCCGTACCGGTGCTTCCTAGCCAAGACATATTTACGCTGAGAAATCATAATTTTTCCCGCTGATCGAGAGATCTCAATTCCGAGAAAGTACCGAAGGAACCCAAATTCTTAATTTCAAAGGCAGAAGCCAGTTCCTTTTTTACCAAAGTAATGTGGTATTCATCAGTTCCGGTGATAATGATGTCATCCACATAAACTATAATAATAGTGGTACATTCCTCATTTCTGTAGACAAAGACGAAGTCTGAAGTGCAACGAGTGAAGCTTAGATGGACAAATTTATCGCTTAACTTGGCAAACCAGGCCTGAGGTGACTGTTTGAGGTCATACAAGACTTTCTTAAGGCGACACCCATGTCCTTTAAGAACATCCATACCTGGGGGAGACGTCATATAAATTTTTTCCTGTAAATCACCATTAAGACATTTTTAACATCAAGCTAATGTGAATTCCAAGATTTATGAGCAGCAATGGACAATAAAATTCTGACAGAGTTCAGCTTAGCAACAGAGGAAAATGTCTCTTGAAAATCAACTCCTTCAACTTGAGTAAAGTCTTTAGCAACCAATCTCGCCTTATATCTATCAAGAGTTCCATCTTGAAGAAATTTAGTCGTATATATCAATTTGCATCCGACGGGATGATGCTCATGTGCGATAGGAACAATTTCTCAAGTTTTTTGACACTGGAGAGCATTCATCTCCTCCTCCATAGCCTTCGTCCAATGGGGATACAAAATAGCCTCTGAAAAACTGTTAGGGATAGAAATAGAGGAAACAGAGGCAAGATATGCTTGCAAAGAGTGAGAGATAGAATTATACCCAACATACTTATCTATGAGATATCTAGTATGACCACTATGAACTTGCAGAGAAGACGTGGTCTCCTGGGTGATGTTGTTGCTAGGATCTGTCAGAGTGGTGATGGGTGGTGGAGCATGGGCGATGCATTCTTGACCCAGATTTCTATGGTTCCTTCTCTGTAACACTTGAAGATCCTTCCTCCTTCCGTACACACGCAGATCCTTGGTTGGAACTTCCTTTCTAACAGGAATATCCACACATCTCGGAGCAAGCACATCAACCGAAACAGGAAGAGGTGGCAAAGTATCATTATCATCTTTACTCTTCTCCTGAAATGTGATAACTTTGCCCTCATCTGAGTAATAGGGAATATTTTCAAAAAAGGTGACATCCTTTGAAATAAACCTTCTCCGGAGAATAGGATAATAACACTTGTATCTCTTTTGGTTGGCAGCATATTCCACAAAAACACATTTTATTGTTTGTGGGCCCAACTTATCCTTATGAGGCCCCACAATATGAACAAAAGCAGTGCATCCAAAAATTTTGGGGGAAGACATAATAGAGGCACATTTGGGCAAAGAAGCTTTAGGGGGTACTTCCCCCCAAAGTACCTGTAGCCATCTGATTAATAAGATATACAGAGGTAAGAACACCTTCATCACATAGCCTCTTAGGAACATGCATCTCTTGCAACAGGCAACGAGTGGTCTCCAAGATATGGCGATTCTTCCTTCCGGCTACCCCGTTCTGTTGAGGAATCCTCAGACATGAAGTTTGAAAAATAATGTCATGCTCTCCCAGGAACCTTTGAAGGTCTCTGCATGTGTATTCGCCTCCGATATCACTCCTAAGGATTTTAATTGTAGTTCCAAATTGAGTCTGCACATGATGATAAAATAACTGAAATATTTTTGAAACCTCATTCTCCCTTTTCATGAGATACACCCAAGTAAAGCACGAGTGATCATCAATAAAAGAGACAATACTGAAAACCATTCACAAAGTAAATAGGAGCAGTCCAGACATCAGAATGTATCAAATCAAAGCATTTTAAACTCCGACTACGACTAGGAGCATAATTGGTTCTACAATTCTTAGCCAATTCACAAAACTGACAATCAGACGTAGTTTTTTCAATATTAAGAAAGTGCGGGAAAGTAGCTTTTAAAGTATTCACACAAGCATGTCCAAATCTCTTGTGCCACAGCATCAACTGATCATGGTTGGTAGACGTCTGAACACCAAAAGCTTGACAGTTGTCCAAGACGTCACCACCAGACTCATGTCCACCACCAATCGTCTTCTCACTTGCTAGATCCTGAAAAATACAATAGGAGGAGAAAAAAAGCGATAAAACAGTTAAACTGTTTAGTTAAACTGCTCACAGATAATAGATTTGTAGGAAATGTGGGAAAGATAACAACAGATTTGAGAGACACTGAGGGAGAAAGATGAATAACCCCTTTACCAGCCACAAGAGTCGAAGACCCATCAGCAAGTCTCACACTGCCAGAGACAAGAGAAATAGAAGAGATTCTCATGGAAGACCAAGTCATGTGGTCGGAAGCCACCGAGTCAATGATCGAAGGAGAAGATGGTCCTTTCGAGGATACAGGAGTGGAATGAGCACGAGTTGCCGTCCCCACACAATCACCAGAAAGAGATCGCCCTGCAGCATTGGCTTTTAAGGCCTTAAGTTCTCTAGTCAAACTTTCGTTCTCTACCTAAAGGTACCCAGTATTCTCCATATTACCATACATAGCAGTTTGGGATCTCACATATTTCCCATCGGCGCCACGAATCCAACCTGGAAGGATCAAGTGAGGATGAAGATCCAACATTTCTCCTTCCCATGACCTTTCTTCCCACAGTGAGGGCACTTCATCATGCTCTTTTCTTCTAATCTCATGTTTCTCTGGTGCCATCTATTCTGCTCTGCAACAAGGGCAGATTTCTCATGACCAACAAGAATATCTGAACGAAGGGAATTTATATGGCTTGCCTCGCCTCGAATATAATGAGTCACTGTCTCTAGATCCGGCACGGAATCTCTACTCAACATCTGAACTCTCTGGAATTCAAGTTCAGGAGGAAAACCAGAAAGCATTTCAAAGACCCTCCGTTGCATGAGATCAGTCTTGTAGTCTTCTATAGTCAGAATAGCGGAATACTGATCTATTTCAGCACCCTTAAGGGTCAACTTGCTGTAATATTCTTCGAAATAAACCATCCCTGTCATGTGGACTTGCTCAGTTTGGAGTTGATATATTCTAGCCAACTTCTTTTTGAGTAATTTCGTTTGATCAACTCCCACATCTTTTTTGCAGTTTGACAGAATAAAAAATGACTTGCAATCTTGGGTTCCATAGAATTGACAAACCAATTGATCACAGTGAGATTCTCACCTTCCAATTCCTCACATAGAGGGTCAGACATGTCAGGAGCCGGCTTGGATCCGGTGAGGAACCTAAGTCTCTGACGACTCCCAATGAATATCCGCATATATTGAGCCCATAAAAGATAATTTCTCTCATTGAGCTTGATTTGAGTAACACCGTGATTGAAGTCCATGTGAGAACTTCCTTCACTATAGTGTTTAGGTTGATCACCCACCCCTTCAGAGGCCTCACACCCTTCAATTTGTCATCCATAGGAATAACCACCAAGACGAGGAGGGAAAGGGACAAAGACAGAGACAAGCCAACACACAGGCAACACAGAGCCAACCACCAGCAACCTGCACCAACGGACGGCAACAACCACTCCTTTGCAGCGACGGAAATCCCTAGAAAACGGTCCATAGCACCACGAGACGGCAGCCCCGGCACCAACAGAACTAGCGGGAGAAGGAAGCGGCGGCGAAACCTGAAGACGGGACGATAGATCGAGAGGAACGATGATGACGACCGGCGGCGAAATCAGCACGAGGACGAACGGAGACGGGGACGAGCCATTAGGTCGACGCCGAAACGAGAACGAACGGAGACGGGACGAGCCTTTAGGTCATCGATCGAGAAGAAGACGAACGGCGGCGAGCCATTAGGTCGACGTCGAAACCTCCTTTGATACCATGTTGAGATTGGGAAGCGAGAACTAACCTCCGGATCTTTTCCCAATATCCCTTCACCCGCAGAAGAAATCCTCTTATAAGATTAGCAACTCCTTAGGATATGGTCACCACCGGGTGAACCCAAGTTAGCTTGACTATCTTGACTCATAACACCATATACACAAATAGAGCTAAATCCAGAATAAACAAATGTTGTAAGGAGCTTTAGTGCTTCTATGATGTGACATGCTACCAAAGCTATAAGGCTTCTATGATGTGTCATGCCACCAAAGCTATAGGGCCTTTAAGATGTGGTGTGTCCTCAGGAATGGCCTAAATACTGCCAAGAGTCGAATGTAAAATTTATTGAACAGGGCAGGTAGAACAACCAAGCATGAATCCCTGACAAATTAAACAATATATAAAATATAAATATATACATAACTTATACAAGACTGAATCCGAAGAACCAATTTTGAACAGCTTCATATTAGAAAGTAACCATTTAAACATTGGTCAGACTGGATTTCACATGAAAATGTAATCCCTAAATAACAAAAAGGAAGAATTTTAACTCTCAAGGTATGCTCAATAAGAAAGACTCTTGATCTTTAGAAATATTACACGTATCGCAAAAAGTAATTTACTTTGAGAGACATGAAGCAGTTTTTAAAGCAGACTGGTTTAGACTTTAAGCTTTTTCTAAAAACAAAATATTTGACACGAGAATGAATCTGTATAAAATGTTATCTGGTCCACTGCAGTTTAAGGAATGCAATTTCAGTTTTTGGATTCGAAGAAGTCACGTAGGGTCAGCTAAAGGTAGAAAATTGAGAACTTGTCACCGCACTGCTGCCTGTCGGTCCTCCAAAACTTAATCAAAAAGTTCTCTACTCGTGACAAAAATTGCTTAGATCTTACAATTATGAATGTTCTACAGAATAAAATATTTGTTTGCAGTGGTCATGCTCTGTGGAACCATACCTTTGTTCCTGGGGGCATATCACTCAAATCATAGTTGCAAAAGAAAGTGTGAACAGGAGTCCTTTCTGGATTGCTAAGGACCTGCAATTACCATTCTAACAGTCAAAAGATGAAATAATATCTCTTGAATATATAGGGGTATTCTAGTCTTTGCATATTTATTATAAAAACCTTAGGGACTAGACATGTTATATATGCTGAGGTAGGCGCTACCAAAATTAGATGAATAAAATTTTCTTATTTTTTCCGGTCTAACATGGTATCAGAGCAGATTCACTTGTCTGTGAGTTGTTCCACCATCAAGATCTACCTGCAAGCTACTACCCATCTACGATCCTGCCTACTATGAGTCGCTTTCCTCTCTAGATCGATGATCAAGTCTTCTATGAATTGCTTCAACTCACTTAGTTGCTTCTTCCTATCTTGCGGAGCAGATGCACACAAAGCAGACACAGAGTATCATCAAGCTCTTCAACTCGTATCTCATCTCATTAGGAGTCATCGCGACAACCTTCCCCTCCTCCGATACATAGTCATTGTTACTTCATAATAGCACCAGTCCTACTTCATCATCTTATTCTTTCAACATACATAAATCACATTTCACTATTAATATTACATTGTTGATGAATTATCTCCCCCATACGAGACATCGATATTGTACAACCTTCATCACTATATCCACAGTATGTGCTTTTTGTTACAAAAATTTCTTCCAATCGGATCTTCATTCATAAACTTGCTCAATCCCATAATTTTTTTGTTATCTTTAATGCTATCGTATGCATTCGAGATTCAAAGACAACACTAATGATGGGTACCGAGCGTGGATCCAAAGGGGTCTACCATTTTGTTGCATGCTCTCCTCCAATATTTGCTCATAATATCGCCAATTCATTCTGCAAAATCATAGTCAAATGGGTCATCTACGCTACTAACATTGCAGAAAATAGACCTTTATCTCATCTTAAAAACCTTGAGTGAGTCTTGTCAACTATGTAAACAGCATTGTCTTGTTTCTCAGTAGTGTCAATAAACGTGATTGGACGCCTTTTTCTTTTACCGACTAAGATGCATAGAAATCTAGTAGAGTTATATTACCGATGGGGGGAATGGAGGGGACGGCTCGGTGTCGCTTGGTGTCCGCGAAGTCGCCGGGCGGTAGTCGGGCGATGGCGGCGCGGGAACGGAAGAGGGTAGAAGAGAAAGGGAGAGAAGGAGAGACTAGGGTTAGGGAAAGAGCCAAGAGGGATCAGCCCCCTTATTGATAATTGATCCAAAGATAATCCAAAGTTCAACACACACCCCTCTTATAGTGAGGGGTCCAAAACAACACCAAAATAAATAACTGAAATTAAAACAAAGCTGGATAAAATCATTCGGACATGTCCGAGTGCGCCACGAGCCACCTCTGGTTTGGTGTGTCGCGAGCCACCTCCACGGAGCCGTTCGTTCATACCGGCCCCCGTTGCCTTCGCGTGTAAACTTGCCAAACCGGCTCCCCCGGCTGTAGTTCGATAAAAATACCGCCATCTGGAAAATTAGCATCGTCCTCAAAGCAGTAGTCCGGAAACTGCCGGCGAAAGTCGTCTTGAAGGAGCCAGGCAGCTTCGGTCGTCGGGCGATGCCGCCAATGGACGCGGATCTCTTCCGGGCTGGTGTCCCCAGGTAAGTGGTGCCTGCGGTCGAGAATGGCCTGGGGGTACAGGGGCTCGGACCCGGAGTACTCGAGGTCGGCCGGGATGTGGTCCACGACGGTGTGGTCTCCCACCACCCGTCGGAGTTGGGAGACGTGAAAAACTGGGTGGATGCGACTGCCACTGGGTAAGCGGAGCCGATATGCCACGGCTCCAATGTGGTTGATGATCTCGAACGACCCATAATAACGTGGCGCCAACTTCGGACACGGCCGCCGTGCCACCGAAAGCTGGCAGTAGGGCTGCAGTTTGAGGAAGACCTTCTCCCCGACTTGGAACGTGAGGTCCCGGCGCTTACGGTTGGCGAAGGAGACCATCTTTGCTTGGGCCCGGCGAAGGTGGTGTTTCAAGCTATCGAGGATGATGACTCGATCCTGCAAGTGGTCGGCCAGGCTGGCCACAGGGCATTCGCCGGGAAGATGGAGGGTGATTGATGGTGGGGAGCGGCCATACACTGTCTCGAATGGGGACGTGTTTGCTGCATGGTGATAAGTTGTGTTGTATGAATACTCCGCCCAACATAGCCATTTGGCCCACGTGCCCGACCGTTCTCCAATGAAACAGCGGAGATATGTTTCTAAGCAGCGGTTGAGAACTTCCGACTGCCCGTCAGACTGCGGATGATAGGCCGTACTCATCTGAAGATGTGTACCCTGTAGTCGGAAGAGTGATGTCCAGAAGCTGCTGAGGAACAAGGGATCACGGTCACTGACGATGGAGCGGGGAAAACCATGTAGACGAACAACCTCGGCGATGAAGGCGCTGACCACCGTGGTTGTTGTGTACGGATGGCGCAGGGAGATAAAATGCGCATATTTTGACAGGCGGTCGACCACCACCAAGATGCAGTCGAACCCGCTCGAGCGAGGAAGTCGGGTGATGAAATCCATAGCAATGTCGTCCCAGATGCGTTCCGGAATTGGTAGGGGTTGTAACAGGCCGCTGGGAAACATAGTTTCATATTTTGCCTTCTGGCACGGAAGGCACGCGGCTACGTGAGCCTTCACCTGTCGGAACATCTGTGGCCAGTACAGCGATGCCGCCAGCCGCCTGTACGTTCGGAAAGCGCCCGCGTGTCCACCGACTGGGGTGGCATGGAACTCGTCAAGTAACCGGGGAATGCTCGGTGAAGAGGCGGAGAGGACCAGGCGGCCCCGATGGAATAGACCGCCTCCCACAACAGAGTAGGGGCGATGAGCTTTCGGGTTTGCTAAGAGGGCCGTCCGGATGGCCGCAAGGTGTGGATCCTGCTCGTCTTCCAACTGTATTGTGGCGGCGGCGTCCCACACCGGCCAAGAGATGGCCGCGAGTTCAAGGGTCTGTGGTTGACGGGATAGTGCGTCTGCCGCCCGGTTCGACCGACCGGGGCGGAACTCTATGATGAAATCATAACCTGATAACTTAGCCACCCAGACTTGATGTGCCGGAGTTGTAATTTTTTGCTGCAATAAGTAGAGGAGGCTATGGTGGTCGGTGCGGACCACGAAAGAACGACCCAAGAGGTACGACCGCCAGTGTTGGACCGCAAGCACCAAGTCCATGAGCTCATTTTCATAGGACGAACGACTTCGGATTGTGGGTGAAAATGCGCGGCTGTAGTAAGCGATGGGCCGCCCCGCTTGCATGAGGACCGCCCCTACGCGGTGCCGGACGCGTCACAATCGACGACGAAGGTTTGCTGAAAGTCGGGCATCGCCAAAACCGGTCCTTGCACAAGGGCGGTTTGGAGGGCAGAGAAGGACGCCAAGGCGGCGGGTGACCATGTGAAGGGGCCTTCCTCCGATAGCTTGAGCATCTGGGTGAGGGGCCGAGCCAACGTGCCGTAGCTCTTGATGAATCGCCGGTAGTAGCCGGTGAGCCCGAGAAATCCGCGGACTTCCCGCAGTGATGTAGGAGTCGGCCACTGCAGGACCGCTTAGATCTTCTCCGCGTCCATGGCCACGTCGGCAGCCGAGATAGTGTGGCCCAAGTAGCTCACCGTCGTTGCCCCGAAGGAGCACTTCTTGCGGTTGAGAACGAGTTGGTGGTGCCGGAGCGTCAAAAACGTGTGCCGCACATGATCGAGGTGTGCCTGACAAGAACGACAAAACATCAATATGTCATCAAAGAAAACGAGCACATGCTTACGGAGAACTGGACGGAAAATCTCATTCATGGTTGCTTGGAACGTTGCTGGCGCGTTGGTGAGGCCGAACGACATGACCAAAAATTCGAAGTGATCATCATGCGCCCGGAACGCGGTTTTGACACGTCCTCCGGGCGAACTCGGATTTGATGGTAGCCCGCCCGGAGATCCAACTTTGTGAAGTATGCGGCACCATGAAGTTCATCCAACAGCTCCTGTATCACCAAAATGGGATACCTATCAGGTACCGTGACCTTGTTGACCTCTCTGTAGTCGACACAGAAGCGCCAACTTCTGTCTTTCTTGCACACCAGCAGCACCGGACTGGAGAATGGACTGGCACTGGGTCTGATGAGGCCGCCCAGCAACATCTCTCGCACAAAGCGTTTGATCTCGTCCTTCTGAGCGTGCCCGTAGCGGTAGGGGCGGACCGACACGGCTGCTGCCCCCGGCTGGAGCACAATCGGGTGATCGGTCGGGCGCGCTGGTGGAAGTCCCTGTGGTGTTGCAAAGATGTCCACAAAGTCGTCGAGGAGGGCCTGGAAGTCCACGACCATAGGTGGGGAAGGTGTCGCTGCGAGAACGGGTAAGAGCCAAGCTGAAAAAACCGCGTCCGCCACCCGAGTGAGCGCGCGTGTCGAGATAGGGGACCGAAGTAAAGCCGCTTCGCCCTCCAAGCGGCATGTGCGACCATTATGTTGAAACAACATGGTCATAGCGGCCCAATTAACGCGGACATCCCCCAAGGTCTGGAGCCAAGACACCCCCAAAATGACGTCGAGGCCGGCCAATTCAAACACATAGAAATCCATCGTGAGAGTGCAGACTCCAACGATCAGAGTGATGTCTGCACACTGTCCGAGCGTCGGTCGGCGGAGGCCGTCTCCAAGGCAAACCGAGAATGTCGGGGACGGAGAGATCGGCAAGGCGAGGTTATGCGCTCGGCGGGCCGAAATGAAGTTATGGCTTGCTCCACTATCCACCATCACGATCACCTGTTGGGCGTGGATCAGTCCGGTCATCTTCATTGTCCGGGGCCCGGTAAGTCCACCCACGGAGAAAAACGGAAGGTTAAGGACATTGAGGGTCGCTGCCCCCGCCGGTGTGGAAGGGTCATCATCCTGTATGGCGAGCGCGTCAAAGTCGGCCATTGTGACCTCGGGCTCGGAATCGCTGAAAAGGGCATGGAATTCCTTAACGACACAGACATGTTGGGGGGAATAGGGTTGGCGGCACCGGAAACACAAGCCCTTGCGACGGAGTTCGTTGTAGTCATTGTTTGAAATGCGGTGCGGGGTATCGGTGCGGCCCTGTCGGTTGACCCCCCGGAAGCGGAGGCCGATCCCGCGGTACTTGCGGTCGGGGTGTATGGTGGGTTTGGGGTGGGGTTGATCAGAAGCCAAGGTCCGCCTCCACCGTACGAGCCAACTCCAAGGCTTCGGAAACAGTGCGGGGGTGATGGGTACGGGAACGGATGGAGGGAAGCAGCCCTTGAAGGAAGAACCCCAAATCGTGGTCGGGAGGAAGGACCGACACTTGCGTCACCAGGGCCACGAACTCGTCGATGTAAGCGTCAAAGTCCGTTGTTTGGCGGGCACTGCACAGGCGCTCAATTGCCGAGGCGGTGTAGTGCGGGTCATAACGAGTAATCATCTCCTGTTTGAACTTCGGCCAGGAAATGGTGGGTTGAACTTGACGGAGCCAACGAGCCCAGTGAAGGGTCGAGTCGTTGAGGCCGACAACGGCCGTGCCGACCCGATCCGCCGGCGGGGTGAGGTTGAGGTCGAAAAATTGTTCAGCACGAGCGATCCATTCCAAGGGATCGACACTGGAGAAGGCGGGGATGTCCAACAGCGAAACCGCCCGGCCGGGCGTTGGCGGGGGGTTGGCGGCCGGAACTGGTGTGTGTAAGGGGGGCGGCATCCACAAAATGGAGGTGGTGTAGGTTGCAGAGATGGATCCGGATGGAGGTGTGGTGGAGAACAGGGCCGGAATGGCTTCGAGACGGCTGGGGATGAGCGCCTGACCGGCGATTACGGCGTCAACGGACGATTGAAGAGCGTCGATGCGACCGTCCTGGCGGTCGAGGCGGGCGCGGGAGTCTTCGCCGGCGTCGTGGCTTTCGGGGAGTTGAGAAAGGGTGGTGGGTGCCATCGGAAGCGAGAGAGGAGCCGGCGGCGCACAGGCAGGCGGAGCGGCAGGTCAGGCCAAATATTACCGATGGGGGGAATGGAGGGGATGGCTCAATGTCGCTTGGTGTCCGCGAAGTCGCCGGGTGGTAGTCGGGCGATGGCGGCGCGGGAACGAAGAGGGTAAAAGAGAAAGGGAGAGAAGGAGACACTAGAGTTAGGGAAAGAGCCAAGAGGGATCATCCCTCTTCTTGATAATTGATCCAAAGATAATCCAAAGTTCAACACACACCCCTCTTATAGTGAGGGGTCCAAAACAACAACAAAATAAATAATTGAAATTAAAACAAAGCTGAATAAAATCATCCGGACATGGTCGGGTCCTGTCTGAGTGCGCCGCGAGCCACCTCCGGTTCTGGTGCGTCGCGAGCCACCTCCACGGAGCCGTTCGTTCCTACCGGTCCCCGTTGCCTTCACATGTAAACTTGCCAAACCGGCTCCTCTGGCTGTAGTTCGGTAACAAGTTATGTCAAAATTTAGCATTTTCTATTTTGTTAGTTTTATTAATGACTATTTTAGGATGATTCTTCCTAATGATCATAGCGAATTGTTTAAAATTTTGTGCTGAAATAAAAAATCAATTCGATGGCTTAATTTGCATCCTTAAATCAAATAATGCACATGATTATTTTTCATATAATTTTCAAACTTTTGTCATCTCAGAATAAGATTAATTAATCCTCTTGTACACACACACCAACAAAATTAGATTATTGAATCCATAGATCTTATTAAGACAACTCACACCCTACTTGTACATACGCATGTTCTATCTCAATCATGATTAGCTATTTTGTTACGGTTCTGCATGCCGACGGGACACGCATGCCAACGAGACGCCATGGTGGGTCCACACGAGGTGGGAGACGACGACGGGTCCATCTGGAGGAGAGACTGAAGACGCATCGCCGACATGATCATTTTATTTGCATTTATTATATTATTTTCATTATGTGTACGCGTTATTATTATTTGCACTATTTTCTGTTATCCGCACCCCGCAACTATAAGGGGTTGAGTTGTACTCGTTTTGATTATTCTTGGATGAATGAAAATTAGGGCTGCTCCTTAAAATTTTCCTCTCAACCCTAATCCTTCTTCCTCTTCTTCACCTCCGTCGGCCCTCCCCCTTGCGGGATTCCTTTCGGGATCGTATCATACTCCATCAGCTTAACATCAAGAATGATCTTCTTCATGAGGACTTGGACAAAGAAGCTTACAAAGCTACCTCCAAGATTTGAAGCAGCTATCACAAACTTGGTTCAACAAATTCACCTTGGAACTTCTATTGTTTGTCATGTTGAGGAGTTAGCTTCGTTTTCCATAATATATTTGAGTCTGTAAAGAAAATTTTATTGATAGTAAGTCGATGACATCAACTAATGGTTGTGATGATGATAGTATATGTTGACAGAAGGAAGATCTACATCAAGAATTTTCGATTAATGGTCTAAGAAAATTAAAATATTTATGCAATAAGGTGACTTAAAAAAATATTCTCTCACAGAAATTGTGTTTGATATCTTGAAGGAAACTAACATGCTAAGGTTCGTGCTACTTGACACACAGATGCATCCAATACTTAAGCTTACAACCGGCATGGACCATTACGCTAATCCAGGATTGTATCTTCACCACATAGGAAGACTGAATTATCTTGCACGAACATGTCCATACATCTAATTTATTATAAGTGTAGTTAGTTAAGCAGACGAGTTCCATTTCCAAACTGAGGCTAGCAATAGATCGTCAGATAAACCGATGCATATTGGGCAAGTTTTACCTACAACAAGCAATCTACATCATCATATTGTTGTCTTAAAGGTATTTAATTTCCTAAAAAAGAAAGAAATAGATAGTAGTCCAAAGTTGGCGGTAACGTGGAATATAAAGTTATGATCGTGAGTCACATGTGACTTGATATGGTTAAAAAATTTACTTATCGAGCTTGGATTCCCCTAGAAAGTTTAAAAAATTTACTTATCGAGCTTGGCTTCCCCTAGAAATAACCTGTGAAGCTATTAGCCTACTATACACTAATTTGGATGTGATGCATATTATATTAAATCTAGTGTTTCAAGAGGGTGAAACATATTAAGATTGAGCATCACTTCTCCCTAACAAAAGAATGAGTCCAAACAGATTATCACATCATTTGTTAATTTGAATGATCAGCAAGATAAAATCATTGAGAAGTCATTGTGATTCTCGTCACCCCTGATGGTACTCCAGAACCCGATGTGCAAGAAACTCCCACTAGAGATAAGAACACTGGCAATGAGTACCGCCGGTTGAAGTATTTCCTGGATTTTCAATTGAAGTTGTACAAGGGTAGCAGGTCTCCAAGAATAGAGGAGATATTTTGACTGGCGCCAGAACCCTCAGATCATCATGTAAGAGTTCTCTGCAACATTTATATGGTGCTACATTCCTATTGCAATGCGAATTGCCCTCCCTGAGATTACAACAGAGGGACATGTCGGTTGATTGCAATGTTCAAGAATTCACGCAACAGATTCATTATACATAAGTTATATTGGTTGGTAATGAAGAGAAGATTAATTGGCTCCTACATTTTGAAAGGCGCGCCAGAGGCGCCGGGCGCAAGTAAGGGTGCCTCTGCAAGGCCAAGGCAGACGATTTCCCTCAGGCACATGCCTCATGGATTTTATAGGAGCAGTTCAGGAGTGCCTGGCCATTAGGGTTAAAACCGGTTCGTTATTTTAGGGTTATCATCGGTTAAAGGCGCGGTTCTTCTCGTATCTCCTCATTCGTCCGCCCGCTGTTGTCTGTCTCTCCCAGTATGGCTGTCAGTCTCTTCCTCTCGCCCGACGCTATCTGCTGGATAAGGAGTCACCGTAGCTTGCTGGAGACGCAAATCTGATCCTCCAGCCTCTCATCTAGCCTGAGTCGCCGCCGTTCCTCTAGACGCTCTTCTCAAATCAAGCCGTCACCTTCTTTTGCAATGATATGAGAAAGGGCTTTCAATGCATTTTGTTGGAGTCATTCATTTCACCGTGATTTCACCATGATAGACATGGTTTCTAGTTTTCATATGCTCTTTATAAATCCTACACCATTTGATGAAGATGATGTATTTACTTTTGCTCTAATAAAATGTGCCATCAGCTGTCACTATTTTGAGAATAATGAAACTAAAAATAGAGTAATCCTAGCTAGCACATGACAGTTAATTTCTGATTAAAAATTAGTAATATTTCACGTAATTATTGACCTATTATGCTAAAGTTTGAATCTAATTGAAGCTTTAGCTCGTGAGGTAGAAACGGCAGGTTCGTTTTGATCTTAGGCTTGTTGGTTATCCTTTTATTTTATTTATTTATTCAATGAGTCTATTAGATAAAATATGAAGAAGTAATCAATTTTTCCCTTTTGAAAATTGTAACAACCCAATTTTAACATATATAATAATATTATTATTATTAATAAAAACCTAATTTTTCCTCTTATATTAAACCTAACCGAGCCCCCGATTAAAAAGAGATAAGACCCGATCCAGGGCTTCTCCCGCATCCCGCCGACTTCCGCATCCCGCAAAGCAGCCCCGTCTCCCGTTTTCGCTCCCGATTTCCGCCTCCCTGCTCAACGGCGCCTCCTCCTCTTCTTGCTTCCCCGTCACCTCCCCAAACCGGTGACTTCTCCATCTCCATTTGCTGAGGTCGACGGCTCTTCTCCTTCAGCGTCCAACAGGGGGAAATAATTTCTTCCCCCTCTCAAGGCCGGCACCGCCCCCTCCTCTTGTCCCTCCTCCGTCTCAGGCCGACAGTGCCTCCTCAAGCTCCCCCGCCTCATCCTGCACTCCCTTGCCCTGATTTGCAGCAACACCAGGCTCATCTTCTTCAGAGACGACGACCTGGAGCCCTCCTCTTCATTTCTTGAAGGCGGCAGCAAGTTTCTCCTCCAAAAGGGGGATGACAGCCACCTTCCCTCCTCTCCTAGGGCTGAAAGCCCTCTTCTTCCTCAGTCTTGTCCGGGTATTTTGCGAGAGAGACGCCTAGGGTTTCTCCCCTCTCCTCTTTGAGTTCGGATTTGACTTCCGTGGGTAAGAATCTCCCTCCTCTCCCCGACTATTCAGATTTCCTCTATTTATTCTTGGAAAATTTTGCTCCAATTTGCATATTTTCTCTAATCCAAATTTGTGCCCTATTATAATCCCTAACTCTATTGTGTATTTGTGGTTTTCGGCATCGTTCGTCGCGTCAATTGACGGTTCGTGAAGGATCCCTCTCCGATTTAGGGTTTCCGTAACCTATTCGCCGTCAAGTCTCCGTCTTCGCGTGAAATCTCTTCTCCACTCGCTCATGAGGGAGGTAAATTTCTTAGTTCATCTCTTATTTGAATCTTGCGATAATTTATTGCTTGTGCTAACGTTAGGGTTTTTGATAACTCATTGTCGTATATGATGGTGCTTCAACAGGTCTGATATTAAGTTTTCTGATTTCGCTTGTGCCGCAATTTGGCCTCCTCCGTCAGCTTCAGTTTCTTTGAGGCAAGTAGAGATTTTCCTCTTGCAAACATTGAACATAATTACCTTGTCTGATCTTATAGTTGTCTGATTTCGTACTTAATTGCTTGTTTCGTCAAATAATTTAGATCTTTAATATCTAAATAGACTTTTTATTCGTTTGAGGTTTCCGCAATAGAAATAACGCGAGTTGTGAGTGTAAATGATGATATTTGGATAATTGGGAGACGAGTTAGTGAAAGATAGCTAATTAGATATGTAAATTGATGGATTCTGTCTCTTTTGAAGAATAGTAGAGCGTTAATCACGAGCAACATTGTCACGATAATAACTGTAATTAATTCTGGTTAGCAAAGATATAATTGATGTTTTGATGTATCATGCTCGTAACGCACTTTTTATGTGGAAAATACTTGAATCCAAGGATAATTTAACCTAGATATGTACTTGATATCTCTGATCCGATACATTTCAACTTACCTCTGCGGTTTACTCGAAAAATCTTCCGCTTACTGAAACATTAACCCTCTCGAACCCGCAAGAGTCTAAACTCACTAATTGATTCCTTCTGGGTCATCAAATCCGGTTTCTGATGTCTGTCTGGTTTCTTAGGTCTGTCCTAAGAATTGAGCGAATGTTGTCTCGTAACTCAATTTCTCTCTTGACCCGTTTATGAACTCTAATCTTGTACAGTTTGAATTGTCAAATCTGTCTCAGGTCTTGGTATGTCATGAATCTCTAAATCTTGAATCTTTAAAATCATTAATGTCATAAGCAATCAATGAAAGGTAGTGTTAAATTGATGTGACGTCTTAAATCGAGTTTCTGCTTGACTGATAATGAAAATTAATAAATGGTCATAGCAAGCACAACTTTTTGATAAGAATTGTATTTAGACTTACTTTATAATCACGTGCATCAAATAAAACACTTCCACCTTCCACTGATTACAGCTAATGACGTTTCTGGATCTGACTATATGTTATACTCCGGAGTAATCTAATAAATTAACTTGTTCTGTTTAGCTCCTTTATTTGTCTGTCCTGAATAGTTTTGTTTCATGAGAAACTGGTACACTCTTACATTTCTGCTTCTATTACTATTTTGTATACTTACTTTGATCACTTGTTTATTTTAATGTTCTGAGGCTTTTCCTTTCTATTTTGAAATTGTCTTAGTGATCGTGCAGTGCCGCCAGGTACTCGAGCCCGGTCAGCATCAAGTTTCAGGTTCTATGTTTACATTCCTTTTACTGTCAAATATTTCTTTTATGTAATGATTACAATCAGACATTTTCTCTGGAATCATGAGCAACTGCTAGATTATTTAAATATTTATGTACCGGAATTTGATATTAATGCATGTGCATCCCCTTGTGAATCATAGTTGCATGAAATCTATATTAGTATCTGTAAAAACATAATTTTTACAAAATACATGTGCATCTAAAATTCTCACCGTTTTAAAACTCTAATAGCTTCTGCAATAAAAACAACCGGTTTTCTCCAAAGTTAACTACTTTCAAACTATTTTCAGCATTCTCTGCATCCGCCTTAGCAGGCATGACTTTCTTTGCTCTCATGCCTGTGACATCACGGCCCGCCCGAAGCGCACTCTGACTTATGTCAAGACGGGTCGTGACAGTTGGTATCAGAGGGAGGTTAAAGAGGTTGGTTCAAAAGGTAAAGTATTTTGAAATTATCAAATATTTTGACCTTATTATATAAATATATTTGCATGCATCGTTTCTTCACTCAGCTTGTCATTATCTGTTGTTCGCGGCTGAAACATGCACACACTCACTCATAAGCATGAGTAGTATGCACATGAATGTTAAGGGGTTATGGGCAAACTTAACATTTTTGTGCATACGAATTTCCACTAGCATATACACCGCTTGTGAATATTAAACTGTATGGGCGGTTTAATATTTTCAAGTGCGCTGGCATTAGAGTCTTAATATGCATGACATGTTAAGTGATATGGGCACTTAACATGACATGTGTATCCATTCATTTTCATTCATATCATAAATCATTGCACAAGTGTTAAGTCAAGAACAACAATAATGATTGTACACACATGTATTTACTATCTGTTTGACATCACAAATGTTTTCATTGTTGAACTTGTATGACTATTACCTAGAGTTGTCCAATGATAATGTTGTAATTATTACATAATTTATGTTCATGACAGTAAGAAATATGTTAGAATCTCTATTTTCAAGTTCTCGATATTCGTATTCAGGTCTTTCTGTTCTGCTTAGCTATCGATCTTACTTTGTTCTCTTGTTTTTCACCTTAGTTAGCTTCTAAGTGTCAGCAAGAAATGAGGTTATTTTTGTGAATTGCTCTACTGTATTTTTTCAGCATTGTCTTGTGATTTTCCAAGTCCAGTTTGACTCGTTTCCGTCGATACTCAATCGTCATCCAGCTTCTTTTCCCTGTTGATGTTCTATTTTCGCTTCGCGCGAGATCTTTTCGCTCTCAGATTCCCGTGTCTTGTCGCTCAATTTCGAGCTAATTGAAGACTTTCATGTGTTTCCTGAGCAATCTTTTGTATCTGTCCGAGCCCGCTAAGTCTGGAGAGTTTTCCTGTGAACTAAATCTGACCTGCGTTGCAAGTATCTGCAACTTTTCTCTTGATTTTGATAAGTCCCCGCGCTTGTTCTCCTCTTTGTTTCCTTGTATTCATAATTAACTTCTATGTCTTGATCTGTAAACCTTGTTGGATGAATGTCATCTGAATCTTCGCCCTAAGAGTCCACATTCAGAAAGCTTCTCGGGGAAATTTCGGGACGAAACTTCCTAAGTAGGGGAGAGTGTAACAAACCATTTTTAACATATATAATAATAATATTATTATTATTAATAAAAACCTAATTTTTCCTCTTATATTAAACATACCTGAACCCCCCGATTAAAAAGAGATAAGTCCCAATCCAGGGCTTCTCCCGCATCCCGCCGACTTCCGCATCCCGCAAAGCATCCTCGTCTCCCGTTTCCGCTCCCGATTTCTGCCTCCCTGCTCAACGGCGCCTCCTCCTCCTCCTCTTGCTTCCCCGTCACCTCCTTTTTCTCCCCAAACCGGTGGCTTCTCCTTCTCCATTTGCTGAGGTCGACGCCTCTTCTCTTTCATCGTCCAGCAGGGGGAAACAATTTCTTCCCCCTCTCAAGGCCGGCACCGCCCCTCCTCTTGTCCCTCCTCCGTCTCAGGCCGACGGTGCCTCCTCAAGCTCCCCCGCCTCGTCCTGCAATCCCTCTTGCCCTGATCTACTGCGGCACGAGGCTCCTCTTCCTCAAAGACGATGACCTGGAGCCCTCCTCTTCATTTCTTGAGAGCGGCCGCAAGTTTCTCCTCCAAAATGGGGATGACAGCCCCCTTCCCTCCTCTCCTAGGGATGAAAGCCCTCTTCTTCCTCAGTCCTGGCCTGGTATTTTGCGAGAGAGACACCTAGGGTTTCTGCCATCTCCTCCTTGAGTTCGGATTTGACTTTCGTGGGAAAGAATCTCCCTCCTCTCCCTGACTATTCAGATTTCCTCTATTTATTCTTGGAAAAATTTTGCTCAAATTTGCATATTTTAGCTAATCCAAATTTGTGTTATATTATAATCCCTAACCATATTGTGTATTTGTGGTTTCTGGCATCGTTCGTCGCGTCAATTGACGGTTCGTGAAGGATCCCTCTCCGATTTAGGGTTTCTGTAACCTATTCGCTGTCAAGTCTCCGTATTCGCGTGGAATCTCTTCTCCCCTCGCTCATGAGGGAGGTAAATTTCTTAGTCCCTCTCTTATTTGAATCTTGCGATAATTTATTGTTTGTGCTAACGTTAGGGTTTTCGATAACTCATTGTCGTATATGGTGGTGCTTAAGCAGATCTGATATTAAGTTTTCTGATTTCGCTTGTGTCGCAATTTGGTCTCCTCCGTCAGCTTCAGTTTCTTTGAGACAAGTAGAGATCTTCCTCTCTTGCAAACATTGAATTTAATTACTTTGTCTGATCTTATATTTGTCTGATTTCGTCGTTAATTGTTTGTTTCGTCAAATAATCTAGATCTCGAATACATAAATAGAGTTGTTATTCGTTTGAGGTACCCGCGAGAGGAATAACGTGGGTTGTGAGTGTAAATGATGATATTTGGATAATTGGGAGACGAGTTAGTGAAAGATAGCTAATTGGATATGTAAATTGATGTATTCTGTCTCTTTTGAAGAATAATTTGAAAAATAGTAGAGCGTTAATCACGAGCAACATTGTCACAATAATAACTGTAATTAATTATGGTTAGCAAGTATATGATTGATGTTTTGATGTATCATGCTCGTAACGCACTTTTTACGTGAAAAATACTTGAGTACAATGATGATTTAACCTATATATGTACTTAATATCTCTGATCTGATACATTTCAACTTACCTCTGCGATTTACTCAAAATCTTTCGCTTACTGAAACATTAACCTCTCAAACCCGCAAAAGACTAAACTCACTGATTGATTCCTTCTGGGTCATCGAATCTGGTTTCTGATGTATGTCTGGTTTCTTAGATCTGTCCTAAGAATTGAGCGAATGTTGTCCTGTAACTCAACTCCTCTCTTGACCCGTTTATGAACTCTAATCTTGTACAGTTTGAATCGTCAAATCTGTCTCAGGTCTTGGTATGTTATGAATCTCCTAAAACTTGAATCTTTAAAATCATTAATGTCATAAGCAATCAGTGAAAGGTAGTGCTAAATTGAGGTGACGCATTGAATCGAGTTTCCGCTTGACTGACAACGGAAATCAATAAATGGTCATAGCAAACACAACTGTTTTGATAACACTTGCATTTAGACTTACTTTATAATCACGTGCATCAAATAAAACACTTCCACCTTCCACTGATTACAGCTAATGACGTTTTTGGATTTGACTATATGTTATAGTCCGGAGTAATCTAATAAACTAACTTGTTATGTTTAGCTCTTTTATTTGTCTGTACCGAATAGTTTTGCTTCATAAGAAACTGGTACACTCTTACATTTTTGTTTCTATTACTGTTCTGTATATTTACTTTGCTCACATGTTTATTTCAATGTTCTGAGTCTTTTCCTTTCTATTTTGGAATTGTCTTAGCGTTCGTGCAGCGTCGTCGGGTACTCGAGCCCGGTCAGCATCAAGTTTCAGGTTCTATGTTTACATTCTTTTAACTATCAAAATATCTTTTATGTAATGATTACAATCAGACATTTTCTCTGAAATCATGGACAACTGCTATGCTATTTAAATATTTATGTACTAGAATTTGATATTAATGCATGTGCATCCCCTTGTGAATCATAGTTGCATGAAATCTATAGTAATACCTGTAAAAATATAATTTTTACAAAATACATGTGCATCTAAAATTCTCACCGTTTTAAAACTCTAATAGCTTCTGCAAAAAAAACCGGTTTCTCCAAAATTAACTACTTTCAAATTATTTTCAGCATTCTCTGCATACGCCTTAGCAGTCATGACTTTGCTCTCATGCATGTGGCATCATGGTCCGTCTGAAACGCACTCTGACTTGTATCAAGACGGGTCGTGACAAAAATATTTCATATGAAAAGGTCTTCTCATATTTGGGAAACAAAATCCAATGCAGACAATTAATAAGTGGAGACTCTTTTGGTAGTTGAAAATATGTCTAACCATAAGGAGCTAATTGTTATTTTCTATATCCTTTGAAAATGCTGGTCAAAGGTTTGAATCCCCTAAGAAAGAAAATAAACTAGATTTTCTTTGCAAAAGCAAACTATCAAAATAATGTCTTACAAATCTTTAAAAGAGAAGAAAGAAATATTCGGTGCAATTATTCTCATGTCCGGCATTTTTATTGCTCTAAACTAGATTAATTGTTTATTTGATTATGTTGCAGGTTCATAGAAAGAAAAGAAATCGGCTAGATTAACATCGTCTAAATGATTTGGTATTTGTGAAATACAATCGAGCGTTGCGTCGGCGATATGATTCATATGATCATATTGATCGTATTGATCCAATTTTGCTAAAAGATATTGATGACAATAATGAATGGTTGATGGGCAGAATGGAAGAAGATGAGGAGGCTGAGTAGGATGAAGAATTAGTTTTTGATGACGCTTTATTGACTTAGGGTGCAGTTGCTAGGGCCACTGGAGTATAAGAGGACATCTACTAGACGCATTTAACCAAAGGGAAGAAGATAGTTGATAAGGTGAGCACATCTAGGATGAGGGCTCCTACTCCAGCAATCCTTACAAATAATGTTGAGGATGAAGAAGCTGAGTATAATGAAGAAGAAGAAGATTATCGTGAAAAAGACGAAGACATAATTGCTTCCGAGGATGATTAATTAATATTTAATGATAACGAGACCGAGGAAAAATTGAAAAACTATACGATGTTATGTTGTTTTCTTGCATATTAGTTTAGAGTTTATGATTGTTGACTTGGTAGTTTATGTTTGTTTTTGGTGCGAAACATAGCAATGTTGACTTGATAGTTTATGTTTGTTTGGCTTATTGTTAATTAAGTTAAAATCTATATTTATAAGTATAAAGTATGTTGCATTTTTCAGGAATATAAGATGCAATTATTGAGCAGCTTCTTCCTTTTTTTTTGTTGAGAGAGCACAAAAACTTGTATGTATTGCTTGTATATGTAAATACAAAGAGAGAAAACAAATATATAGGAGGGCGAAAGAGAGAACAATCTTATACATGATGTGGGACTAAAGAAGAGAGAACAGAGAAAAACAATAATGGGCCCAATAATGGGCTCTTTACATGAGCTTTTCTAACACTCCCCCGCAAGCTGGAGTGTACAAATCGTATGCGCCAAGCTTGGACAAGGACAGATAGAAGAGGGTACTAGATAGAGCCTTTATGAGGACATTCGCAACTTGTTCAGTCCCTAGAACATGCTTTAGGTCGAGCTTTTTCATTTGAACCTTTTCCCGGATGAAGTGACAGTCGACTTCAATATGCTTTGTTCTTTCATGGAAGACCGGGTTCTTGGCTATATGTATAGCAGTTTGGCTGTCACAGATGAGGAGAGCTGGTGAAGGTAGCTTTACACCCAGATTGATAAGAAGACTTTCAAGTAACGTCAGTTCTGACACTACTGATGTCATTGCCCGGTATTCTGCCTCACCTGATGATTGAGCAACGACCGCTTATTTCTTGCTTCGTCAGGTAATCAAATGTCCTCCAAAATAAGTGCAAAAATCACTGGTTGATCATCGTTCATCAAGGGAACCAGCATAATCAGCATCAGAATATGTCACCAATGTTGGAGCTGAAGAAGAGGTTTTGTAAAATAGTCCTCGGCCAGGAGCTTAAGGCATCTGAGAATGCGTTCAACAGCCTGAAGATGAGATCTTCGAGGAGAGTGCATATACCGACTGACAATACCAACAGCGAAGGAAATATCTGGTCTGGTTACCATGAGATAGATCAATTTTCCAACGAGGCGACGATAATATTCTGGATTCTGTAGTAGGAGATCCGAGTCAGATGCCTGGGCGCACAACTTGTGATTTACATCCATTGGGGTGTCACTCGGCTTACACCCTGAATAGCATGCATCATGAAGGAGGTCGAGACAGTACTTCCGTTGAGAGAGGACAAGCCCATCTGGCCGTCTGGCAACCTCAAGACCCAAGAAGTACCGTAGGGGCCCCAGATCTTTTGCCTGAAAGACAGAACTCAGATGTAGTTTGACCGCTTGTATCCCTTGTGAGTCATCTCCTGTAATGATGATATCGTCAACGTACACTAACAGAAGAACCGTTCATGTTGTTCGGTGACGAGTAAATAGCGAGAAATCGGCCAAGCTCCGAGTAAAACCAATATCCTGAAGGGCTTTACTGAACTTGTCAAACCATGTCCGTGGGGATTGTTTGAGACCATATAGAGCCTTCAAAAGACGACAGACCTGAGACTCCCCCGTGGTCTCAAACCCGGGTGGCTGTTGCATATACACCATTTACTGGAGATCACCATGCAGAAAGGCATTCTTGATATCCAGTTGGAGTAAGGGTCACTGACGATGGACAACCACGGAGATAAGGACACAAACGGTGTTGAGCATGGCCACCGGAGAGAAAGTTTCGTCATAGTCGAGCCTCTATTGTTGGGTGAAGCCACGAGCCACTAGACGAGCCTTCAGATGGTCAATCGTCCCATCAGCAGCATGTTTGATGACAAAGACTCACTTACACCCGACCAGTTTCTGACCCGGAGGAAGGGGTACAAGAGTCCATGTCTGGTTAGCCCAGAGAGCAGCAATTTCCTCCTCCATGGCGGCCCGCCAGCCAGGATGTTGAAACGCCTCCTACACAGAGTTAGGAACAGAGACCGGGGAAAGAGAAGTAGCAAATGTGTGAACGTGGGGAGAGAGGCAATGGAGGGATACACAGTTTGCGAGTGGATGAGCTGTGGAGGGCGGTACCTGATCAGCAGGGCGCGGAGTAGCCGTGGTTGAGGCCGACTACAAAGGGGCAACGGAACTGGGAGAGCGACGAGTGTAGACACGGATAAAGGGTGGTCTGGAGGGAGCAGGATCCGGTGCAGGTGAAACCGATGAAATTGGTGCAGTAGCGGGGATAATAGGGCGTGGGATGGATGGCGGGAGAGGAGTCGGTGGTAGATGAGCGGGTAAAGGAGCAGGGAAAAACAGCTGATCCTCCCGGAAGGTAACATCAGCAGAGACAGAGATCTTTCGGGTAGCTGGAGAATAACATACATAGCCCTTCTGGGTGCGCGAATATCCGACGAAGATGTGTTTAGCCTCCCGGGGATCCAACTTGTCCGAGGACGGACGCAGGCGGTGGACGTAGAAGGTGCTGTCAAAGATACGAGGCAGGAGAGGAAAGGCCGGAGTAGAGGGAAATAGTAGACTGAACGGAGTAGCATAGTGGAGGACGGAGGAAGAGAGACGGTTGATGAGGAAGCAGACAGTGGAGACCGCAAAGTTCCAGTAAAGTTTAGGAACATGCATTTGAAGCATGAGGGAGAGTGTCACATCGAGCAAGTGGCGGTTCTTCTGTTCGGCAACACCATTTTGCTGGGGTGTGTAGGCACAGGATGTTTGATGAATAATCCTGAATTCAGAGCACAAATCTGTAAAGACGTGACCGGTGTATTCACGAGCATTATCGGTGTGGAATGTTTTTAGGGTGATGTGGAATTGTGTACGGGTTTCAAGGACAAAGGCCCTAAAAACATGGGGAAGCTCGGAGCGATCACGAATTAAGTAAAGCCACGTTGTGCGAGAGTAATCATCAATAAATGTGATAAAGTAACGAAACCTAGAAATACTAGTAATCTTGAAAGAACCTCATACATCCGAATGTACTAAATCAAAAGGAGCAGTGCTCCGGGTACAATGGGCAGGAAAAGAAGAACGTGGTTGCTTGTCGAAGATACAGGACTCACACTGAAACGGATGAAAAGAGACATCAGGAAGAGCCCGCTGGAGGACCGGCAGAGGGGCATGCCCAAGACGTCGATGTCACTCGCTGCAAGAGACAGAGGAGAGGATGGTAGGAGAGTCATCGAGAAGGTAGAGCCTGTTCCGCAGTGTGCCTTTACCAATGGTAGTCCGCGTCCGCCGATCCTGTATGACAAAAGAAGATGTGAATATGACAGAGCAATCAAGATCATTAGTAAGGCGACCAACAGAAAGTAAATTGAACGGGGAGCTCGGAACATGAAGAGCTGATTGAAGGGAGATCGACGGGTTGAGAGAGAGGTCCGCCGAGACGAAGACGGGAACCGTCGCCCCATTAGCCACAGTGATACACTTCGGATGAGGAGAATCCGAGTACTGGGCTGGCCGTCACGAGATAATGTGATGAGTGGCACCTGAGTCCACGATCCAGCACGGAATGGTGGATAAACAAGCAGTACTTGTGTTGCAGACGGAGGCAATGGAGGCAGAGGGCGGGTTGAGCAACCCCTTGAGTTGCTGGAGCTGGAGATGAACGGCCTCGAGGTCGGGAGGGGCGGCAAAGGAGGCGTCAACAGCAACAGAAGTCGTCGGACGAGGATAACCAATCTTCCGGTAGCAGGTCGCCTCAAGGTGGTCATCCTTCCCGCGGTAGGAACACTTCAGTCGACCCCGGCCACCGCGCCCACATCCCCGAGATCCCGAACGTCCACTACGAGCGGAGGTAGGTGGGGAAAGTAGGGGGGCCTGCTGAAGAAGGACCGAGGAAGAAGGCGCAGAAGTATCCGGAGGAGGTGACACACGAAGCATGAAGCAAATATCAGAGAAAGACGGTGTTGCGGGAGAAGCCAGAACCTGAATCTGAATACTCTGAAAGTGATGCAGAACACGAGGCATCATGATGGCAATGCAGACGGCCTCCTTCTGAGCGCGCTGAGCAGCATGATCAATGGTAGACGTCTGATGCTGGATCCAGGCCGCAGCAAGGGTCTTGGCTCGAGCGAAAGGTCATGTCCGAAGCCCCCCCCCCCCCCCCCAGTATCGAGAGCGAGAAGATCAGTGAGTATGTCGTAGAGATGCTGAAGGTTGTCTCGGCCTGAGTACAAGGAATGCAGCTCATCCCACAAAGCCTTGGCCGTTTCGTGATACATGGACATCTGATAATGTTCACCATCCAAGGAATTGAGGAGCCAAGTCTGAACGCGACCATCATTGCGGAGCCAGTCGTCGGTAGGAGGAGAAGGAGGTGCCTGAGTGAGGTGAGGTAAAAGGACCTTGGCCTGAAGAACCCGTCGAACAGAATGCACTCAAGGGATAAAGTTCTTCTTCCCAGAGAGAGAAATGGTAGTAATCCGCAACTAATCGCAGATTTCAGCAGGACAAGCCGGGCAGTCTGCAGGCGGACTAGCCGTCGGGCCGATGGAGTCAACAGAAGCGCCCATAGAAGCAGGAGGCAAGTCGCAGCAACTAGAGAAGAGACCGTTGCGGATGTACGAAGACCACTGCGAGTAGAACTCGAGACCGCTCGGTTGGCAGTCCGGGAGCCGGTGCACGACTAGGTCGCAGCTCCCAAGGAGAAGGCCGCGAGAAGAGGGGAAGCTCTAGAGAGAAAACCGTGACCAAAATGCGGGAAAAACAGACCGCACGGTCAAAATGTGGACACCGGCGGCCAGACGGGCCGCGAACAAAATGCGGAAAGAAGATAGACTGCACGGTCTCAGTGAGCACACCAGCGGTTAGAGCAAAAGGAGGTCGCGAGTAGAACTTGAGCGGACAAGAAGAGGAAGCTGCGAGTAGGAGAACTCGAGCGGGAAAGAGGAGGAGGCCACGAGTAGGAGAACTCGAGCGGCAAGAGGAAGAGGCCGCGAGTTTGGAGAACTCGAGCGAGCAAGAGGAGGAGGCCGCGAATAGAAGAACTCGAGCGGCAAAAGGAAGAGGCCGCGAGTTGGAGAACTCGAACGGTCAAAAGAAGAATCCGTGAGTTAGAGAACTCGAGCGGATAGGCAGAGAGAACAGGCGAGTAGCACCGGAGGAGGGGCCCACGGGTCAGATGATAAAAGCTATAAAAAGAGAGGGAGTGATGGAGGAGCCTGGAGCAACGAAAGGAAGGCGGAGAGCGAACAAGTCGCTGAGATCGCGGACAGAAAGCGAGTAGGAGCGGATAAAGGAACCGGCAGACCGCGGGAAAACTCGAACAGGACGCGGAGAACGCGAACAGGACGCGAGAAAGCCGCAGAGTCCGCGGTCACATGCGGTTAAAAAAATCTAACCGGACAGACTGGAACCTCCCTCTGATACCATGTTGAGAGAGCACAAAAACTTGTATGTATTGCGTGTATATGTAAATACAAAGAGAGAATACAAATATATAGGAGGGAGAAAGAGAGAACAATCCTATACATGATGTGAGACTAAAGAAGAGAGAAGAGGGAAAACAATAATGGACCCAATAATGGGCTCTTTACATGGGCTTTTCTAATATTCTTTATTTTGTTGTTGAAAGATGAATTCCCAGATGGCCAGATGTTAGACTAAACATCATCAGCAAGCTTGATCAAGTAAATTAGGTACAAATTTTTTCTCATGTTTTTTTATTCTCTTGTTGTTAATGCATGTAAAAATATATTAAAATTGTGATGTATTCAATCCATTGTTTTCTTATTTTCCTTCTTTAGATGTTTTTGTGCTTGTCTTAGAAACTAGATACAGTTGCTATTTTTGATACTATAATCAGTTGTAACCCCAATTGTACAATCCTTATAAATGATGTCATCCATTTTTCTTTTGCAAAGCTGTTTGAAGAGTGATGGCTATTAAGTGAATTGGATGCCCATTTCACCGATTTTCAGTGAATTGGGCGCCCAATTCACTGATTTTATTTCAATTTTTCATTTTTGCGCCCGACGTGGCTCGGGCACGCGTCTGCGTCTTGCGCTTAGGCTCCAGGACCCCTTTGTGCCTCGATGCATCATGCACCTTTAATAATATTGATTGGTTCTATGAAGGGTTCAGGAAAAAGACAACCATTGATCTTGCTAAAGCCTGTGGGATTTTGTGCATTTGCGGAGGCAACATTAGCTTTAGAGCTCAACAATGAGAGAACGCAACATCATAAGAAATTCATAACGAAACACTGGGAATCCAAAGCTCTGTAATCGCAAGGAAAATCGGAGGGAGTTAAATGGCGCAGGAGGCCGCGTCCCCAACAGTTTATATTTGGAGGCTGAGCAGTTAGTGACGGCTCAAGGGGGAACTTCCTTATTTTCGTTGTGGCAAGGTGGGGCAAATCTCTTAGCTCTACAAAAGTGGAGCCACATAAAATGAACTGACAGGTCATAATCGGACAATATTTGTTGGGCCAAGTTAGGTTGACAAGGGTAAATCAATGGAGTAATTGTTGGAGTCTGTGACCTAGGAAAAATAAGAGATTAATATCACTATCAATATAAAATAAACATATGGGATCACATATTAAGACTGAAATACGAAAAATGATCGGGTTGAGTTTAATATAAATCGGACTTTAATTTAACCCAACACCCGAAATGTATCGATGGAGAATAATTTGTTTAGAATTAATGAATGCCGGAATAATTAATTTGGTTTTTGAACCAAAGAGTATTCATTTAGTTTTGGAACTGAATGCATGTCCATTACACTTAATTTAGTTTTTTCGAAACACAATATCTCTAGATATAAAACCAATTCAATTTTTGAAACTGGAAGTTACGCTTTACGTGAACTTCTCTGAGAGAGAGATTAGGAGACAGCAAAGGAAAAAAACATAGATGATCCCTGAACAACCGAAGCAAGTACTTTGTATCATATACAAACAAACTTCTTCCTTTCGCAAGGTCATTGGACGGACTATGTCGGAGTTTCAAAGGTTCATGTGGATTACGATAAAGACACATACTTTTTTGCATTTGTTCTTTGGCAGAGTCTTGGGTTTTTTGTATTTCCACTGAGCAATTGATGCCCACAAAACCCAACAATTTTATGTGTCTCTCTTTGCCTAATGCAACTTAGAGCTTATGTAATGGGCCATCAAGAGGAAAAACATCAGATTGATGGTGCGAAGTATGAGTTTAGTGAAGTATAAAACACACTCGTTGCTTTAAACTTTTGTTTACCTCAGTGTTTTGGCATGCTTTTGTTAGGCATAGTGACAATATTTAATCACATCGAAAAGATTTCGTTCAAAGGCTCGTCGTACTCGTGCCTTTCCAAGGTGTTCGTGGGTAGTATCAGGGTGGTGTCATACTAAACAAATCAAGCACTAGAAGTTAGGATGCCGAATGGTTATCTCATGTGAATGGATAGCAAGAGTCGTGCTATTATGAACGATTAAGATGTTCATTGTGATCTGGATGCGGCATTATCGCCCATCTATGAGTTTGAGGTCATCATAAATTTAGATTGGTTGATGGAACAGTATGCTCAAATCAATTGTAGTTCGAAGGAGATGACTCTGGGCAGTTGGAGTTCCCGGGAGACTAAGTTCAGAGGTTTGAAAGAGGTTGTCACATATTAAATTTACGCGGTGCAAGTCCTTGGCATTGTGTGACATGGATATGATGCATTTGTAGCTTTGTTGAAGGTACACAACAAAGAGTTGAAGATCATGATGACCGATTATGAGGGACTTCAAGTATTTTTCCCTCACGAGCTTACTGGGTCCCCGCCTCAGTGGGAGATTGATTCCTGCATCAACTAGGTTCTGGTCAAGAATTTTTTTCGAGCTCTCCTTATCAAATGACCATTAAGGACATTGTCGAGTTGAAGGTTTAGTTGCGTGAACTTCTTGATCAGCGGCATAACCGTTCGAGCTCATCACTGTGGGGAGCTCTAGTGATGTTTGTTAAGAACATAAGCATGCATCTTTGCATTGATTATCAGGAGCATAATAATTTTAACAAAGAACATGGTATTATCATAAATGATTTATTTGATCAAATAATTGGATTATATGTATAAACCAAGATAGAGTTAAAGTCAGGATATTACCAGTTGTGGATCAGAGACAATGATACGTACAAGACAGTTTTCAGTACACGATATGGGCATTATGAGTATTTTTTGTATCATTTGGTTTGACTTCGCTTAATAAGCTTACAATGAAAAAAAAGTATTTTATGACTTGCATAGATGATTTGTTAGACCAACTAGAAGGATCATATATATAGTCCAAGCTTTGATTTGAAGTCAGAATATTACAGGTTGTGGATCAATGATAGTGATATGTTTAAGACATCTTTCAGTATACGGTATGTGCATTATTAGTATTATGTGATATAGTTTGGTTAAACTAATGCATCATCGGTATTCATGGATTTGATGAACTGTGTATTCTATGAACTTTTGAACATATTCCTGAGCGTCTTTATTGACGATATCCTAGTATAGTTCAAGTCTGAGGAAAGTTGTTACCACTTTAGAGGAGGCTCGCAGTGGTAAAAACGTGGATCTTCTCTTTGTAGACAGATTGCTAAGGAAAAATGGTAGAGTGTGCATGCCGAAGTCAGAAGGATTTCATGATGACCTAATTCATGAGGTGTACTTTACTAAATACTCTATTCATCATGGGAGTATGAAGATGCACGTGGATATGAAACAAATGTTCTAGTGTCGGGTATGAAAAGGAATATAGAATTTTTTGCGGCGCAATGTCAAAAGTGTGCACTTGTGAAAGAACAGAAGACATCCAAGGGTTTCTAAAACCCCTACCCATACCGGAATGAAAATTTGTTGATATAATTGTGGACTTTATGCACAGATTGTGTAGGTCTCAATAATGGAATAACATCATTTCAGTGATCGTCGATCAACTGGCACTGTCAAAAGTGTGCACTTATGAAAGAACAGTAGACGTCCAGGGGTTTCTAAAACCCCTATCCATACCGGAATGAAAATTTGTTAATATAATTGTGGACTTTATGCACAGATTGTCTAGGTCTCAATAATGGAATAACAACATTTCAGTGATCGTCGATCAACTGAACAAAATCGTACGCTCCATTCCAAACAAGAAGGTAGGCCCAGCAGAGAGACTTGTAGAGTTGTATGTTAGAGAGTCATTTGACTCCATGGTATACCCAAAAGCATCATTAGAGGATTGTTCGCTTCTAAGGATTGGAAGTTAGATCAACAGAAATTGGGCACAAAATTAAAGTTTACTACATCGTTTCACCCATAGACAGGTGATAAAACAGAGAGAACAAATGGAGCTATGCAATACATGCTCAGAATGTGTTCGAATTTGGTAAGAAGTGGGAGGACATTGCTATTGTTAGAAACCAGGACGAGGAGGCACATTGCGAATTCCGGTCCCGGCCGACTGCAGTCGAACAGCAACAACATCTCCAACCAAATCTCCGCGGAAGGCTCTAAATCAACTACGGGAATATTCCGCGGTAGGTTGTTCAGCACCGGGATAGAACCCCCGACCTCCTTTATAAGAGGGGACTAACACCACCTCTCATACCCAACGCATTTGGGTATGAGAGGCGGTGTTAGTCCCCTCTTATAAAGGATGTCGGGGGTTCTATCCCGGCGCTCAACAACCTACCGCGGAATATTCTCGTAGTTAATTCAGAGCCTTCCGCGGAGATTTGGTTGAGGATGTTGATGTCATTCGAGTGCAGTCGGTTAGGACCCAAGTGCGTTGTTAGAAACCAAGCTGAATGCAGTCGAATGGCAACAACATCCCCAACCAAATCTCCGCGGAAGGCTCCGAATTAACTACGGGAATATTCCGCGGTAGGTTGTTGAGCACCAGGATAGAACCCACGACCTCCTTTATAAGAGGGGACTAACACCACCTCTCACACCCAAGTGCGCTGTTAGAAATCAGGTCAGGGCAGCACATTGTGAATTCCGGTCCTGGCTGACTGCGGTCGAACGACATCAACATCCCCAACCAAATCTTCGCGGAAGGCTCTGCATTAACTACGGGAATATACTGCGGTAGGTTGTTGAGCGTCGGGATAGAACCCCCGACCTCTTTTATAAGAGGGGACTAACACCGCCTCTCACACCCAAGTGCGTTGGGTTTCTAACAGCTATAATAATAGTTATCATGCAAGCATCAAGATGATGTCGTTTGAAGCTCATTATGGTAGTCGGACACCAATATCGTGGGTGGCATTAAACTTTTTTAAAAAATGAAAGATGTGAATGAAGCCTTCGGAAACATTGAGATTATCCGAGATATGGTGAAAGCGACACATGGCCATCAAGACAAGTATTTCAATGTTTGTTACTGAAACGTGAAGTTTGCGGTGAGGGACATCATATATTTGAAGATTATTCATTTCGAGGTTGTGTACATGATTCAGAGATTGAAGAAGTTGAGCACAAGATACATTGTATCATTTGATGTGACATAATGTACAAGCTAAGTTGCTATCCATCTTGCATTGTCAGCAGAGTTGAGCGGATTGCATGATATCTTTCATGTGTCAGTGCTAAATATGCCATTATTGAAACCCAATTAGAGGATTGAAACAAATATTTTGTCAGTTGAATACAACTTGTCAATTGTGCTTAAATCAGTGCACATTGTAGACACTGAGATTTAGAAGCTGACAAATAAAGAGATTAAGCTAGTGAAGGTTCAGTAGAACAATGGTGGTCATGAAGAGTTCTTTTAAGAGAAGGATATCGACATGAGAGAAGAGTAATCATAATTGTTCGTTTAAGGTGTGTTTTGGATAAAATTTCTTATGGAGGGTAGATTTATAACACCCCTCTTTGTCATGAAGGAGGTTTTTCTACTTTTTTGTTACATGTCACCCAACGACAGTATGAAGATTACAACTGCAGGAAACTCACTCTAGGAGTGTGCTACTGTTTGAACAATAAGGTCAAATAGGCCATGGAAAGGGAATGAAGTTTGGTTTTCGAGAGCAAGTATAAATAGTCCTGGAAGTTTTGGTACTTCCCCTAGGCGTTAGGGCTGAACCGCACAATCTTTATCTGTCTAACAGGCGATCAAGTGGATCATTTGGAGCTATCATTTGATCGGTATCAATTATTATGGGCTTGTAAGCCTGATCTCCTACGCAATCAAAATCAGAAATAACAGGTTTGTTTCACAATTTGATCGTTTTAATTGTCGGATCCATAATTAACATGTTTTTATGGCCCAAATCTCTTCGAATAGGTCGTGGGAGTTATATAAGGTTCCAAGATCTCAATTTAGGAGATTTCAAAATCCTAAGAGTGTGAATGTTGGAGAGGAACTGATGGGGATCCATCAGATCGTGCACCTGGAGGGGTTTGCTGCAAGGCGGGACCCATGTTCATTTATTCGCGCCGGAGGACTTGATTGGATCGCCGATCAGACTCCGCGGTTGCGTCTGGGACGTCGCCGCGAGTCAAAATACTATATTAGTTTATATTTTTCAGTTTATTATTGATGTATTTTAAGGGTCAAACCCACCAGCCAATCATAGTTGTTGACGGGGGATGTCATAGCATTTCTTTTCTTATAAATAAGACTTATAGGGGCTGAATATAGGTATTGTAGAATTTGGAGAACTATAATCTCGGATTCCAGCGATCCCTCACTGGTGCGGACGTTGTGGAACTCTAGGTGACGACTCCTAGGCCTACAAACTCCTCTCCAAGGTAATCCCTACTCCCACCTTCGTTTTCTACCCCTCACACCTCTCACCCAGCCGCTGGCTGCCCTCAAAACCCCCACACAAACTGCCGTCCTGCTGCTCCCAGGTCCTACAGCCGCCGGCTCCCTTAAACCCCCACCGTCGGCCTTCCCCCACCCTCCAACCCGCCACCACCTTCTTTCCCCCTTCAAGCCAACCACTCCCCTTCAGCCTCCAATCCAGCCGACCACCCTCCTCCCCTACATACCACCCGAAAAACTCCTCAAGCCCTAGTCGACCACTCCATAAATCCCCTCTCCGGGGATCCACTACCAAATAGCCTCTATTCTCTAGATCACGCTAGATCTGAGAATTTTAGCCCTCGTTCTGAAGTTTGCCTCCACCCTTATTACCATTTTTGTCCAGATACGCTCTTACACATCGGATCTACCCTCCCCCGGCCCGGATCTACTTATATGTGCACGGATCCACTGTTTTATTGTTCGTTTTCATTGTTTACCGCTGAGGACAGTCACTGTCGTCTCACCACCGGTTCAATCTTTGATCGCCGATCAACACATCCGGACCTCAAATTCTTCAATGTCTCGGTTCAGCCCTCTACTTTGTGAGCTTTTGTATTATTGTATTATTTGACTCGACATTTTCCATTTAGTGGTTTGCTATACTTTGCTGCGATTCTTGTTTGTGGAAATTTGTTTTGGTACACTAATAATTTGCAGGAGACATTTGTCGCGCGCTTCGCTTTGGTCCTCCAAGCTGATGAAGTCATTATAATTTGTTAAAATTAAATATTTATTTTCAATTTAAATATCTACGTGGTGTTGAAATTTTACATTTTTTTATTTATTCGTCAAAATATTTATCATTCCATTACATGTAGTTTTGGATTAGCGTGTCACCCTTCCACTACCACCTAGAGTCGTAGATTTTGTGCACCAGTAGCCTACCCCTGCATCAGGAACCCTAGCAGAGATCCTATTTTCCCTTGGTCGAATCCGAAGTGGGAGGCTTGGAGTTCAGATCAGAGAGTACTAGCTAGCAGAAAGATGGTAATGATCCTCTCTTGTGGAAAACATAGAATCAAACAATAGGTTGGATTCTTGGTATGTCATGCCCCGTAGGAGCCTCGAGCATAGATCTTACCATGTTTTAGATTCATTTACTCGAGGATAATACCCGTGATATGCATAATGTGATGAAGCTCATCAAATTAATTATGGTAGGGATTGGTGGTAATTGTGATGCGACGATCATTTGGTAAGTACTAGATGCGAGAACAAAGTTGTAAATCTGTGCATGTATGATTTCGCCTACATTTTAGGGTGGATGTGTATTTTTCTTTGTTGGTGTGAAAATCAGTAATGGAAATTAGGGCTAGAGGCGAAAGTCCCATTCATAGATAACTCGTTGGTGATCTATCATAATACTGCTTATGTAGATGGGCGGTGATGTTTAGGTCTCTCAATGGTTACGTGATGTTGGATTTCATGTAGATGCAATGCTTGATGTGATTTTATAGTCTATACAAACTTGGATGGTGTATTATTTGTGATTATCCTATGTATTGTGCCAAGGAACAAGCATGAGCATCTCAGTGCCAAGGGGCGGGCATGAGCGTCTCAATGCCAAGGACGGGTATGAGCATTCAAATTCCAGGAATAGGCATGAGTGTTCCACTACTAAGGACAGGTGTGAGTGTTCCATCAATGTATGACTACAAGCCCAATGAATTGGATGTCATGCGTGCATTATAGTTTTTGATATGATGTAATGTGTAATGAACTCACCCTATGATAGGAGATTTAGTCATTTGGATATAAGCTTGATAATATGATCACGTGCTTGTGAAAAAATAGGCTCTGAAAGCATGATTTCACTTCATTGAACTTTATACATGCTACGAAGTGTTGACCAATAAGTGATTGAGTTTTCCGAGGTCCACGAGGATGCCTAGGAGGAGGGGAGCCATACAAGATTGTTGGTCAACTTTCAGCTGACCTTCATTTAAAAAAATATGGATTGTGCTTACAGGAAACAACGCTCAGGTTTAGAGATAACTCACTCTGAAAAACGGGCAACGTGGAAAAAGCTTCATGAACTGCTAGTTATTAATTTATTTTGAGAACTATCTTGTAATGGCCATAGGATCATAACTTTTCAGGTTCTTTATATGGTGACTCCGAGGTGTTATTTGGTTGTGTTTATTTTATTGAGCTTTCTTTTAATATTTCACAATATGCTTGTCTAACGAGGTTGTAGGCAGTGGGGGCAGCACGAACTCATAGCATACTACAGATTCGGGCGATAGTGTTACATTATACATATATAATACAGGTTTGATAATGAAGTAATTACACAAACAAACTAATTAAATTTTTATTTATAGAGTACAATCAATTACTATTTATGTCAATTATAAAGTTTAAAAATTTTATGATATGCACTAAAATATATCTAGCTAATAAGACAATAATTAAAAAATCAAGCATAAAATAATTAAAACTAGGGAAGGCAATCAAATCAAAGCTTGCCTTCGGTATGAGTGTTGTGCTAGCGATAATTACGTAGAAAAGCCTCATTCCCAGAGATTGATCACTCTAGTATTAAATTTGATGGCAGCAAGAGTGTCAGATAGGCTCTGGGAAATTGGCAAGTGGGCTTCTCAGGAGATGCCGGTGGGAACCTTCAGGTAGGTAGAGTGCTGTGGTGAAGTTGGGAATATTGAGGCGTTGCAAGGGATTAACGAAAAGATCATGTAGAGGAAATTAGAGGGAATTCAACAGTCACAAGTAGACATGCGATTCTGGTAACCATGATGGTTGGTGGAGAGAAAAAGCAATAACGAGTTTATCTAGAAGAAGTCAGGGGGCCGCTGGTAGTCAAGTGTAGACGTCCAAATCTAGCAATTGTGGTGTGTCCAATGACAAGAAGCCCTGAAACTTGAAGACACGGCAAGAAGTGGTAACATGATGCGCAGAGTCAGGCTGGAGAAATGAAAATGTGTTACGGTTGCGCATGCCGACAAAACACGCACATGCCGACGAGACGTCGTGGCGAGTCCGCACCCGTAGGGAGACAATGACGGGTTCGTCTGCAGGAGGAGAGACCGAAGATGCGCCGCCGACATGTTTATTTTATTTGGACTGGTTATGTTATTTTCATTTATGCGTACACTTTATTATTCACACTGCTTTTTCGTTGTCCGCACCTCGCACCTATAAGGGATTGAGTTGTACTTCCTCTCCCTCAGCTCCTTCAGGCCAACCTCTTGCCGGATTCGTCTCCGAGATCATATCAATTTGGTCTGACCTGGACCGCCGCCCGCCATCTAGCCGTCGTTGTTCAATATCGCGCGTCGTCCACATCCATCGCATCCTGATTCCACTTCCGCAATAGATACCTCTTGCGTTCCGATTCCGCCTGCGTACGCGATCTGCTTCTCGATCCGAACAGCTCCTAGGGTCGGACCGCCGATTCCTCTTCCTTCAGTGCCTGCATCTGACGATCCGCGGCTTCCAGCACCTGTGCGACTGCCGATCGACAGTTTCCGCCCGATCTGGCGAAAGAAGGCCATTGAACCGCCAATCTAAATCAGATCCGCCCCAGATGCCGCATCCCAGCCCCGATCCGCCGGATTTTTGTAAGTGTTGGCCGCTTCCAGCCATTTCCGCAGATGCCAGAGGTTTCCGCCGATTCAAGTGAATCCGTCCAGATCTGCCCCCTCCCATGGCTCCCAACACTCGCTCCTCTGGCGACCCCGCCCCAGATACCGCCTCAGAATCACTTAGCCGTTGTGTGGAGGCTCAAGAACAACTTATCGCATCCATGAATGCATCCCGCCTTGCCCTCCACTCCAAATTGACTCTCTCCAGGCATCCGCCGCCGCCATTTCCGTCGTGTCCAGCTCCGGCTCACCCGCAGACGGCAGCTCTCACCGCGGTGCCGGGCCGCCGCCCATTCCATCCGGGACCATTCCTCCGCCCATTCCGGGCCGGTCCGCTCTCTCCCTAAACATTCCCTCTTTTGTCGACGTCAACCCAATGAGTTGGATCGCCAAATTGGAGCAATATTTCGACCTCAACTACACATCAGAGAAGGACAAAGTGTCTATGACTGTGGTTGGCCTGGACGGCTAGGCCCTCCACTAGGCTCGGTGGCTCCGCCAATCCAACCTGCGCCTCTCCTGGACCGAGCTCAAGCAGAAGATGATCCGGCGGTAAAACACCATCTACTCTGGATACTCCGCTAATGAACGTCTTTGCGGCGTCCGCTAGACAGCCCGTCTGGATGACTATGTTGATGTGTTCGTCACCCCGGTCTCCCACGTTCCAGGGCTACCACTCGATCATTACCTGGGCTTCTCTATGCAGGGTCTACTGCCACATATATGTTCTCTTCTTCGCACACACCACCCCCGCACAGTCTCCGACACCATGGACTTGGCGCGTCTGGTGAAAGTCGACCTCCTTCCTCGGTCACCGGCTCCTAACGGCCGACCACCACCAAACTCGGCCGCCTTGTTGACCAACCATAGCTCCTCCACCGCGGACACCACTTTGGGAAATCGGTCGGGCCTCCCACCGGCTCCTCAGCGCATCTCAAATAGTGATTACAATGAGATTCGCAACAAGGGTCTCTGTTTTCGATACCGCCAACCCTACTCCCCCAACCATGAGTGCTCCGTGAAGGAGTTCCATGCCATCATCGGCGACATCAACCTCAAGGTTACCTTGGCCAACTTTCAGGCCCTGGAGATCTCAGTAAGGGATACACCTCTCGACCCTACCGCGGCTATGTTTCACCGCCTGAAGTTATTTTGTGCCTCGACGGGAGGGATCTACGGCCAACAGACCACGCTACTTTCGGGCACGCTGCGGGATCGCTCAATCATCATCATGGTGGACAGCAGTGCAAGCTACAACCTCATCTCTGAGCGCCTGGTGCAGCAGCTCTGTCTTCCCTCAGTTTCCTCTCTGGATGTTGCGGTCCGCCGGGGCAATAGCCACCGCCAACCGACTCAGGGTCGTTGCACTGTTGTGTCTCTCTCAGTGGGGTCCTGTTCCGTGACAGCAGACTTCTACGCATTCGGCTTAGGCGATATCAATGCAATTTTGGGGATGGCTTGGCTCCGCACGCTCGGCGATATATGTATCAACTGGGCGACTATGACTATGCAGTTCCTACACGGGGGGCTAGCCATGTTGTCTCGACAGGACCCTGCTCTCCTTCGCTCTCTGGTCTCCCTTTGCACGAGATAGCAAACCACGGACGTCGACCTCTCCGTGGGGTTGTGGCCCCTCTCGGACCCATCTAATGTGTCTTTTCCTTCCCTGATAGACCACCCAGAGCTTTCTATTGCGCTCACTGATGTCATCCAGCCCATGACAGAATTGTCACCAGCCTAGCCGCCCGGCCGAGCCAATTCCCTTCAGCCTAGGACCACAGCAGTCTCGGCACAGGCGTTCAGTTCTGACCATGGGTAGAAGGATGAGCTTGAGGCTCTGGTACAGGGGATGCTAATAGGGGGCCTTACCCGTTCTGGTGCAAGCCCATTGTCTAGCTAGGTTCTTCTGGTCTGGAAGAAAGACGGCAGTTGGCTCCGAACCACCCAGCTGAGCAGCTTGATCGCCACTACCACCTTCAGGGGCAGGAGGTCCCTGTTGTTGGGTCTTACCGTCCGGAGTCCGAAGCTACGTAGCTGCCCCAGGATCACTTTTGTCGCTACCCCTCCGACCACTGCCTTGGGGACAAAGCATATTTTCCAAACGAAGACATTGTTACGGTTGCGCTATCGACGGGACACGCACACGCCAACGAGACGTTGTGGCGAGCCCGCACGCGGAGGGAGACGATGATGGTCCTGTCTGGAGGAGAGACCGAAGACGCGCCGCTGACATGATTATTTAATTTGCATTGGTTATATTATTTTCATTTATGTGTGTGTTTTATTATTCGCACTGTTTTTTTGTTGTCCGCACCCCACACCTATAAGGGATTGGGTTGTACTCTTTTTAATTATGCTTGGATGTATGCTTAGTTATTAAAGGCGCAAGGCGCACCAAGGCGCAAAGGGGTCTTGGAGCCTAGGCGCAAGGCTCAAGGCACAGATGAGCGCACGAAGAAGGCAAGACGCAACCACATTCATTTTAAATAATCAACATCAAATATCAGTTCATCTTCTTGAACAGATTTTTCATATATTTTACTCATTAATCATTCATTTCTATCATTTATATCTCATAAAAAATAAAATTAATATGGTCTCTTGGATCATATATAAGTCTCAACGATCGATTATGTTTCAAAAACACTAAATCTTATAGAAATTATTGAGTTCTTGCATTATTTTTTTCATTATTTTGAAAAAAAAAATTTATAGCAAAAATCACACCTAGACACACATTTATTATCCAAAGGCGCAAAAAGGGCGCACAGAGGCGCAGACCTTTGAGCCTGGTGTGCCTGGCATCTTAGGCGCGCCTTTAACAACATAGGATGTATGATGATTAGGATTTCTCCCTAGCTTTTATTCTCATTCCCTCCTTCCTCTTCCTCACCTCCGTCGGCCCTATCTCTTGTCAGATTCCTCTCTGGGATCGTATCACAATGTGATGCAGAAGATTCTCAAAGAGATTTCATGCATAAGCAAGGCAAGAAGATGGGAAAGAATAATGTTGACCATGGTTTCTATGCATATGAGAATACTGCAATTAGCTATAGTTGTATTTTGTGGAAAAATGTGATAAAAGCACAATAAAAGAAATATTTTATTAGATTTATCACACATCATACATACAAGTATTTGTACATTTATATAGGAAGAGATATATAAGAAATAATCTCATTCTAAGACGTGAGACTAAATCTTAAAGAATTAATGGGCTCTAGCTGGGTTTTGCTCTGGGCACTTGTACATATTTTATTCAACACTTTTCTACAAGCTGGAACATACAGATCGTAAGCACCAAACTTAGGCAAGAACTGATAATATAGAGGGTGTGGTAAGGCCTTAGTGAAAATGTCAACAACTTGCCCAACAGTAGGAACATGTCTTAATTCTAGTTTCTTCTGTTGAACTTTCTCCCGAATGAAGTGACAATCGACTTCCACGTGTTTGGTACGTTTATGAAATACGAGATTCTTGGCAATATGTATAGCAGCTTGACTGTCACAAAAGACAGTGGTCTTTGAGGAGATTTTAACACCCAGGTCACTTAGGAGGCTTTCCGACGATGTAAGCTCAGATATAACAGAGGTTATTGAACGATATTTTGACAGATGAACAAGCAATCACAGACAGCTTCTTGTTGTGTCAGGTGATAAGTTGTCCACCAAAGTATATATAATATCCACTTGTGGAACATCAATCATCCAGAGAACCAACATAGTCAGCATCAGAGTGGACAATAAAAGATAAGGAAGAAGAAAGCTTGTATGCAAGCCCTTGTCCAGAAGCAGTCTTCAAATATTGGATGATGCGCTCAACTTCCTGGAGGTGAGAGAGAGATATGTGGAGCATTCATATATCAACTAACAACTCCAATAGTAAAGGATATATCCAGTCTTATAACTGTAAGATAAATCAGGTTCCCTACAAGACGACGAGATACTACTCTGGGTTCAGGAGGAGTAGATCAGAGTTGGAGGCATGAGCGCAGAGCTTGTGTTTGGCATCCATAGGTGTTACGGCCCAGGCCTGACTCAAGGAGTTTTAATGGGACCCGACTGGTTCAACCGTGAGGGCTGCAGCCCAAGTGACCACAACGCATTTCTGGCATATCTATCAGCGCAGCGCAGTGTTGGCGTTGGGTCTCGAACCCGCAATCCTTGATAAGGCTCATTTCATTGCTCGTCCCCCTTCTTACAGGGAAAGAGAATAGGCGACCCGAGTTTGCATGGCTGGGTCGGAGCCGTAAGGCGAAGGGTACAAAGTAGCTGAGTCACGATAGTGACGAAGGCGACTTGAGTTGTAGAAGGTCGGTTAAGAGTCACGATAGTGACGAAGGCGACGAACGCTAGTGAAGTCGAGTCACGATAGTGACGAAGGGTTGTATCAAAGTCAACACTCAACCTCACTTTCATTCATTTATGTAATATATGTAATGATACTATATGACATAATGGGCTGCTCCTTATCAAGGGTTGCGGGTTCGAGACCCAACGCCAACACCGCACTGCGCTGATAAACAGGCCAGAAATATGTTGGGGTCACTTGGGCTGCAACCCTCATGGTTGAACCAGTCGGGTCCTATTAAGACTCCTTGAGTCGGGCCTGAGCCGTGATAAAAAAGTGCAGCTCAGTTGGTGATGAGGAGTGATATTAAGGCTCCTTATCAAGGGTTGTCGGGTTCGAGACCCAACGCCAACACCACGATGCGCTGATAAAAAGGCCAGAAATGTGTTGGGATCACTTGGGCTGCAGCCCTCACGGTTTGAACCAGTCGGGTCACATTAAAACTCCTTGAGCTGGGCCTGGGTCTGCGGCTCAGTTGGTGATGAGAAGTGATATTAAGGCTCCTTATCAAGGGTTGTGGGTTCGAGATCCAATGCCAACACCGCGTTGCACTGATAAACAGGCCAGAAATGTATTGGGGTCACTTGAGTTGCAAGCGCTCACGATTGAACCAGTTGGGTCTCATTAAGACTCCTTGAGTCGTGTCTGGGCCATGACAATAGGTGTATCAGCAGGCTTGCATCTAGAGTAGCGAACATCATGAAGAAGGTAAAGACAATACTTTCGTTGAAATAAGACAAGACCATCAGGACGTCGTGCTACCTCAAAACCAAGGAAGTATCGAAGATTTCTCAGGTCTTTTGTTTGAAAAACAGAGGACAAGTGTTGTTAGATCATGTGTATTTCTTTTAAATAATCACCTGTAATCAAAATATCGTCGACATAAACCAAGAGAATCACTGTGTCTGTTAGACGATGACGAGTAAATAGAGAGAAGTTGGTCGAGCTTCGAGTGAATCCAACATCGCGAACAATCTGACTAAACTTATCAAACCATGCAGGAGACTATTTGAGACCATAAAGAGATTTTCAGGTGACAAACAAGGAACTCATCATGGTCTCAAACCCAGTGGGTTGTTGCATATAGACAATCTTTAGCAGACCGTTATTAAGAGAAGCATTTTTTGACATCCAATTGATGCAACTGCCACTGTCAAAGGACAGCTAGGGAGATCAAGACACAAATAGTATTTAGTTTTGCGACAAGCAAGAAGGTCAAGTCATAGTCAAGGTCGGGTTATTGAGTAAACACACGAGCCACAAGACGAGCCTTGAGAAATTGAACCATCCCATCGGACCATGTTTGATGGTAAATACCCACTTACAGTCCACACAAGTCTTGCCAGGAGAAGAGGGACAAGATCCTAAGTCTGATTTGCCTAAAGAGCATATATTTCTTCATCCATGACCTCCAGCCACCCCGGATGCTGAAAAGACTTTTGTAGAGAGCTTATGGTGGAAATAAACAATAAAGAAGTTGCAAGTTTGTGAAACACCAGAGAGAGACGAATCAAGGACACAAAATTATCCAGAGGATGAGCGTAGATGATGCTGCCAGATCTTCAGACCGCAAGACATCATTAGTATATGGTAACTGTATTAAGGCATCAAAACGAGGAGGGAGACGATTGTATACACGAAGAAGAGATAGTTTGGATTGATCGGGGTTGGGACAAGTGGTAGAAGATAAGAAGTAACAAGAACGGTAGGGCGCGGTAGGCATGTAAGTGCTGGACGAAAACTGTGAAAAGGATGTTCTTCTATGAAGGTCACATCTGCAGATGTGACAACCCTGCGCTCGTCGGGAGAATAACCAACATAATTTTTTTGAGTGCAAGAGTAACCAACGAAAATATATTTGATTGCACGAGAAACAAGTTTGTCGATGGAGGGAACAAAGTAGTGGACATAGCAGGTACATCCAAAGACGCGAGGCATGACTAGAAAGGGAGGTGTGGAGGGAAATAAAAAACTAAAGGGGGGTCGTATAGCTGAGAACGAAGGAGAGCATATGATTGATGAGGTAAACAGTTGTCAAGACCGCGAAATTCCAATAAAGCTTGGGAACCTTCATTTGAAACATAAGTGAGTGATCTCAAGAAAGGGACGATTTTTGCGCTCAGCCACACCATTCTGTTGGGAGGTATAAGCACATGCAGTTTAATGGATTATCCCAAACTCAGTACATAGATTAGTAAATGCATGGCTAGTGTATTCACGTGCATTTTCAATTCGAAGAGTTTTAATGAAGCTGGAAAGCTGTGTACGAGTCTCAATAATAAAAGCACAAAACACATAAGTTAGTTCAGAACGATCGTGAAGTAAATACAACCATGTTAGGAGGGAGTAATCATCAATAAATATAAGAAAAAAACGGTAACCAGAAATACTGGGTGTTCTATAAGGTCACTCAAATATCAGAATGTACTAAATCAAAAGGAGCATTGTTCTGAGTACAATGAGGGAGAAAAGAAGAACGATGCTATTTTTCAAAGATACATGACTCGCAAGAAAAGTCAACGAGAGATAGATCAGGAAGAGCTTTCTTGAGAATTGGGAGAGGAGCATGCATACGACGTCAGTGTCAATCAACAAAATTGACAGATAAGAGAACTGTTGGAGCGACATCGAAAGTATAGAGCCCATTGGACAGTTGTCATTTAACAATGACATTTTGCGTCCGTCGATCCTGCACAAAAAAAAAGAGGAAGAGAATATTACAGAGCAATCAAAATCGTTAGTAAGACGACTAACAAAGAGAAAGTTGGAATGAGAGTCTGGAACATGAAAAACCGAGCAAAGTGAGGGATGAAGTGAGGAGCACATCAACAAAAGCAGAAACCGGGGTGGTGTAATCATTGGTCACTGTGACGAACTTATGATGTGCAGAGTTTAAGTAATGAGGTGATTTCGGTAGAGAAATATGATGTCTGTCACCCGAGTCCATAATCTAGGTTAGACTATGGGAGAGAAAGGAGATACCTTCATTGGAGATCGGCACAATAGAGCCAGATGAACGACTGATCATCCCCTGAAGTTGCTGGAACTGGGTGTGCAAGGCATGTCGGTACGGGTGGTGGAAGGCGTAAGGACCACAATGGATGCATGTTGTTGTGGGGGCATACCATGCTTACGATAGCATGTTGCCTCAAGACGACCATCCGGACCACAATGAGTACACTTATAACAAGTCCATTTGTTGCGACCCCTACCCCAAGAAGAGGTGTGAGCTCCACGAGCTGATGGAAGAGAAGGGTGAGATGTAGAAGAGTGTTGGAGGAGAGTCAGAGAGAGTTCTAGGAGCATCAGGGAGTGGGGTGACCTTTAAAAGTATGGAACACACATCCGAAAGAGAAGGAATGGTGGGAGAAGATAGGATCTGAGCCCGGACGATGTGGAGATGAGGAGGCACACGGATGATCATCATGGAGATGCCAACAGCTTCCTTCTTGCCACGTTGGCCAGCGAGATCTGTTGGGGGAGGCTGATGTTGAATCCAGACCGACAAGGGTTTTGGAGTGAGCAACAAAGGAGGACAGATCGCCATCTGCTCCTAGTTCAAGAGATTGAAGGTTCGTGATGATGTCAAATATATGTTGCAGGCTGTACTTGCCAGAGTAGAGAGAGTGAAGTTCATCTCACATCGCCTTGGTCGTCTCATGATACATGGTCATGCGATATGGCTTGCAGTCCATAGATTTCAGAATCCAGCATTGGATGTGGCCATCATCACAGAGTCATTCCTCGGTGGGCTCAGTATGAGTAGCCATGATAAGGTGATTAAGAAGGTCTTTAGTCTGTAGAACCCAACGAACGGAGTGCACCCACTCGATGTAGTTCATGTCGCTCAGGGATATAGTAGTAATTCAAAGTTCACTCAAACTTCAGGTAGAGTAGGGATATTACGGACCACAAGGGAGTTTACATCATTCAAATTCATGATCCACAGATGGGGCGGGGCGGGCAAAGAGGTAGGCGATCTCAAGAAAATAGGGCACGATCTCAGCGATTGTTGCTAACAGAGGGCAGCGCGCTGCGGTCACTACAGACTAGGTAGAGAGGTTTGTTGACTCCAGCCGGAGCAAGAACAGCGAGCAGAGGGCAGCGACCAGGCGGGCATGCGAATAGGTGGAGATGCGGTTGGACAAAACGTGTGAAGAGAAGATCAGCAGGCGCAACACGGGATTTGCGATTTCAGCGAGTAGAGGCGTGACCAGAAGAGGGAGGGATGAGCGCGATCAAGGAGTCACAATGACTAGAAGAAGCTTTGCAACCAGGAGAGTCACTGCGACCTGAGGATGAGCGCGACCAGACACTGCGACCCAAGGATGAACGCGACCAGAAGATGGGCGAGACCAGACGAGTTAATGTGACCAAAGGATGAGCGCAATCATTATGGCCTGCAATCTAAGGGAGCTTGGCATCTGAGGGATCGTGGGAGAGCTTATGGTGAATAGTGTGGTTAGGAAGGAGAGATCACGACAAACACCAGACTGGTGGGGCCCGGTTGGCAGTGGAGAAAAAACTATAAAAGCTCAAGACGGGGAGATTTGCAGTGGAGATGGGAGCCAGAGCGGGAGATACGCGAAATGCGAACCGAAATCGCCAAGATCGCTTAATCAGAGAGCCCTATAGCATGGCGAGAGCACACCGAAAAAAATAGGATCAGAGCTCTGATACCACGTGGAAAAATACAAGAGAAAGCACAACAAAAGAAATATTTTATTAATTTCTCACACATCTCATACATACAAGTATTTGTACACTTATATAGGAAGAGAGAGGGGGGCAATAATCTCATTCTAAGATGTGAGACTAAATCTTAAAGAAGTGATGAGTTCTAGTTGGGCCTTGTTATGGGTCTTTGTACATATTTTATTCAACATTTTTTAAGTGCGACCGTTGTGGTGATTAATTTAGATAAATTCATATCAATTTTGCATTGCGCTAAGGCTAAGAGTTCTACTGTAGTTTTTGGCAATTTGGTCTTCTGACTTCACGTCATTTGGCATTTGATATACCATGCTTAGTTAAATTTGGAACATCAAAATATACGCCAACTTGGGATTTCAACAATGAACACCTATAACCACATGGATATAATTTAATATTTCAAGTGAGATACTAAAATAATTTCATAGTAGAAATGTTACATCAAGATAGTAATGTCCTGGTAAAAAGACTAGTTAAAAGAACAAACTGAGCATTAACATGATCAAAATTGTGAGGTATGAGACCAATTACCAGTTGTATGCGCCCTTTCACAGGAATACGCAAGCGACTTTTGACAGCTTGGGAATCATCAATACTGAGGCTTCTTTTCAGTTTTTGATTTTTGCTCTTATTTGATGATGAACTATCCGCAAGATCGATAGCTGCATAGTATAGCAAGGAACTGTCCTCATCAATACTAGTTACTGCAAAGGGAAGTTTTTGAGTCTGTGGTGAAAAACTTCCACAACTAATATTGAGAACAGCTAGAAAGCCATCAATTCTCTGCTATAAGATTCCAAACAGAAGAGGAAAATTAACAAAGCACATCATCCCACTTGATATGTATTATTAATCAAGTATTTAAGCACATAAGATATGTATAGGGAGTTGCACACCTGACTGGATTTTCCAGATGAAAATCTACCTGAAAGAAGGGACTCCTCAAATGAACCAATTAGCGATCGCTTGACCTGAACACTTAAATTTCTAACCGATTTAATGCAACGCGTGGTGGCAGACTCTGGGCTCTCCCGGTTCCTCCCCAATTGATAACCTACTGGGGTAGATAAATAAGATTCATCATGCAACTTATTGTCATTTTCAAATGCCTTCTTTGGACTAAAGTCAAAAGCTTTTAATGATAACAGATTGTCCTGCACGCTTACATCTCCAGAATCTTCAGACTGTTTTAGAATCAGAAATTCATTTTCAATCCTACTGCATATATTTTTTGGTGCTCCTAAAATATCTACTCTTTCAGACCATTTAGGACCAAGAGGAGATAAAGAGAGTGGTGGAGAGTTAACCAGCTTGGGCGAGATGGAACTTATGCTAGAATATCTTACCTGTCTATCACTAGTTTTAGTGACAAATTGAGTAGTTGGCTGATCAAACAAAGAATAAACATCCTTATTATGAAGCAAAGGACCGTCAGTGAATACAGCCGAACTAAAGCTACTATTTTCACACACACTAGTCCACTGTGGATACCGTGAAATTGCATAAGCCAAAGCATCAGTATCATTAACACTTCTAATATTGGCTTTCTTACGATCATGTGATGCAGAAATAAATCTCCTAAACATTCCATCAGAGTGTATGCTACTATCACCAGCCACGCCAATATCTAAAATATCGCCATTGAAATGCTTGTGAAGCATGCCATTCATTGGAGATAACAACCGTTTTCTCATTTGTGGCCCATTTGATTCAACCAAACTGTCAGCAGATCCCTCACAATTAGTCACATCCGGTGCAACATTTTCCGACCCAGAAGTACAGAATTTGTGGCTCGATTCAAAACCCATGATCCTCATCACTGGTCTTTGAGCATCCTGTCCAATTTTAGGAACTATCCAACCCCTTGTATCCTTGCACTCAATCTTAAGACCTTGAAAGTTTGTAGTTCCATCCGTGGCACTCTTACACTTTAATGGCCCATCAGCTTTTGGGAGATCATGTGCAGTTCTCCATTGAAAATCACTAATAGAGGAATATGTAGGATCACTTGATGCCCAATTACTTGTGCAACCTACATGTAACCTATCTATATCACATCTACCAATTCCACCAAACCTAGGTGGGACTGAAACCAATGTGCTCTGTGATGTCGGCACTTCATCAGCTACACTCGGAGGGAGTTGGGGCAATCCCATTGCTAAGAACCCCTAATTACAAGAGTGGGTCAATATATGCAAGCACAGGTTCCCTTCTGGTTCCAAAATCTGAAGAAATTATGTTTATTCTTCGACTCGGATTTATGTCCTCCACAGCAAATGAAATTCTCTGATCTCCAGTTCAATGATTTAATCAGAGCTGCACTAGTGAACAAATATCAAATCCAAACAATAATACAAGGAAATATGAACTCATATTTCAATGCTTTAAATCTGAAAATCACCCTGTTTCTAAAGCTTCTAGGTCACCAAGCATCCATAAGGTAGACATCAATGCCTTCATCAAATTCATCAAATCCATATGTTGTGAGATGAATAAATCTTTTAATTGCAATGCAGTAAGTGGCATCAGTAACTTGTAGATTTTCCATAAACCAAATTAAAACCCTGGAAAAATTTGAGGTATTTAAGGAATGAGAAAATTGAGTATATATAATAGTTAAAGCTAGTGGCTAATAGTTAAAGCTAGGGGCTAACCAAGTTAGATGCATTAAAGCAAAAATACTATTTTGAAAAGGTATTAAATTAGACTTTTCAGGGGGGAAATGTCTTCTGTAAGAGCTTATGAATGGAATACTAAGGTGTATTGTCTATGATCAAAAAGAGCGTACTGAAATTAATTTTAAAGAAGATACATAAAACTAAGAATTTGTAATGCCCAGGTCTACTCTGGGTGTGCTACAGGTCTGTAGACCAGTGACCCCAACCCATCTCCACGGATCTGATTGGTCGCAGCCACAAATTCAAATGGCGGGTTGTTGAGGCTAGGTCTTGAACCACAGACCTCCTAGATAACGGAGCTCTAAACTGGCCCTCATCAGCTCCCCCTAGGAACTGAGCTCCCCATTGGAATTATCTGGGGCAGGCTTGTAGTGCACTTTTTATGTAACTCCTCGTTCTACTGTGGGTTCGCTACAGGTCTACAGACCAGTGACCCCAACCCATCTCCACGGATCTGATTGGCCTCAACCGCTAATCCCAATGGCGGGTTGTTGAGCCTGGGGATAGAACCCCAGACCTCCTGGATAAGGGAGTTCTAAAGCTGCAGCTCAATTGGTGATGAGAACCAGTTTAGAGCTCCCTTATCCAAGAGATCTGGGGTACAAGCTCTAACCTCAACAACCTGCCATTGGGATTAGTGACTGCGACCAATCAAATTTATGGCAATGGGTAGGGTTCACTGGTTTGCAGACCTGTAGCGCACTCACAGTAGACCGGGGTGTTACATAAAAAGTGCAGCCTAGTTGGTGATGGGGACCAATTTAGAGCTCCCTTATCTAGGAGATCTAGGGTTCAAGCCCCAGACACAACAACCCGCCATTGGAATTAGCGGTTGAGGCCAATCAGACCTATAGCGCACCCACAATAAATCGGGGCGCTACAGATTTTATGTTTTGATAAGATGCCTATTAGATTTTTGACTGTTGTGATGATATTGTAGTAGTTTGGTTGATAATTTTTTAAGGTAATTTTAGGTTAAGAGGATGTTAAATGACTGACTATAATAGATGCATTTTTCAGTACTAAATAACAAAGGAAATGTTCAAGATCATTCAAATTATAGAGGAATCAAACTTATTAGTCGGATAATGTAAGTACATGACAGAGTTATAGAGCATACTGACACAGACGGCAAGTGCAAGGCGTGTTGTGACACATTGAATAAATGAATAAGGTGAGACTTTGCACGTCATCAATGAGAAAATAGTCACAAAATTACGTTGGGGAAATGTCAGTGGGCGCGAGTTTATGGCGCAACAGTGACATAGGGTTGCACTCCAAGGGAAAGAGTTCCAAAATGGTGGGGAAATTTCTTGAAGGTGATTGAAGATCCAAAGACTATGCTGGATCAATGAGGCAGCATCTAGAATAATACAGATAATTCTAGGGATGGTAAATGGTGGGGTCGTGTAGAAGCTTCTACAACAGTCCTGTGTTGGAAAGCTTTAAGTGTCATATGGAAGAGTCTTGATAGGAGGAATCTAAATCTTCCTTAAGAACTCTAGGTGTGGAGTACTAGAATAGCGTGAATATAGTTAGATTATTGAAGGGTCTAGTGAGTTTTGGGTTGTTCTTATGTGCAGTATAGTATAATCCAGAATATTGTGGATGGTTAATGAGTCTTGTAATGTGTAGAACAGTTTAAAAAGGTTGCGTTCATCGAAAAGTCAAGCGTACTATAAAGTCTGGAAAGAAAACCCTTATGGCCTATAAAAGGGAAAAGGCCCTCCCATTTTTAACCAACTAGGAATTCATCCAACTGCCCAAGTTGTAAGCTAGCAGTGGAGTTTAAGTGTCGAATTCAAAGTAGTTCCTGTGTGCTCTCTTCTATATCTCTCTGTATTAGGTTGTCTGTTTGTGTGAGGGATAACTGACGTAGGAGCTAGGATCCTACGGCCGCATGGATATGGAGCATGAGAAACTCCAACCCCATGACAATAGACTTAGAAAAATATGTCAATTTCACATAATTGATTTTAATTCATTTCAGGAAGATATATTATGTATGCAATATTTTGTATTCTGATAATTAATGAAAATATATAGAACAAAAAACATCTTCATATAACTATTGATCTTTATAAGGCATTCGAAAGGGGTCTGACTCTGCCAACAGTTACCGGCTTTTGTGAAAAAGTAACATGAGATTTGAACGGGTATTTATTAAGGACAAATTTGAGAATCAAATGTACTTCGAGATTTTTAAAGAGATGCATAATGGAGCATTAAATAGTATCAAAAGTAAGTTGTGGAAGTTTTCATATTGACTGAAGAGTTCAACCTTCTTGTCCTTCCTGACATCCTCACTTCTATCATAATAGTAAGGGCTTCTCACATCTCCTTTACAGATGTACAGTTCATCACATTTTGATATTGCTCATCAGACAGTGTTAAAACCAAGATGTTCGTGGATTTTTCATTGTAGCCAAGCATCTTCTTATCTTCATCAATCCATTGATGCCCCGGTTTTATGACCTCAGTCTTTGCGGTTACATCAATCTTCATAGGAGTGAAGGGTCTTGTTAAAATGGATTTAAATGTCCACATCAATAGAGTTTATATGCATCCTTACTCCATTTCCATATGGTAAACTTATCAAAGTTGCACATGGAAGGTCTGGAAGTAAAGGGATAGTCTCTTTGTTGAGACATTCAGGGATTTTGAATTTTCTACAAGTAGTATTCAACTATTTCAGATCTTGTTTCATCAAGGTTTTAACACTTAAAGGTGAACCTACCTATGATACCACAACAACAACACTCAAGCCTTTATCCCACTATAGCGGGGTCGGCTATACAGATCCTTTGTCGTCATTGTGCCCTATCTTTTGTCATAATCTCACTAATACCTAAGTAAGCACAGATACTTCCCCGAAGGCAGCGTACCCGTGGCGGATACGTATCCGGTACCGGTACGCACCTGATACTCGACAGATACACCTATGTGGACACATTTGGATAGGAGTCTGTTATTCTTGAGTAAACACAATTGGTTCTATGCTAGGAAGCGTTGGTATGTCCAACTAAGTTGTGTATTTGTATCGAGTATGTTTCTGGTACATTTATGTTACAAGTACATGTACTGAACGTGTTAATGTGACGCAAGTTATTAACAAAATGGCTAACTTGTCTCTAGACTAATCAGAGATTGAAGATGTTGATCTCCAACAATAAAGTTGATCTCCAACAATAAAGTTGATCTCTAACAATAAAGTTGATCTCCAACAATGAAGAAGAAGAAAAAAAAACCAATGAGTAGACTTAAGTTTAATTTTATCTCTTTTGGTTAAACATATAAGATGTTAGATTTTGTAATAATTACGAAAGCTTAATGTTTGAAAACTTTATGTTATGTTACATTGATTTGTGGACTTGTACTTCAAGTTATGATTTATGTTTGATGTTTAGATGTTTGAAGAACAATTTATTGCACTCGTAATATATATATATATAATATTATATTTATAAAACGTATCATGGCGTACCCGTATCCTTGGTTTTTAAATTTGGTCGTACCGCCGTACCGGATACGTATCGTACCTGGTACCCGTATCCATACCGGTGCTTCCTAGATCATGTCTTTCCTTACAGTTTCATTTCAAGTCTTTATTAGTCTACCCCTCCCTCGTTTAACATGTCTAGTGACTAGACTCTCACAACGCCTAACAGGTGCCTCTAATGGTCTCCTTTGTACGTGTCCCAACCATCTTAGACGAGCTTCTCGCATCTTCTCTATAATTGGTACTACTCATGTCTTATCCGTGACACTTTCATTCCTAATTTTATCCAATCTCGTGTGACCACACATTCACCTAAGCATTTTCATCTCCGCAACTCCCATTTTTTGCTCATGTACACAATTCACTGCCCAACACTCAGAACCATAGAGCATCGCAGGTCTAATTGCAGTACAGTAAAACTTGCCCTTAAGTTTTAGTGGTACTTTACGATCACATAAGATCCATAACGCGTCTCTCCACTTCAACAACCCGCTTGGATTTCGATCCAAGATATTTAAAACAATCACTACGAGAAATATCTTAATCACATAACTTAATAACGAAGTCATTTGTCCTTCTTGTACTGCTAAATTTAAGCTCCATATACTTCATCTTTGCCCTGCTCAACCTAAAACCCTTCTTTTTAAAAGTATCTTGTCAAGATTCAAGTTTTGCGTCTACACCCTCGCGCGTCTCATCAACCAAAATGATATCATCCGCAAACAATAAACACCAAGGTATTGCTTGTTGGATATATCTGGTGAGCTCATCTAAGATTACGGTAAAGAGATAAGGGCTTAAAGTTGAACCTTGATGTAAGCCAACAGTGATAGGGAATTCTAGTGTTAATCCTCCATATGTCCTCACCCTTGTCATTGAATTTGTATATATATCTTTGATTGTGTCAATATATGATATATTTACACTTTTATTTTCTAAGACTCTCCATAAGATCTCTCTTGAAACTCTATCATAAGGCTTCTCAAGATCAATAAACAACATATGCAAATCTTGTTTTATTTCTCGATAGTTGTCAACAGTCTCCTCAAGAGATGTATAGCTTCCATGGTCGACCTCCCTGACATGAATCCAAATTGATTCTCTGAGATGTTAGTCCCTCATCTTAATCTTCTTTTTATTGCTCGTTCTCATAGTTTCATGGTATGACTCATCAATTTAATTTCTATGTAATTAATATAATTTTGTATATCTCATTTATTCTTATACAAATGTACCAAAATACTTTTTCTTCATTGGTCTGACATCCTCTTTGACTTCAGTATCTTATTGAAAAAACATGTAAGACACAAAATTCTTTCATTTCCTAGACATTTTTATACTTCGATGGGTATATCGTCTGGCCCAACCGCCTTTCCATTTTTCATCTTATTTAGAGCATCTTTTACCTCTGATACTTGAATTTTACGATAAAACGTTATGTTCGTATACTTCTCTGATTTACTTAACTCTTTCAAGTTCAATTCATTGTCCTTTGTTTCATTATAGAGTTGATAAAATTATCTTTTTCATCGCTTTTTAATATCCACATCAACCGTCAAAACTATATTTGTCACATCCTTTATGCAAATTACTTGACTTAAATCTCTTGTCTTTCTTTCTCTAGCTCGACCAACTTTATATATGTCACGCTCTCCATTTTTGGTATCTAATCGCTTATAAAATTCTTCATAAGTTTAACTTCTTGTTTTTCTTACTGTTTGTTTAGCTTTTTTGGTGATTTTATACCTGTCTAAGTTTTCATCATCCCTACAAACGTAGAGTAAACCTAACTCTGATATCAATTGAAAAAAATTAATGAGATCTGAATATTACTTTAAAGGGAGGTGAATAGAGATAAAAATTCTATTCTCAAATCACAATAACTAAATCACATAATATTTCAGTAAAGCAAATTGAAGATCACAAATACTTAATAGAAATAGAAAGATGCAAGAATTAAGAGCTAAGTTATTGAGAAGCGCATCCAAAAGACACAAATATTTTTATATAGGTTCCCTTAATCAAATGGGTAATCCACTCTTCCACAGCATGTGGGATCACACTGCCTTCACCAAGGCGACAAGCCTTTTTGCATAGGAGACTCCAACCTCCTGAATTTTTTCACATAGGAGACTCCAACCTCCCGAATTTTTTCACATAAGAGATTAAATCCTTCTTAGAATTTTTGGTAGGAGATCATTTAAGACATACAACAATTTCAATGATGAGAGTACTCAGAAAAGGAAGAGAATTCTTCTAGCTGTGTCTCAAAAAAAGAGACAAAATTCAGAGGAAGAAGAAAGAATTATTTTTCTTCTTCTTGCAGAGGTATATATAGGTCTTCTTTCTCCAAGATCAAGTAGGAAGGTAGGAGTACAAGATCTCTTTCCGTTAGGGTGGACTTTTCCTTTTGTATAATTTTCATATATGTTCCTCTGGATATGACAGATTCTTCATCTCGGAAATCACTTTCCTTAATCAAGAAATCGCCTTACAGATTTTATGATTTCTCCCTGGAAAGGAAATTCTAACGAGTCGAAAGATATCTCATAAGAATCTCCTTCTAAATGCTTCATGCATCGATTAATAATTCGACGTAAGGTTCTGTGCGTCGACTTGAATTGTTAACCACGCTCCTTATGCTCTGACTTATACCTTCTTCATGCGTTGATTTCTTCTGTGCGCTTTGACTAAGAAATTGACTTACAAAGCTTCCTTCAGCGCCTTCTTAAATCTGAGCTCTGAGTTGGTTGTGCTTCGAATTCTCATAGTTGTGCGTCAAATTAGTTCACATACAATTCAACGTACATCGTACATCGATATCAAATTGACGGTTTTGTCTTGCCTTCATGAATTTTAATACTTTATCCATCAACAGAGAAAAGTACATTAGACACCTGCAAGGTTAAACTTGGTTCTTCGATCCTAATGCCCCTTAAGTTCACTTACATAACCCACTCCTAGTGTTTGCTCTACCTTGTATACCTAGATCATTCACTCGAGTGACTGATCATATGACATGTAATCCAAGTTTTATTCTCTCGAATGTCAAGGGTATTGTGACTACTACCCCATATCCTGGCTTAGATCTTCCTAGCACTCTTTATGTACCCAAATTTCTTATAAGTCTTTTGTCTATGAGCAAACTTATCAAAATTTTAAATTGCTCTCTGACTTTTCTCCTCACTTCTTGTGTCATACAGGACCTAAAGATTGGGAGGACGATTAGCACAAGGATTGAATATGGTGAGCTGTACTACTTAGGCATGACTTCTATTGTCTGACATGCCTCTACGACCTTTCTGCCGCTTCATTATTGATAAAATATCTTCTACAAATGGCTTATTTAGAACCCATTTTCATCCTTAGGGATTACTCGCACATCTTAGAATGGAGTTCAGACTTCGCTCTCTCTTCCTATATATTTGTACAAATACTTGTATTGTATAAAGATTTTATGTGGTATAAATAAAATATTGATTTTTTTTTTCCACATTTGTGTATTTCTATATGATATCAGAGCCCTCCGATCCTACGGACCGGATTTTCTATGATTGAGCGCTTGCTTACGCGCCTCTCTCCTCCAGGAAACCGACATTTGTAACCGCACAACTTGCGGACTCTTTCACAGACTGCGAGCTCTCCCTTTTATCTTGACCTCCCCAATCGTGCGGACCTCCTGATTTTTTATAGACACTGTCCTTGTTGTTGTTTCCCGCCCTTTTTTGCGCTCTCAGCCCTCGGGAGCTATGCCCGCACGAACTCAGTATGCCCTCCCTTGGTTGTTGTACCTGCACGCCCTCAGTCTCGCTGTCGTATCGGAGCCTGTCATCCCCTCCTGTTGTGGCCACCTCCGTACAACCCACACTCGTTGCCTGTGGAGGATTCTCCATTAGAGCCCGTGCACGTCCCCATTGGGAACTGGTCCTTCCGAGCCCATGAGGCCCCTTTTCGTGTGGCCTCTCTTACTTTTGTGCGACCTCTGCGCCTATAATCTGTGATCACAGGCCCTCGTACCATTGCGATCACCACCTTGTGCGGTCTCCCTCTACAAGCCCGCCCATTCTACCTACAAAAACAACCTACGTACAACATGTGTGCGACAATCCTTACGCAAGGTGAAATGCCTGACCTGTTGCGGTCTTAACCCTCGGGCGGCCATCTTCTTATGTCTTTTCCTCACCATTATGAGGCCTAAGTAGCTTGGTGCTCCCTTCCTTATGGTCATCATGGGCACGCATGCTGCAACCAACTCCTCCACCATTCTCGCCCTTGCGCCATTACTCTCCCTAAAGTGCGGGATGAGCTCCAGATTCTCATTATCTCCCTTAATGCCAAGAAGAATTTTGTCGAGCGGGTGCACTCAGTGTGTCGTGCTCTTTAGACCAAATGGCTTCTTCATCATCTTCACCTGCTGAGCCGACCGAGTAATGGCTTCGCGAGGATAGGCGCGTCCAATTGTGGATTATGAATTCTATAGACACTGAAACACATTGTATGGTCATGTATCATGAGATGGATAAAACCATGTGGGATGAACTTCACTCTCTTTATTCTAGCAAGGATAGTCTGCAACACCTATTCAACATTTTCTCGAGCCTCCAGTTTCTTGAACCTGGGGTGGATGGAGACTAGAACTCCTTTGTTGTGATGTCCAAAACTCTTGTTGAGGCCTGCATTCAACATTAACCTCCCACGTTGGATCTCATCGCTCAACGTGCTCAGAAAGAAATTGTTGGCATTATCATGATGATGGTTTGTGTTCCTCTACGTCTTCATAGCATCCAGGCTAATATACATTCTTCTTCCACCATTCTCTCCCTCTCGGATGTGTGCTCAATGCTTTTGAAAGTGACATTGCCTACTGATACTCCTGGTACCGTCTCCCTGACCCTTATCCAACACCCTTCTGAAGCTCGACCCACCCCTCCGTTGACTTATGGGGGTCACACCTCCTCTTGGGGCAGGGGTCGCGAAGGTCGACATCGCTCCAAGGGAACCGACACTTGTGTTTGTACTTATTGTGGTTAGGGCAGTCATCTTGAGGCCTTGTTATCGTAAGCATAGTGTACCTCCACAACAACATGCCTCCATTGCGGTTGATGGTCCTTCCACCACCCGCACAAACATTAATATCTTGTGCACACAGCTCCAACATCTTCAAGGGTTGATCAGTCACTCTTTTATCTTTGCTGCGTTCATCTCCAATGAAGGTATCTCCTGTTTTCCAAATAGTCCAACTTGGATTATGGACTCCGGGGACGCAAACACAATTACTCCGCAAAAGCTTCCTCATTACTTAGATTCTGCTTGTCCTAAGTTCATCACAATAGCCAATGGCAACACCACCCCAGTTTGCGGATTTGAAGATGTGCCTCCGACTTCATCTATCTCACATCACTCGGTTCTTTATGTTCTAGGCTCTCATTCTAATCTTCTTTCTAACAGTCATCTTACTCAAGACCTTGATTGATCTGTAATTTTCTCATCCACTTCCTTTGTTTTGCAGGATCGACGGACACAAAATATCATTGGTAGTGACTGTCTAATGAGCTCTACACTTCGGATGTTTCGCCAACTGCTCTCCTCTCTGTTACTTATGCTGATTGGCATCGGCGTCTTGGGTATGCCCCTCTCTCGATTCTCAAGAAAGATCATCTCAATCTATCCCTCGCTAACTTCACCTGCGAGTCTTGCATCTACGACAAATAACATCATACTTCTTTTCTCCATCATTGTACTTAAAGCGTTGCTCATTTTCCTTTAATTCATTCTGCTATTTAGGGACCTTAGAAAATAGCAAGTGTTTATGATTGTCGTTATTTACTTCGTGATCGCTCTGACCTACCTCATATGTTTCGTGCCTTTATCTCTAAGCCGCGTACACAATTTTTCACCTCTATTAAAGCCCTTCGAACTGATAATGCGTGTGAGTATACGAGTCATGCATTTTAAAATATTTGTGCTAAGTTCGGTATCATCCATCAAACTTCATGTGCTTGCACATCCCAACAAAATGGCGTGGTTAAGCACAAGAACCGTCGCTTATTTGAGGTTGCTCGCTCACTTATGTTTTAAATGCAGGTTCTCAAACTTTATTGACATTTTGCAGCCTCTATCGAATGTTATCACATCAATCGCATCCCCTTGTTTATTATTAACTTTGTGATGCCCTTCAGCCTTCACTTTCCAAGCACACCGCCCTTTACCGTGACGTCTCGCATTTTTGGCTGTGTATGTTATATTCACTATCTTGGCCCCTCCATGGACAAGCTTGCTCCTCGCACTACCAAATATATATTCATTGGATATTCCCAGACTCAGAAAGGCTATGTTTGTTATTCTTCCACCGATCGCAAGTTAATAGGGTCTGTGGATGTGACTTTTCTCAAAGACCATCCCTTTCACTCTTTGCCCACTGGTTCACGAGCAACTGCAATAGTACCACGCTCTGCCATTCTCGTCACCACTATTTATCCTCCTCTTCTCCCCGCGTCAACTACTACACCCTCCAACCTGCCTCCTCTTCATGTGTACACTTGTATTCCATGTTCAGATGTTCTGCGACAGTTACCCTCTATTATTGATGCTCCACAGTCTGTTGATCCAACACAAGCCTCTACCGCTCACCCTCTATCTAACTATGTTTCATTGCATTGACCATCTCCGGTGCTTCATCAATTTGTGACCTCTTTGACGTGTATTTTCACCCCTACTTCACTACAGGAGGCTCTTCAGTATCCAAGGTGGTGGGCCACTATGGATGAGGAAATGAATGTTCTTTACACAAACCAAACTTGGGTCCCTCTTCCTCTTGGCCAGTCATGCGTGGGTTGTAAGTGGGTCTTCACCATGAAGTATGTTCTAGATGGGGTAGTTGAACGACTAAAAGCTTGGACCATGGATTTACTCAGTAACAAGGTCTTGACTACATGGAGACTTTCTGTCAGGGCCCAGGCCCGGCTCAAGAAGTCTTAATGGGACCTGACTAGTTAAACCATAAGGACTACAGCCCAAGTGACCCCAACGCATTTCTGGCCTGTTTATCAGCGCAGCGCGGTGTTGAGGAGTGATATGAAGGCTCCTTATCAAGGGTTGCACTGATAAACAGGCAACCCATGATAAGGAGCCTTAATATCACTCCTCATCACCGACTGAGCTGCACTGATAAACAGGCCAGAAATGCGTTGGGGTCACTTGGGTTGCAGCCCTCACGGTTGAACCAGTCGGGTCCCATTAAGAGTTTTTGAGCCGGGCCTGGGCCGTGACACTTTCTCACTTGTTGCAAAGTTGAATATTATTTGTGTCTTGATCTCCCTGATTGTTCATCATCATTGATCGTTGCATCAATTGGACATCAGAAATGTCTTTCTGAACGACAATATCGTAGAGACTGACTGCATGCAATAGCCTCCCGGTTTAGAGAACAGGAGGGACTCTCTTGTGTGTCAACTCAAGAAATCTCTCAATGGTCCCAAACAGTCACCTCGGACTTGATTTGACAAGTTAAGTCAGATTATTTGTGATGTTGGGCTTACTCGAATCTCGGTGGACTTCTCTATATTCACACATCACCGCCCGACAGACACAGTGACACTCTTGATATATGTTGATGATATTTTAATAACGCGCGATGATCTCAAAGGCATGCACATAATCAAGAGGCACTATGCATACATTTCAGACCAAATATTTGATAAATCTCTGATACTTTCTTAATATTGAGGTAGCTCGTCGTCCTAATGGCTTTGTCATATCTCAACAGAAGTACTATCTTGATCTTCTTCATGACATTGGCTACTTTGAATGCAAGCCCGTTGACACACCTATGGATGTCAACTACAAGCTCTGCGCACATGTCTCTGACTCTGATCTGCTTCTTCCTAACCTAGAGTACTATCGTCATCTTGTGGGCAAGCAGATCTATCTTACAATTACAAGACTTAATATATCCATTGTCGTTGGGGTTGTTAGTCATTTTATGCATGCTCCACAAATCTTTCACCACCAGGCAGTTAAGCGCATTCTCTGATATCTCAAGACGGCTCCTAGACAATGGCTTGTGTATGATCCTTTCTCCTCTTATATCTTATTGCTTATTCAAATGTTGGTTATGCTGGCTTTCTAGATGATCGTCGATCCACAAATAGATACAACACATATTTTGGAGGACACCTTAGTCACCTGGCGAAGCAAGAAGTAATATGTGGTTCCACGCTCATCTGCAGAAGTTGAGTATCATTTAATGGCTTTGCTTTTTCTGAACATACGTGGTTTGAAAGCATTCTGAGGGACCTGGGTGCTAGACTCTCCTCTCAAGCCGCTTTGTTTTGTGATAGTCAAGTTGCTATCCATATTGTAAAGAATCTTATATTTTATGAACGAACCAAGCATATCGATATTGATTGTCACTTTATTTGGGAAAAGGTTCAACTAAAGAAATTGGACGTACGACATGTTCCGTCTGCTGAGCAAATCATTGATATTCTTACCAAGGTCATACCATGTCCATTATATCACCAGTTCTTATCCAAGCTTGGTTCCTACGACTTGTATGCTCCAGCTTGCGAGGGAATGTTAAAATAACTTGTACAAAAGACCTAAGCAATGACCCATTTAGAGCTCATTTTCATCCTTAGGGATTATTCTCACATCTTAGAATGGAGTTTAGGCTTCACTCTCTCTTCCTATATATTTGTACAAATACTTGCATTATATAAGACTTTTATGAGGTATTAAATAAAATATTATTTTTTCCACATTTGTGTATTTCTATAATTACATTCATGTTCATCCTTCCCTTGTCAGAATAAAGTTGATTTTTTCCTCAATTTTCGATTGTATCTAAATTAGAATGCGAATTTTAGGAGTATGGAAAGAATCAACATGCATCACATCTTATAAGGGTTATTACTATAGTAAATGGTTCATGCAAACTTATTCATAATGATCTATAAGGTTCGTGTCGTTCTACTTCTTTAGATGGTAAGAAATATTTTGTTTCTTTATTAAGATTTCCCTCATGTTATATGGGTATTTCTTTATTACATATTAAGATTTATACAAAAATTTCATTGTGTTCTGTGTTAAAATCGAAAATAAGTTTAATGCCACTGTTAAACCATTAGAAATGATAGTGCTCTGAAGTGTAAATATTCCAAACTACTTTTGATCAACGGTCTACTCAGTGTATTTTACTTGAGATTTCTTATCCTCACACGCTTGTACAAAATGGTATAGTTGAGCAAAATCATAGTCATTTTCTCGAAGTAACTCATTCTATGATGCTAGGCATGAATCATGCTGTTCTTATTGTTTGCTACTTAATCAATAAGATGTCTTCATTTATTCTTGATAACGACATTCCTTATCATGTTATGTTTTTTGAGAGCATGGATAAACTTGGCCCAAAAGCCATTAAATATATAATTTTGTGTCAAGTCAAATGTGACATCACGACAAAAACAAGTATCCAGTGGACAGAACTACAACACGGAGCAACCGTTTGGTTTCGTTGCTCAGAAGTATCGTGGTATGGAATGTAAACTAAAGAAGTCATTATATGGGACTCAAACAATCACCATGAACCTAGTTTGGAAAATTCTCAAGCACGTTAGACAAGTTTGGCCTACACAACTATAACGTTGACCACTGTGCTTTCTATCGTCACACAAGAATAGAGTATTAGTGTTGTGAGGTACGTGGATGATATTGTGATCAATGGTGGGGACAATAAATGAATTTTAGAACTGAAAGCATAGCTTAATGATCAATTTCAAGCAAAGGAATTCAATTAGCTCAAAGGAATTCAATTAGCTCAAATATTTTTTGGGTATAGAGGTTGCTCGCCACTTCAACCATAATCCTAATGCAATGAAAATATATTATAGATCTATTGATTAAAGTAGGAATGCTTGGATGCAAACATGTTGAAATACAATAGATCCAAACACTAAGTTGATGAAAAACGAAGGGGAATTGGTAGATAATTCAGCAAGATCGAGACGATTAGTTGTAAAACTAAAGTACATTACTATTACAAGCTTCAATATTGCCTTTCATGTTAGCGTGGTTAGATTATGTAACATTGACGACTCCTCACATGGATTACATTATCCATATGTTGAGATACTTAAAGGGAACTGCAAGAATAGGCATTCTAGAAAGAACAAAGAACTTTGAGATAAAAAGAATTATCGGATGCAATTGGGCTAGATCACCATTTTATAAAAGATCCACAACAAGATATTGTGTCTTTGTGGGGAGGAAACTATGTATCCTGGAAGAACAAAAAACATCATACCATTGCAAGATCAAGTGCTAAATCAGAATATAGAGTTATGGAACATAATATTTGTGAATTTGTGTGGCTTAAGAAATTAATTGAAGTATTGAGATATGTTGGAGGTCTGTTATTGAGTTGATGTGTGATAATAAGGTGTCCATGTATATTCCATCAAATTTAGCTTTTCATGAATGAACTAAGCACATTGAAGTGGACTAATACTTTGTGAGCAAAAAACTTATGCAGGGTATGCTCTCAACAAAATATGTGATGACAATTCATCAATTCGTGGACATGTTCACTAAAGCTTTAACATGCTGTCACATCAAGTACATTCGTGACAAGCTGGGCCAATTAAATTTCTTGCTTCCGGCTTGACGTGGAGTATTGGAAATAATAATATATTGTATTATTATTCCCTTTAATTTTAAGAATCCTTAAGTATATAGGATATGCGTGTGAGACAATAAGCAGATCAGAAAAAAAACAATTCTGATAGCTACTTGTGTGAGAGGATGGCGACTTTGATAGGTGCTCTAAATACATTCATTGCGGATGATATGGTTCTCATCAGTAAGATATTTATTGAGTTAATTGAAAAATTAAAACAATGCAATTTTTTTAGAAGATAGACGATATTCTTTAGTAGAACAAAGGTCGAGTACATTATATGCAATTTTAGTAGAATGTTATTAACAATTATCAATCGATCTTGTCTGAAGATTAGGATATACTTATGTGTTATAGGTTAAGTATTTTACATCAATTATTCAGAAGAATGAAAATAGAGATGTGGATGTAACCTCTACAGTTAAGTCTAATGAACATGTATCTGGGGAACTGTGCAAAAAGATGAAATCCAAGTAACCGGTAACTGAGCGTAGCGGAAATTAGAAAATTAAGATGAATGAGCAAAAAATTATAAAAACAAAATTAAGGAATGACTACAACACTCAAGCCTTTATCCCACTATAGTGGGGTCGGCAATATGGATCCATTGTCGCCACTGTTCCCTATCTTTTGTTATAATCTCACTAATGTCTAAGTACATCATGTCTTTTCTTATAGTTTCATTCCAAATCTTTATTTGTCTACCCCTCCCTCATTTAACATGCCTAGTAACTAGACTCTCACAACACCTAACATGTGTCTCTAATGGTCTCCTTTGTACGTGTCCAAACCATCTTAGTCGAGCTTCTCGCATCTTCTCTGCAATTGGCATTACTCCCGTCTTATCCCCGATACATTCATTCCTAATTTTATCCAGTCCCGTGTGTCCACACATCCACCCAAGCATTCTCATCTCCGCAACTCCCATTTTTTGCTCATGTAAACAATTCACTGCCCAACCTCAACAACAGAAGCAAAAAACTAAGATGAACGAGCAAAAAATTAAAAAAAAAACAAAATTAAGGAATCACTACATTGGATAAATAGTGAGGTGACATCTTCGAAGATGGATTAACTGGATTGAACATTATAACAGAAGTTTATGTAATGCATCAATTGGATCAGCAGATTAAATTAATGTTGACAGACTATACATGAAAAGATCTACACATAATGTAGCAGGGCTGAGAATTGTTTAAGATGATTCACATAAATTAGATTTAACAGCTCAAATCAAAAGTGAGGATTGATGATGAGGAGGAGGATGAAAATGGGTTGAAGAAAAGAACAATAAATGATAGTTTATGGTTTTGACCAAGAGTAAAGGCCAGATAATATATGATCATCAGAGCACAGCAGAGGCAAACTCTTCTTTACGAATTGGGCTAAGAACCAAGTCAATCATTCAACAGAAATCTCAACATTTGGATTGCCTCAATCAAACTACCAGATTAGTAGGATAATGTAAATCCAGTTTTATGCAAATCTACTCCCAATAAGCTTATGAGAACTTCCCAAAAGTCAGAAGAGAAACAAACTCAGAGTTAACAAATGATCACAAATAAAAATAGAACACAAAGGCCCCCATGGATGGATCCAGAAAAGGGAAAAGCATTTACAAACAACGGTTAAGATTATTCAAACTTAAATTTCCAGCATACACACAAAGTGAAACATTTCCACAATCATCAATGATCGTCATCGTTCATAAATATGGAACTCGAAGAAACAGGAAAATCGGCACCATGTTCGGTTCCGATTGAACTTAAGCAACAAAGTGAAGCATTTTCAGTTCAAAAAAAACATCAGTCAAAGGAAAATTTCATCAGAAACAATAATTTCTATATGGAAAAGGGAAATGGAAATCAAAACTACCTCCCGATTCCCCGTTTCACCGGCCTCGGGCGAAAATCAGAAGCATTAAAAACCAAAAAAGAAAACAGAAGCAAGGTGTAACAATTAAACAAAACCCCTTCGGCCCAAAACCAAACAATCTCAACAATATAATTCAAAGAAGTTCCGTCCACGGCACACATTCCTTCAAACAATCAAGCTTCGCACATAGAAATCAACTGCAAAAGCGGAATCGAAACAGGAAACCAAGGCGGGCGCATTCAGACGACTCCACCCACCTATGAAGAAGAAGAAGAACAATCGGAGCAGCTGATCGAACTGTTTAATATTTTACATTTCTTTCCGATTGTGTCGATTCAAAGATCAAACTCAATCCCTCCCCCTCTCTCATCCGTTCGTTCTTCCCCTTCTCCTCTCTCTTCTCCTTCGTGCGGTTCTGGAATCCCCATATCTCTCTCTCTCTCTTCTCTCTTTCGGTCTCTCTCTCTCTCTCTCTCTACTGCTCTGGGTTGCAGCATGGTTATTTATTTTTGCATCAATCCGTTTAATCCAGTAATTTCTTTTAATATTATATATATATTTATATTATACATGTAAATCGATAAGTTTTGCAGAGTTCAGGATAATCCGCCGGACCACGTTTGCCGCTCCGCATGAGGGCATCTGTCCTATGTAGCTGTTGGACATGTTTATATAGAAGTTGTTATAACCACGTCTATTTTGAGTATAAGTGTATTTTTGATATTGGCACATCACAACATTTCATTTTCAACATATTTTTTTTATGGCACACCTAAGTTAAAGTGGGTGAATCAACCAAGTAAAAATATAACAATAACATTTGTATTGAGGGAAGCAATGGAAAGTCGGCATCGGGCTTGGACAGTCGGCGTCAGGCTTTGGGGTATGGGACATCGAGCAACTGAACTGAGGCAGGCCGGAGACGTTGGAATGGGAGGAAGGAAACACCGGTGAGGTTGGGAGGAGGGGGGAAGGGGTATTAGGTTTCAACGATTTGGGCTTGATGGAATAGAGAGAATGCAGGAAAGGGGGTGTGCACGTAGAAGGAAAGAAGGGTAAAATAATGAGGTATTATTTTCCTTTTGGGTGTGCTAATATTTAAATTAGGTGTGTTCCTAACAATGTTCTAAATATATTGGAAAGAATAGGCATCAATGATTATATCACTAAACAATAATCAACCAAATAATAACTTACTAATTAGTCTCTGTTTGCGACGACTTATGTTGATGGATAATCTCTATTTAAAACATACATGCAGTTTTATAGTTATTTGTTTATACAGCTGTTAAAAAATCACTTGTTTTAAAATTATTAATAAGATGTTTTTTTCATAAATTGTCTTGATCCAGCTTATGGAATCCCATAAGCGATTATCTATTAAAATTGTCATAGGCGTTCGCTCAAACCCGCTATGTAGATGATCGTTTGGCAATAACGACATTGATATTATATACTTCGAAGTACAAACAACAAAAATAAAAAAAAATTCTTTTTGATCGACACTTATGCACAAATTGTCCAAATAATCTGCAGTTTATTTTTCAATGTTTTTATAACAGCTCTATTCAATCAGTTATATTCGATAAACAACATTTCATCAACATCAGTTGTCCCAAACAAAGTCTAAATAAATAGATAAAACTCACACACGATAAGAATTCAACTTATGACCTTCCTGTCATGAGGCCTCAACTTACTCAATTGGGTCAAACCTCATTAACAATGTTGGACAAGTTAAAAAATTATTTAAGAAACTAAATAAAGTTCTTCAAAATAAACTATAATAACTTAAAATGATGTTGTTTATTTGATTAGTTATTTAGTTGAAAAAAATTAGAAATAAATATTTAGTTCAATTTCTATAAAAAAGATTGTACAACCCGTATTCGTCGAGGATGGGTCCTACCACAGTCAGGTCAGCAGAAGTCAAAGTCAACAAGTCAAGACAAAAGTCAACATCAGCGCGCAAGACCTTAGAAGGCCTGGGCGAGTATGCTGAGCTCCCCCCGCATACTCGTCAGGTAGGCGACTAAGCGGGATACTCGTCCAGCCCGTGCGAGTTCCTCCTGAAAGTCGCCGAGTCGCCAGGGGGTGGGGTATAAATATGACCCCCCCCCCCCCCCTCCTTGGATTTGCCTATAAATAGGACCCCAGGAGTACGAGGTGAGGCACTTGAAATTCTCTGCAGGATACTCGCGAGCTTCATTTTCGGGATACTAGCCAAGCCTTTGGATTCCTTTTCCTTAGAGATCAAGTCGCGACCTTGCGACTTTGTCATCAGCTAGCTTCCCTCGTACCCAGTTCGACCATCTTTAGTTGAGAAGGGGCTGCTCCTTTCGAGCATCCGGGTACGTGGTGTGACCTTCCTACCGCAACATCTGGGGTCCTGTTTGACTCGGTTTTTCATCCTAGTCACCCTAGCCGTCTGATCTTGCCCATGAGTCGGTAACCTTATGCAGCATTGGTCTGAATTCTGAGGTTGGGAATTTTTCGGGCTTCAACACTTGGTGCGGTGAGCGTGGATCGCAGCCAAGGAGGAAAGTTTAGAGGTTGAGTAAGATGGACAATGGTGGCGAGCATGGAGAGTTGGTCGGCAACTCGGCAGGAGGAGAAGTCATGCGAGGTGGCGAGTTTGTTACAGTGGCCGCTTTCGAGGAGTTTGCGAAGTGGATCAAGCAGACCATCCTCGCCGTGTTTGCTCATCGCCCCGATGTCACGGCGACTTCTCCCCGTCGCCTGACACTGCTGGAAGAGGAAGCGCCACCGAGGCGAGCTGGGAAGGTCCCCGCTTGGGCAAGGGAAGAGCGACTAGTGCAATCGCGACATCATCCGACGGGCAGCCAAGGGGTCCACTTTCGGGATCCGATGTTGCCGGCAAGATACAGAGATACTCGGCACTATAGCGAGTATTATGTATCCAGCGAGGATGAAACTTGCCACCGCCAGGGAGGGAGGAGCCTCTTCTGTGACGAGATACTCGCCGCCCCAGTTCCTGAAGGGTTCAGAGAGCCCGTTCTCACCTACTACTCCGGCAGGGATGACCCTGTCCGACATCTTCAGTGGTTCAAAGACGTCATCTCCATCAGCAACATGTTTGACGCCTTCAAATGACGGTTCTTCTCCATCACCCTCAAGGGCAATGCCAGAGATTGGTTCCATCAACTGCCAGCAGGGTCCGTGTACTGCTTCTTCAACCTGCGTCGGGGCCTCATGGCGAGGTTCGTGACATCGAAGAAGAGGAAGAAGTAAGCGACGACTCTCTTCAAGGTTACCCAGGGGCAGCACGAGATCTTGGGTCACTACGTCGATCGTTTCCAGGATGAAATTTTGGAGGTAGAGGAGGTGGACAGCTTTACTCTATTGGTGGCCCTGAAGTTCGCGTTGAAGCAGGGACTGTTCAGCATGGAGATGAGATCTAATCCCCCACGGTCTTTTGAAGAGATTATAGAGAGGGCGAACACCTTTGTTCGCGGAGAAGAAAAGAACAAGGACTTCTTGGCATGGCTGGATGGAGAGGATACGACAGAGAGGGGAAGAGCAGGACATTCGGGGTCGAAATGCAAGGAGGACGTCGGAGAGGCAGGTGGAGAGGAGGAAAGAAGAGCCAAGGAGAGAGGAAAGGAGGACAAGAGAAGAACCCATGAGGATTGAGGAAAGGAGGCAGGAGAGGCCTCGAAGGCAAGAAGAGAAGAGGCCAGCGGAGGCCCAGGCAGGAAGAGGGGGGATAGACGATTCCAGTATCCCGAGAATCGCCCCCAGTGGAGACCACCAGTAAGACAACACTTCTAGGAGGGAGGAGAAACAGTTACCGGCATGAGGGAGGCCGAGGAGGATGAAGAAGGGAGACGATGGTCATCGCTCGCCAAGACAACAAACGGCGCCGGAGGGAGCAGCTGGCAATGCGTCAGGAGGCGGAGATTTCCCTCTACTGCGATATCCATCGAGTAGAGGGGCATGGGACCTTGGCTTGACCGGAGTTCTGGGAAGCAAGGAGGAGGTTGGAAGCAGGAGCAGCGGAGAGAGAGCGGCAGAGGCAGGAGGCCCCGGTGGGGCATGTGGCATTCCAAGCTCCAGTGAGGAGGAGGAATGAAGATCGAGTCGACTTGGGAGGTTGTGGAGAAGTGATACATGGCCCAGGAGGTGGGCATGTAGGGCTGATCAACGGAGGGGCTGGACTCGGAGCTTCCCGCAAGGGGAGTCTCTACCAGATCTATCGGAAGAACGTTGCCTCGACGTCGCAGAATCCACCGCCGTTGGAAGAGATCACGTTCTCGGAGGAGGACATGCTGGGGAATGAAAACCCCTTCCACGATGCCTTAGTGATTCAAGCCACCATCGAAGACTTCACCGTCGACTGAATCCTTGCGGACAATGGGAGCTCGGTGAATGTCATTTTCAAGAGAACCTTCGTCAGGTTTCAGGTGGAAGCGTCTCGGGTCCAGGCTGCAGATGAACCCCTCTTTGGCTTCCCAGGAGAGAAGAAAGAGGTGAAAGGGGCGGTGGAACTTCTGGTTACACTCGGCGGGTCGTCGATCCGATGTCGCTTCATCATCATCGACGCACCGAGCGGATACAATGTCATCTTCGGGCGGCCCCTCATCAACTATTTCAAAGTCGTTCCGTCGTCATATCACCAGTGGATGAAGTACTGCCAAGGAGATGTTTATATCAGGATCAGGGGAGATCCCAAGGCCTCCAGGGAGTGCTATCTAAATATCGTCAGCACCATCAGCTGGATGGGCGACGCGGAGAAGTTGGAGGAGCTGCTGGAGAAGGAGAAGGGGTTGTGTGCTACTGAAGAGGTGGAGGAAGTGGAAGTGATCTCTCGGGGAGGAGAGCCAAGACTGCTGAAGGTCGGAGGATCCCTTCCCCTGGAAGGGAAGATAGAGATGGTCGCTTGTCTGCATGACAACGTCGACATCTTCGTATGGAACGCCTCCGAGATGTCAGGGGTCAATGCCGATGTTGCCTGCCATTGCCTCAACCTGGATCCCGCGGTGGCTCCTATTCGTCAGAAGCAGAGGAAGAGCGCTGCCATGCTGGCTGGGCCGATTAGGGAGGAGGTAGAGAAGCTGCTGGAGACTGGTTTTGTCTCGGAGATCCAGTATTCAGGCTGGGTCTCCAATGTTTTAATGGTGAAGAAGCCCGGAGGAGGCTGACGTTTATGTATTGACTTTTTCATGTTGAATAAAGCTTGCCCGAAGGATTACTACCCATTGCCTCAAATCGACGCGCTGGTTGATTCCGTCGTCGGATTTCCTGTGATGAGTTTTCTTAATGCTTTTTCAGGGTATCACCAGATCCGGATGCATCCTCCTGACTGCCGCGATGTCTCCTTCATAACCAGTGATGGCTGCTATAACTACAAGATGATGTCCTTCGGCCTCAAAAATGCAGGCGCGACTTACCAAAGGATGATGGATCAAATTTTTAAGGAGCATAAGGGGCGGACCTTGGAGGTTTATGTGGATGATCTCATTATCAAGTGTAAAAGTGTTGCGAAGCACATAACGGATCTGGTGGAGACCTTCGCTACCCTGAGGAAGTATAAGATGCGACTCAACCCCGCCAAGTGCGTCTTCGGTGTAGGAAGAGGGAAGTTCCTAGGTCACCTCCTCACTCCGGGGGGGAACCTAATCCAGACAAGGTGAAGGCCATTCTGGAGATGGCGTCTCCAAAGGATCCCTAGGATGTTCAAAGGTTGACGGGAAGGCTGGCAGGCCTTAGTCGTTTCTTATCCAAGGCAGGGGAGAAGTGCTCTCCATTATTCAAGACCCTTCAAGGGAATCAGAAGTTCGAGTGGACCGCGGAGTGTGAGGAGGCCTTCGGAAAGCTCAAGCAATAGCTAACCCAAGCTCCTCTCCTCTAAGGCCCGCGGGGTAACGAAGATCTCTTTCTCTATCTAGGAGTCGGGGAAGAGGCGGTTAGCTTGGTTTTGGTACGAGAGGAGGGCAAGAAGCAGCTCCCTATCTACTATGTTAGTAGAGTGTTGCGGCAGGCGAAGGCGAGTTACCCTATTTTGGAGAAGCTGGTGTTTGCCTTGGTAGTTTCGGCTTGGAGGCTCCGTCCATATTTTCAGGCTCACTCTATCAGGGTCATCTCCGATCATCCTCTACGGAGTATCCTGGATGGGGTAGAGCATTCTAGCAGGCTGACAAAGTGGGCGGTGGAGCTTAGTGTGTTTAATATTTCTTACTCTCCAAGGGTAGCAGTCAAGGCACAGGCGGTGTCGGATTTCCTTGCCGACTTCTCAGCCGAGGTGGAAGGAGAGGAAGGCTCTTCTAGCACAGTTTCCTGGAAGATGTTTGTGGACGGGGCTTCGGGCAGATATTCCATAGGAGCCGGAGTCGTGCTCGTAAGCCCCCAGGGAACCAGGATCGAGCAAGCAGTCGAGATCCTCTTCCCAGTTACAAATAATCAGGCGGAGTACGAAGCCATGGTGGCCGGCTTACGTCTCTCCAAGGAGTTGGCCATTTGAGATGTCAGGGCCTTCACTTACTCATTGGTAGTCGCGTCCCAGATCAGAGGCGAGTTTGAGGTGAATGATCCGATCCTGTAGAGATACTTGGTCAAAGTGAAAGGTCTGATCGGGGGATTTCAATCTTTCTTCGTCAAGCATGTACCCCGAGAAGAAAATTCAGAAGCCGATTACCTTGCAAAGTATGGTCCCCGGGCTGGGGGGATCGTGACTGAGCTATTCCGACCGTCCATCGAAGAAGGGGAGATGATGGAGATCGAGCACAGGGCGTCCTGGAGGGATCCGTTTGTTTCTTTCATGGCAACCGGTCGGATTCCTGCCAGCGAGGGGGATCAGAGGAAGTTCCATTATAAAGACACATACTACTTACTTCAGGAAGGAGAGCTCTATTGCAAAACCATCTCAGGTCCTCTGGCCCAGTGTCTCTCGGATATTGAAGTCCCTCGTGTCCTGGAGGAGATTCATTCAGCAGAGTGTGGCAGTCATTCAAGGACTCGCACTCTGGAACAAAGAATTCTAAGGCATGGGTATTTCTGGCCCACCATTTGAAACGATGCAGAAGTCTTCTCCAGAAAATGTCTCCAATGCCAGCTCTTCACACCTCTTCAACTACAACCAGCTCAACACCTTCGCTCGATCACTGCTCCATGGCCCTTCACCATCTAGGGGATGGACTTGATCGGCCCTTTCCCTCAAGCCAGTGGACAGAGGAAGTTCGTCCGCATCATGATCGATTACTTCTCCAAATGGATCGAGGAAAAAGCTCTAGCCAAGATCACTTTACAGATTGTAAAGAACTTCATTTGGGGAGAGATTGCATGCAGGTTTGGAATTCCTCTCGCCATCGTCACCGACAATGGTCCACAGTTCGCCAGCTTAGAGTGGGAGAACTTCTGCAAGCAGCTAGGGACGGATCTTCGATTTTCCTCTGTACATCATCCTCGGATCAACGGACAGGTGGAAGCCGCCAACAAGTTGATCATCAACCTCCTAAGAAGAAAGTCACCAACTTGAAAGGCAATTGGGCAGAACAGCTCCCCTCAGTCCTCTGGGCTCTGAGAACAACTCCAAACTCGGCCACGGGGGAAACTCCCTTCAAATTGTCTCATAGGTCTGAGGCACTCATCCCAGTGGAGTTTGAGGTTCGGAGCCCGAGAGTCATAGTAGCTGGAGATGGCAGCGAAGAATGGCGCTTGGAGAATGACGATGCACAAAGGCTCTCGCTGTATTTTGTGGAAGAACTTCGTGACTTGGCCTCCATCCACCAAGAGGAGGTCAAGCGGCGCATGGCGAAGCACTTCGACAAAAATGTCCTCCTAAAGCATTTCCTCGCAGGGGACCTGGTCATGAAAAAGGTGGACGCCGCAGGAAGAGTGTTGGAACCAGCTTTCTGGTTCCTCCTAAAGTTCGAAACAGGATGCAACCCACACGTACTCTTCTTGAGCTATCCTCCTGACGAGAGTCGGAGACCTGAAAACAGACTGAGGGGTCTCAGCTCGGAGGTCCCACCTCTTTCCCGGAAGAACTAAAGATCTTCCCCTCCCTAGCCAATGCTGAGCTAGGTGCCTGTGAGGAAGACAGTGGAAAGGTTCAACAACCATCCCAGGCACCTTATCGGTCTATTTATAGGCCTCTGAATCTGATCTGCAAATATCACTTCTGAATTAACCTGAAATGACCAAAACACCCTGGGCTGGGTCTGCCAACAGCCAAACTCCGCTGTTCTGGAGAGCTATACGCAGACCTCCCGGGGTAGAAATGTAAAATTACCTGGGGCAAAAGGGTAAAATCCCCCTTGGGGGTAAAAAGGCAAAAACATCTTTTCTCCCATGCGGCGAGTGGGGAAGGTACTGACGGGTGAGACGACCGCCGTGCCCGTCTCGCCGGCCTCTCACCCTGTTAGGCCATCTCGCCTCCTAGAAAGATCCCGCCCCCTAGGAGGTCTCGCCTACCGCAGAGAATCCCCCATCCCGCCTCCTGCAGGTGGGCCTCATGGTTTCACTCACATATCATCTCGCCAGCCTTCGCTTCTCGCTCGTTAGGCCACCTCTCGCGAGCCCAAGGTTGTACACAATCCCCGCTCTTTTCGAGGTTGCCCTAACCTCGAAACGATAAGTCCAACCGAGGCTCGCGACGCTGGGATTCACTTATGAGAATCTTTGGTGCCCCCCATGGGGCCTATAAATATGAGATCTCAGCTTTCATTAGGGTCCCTTTTTGCCTTCCTTCATTTCCTCGTCCTTCAACATGTCTCATAGTCAGAATTTTCATGAGCGCCTCGCGTTGGTGCGAAAGAGAAATAAGGCCAACATGGCTTCCCTTTTCCCGGATCTGGGGCATACTCCTCCCTCAGCCCCTTCGTCCTCTCGCCTAAAGAAGATGAAGGCCGCCTGCCCTCCCCTCTTGACGGGAACGACCTCCTTCGCCCCTTTGACAACAGATAATCTTCCCGCATTTCCCGGGGAGAGACAGGTAATTCCTCATTCTTTTCTCTCTTCTTTCGTCCCGCCTACTGATCACGCTTTTTCAGGGAAACTTTGCTGATTTCGCTATGCCCGCCAATCCTCCCAACGATTTCAACCAAACTCATCTGCGCACTGACTCACTCGAGACGTCCTCCCCACCCCTCTCGCGGAAAGAAAACCTCTCGCGGGTTGTGGGGAACCCTCGCATCCCAAGTAAGAACTTACCCTTCTCGCTTTTCCTCCAATTCGCCTTCTTTTACCCAACCCATGCGAGCTAAATCTTGTTTACAATTTCTCGCTCTCTGTGCAGGCATCCAATTTGATTATGACACTGAAGACGCTCCCGCGTCTCCTCCCCTCTCGCCTCTTCCACACCCTGACGAGATCGAGGACTACTTGGGTGATCCCATGGATACCCTGGAGCTGAAGCGGAGGACGGCTAGGATGTTCCGCAAATACACACATATAATCCGCGAGATGGAGCTGGAGAAGCAGGCCTCTGACTGGCGCATGGACTGGCTAGAAACAGAGTGCCACCGCCTTTCTGCCGAGATGGAAGCCGACGACACAATGGATGGGACAGACCCCCAAGCCATCTTAAACGAGACGGACGAACACCTCCGTCTCGCGCGCCGCGGCGTGGTCGCCGCTCGCGCTTTTCATCTTCCTGGTCGCCCTCCATTTGCGGGAGGTCAAGATGGCCGTTGGAAATGGGTCAGGAACTAAGCTGTCGTGGTCCCGTCTCGCCTTCTCCAGGCCCCCCCTGTATTATTATTGCCAATTTAATTATGCTTAATTACTGATGTGTTGTATAAAACTTCTCTGGACGGGATGCTCCCTCCCCGCGGGATGAAATATTTCATTATTACGGTGTTGTGCATGTCATGTCGTACTAGGTTTTTCATCATTACTGTGATTAGCTTCTTTTTTAATTAATTAGTTCGTAATGATGGCTTTGACTTCGAAAAAGTCGTTGTGGCGTTTTCGCCCCTTGGGTTCTAGAGAGAGAGGGAGAGAGAGAGAGGGAGAGAGAGAGAGAGGGAGAGACGAAGCGTCAGGCTGTCTCTTCATTTTCCGCCGCTTGATTTTCCCGCTCGATCTCCTCTCTCCTTCATTCCTTATAAATACCTCTTAAATCCAGATATTCCCATACTTCTGTTATTCTTGCTGTCTTTTCGGTCGGAGCTTCCGCCTGCCGCTCTCCCTCTACACGCTTCTCGCGTCCCGCTCTCCCTCTAAATCGATATGTTCCCCTATTTCTGCTTTCTCGCCTACTATGAGAAAGAAGAGGGTGGAAGAAGGCGAGGGACGCAGCCGCTGCGGAAAGCGATTTGTGGATCACGATTTTTCTCTCGGTAGACTGCCAGAGGAAGAATATACTCGCTTCGCCAGCGAGTTCCTTGCTGACGGATACTTGTCTCGCCCACCCAAAGTTGGCGAGTGCATCAATACTTTCTACCCCAACGAACTGGCCTTACCCGTCTCGCACTTCAAGGCGAGGCTGCGAATTCCCCTTTGACCAGAGGTCAAATTAGTCCTTAAGTACTTCGGGGTTGTCCCCGCCCAATTCAACCCCAACGCTATCTCTATGTTGATTGCTTTCGCCTGCTACCTGCAGCAAGAGCGCATCGAATTCAGCTTGACCGCCTTTCCCAAGCTGTTTGTCTATCATACGAAAGATGACGGCGTTTCCTACTTCACAGGCCAAGGCCTAAAGGTGTGTGAGACACCGAACAAAAATCATCACTGGCTGACTCGCTTCTTCTTCATTTGCGGGGATTTGGGAGGCATTCCTCTCGCCCCGGTGTCTCCTGCTGAATACTACTATGAAACCCCCAAGGTTGGGGGTGCCGAGAAGGATCTCTGCGACTTCTTCGTAGGAAACAATTTTGAGGTCAATTACCTCAGGCGAGACCTCGACTCGCTTTCAGCCGTCTTTCCCGGCGAAGGTATACTCCTGTTCCCCCCTAGCATTATAAATTTTTATTCTCTGCTGACTGTCAACTTGTCTAGGAGAGAGGACCATCCCTGTTCATCCTCCTTACCAGAGTAACAGGGGTCTCGCCTTAGCGAGTATGGCAGCAAAGGCCGCGAAGGGTACTCTGACCCCCACCCTAAAGAAAAGGCCCGGGGACGAGGGCACTTTCCGGCACAGCCCAAAGAAGAAGGTGAAGAAAGCGGTGTCTTTTAAAAAGGAGAAAAAGTCTGCCAAATAAAGGAAGGAGCTATCGGGATCCCTGTCCCCCATCTCTTTAGGGTCTCCCTTACCTCCCCAACTACCTGTCTCGCCTACCAGCGAGACGGTCTTGTCAGAGCCAGCTGCCATCACCAATGTTCAGACTGCTGAGTTCCCTTCCGGCGAGGCCGGCTCCTCCAGCCGCCCGGCTCCCGCCTCGCACCCCAATTATAACATGGGGCCTGTGACGGATGATACTGCCGACGAGACGGTGCTCCTCTGGGACAAGGACTCTAACCGCGTGTCAGTGTCCACTCTCCTTCCTTCCTGGAAAGAGCAGGACCCCCCCCCCCCCCCACCAGTCACGCCTTCTCCCTAGGGTTCGGGCTATATGATGGCCTTGGCTCTGAGCCCGTGGACAATGAGACGTCCCGAGATCTCATTCTGAAGAACGCCCACTCTCAATTTCGCTCCCTGGAACTCGCGCACCGGGTCTCGCGCCGCCAGGTCTTCAACAATAGGAAATGGAAGGAAGCGGAGGCCGGTCTCGCCGCGGAACGGGAGAAGTCCAATGACCTGGAGAAGCGGTTGGTCGTTGCCGACAACCTCCTCGCGCAGAGTCACGTCGGTGTGGTAAGCTTTCTTACCGCCGCTTTGCTAGCCCTACTCGCCGCTCATTATGGTCCTTCATTCATTAAATCTTCCTGCAGGATGCCGAGACTGCCGACCGGATGCGCTCGCGCATTGAGGAGTTGGAGGGAGAGAACAAAAAATTAAAAGCAGAAAATATCCACCTTCGGAACAGCGCGATACCCCCCGCAGAACAATTTCCCGTTCCTTCTCGCTACTACGTGGACGAGGTGGATGCCCTCTGCCGAGATTCCAATATCAAGACAGCGGAGCATGTTCTCAAAATGATGAAGGAGCTGGGGGTGGTGCGCGATGATGCCGAGACGGTTACTATCCGAGACCTGGTCCCCCGCTTATTCGGCGAGACGGATGACAGCTCATCTTTTGGCAGTGAGGAGTAGGGAAACACCAGCGCCCGTGACTCCCCCCCCCTCTTTTTCTTTTTTATCTTGTCTTGTAATCTTGATAGACACTTCCTCATAAATATCGAGGTGCTCTCTTTTGTGATGATCACATGGAATATTATTATTAACTTTTTACATGTTACTATTGTACTTTTATCTTCCACTGTTTCGCTTAATAACTAGCCCAAAGACGCTAGACCTTGGGCCTCTCTGCGCCTTTACCACCCGCGTGATCTTCTGTCGCTTAGTGCTCGTCTCGCCGTAAGATAAACATGCGCTAAAGACCTTGGAGACCAGCCGCCTTACATGATAGGCCGCACCTTTTTACGCCAGGCCTGCGCCTTGGACAAGGAAGACCCACTCGCTATGGGCGAGACCACCCATGCCGAGTGTCGGCCAGAGATCCTTTCCCCTGGCCTAATCCACGAGCCTTCCTTTTTCTAGGGATTTTCCACCAATCTCCTGATAAATATGGACATTTATCCCCGTGAACTCTCACCACTTGACTTGCCCTCGAGTGAGCCTACGGCCCTGCAAGCTAGATGAGAGCCTGGTCAGCGGGTCTGCTCGGGGTCCCCTCTCCAAACCATCTCCAACCACCGAGTGAGCCTACAGCCCTACCAGCTAGATGAGAGCCGGGTAAGCGGGTCTGCTCGGGGTCTCCTCTCCAAACCATCCCCAACCACCGAGTGAGCCTTCAGCCCTGCCAGCTAGGTGAGAGCCTGGTTAGCGGGTCTGCTCGGGGTCTCCTCTCCAAACCGTCTCCAACCACCGAGTGAGCCTACAACCCTGCCAGCTGGATGAGAGCCTGGTCAGCGGGTCTGCTCGAGGTCTCCTCTCCAAACCTCCAACCATCGAGTGAGCTTACAGCCCTGCCAGCTAGATGAGAGCCTGGTCAGCGGGTCCGCTCGGGGTCTCCTCTCCAAACCATCTCTAACCACAGAGTGATCCTACAACCCTGCCAGCTAGATGAGAGCCTAGTCAGCAGGTCTGCTTGGGGTCTCCTCTCCAAACCATCTCCAACCACCGAGTGAGTCTACATCCCTGCTAGCTAGATGAGAGCCTGGTCAGCAGGTCTGCTCGGGCTCTCCTCTCCAAACCATCTCCAACCACCGAGTGAGCCTACAGCCCTGCCAGCTAGATGAGAGCCTGGTCAGCGGGTCTGCTCGGGGTCTCCTCTCCAAACCATCTCCAACCACCGAGTGAGCCTACAGCCCTGCCAGCTAGATGAGAACTTGGTCTGCGGGTCTGCTCGGGGTCTCCTCTCCAAGCCATCTCCAACCACCGAGTGAGCGTACAACCCTGCCAGCTAGATGAGAGTCTGGTCAGCGGGTCCGCTCGGGGTCTCCTCTCCAAGCCATCTCTAACCACCGAGTGAGCCTACAGCCCTGCCAGCTAGATGAGATCCTGGTCAACGGGTCTGCTCGGGGTCTCCTCTCCAAACCTCCAACCACCGAGTGAGCCTACAACCCTGCCAGTTAGATGAGAGCCTGATCAACGGGTCTGGTCGGGGTCTCCTATCCAAACCTCCAACCACTGAGTGAGCCTACAGCCCTGCCAGCTAGATGAGAGCCTGATCAGCGGGTCTGCTCGGGGTCTCCTCTCCAAACCATCTCCAACCACCGAGTGAGCCTACAGCCCTGCCAGCTAGATGAGAGCCTGGTTAGCGGGTCTGCTCGAGGTCTCCTCTCCAAACCTCCAACCACCGAGTGAGCCTACAGCCCTGCAAGCTAGATGAGAGCCTGGTCAGCGGGTCTGCTCGGGGTCTCCTCTCCAAACCATCTCCAACCATCGAGTGAGCCTACAGCCCTGCCATCTAGATGAGAGTCTGGTCAGCGGGTCTGCTCGGGGTCTCCTCTCCAAACATCCAACTACCGAGTGAGCCTACAACCCTGCTAGCTAAATGAGAGCCTGGTTAGCGGGTCTGCTCGGGATCTCCTCTCCAAACCATCTCCAACCACCGAGTGAGCCTATAGCCCTGCCAGCTAGATGAGAGCCTGGTCAGCGGGTCTGCTCGGGGTCTCCTCTCCAAACCTCCAACCACCGAGTGAGCCTACAGCCCTGCCAGCTAGATGAGAGCCTTGTCAGCGGGTCTGCTCGGGGTGTCCTCTCCAAACCATCTTCAACCACCGAGTGAGCCTACAGTCCTGCCAACTAGATGAGAGCCTGGTCAGCGGGTCTGCTCGGGGTCTCCTCTCCAAACCTCCAACCACCGAGTGAGCTTACAACCCTGCCAGCTAGATGAGAGCCTGGTAAGTGGGTCTGCTCGGGGTCTCCTCTCCAAATCATCTACAACCACCGAGTGAGCCTACAGCCCTGCTAGCAAGATGAGAGCCTAGTCAGCGGGTCTGCTCGGGGTCTCCTCTCCAAACCTCCAACCACCGAGTGAGCCTACAAACCTGCCAGCTGGATGAGAGCCTGGTCAGCGGGTCTGCTCAGGGTCTCCTCTCCAAACCTCCAACCACCGAGTGAGCCTATAACCCTGCTAGCTAGATGAGAGCCTGGTCAGCGGGTCCGCTCGGGGTCTCCTCTCCAAACCATCTCCAACCACCGAGTGAGCCTACAGCCCTGCCAGCTAGATGAGAGCCTGGTCAGCGGGTCCGCTCGGGGTCTCCTCTCCAAACCTCCAACCACCGAGTGAGCCTACAGCCCTGCCAGCTAGATGAGAGCCTGGTCAGCGGGTCTGCTCGGGGTCTCCTCTCCAAACCATCTGCAACCACCGAGTGAGCCTACAGCCCTGCCAGCTAGATGAGAACTTGGTCAGCGGGTCATCTCGGGGTCTCCTCTCCAAACCTCCAACCACCGAGTGAGCCTACAGCCCTGCCAGCAAGATGAGAGCCTGGTCAGTGGGTCTGCTCGGGGTCTCCTCTCCAAACCATCTCCAACCACCGAGTGAGCCTGTAGCCCTGCCAGCTTGATAAGAGCCTGGTCAGCGGGTCTACTCGGGGTCTCCTCTCCAAACCTCCAACCACCGAGTGAGCCTACAGCCCTGTCAGCTAGATGAGAGCCTGGTCAGCGGGTCTGCTCGGGGTCTCCTCTCCAAACCATCTCTAACCACCGAGTGAGCCTACAGCCCTGCCAGCTAGATGAGAGCCTGGTCAGCGGGTCTGCTCGGGGTCTCCTCTCCAAACCTCCAACCACCGAGTGAGCCTACATCCCTGCCAGCTTGATGAGAGCCTGGTCAGCTGGTCTGCTCGGGGTCTCCTCTCCAAACCACCTCCAACCACCGAGTTAGCCTACAACCCTGCCAGCTAGATGAGAGTCTGGTCAGCGGGTCTGCTCGGGGTCTCCTCTCCAAACCTCCAACCATCAAGCGAGCCTACAACCCTGCCAGCTTGATGAGAGCTTGGTCAACTGGTCTGCTCGGGGTCTCCTCTCCAAACCATCTCCAACCACCGAGTGAGCATACAGCCCTGCCAACTAGATGAGAGCCTGGTCAGCGGGTCTGCTCGGGTTATCCTCTCCAAACCTCCAACGACCGAGTGAGCCTACAGCCCTGCCAGCTAGATGAGAGCCTGTTCAGCGGGTCTGCTCGGGGTCTCCTCTCCAAACCATCTCCAACCACCGAGTGAGCCTATAGCCCTGCTAGCTAGATGAGAGCCTGGTAAGCGGGTCTGCTCGGGGTCTCCTCTCCAAACCTCCAACCACCAAGTGAGCCTACAACCCTACCATCTGGATGAGAGCCTAGTCAGCGGGTCTGCTCGGGTCTCCTCTCCAAACCTCCAACCACCGAGTGAGCCTACAGCCCTACCAGCTAGATGAGAGCCTGGTCAGCAGGTCCGCTCGGGGTCTCCTCTCCAAACCATCTCCAACCACCGAGCGAGCCTACAACCCTACCAGATAGATGAGAGCCTGGTCAGCAGGTCTGCTCGGGGTCTCCTCTCCAAACCATCTCCAACCACCGAGTGAGCCTACAACCATGCCAGCTAGATGAGAGCCTGGTCAGCGGGTCTGATCGGGGTCTCCTCTTCAAACCATCTCCAACCACCGAGTGAGCCTACAGCCCTGCCAGCTAGATGAGAGCCTGGTCAGCGGGTCTGCTTGGGGTCTCCTCTCCAAACCATCTCCAACCACCGAGTGAGCCTACATCCCTGCCAGCTAGATGAGAGCCTGGTCAGCGGGTCTGCTCGGGGTCTCCTCTCCAAACCTCCAACCACCGAGTGAGCCTACAACCCTGCCAGCTAGATGAGGGCCTGGTCAGCGGGTCTGCTCGGGGTCTCCTCCCTTCCATCTCACCCTTGGTGCCATAAAAAGGTCAACCACACTCCCCTCACATCAAAAGAGCACATCAAAATTGCAAGCATTGTATAACAATAAAAAGTGCAATGAACATAAAGTGTTACAGGTAAAATCTCTTTAAATCATCACCACTTTGGGCTCGATCGAGGGATACCCCGTCCACATCCTGTAGGTGGTACCCTCCTGACTTCAAGACCTCTTTTACTACAAAAGGACCCTCCCAATTGAGATTGAGCTTCCCTACGGAGGCCCCTCTACCTGCCGCATCTTCCTTTTTTAGGACCAAATCTCCCTTCTCGAACTGCCTGACCCTTATATAATTGTCGAAGTACCTCGTCATCCGGCGCTTGACCTCCTCCTGCCGGACCATCGCCAAATCCCTGAGCTCCTCCATGAGATCCAAAGAGATTCTCTACTCTTCCTCGTTCTCCGCTCTCCATCCTTCGCCTCCTTCCCTTGCAACTACTACTCTTGGTGATGTGACTTCAAACTCGATAGGTATGACAGCCTTCGAGCCATGAGAGAGCTTAAACAAGGTTTCTCCAGTGGCGGTGTTTGGTGTGGTTCTCAAGGCCCACAGGACTGAAGGTAGCTACTCCACCCAGCTCCCTCTCAAATTCTCCACTTTCTTCTTCAACAGATTGACAATGACCATATTGGCCGCTTCCACCTGCCCGTTACTCCGTGGATGATGAACAGAGGTAAAGAGGAGATCTATTCCCAAACGGATGCAGAAATCAACGAACTCTCTACTTGCAAATTGTGGTCCGTTATCTGTTACAATGGCTAGAGGTAACCCATGCCGGTAAATGATCCCCCCCATACGAAATTCTTGACCACCTGCGATGTTACCTTAGCCAGCGCCTTTACCTCCATCCATTTTGAAAAGTAGTCCACCATGACTAGCAGGAATTTCCTCTAGCCACTCGCTTTGGTAAAAGGACCCACCAGATCTAGCCCCCATATAGCGAAAGGCCAGGGAGCTGTAATTGTCCGCAACCTCTGGGTCGGAAGGAGCTGGAGGGGGACGAACTCCTGACATTTTTGATACCTTTTCGTGAATTCCTCCGCATCTTTCCTGAGGGTAGGCCAGAAGTACCCCTGTGATAGTCCACCTAGTGTCAACTACCTTCACCTATGGGGGGGGGGATAGGTGACGTGCAGCGTTTTTGCGGAATTAAAATTGTACCTGCACAAATAAACAAACCAGCACAGCAAAGAAGGTACACAAGCAATTTATAGTGGTTCCCCGAGTTGGGTACATCCACTTTCCCTCTTCGACCTATCTCCCAACAAGGAATGACTCGGTCACTTCTCCAACAGGATTGAAATCCAATCTTTGCACTATCGGAAGGAACCCTTCCACACGTAGGAGACAACACTCCCACAACACGGGTTGCACCCAACCCTTACAACTAGGAACCAACGTTCCGTTACAACAAAAGTAAAACTAGAATGTACAAGAGATACAAACTACTTTCGGAGACTAAGGTGTCCCTCTTCGTTTGATGACGTGTTCAAGAAGTCACGAAGAGTCCACAACCCTAGATCTCACTTGGAGAGAATCTCCCCGGAACCGGCGGCGGCAAAGAGGGCGGCGGCTTGGTTCACGGGATCGGCGGCAACAACGGTGTGCGGCTGCTTTACTTAGGAGATTCAAACTTCGTAGCAAAGCCAGCGAGGTCTTCCAACGATCACACTAGGATCGATCGTCTCGATCGATTCGGACGGGAAAAGTTTTCCCGATCAACAAATCAAGAGACAAAGGATCTCCGGTTAGACATGTGAGACGCTATGCTTGGCTAAGCTTCTGTCGACGGGAGATCTGGAAGAAACCACGATCAAGGCCGGCGATCAACTTGCTCGAGCGGCGACGGCGGCGGCGGCGGAGCGGAAATCGCGATCTAGGTCACGTCGCGGCTCGTCTTTTTCAAATCTTCTTCGCTACTTTACTGTTCAAAAATACGCATGTATTTATACAGTAAAATATTCTTTTATGACCGTTATGGGTCCCACCTGAAGAAACCCTAAAAGCGGTTCAAAATAGAGCCTTAACATTTGATCCGGTCCAGTGGGATCCAGAAAATTGTCTAAGGCAAAATCGGCGAGAATCGAAGGTGATTCTCGTCGAATCGGCAAGAATCGAAGGTGATTCTCGTCGATTCGGCGAGAATCAATCGGTGATTCTCGTCGATTTTGACTTGATGACACGCTCTGATAAAGCCAGAAAGAAACGGCGAGAATCGGCCAGTGATTCTCGACGATTCGGCGAGAATCACGAGTGATTCTCGCCGAATCGGCGAGAATCACTTGGTGATTCTCGTCGATTATTACTTAGCATCAGAGTTGCTCTCTTTGAAGTAGCTGGATCGAGTCGGCGAGAATCAGCCAATGATTCTCGACGATTCGGCGAGAATCACTAGTGATTCTCGCCAAATCGGCGAGAATCACTTGGTGATTCTCGTCGATTTACACTTAGACGGTTTTTTTCGTCTTTCCACCCATGATGTGCTCCTTAACCCATCCTTGCTCCTTGTCTGCTCTTTCAAGATCACAGCCCTGTACTTGAAGTAAGTGCACTCCAATAGAGAGAGTACATGTAGGCCAACACACTGATCTGCTCAACGAGGGATTACGCCGTGCAGACCCGTGTATATTGACCTACTGCACCCTGACATTGGTGTGCACTTAGCGTGGAATAACTGCAAGCACAACTTAAGAGGTTTCATCAAATACATTGTGAATTCATCTTAGCTTGACAGGAGGCTTCGTCAAATCCATGTAATTGTGGATACAATACCCAACAATCTCCCCCTATTTGACGAAGCCAAAATCCTACTAGCTAAGATGAATACCACCAACCAGATAATATATACAACTAGAGAATATAAAGATGCGGCACAAGAAAATATAGGCAAACAGATCAAGGCTTGAGTCATCATAAATTCATATACATATATATATATATAAATATAATATCAGGATTGTTCATATATCAATAGGAAAAGATAAAAGTGTTCAAGAGACAATGACAATCTATGAATTTCTGTCTAAGGATTTTTGGCTAGGTCATCCTTATGTTTCTGAGCCAAAAACTTCTTTCTTTGCCTTTCAACATACTCCTTGGGCTTTGGATAGTATCTGGGAGGAGGAGCTTTATCTGTCGCAGTGTTGGTCCGGAAGAAGATGTTCCGTTTAGCTTCATATGTTTTGTGCAGCTCCCACTCATGCTGGCTGTATACATCATTCCGATGATTTCCCCTTTTTCCTGTAGCCAGAATGTGTCCAAGATGATACTCTTTGATACCGGACTCCACTTTTCGTTTCTTACTTCCTCCTCCTTCAATCTGATTCTCTTTTCAGCTTGTGTTTCCGTAGATGTCCCTTCTTGAGATTTTCTTATCCCTGGCTTTTGCTAGGGCTCCTTGGTCAAACATTGCCATCAGTTTTGCCTTGGAGGTGACCCTAGCAGCCCTATGAGCATCAGCTTCACTTAAATGAACTTCTGCAGCACTTACTTCATCAGCCGTAGTATTCTCAGGAGCATGAACACCCGCAGGATTTTCAGGCAAATCAACGCCTAACGCTTGTTGGAGCATCCACCAGCACTGTCATAGATATATTGGTTTGACTGTTCAAAGTTTTTGATCATGACTTCCCGAAGCTCAGCCATCTTAGCTGTATATGCTTTCTCCCCCTTTTTGGCTTCGACTGCAATGGAGTTTGCATAAGAATGCAGTGACTCATCAATGTGCTTTGTCGTCCTGGAGAATTCAGTGACCAAGGCTTGTTGATTGGTGTTAAGAGTTACCATATTGCCATCAAAATTTTGAATAATATTTGCACGACATGAGCATTCTGATATTTACGATTGCGGAGTATCAGTGTTCCTTTTTAATCCGTCCATAAGAAGAGTGACAGCTTGGCCAGCCGCTGTATACTTATCTTCAAACTTCTTTTCCATCACGTCAGTTTGTGATTGATGTCCACCATGTTCTTGAGCATGAGGTTCTCCGATTTCTTAATTCTTTTTAACATTTTATCTTGAGCTTTCTCAAAAGATGCTTTGAGCTCATCCACTATACCCTGAATGACATCACGGTGTGATTAGCTAAATCATCTCGTGAGTGATGTGAGCCTGAGGAACTCCTTGGCTTGCGCTTCAGCAGATGCATGACCTGTAGATCTGTACACGAGCACAGTCTCTAAGGGGGGAATGCTTGCTGCCTCTGTAGATTTCTCGGAAGTACTAGGCAGTCTCTGCTGAGAGGACTCCCCCTCCACTGCTGCACCAATTGTCTCAGGAACGATCTCAGGAGCGTGCTTGTCAGATGGAACTTCAGTGATGTCCTGAGGATCCAATGCTTCCTGTCCACATTTCCGTCTTCCTCATCTTCATCGTCCATGAAATCATTCTCAGCTGCATCGTCTTCCAATCTTTCGTCAGCAGTCTCCTCTACAGCACCTCCGGCTCCTAGATCGTTCAGGTTCAGGGTCTCCTCATTCTCCAGCACAGCTTCACTTTCTTCTTGTATATCCGCCACTGCATCGCTGGCTATCTGAGAGATGTCATATACGATATTAGCATAAGTGGGTAGAGGCTCCCCCTCAATTCCTGCAGTCAATGCATCAGGAATTTCACTGGGGATTACTACGGAATCAGCCACAGTTCCGTCCTCGGCTGGAGATGTTTCTTGTTGTTCTACCACGGCAGCATGCCCAATGCGTCTCTCCCATCTGTCAAAGACGCTCGAGTCCATTTTCTTCAAGTAATGTAGTGTAACGCCTTTACTCATGTCATACTTATCTCCGTTTAACTGATTTAGATATAGACTGATGATTCGGCCAAAGCTGGGAGATCTGAGTGTGTCCTTTATCTTCTCAAAAAGCAAAGCCCCCAGTTGAATCTTTTTCTACAGATAATTGCCACAAGGATCTTGAACATGTCCGCAGAGATGTGGTCATGAGAGCCCAGCTTACATATGAGTACTTTTCAATGATGTCTGACAGAAGTTTCCCCTCCTCATTCATATCCTTTCGCTTTATCGACTTAGTTCCTCGAGCGAGTCCACAGAATAATAAAGTCCTGGTTTTGTCCTCTTCCTCAAGATAATCCTCGTGCTCTGAACTAGTGAGCTGCAAGTATTGGGTTAACTTGCTTGTAGACATCTTGATCGTTGCCCCTGCAACCTTGCTCTTGATGAGAGAGTCTTCATTTGGGAGTTTGGCGGTAGCGAAGAACTCCAGCACTTCCTTGTCCAAGATTTTACACGGGTGCTCCAGTACGAATGAGAGTCCAGCCTCTTCCAGCATGATAATGATGTTTCTGAATTCGTCAGAAGCATGTGAGAACCCTGTTCGAACCAGCTCACATCCAGTGATCAGTCCAGCGGTTTGTCCTTGGAGCCATCGCAAACTAGGAAGAGAATCCCTACTCTATGCTAAATCAAAAGTCAAAAGGGAAGCGACACTAGTATAAAGTCCTTGTAAGGATGAGGATGTGGTTACCCAAAAGCATAGACGGTGAGAATCGACGGAAGCGCGCGGGAACCGGAAGAAGATCGCGACGAAGAATCGGCGAGTTGCCTCCGGTTATCGAAGGAAGGGGTAGAGGCGGGGGATTCCTGTGGTTGTCGACGGAAATGAGTGGCGAAATTCCTGAAGTTGTCGATGGAGGGGGAAAGAGTCGGCGAGTTAGTTTAACGAAGAGTGAGAGTCTGTGCGATATCGACGAGCTTGAACGGGACGATTCGGGCGAGTGTGAAGGAGGATAAAGGAGAGAATCAGTTCGGTGCAGCTTCGAAGTCTTCTGATA